>JAKSZU010000025.1:29440350-30040350 GCA_026018925.1 Tupaia tana
TCCCTCTAGTGGCCAAAGCAAGAGATTCATTAGCGCTAATATGCTCCGCTGACTGATAGCTGAGTTAAAGCTCCCTCTACTACCCTTCGATGTGGTGTCGAAAAACATATGTTGTATCTGAGGTGGAGCTCCCTCTGGTGGCAAAAGACTAGAGATTCATAAGTTCTAATGTGGTCTGCTTACATAATAAGCTGAGTCAAACTCTCCAATCCTGGCTCTTGGTTGTGCTGAAGGATAAGGTGTGGTTAGCTGAGGTTTAGCTCCCTCTGCTAGTCATAGACAAATATTTCAAAAGTTCAAATGTGGTCTAGTGAATCTATTAGCTGAGTCAAAGCTCCCCCTGCCGGTTCTTAGATGTGGTGCTGGGAAAGGTCAGTACTTAACTGAGGTTGAACTCCCTCTGCTGACCATAAGCCAGTACATCATAGGTTTTAATGTGGTTAGCTGACACTGATACCTCAGTCAAAGCTCACCCTGCTGGGTCTTAGCTGTGGTACAGGAAAAGGTGTCTGGCTAGCTGAGGTCATTCCCTCTGCTGGCCATAGCCCAGTATTTCATTAGTTCTAATGTCATCAGCTGACACTCTTAGATGAGTCAAAGCTCCTCCTACTAACCCTTGCCTCTGTGGAGGACATGGTATGTGGTTATCTGAAGTGGAGTTCTCTCTGCTGACAGTAGACCTGTGTTTAATTAGTTCTAACGTGGTCTGCTGGCACTGTTAACTGAATTAAAACTCCTCTGGATCTTGGATGTAGTGCAGTAAGAGGTGTGTGCTTAGCTGAGGGTAACTTCCTTCTGGCGGCATTGGCCAGTGAGGTATATGTTCTTGTGTATACAAGTGACCCTGTTAGCTAAGTCCAACCTCACCCTGCTGCTACTGCCTCTGGTGCAGGACAAGCTGTATGGTCACTTGCGGTAGAGCTCCCTCTAATGGCAACAGGCCAGGGGCTCATCAGTTCTAATGTGGTCTGATGACACAGTTACCTGAGTCAACACTCCACCTGCTGTCTATTACAGGTCTTGAAGGAAAAGTTGTGTAGTTAGCTGAGGTGGAGTTCCCTCTGTTGACCATATGCCAGTGTTTCATAACTTCTACTGTGGTTTGAGGACACTGTTAGCTGAGTCAAAGCTCCCCCAGGTGGCTCTTGAGTGTGGTGCAAAAAAAGTGTGTAGTTAGCTGGGGTTGAGCTCTCTATGCAGACCATAGACCATATTTTTAATGTCATCTACATTCACTGTAAGCTGAGTCAAACCTCACCGTGCTGGGTCTTGGCTGTGCTGCAAGATAAGGTGTATGGTTACTTGAGCTTGAGCTCCCTCTGCTGGACATAGGCAAGCGTTTCATTACATGTAATGTGGTCCGCTGACAGTGTTAATGGTATCACAGCTCACTCTGAAGGCCCTTATCTGTGGTAATGAAAAAGGTTGTGGTTAGGTGAGATTGAGCTGCCTCCACTGACAACAGACCAGGGTTTCATAAGTTCTAAAGTGATCTGCTGACACTGTTAGCTGAGTGCTCTCCCTGCTCAATACTGGGTGTGGTGCAGGATAAAGTTTGTGGTTACCAGAATGTGCGGTCCCACTGCTCACAATAGGCCATGGTTTTATAAATTATATTATGGTATGCTGACACTGTTAGCTGCGTCTAATCTGCCACAATGACTCTTGGCTGAGGTGCAGGAAAAGGTGAGCGGTTACCTGAGTTTGAGCTCCCTCTGCTGTCCTTAGGCCAGTGTTTCATAACTTCTAATGTGGTCTACTGACCAAGTTTTGAGTCAAAGTTCTCCCTCCTGGAACTTTGCTGTGTTGCAAAAAAACGTGTGTGGTTGGCTGAGGTCAAGATCCCTCTGCTGACTCTGCTAACTCAGTCAAGCTTCCCCTGCTGGCTCTTAAGTGTGGTGCAGAAAAACCACAGACCACTGTTTCATGAGTTTGAATGTAGTCTGCAGACACTGGTAACTGAGTCAAAGGTCACCCTGCTGGCTCTTGTCTGTGATGCAGGAGAAGGTCTGTGGTTACATGATGTTGAGCTCCATGTGCTGGCAAAAGGACAATGTTTTATTAGTTCTAATGCAGTCAGCTGACACAGTTAACTGTCTGAAAGCTCCAGCTACAGACCCTGGGGTGTGGTGCAGAAAAAGATGTGTGATTAGCTGGTGTTGAGCTCCCTCTCCTGGCAATAGGCCAGTGTTTCATTAGTTCCAATGTGGCCTACTCACACTGTTAAATGACTCAACGATCCCCCTGAAGACTCTTGGCTGTGGTGCGGGATAACATGTGATGTGTGGTTACCTGAGCTTAATGTCCCTCTGCAGGCCCTAGGAAAGAGTTTCATTAGTTATAACGTGATCTGTTGACACTGTTAACTTAGTCAGAGCTCCCTCTACAGGACCTTGGTTGTCGTTCAGAAAAAGGTGTGTGGTTAGCTGAGGTCAAGCACACTTTCCTGCAAATAGAACACTGTTTCATTAATTCTAATGTGGTCATGCTGATGCTGTTACCTGATACAAAACTCCCCCTGCTTGCTCTTGGGTGTAGTGCAGGAAAAAGTGTGGGTAGCTGATGTTGTGCTCCCTCTGCTGACAACAGACCAGGGTTTCTTAAGTTCTAATGTGGTAACCTGACATATTAAGTCTCAGTTCCCCAGCTGGCTCTTGGGTATGAAGCAGTAAAAGGTATGTGCTTGTTTGAGATTGCTCCCTCTGCTGGCAATAAAACAGTGTTCCATTACTTCTAATGTGGTCCGCTAACTGTTAGCTGAGTCAAATCTCTCCCTGCGGGCTCTTAAATGTGGTGAAGGAAAAGGTGGGTAAGGCGAGGTGGACCTCCTTCTGCTGGCAATAGTCCAGTGAGTCATCTATTCTAATATGGTTTGCTGACCCTGTTGACTGAGGCAAATCTCACTGTGCTGACTCTTGTCTGTTATGCCAGATAATCGGTGTGGTTACCAGATTTCAAGGCCCCTCTGTGGGCCCTAGGACAGTGTGTCATTAGTTCCAATGTAGTCTGATGAAAATTGGCTGAGTCAGAGCTCTCCCTGATGGTTCCTGGATGTGGTGCAGGAAAGGTGTGTGGTTATCTGAGGTTGTGCTCCCTATACAGGCCATAGCCCACTGTTTCATGAGTTTTAATGTGGTCTGTGGACACTGTTAGCTGAGTCAAAGCTTACCTTGCTGTTTTTTGTCTGCAGTACAAGATAAGGTGTGTGGTTACCTGATGTTGAATTCCATCTGCTGGCAATAGACTACTGTTTTTGTTAGCTCTAATGTGGTCAGATGACTTGATAAACTGAGTCAAAACTCCCCCAAATGACTCTTGGCTGCTGTACAAAATAAAGTGTGCAGTTACCTGAGCTAAAGCTCCCTCTGCTGGCCATAGACAGGTGTTTCATTACTTCTAATATGGCCTGCTGACACGGCTTACTGAGTGAAAGATCTCCCTACTGGCCCTTGCATTTGATGTACGAAAAGTTGTGTGGATAGCTGACGTCGAGTTCCCTCTCATGGCAATACAACAGTATTTTATTAGATCTACTGTTCTCTGCTGACACTGATACTTGGGTCAAAGCTCCCAGCTTCAGGCTCTTGGCTATGGTGCAGAATAAGGTGTGTGATTAAGCTGAGGATTGACTTCCTCTGTTAGACAAAGGACAGTTTTTCCTAAGTTCTAATGTGATTTGATGTCACTGTTAAGTGAGTCCAATCACCTTCTGGTGGCTTTGGGTGTGATGCAGGAAAAGGTGTATGGTTTGCTGAGGTTAAGCTGTCTCTGCTAAAAAGAGGCCAGTGTTTCATAATTCTAATCTGGTCTGCTGACATTGTTCGCTGAGATGATGCTCCCCCGATGGCTCTTGCCTGTGGTTCATGATATGGTGTGTGCTTAGTTGAGATTGAGCTTCCACTGCTGGCCAGAGAAAGAGGTGCAGGACAAAGCCACATAACAAATCTAGAAACACAATCCATGCGTGAGCTCCCTCTGCTGGCCATAAGAGATAGTGCATGACAAAGCCACATTAACAGAGCTGAAAACTCTTTCCAGGAGGTATAGTGGTAGCAATTAACTTTACGAGTTCAGAGATGGCAATCTGTCTATAACCAGGTAATTCTTGAGACCTAGGGAAGAACTATTATGGCAAGTATGGTTTTGAAGTCTACGGACTTTATGAAAATAACCGTGAATTCATGTTACTGGACTAAAAGAGGATACCCGGGACTCAAGATGAGAAAATTAACTAAAAACAATGCTAAACAAGGTCAAGTAATGCTTGTGATGATTACAAGGGACTGAATGCATTCATGACTGAATTACACTTAGAGAGAAAAATTCTTCATGTATTCTTCAGGACCTAGAGCCCTGCAACCATCACTGGCCACCATGCCCTGACAAACGCCACCAAGAGAGAAGGAATGCCACATCAGTCTTGACTGGCATACATGTCCAACCTTCCACCTAATCCTCCCTGGCACCCAGAGCATACCAACCAACACTTGTCAGAGCCAGGGTATCACTGAAGACTTGATCAGGGCATTTACCTCAGCTATCCCAAATCCTCCAGCAACTGCAGAGTTGCCTCGACCAAACAAACACCAATGACCAGGCTGGGCTGTTATGCCAACCTTGACTGAGACATACAGTCTTTCTCCAAATCCTTATGAACACCCAATCACTGCCAGGCTGCCTTGCCATGATCAACACCACTGAAAGAACCAATGTTATCATGCCAGCCTTGAACAGGGTGCACAATGCAGCTTCTCCCACATATGGATCTGAAATCATAGACTTCCAGCATGTACTCTGATGCTTTTGCACAACATCTGCCACAAAGGAATCGTGTTTCATGCCAGCCTTGACCGGGTCATGCACCCAAGATTCCCACCAGTTCCAAAATAAAAACAAGAGTCTTCAAGGCCACACTGGACCACTTTAACACAACCTCTACCATGATGGAGCATTGGTATCAAGCTAGTCTTCATCAGGGCATATACCTCAGCTCCCCTCAGCTCCACATAAGGACATGGGGCCCACCATCCCTACCCCTTAACCCTTAAATAATAGAACTCACCCCAAACCCAAAATCTCATCAGTAATCCTCTAAAACCAATCCCTAACTTCTAATCTCTAACCACAATACTATCACCAACTGAACTTTAACCCCATTACACAACCTCAACCCCTACCTACTGTATCTGACAGTCCACAGGCTACATCTCAGCACTAGGTTGGGGCATAAATGGATACTCCCTGTGGATGTAGCCAGTCACCCAATGCCCAGCAGAGATCTCTGGGGGGCACTGAGGAGAAACTGCTATATTGACTGAGGAACCTACTGGGAGGAATTACTGATGTGGATTTTCACAGGTTTAAAGGGGGCTCAACCACACTGCTGTCCTCAAGGGCAGGGAAGGAAAGAATCACTGGTTAGCTGAGTCAAGGATGACCTCCACTGACTCTTTGGGGTGGTGCAGGACAAGGTGAATAGTCAGATATGCACAACGTCCCCCTGCTGACCTTAGTGGATGATACAGAAAAAAATTCATATGAACAGACTCAAAAACCCCACTTAGGTGTCCCATGAGACCAATTTCCTATACAGTTCATATTTAAGAAGTTGTCTAAATCCAGTTATGTTCCTGAGACCTAGAGTAAAATTATAAAATGTGTCCTTGGTATGGTGTCTGAAGTAAAAATAGAAATAACAGTGAAGTCACATGACTGAACTAAATAAGGGCCTCCAGGATTACATCTGAGAAGATGAAGTCAAGACATTGCTACACATGGTCAGGCAATACTAATAATGATTACATGACAATGAATGAATCAATGATAAATTGACCCCTTATGGCATTTCGAGTGAATAAGTCCTTACTCAATAACCTTTTTGTTTTTAAATTAAAGCACTCCTTTCTTATCCCAATCCTTCCATCCATGCTGCAAAGATAAGCAGAATATAGGGCCAACCTTGAGTGGAGCAAGTACCGTACCTCCTCCCAGGTATGCCTCTGGAATTAAAGGTTTCCAACCCATACCAGGTTGCTTCACCATAACCTCCAAAACAGACATAGCTGGGGTGTCATGATGGTTTTAAATACGGCCTGCACTCCAGTTTCCCTTTGGTCCCCCTTTTGACCAAAAATATTCCAGCTCACACTGGGCACTTCAACCCAAATGACACTGACCCTGGTGCACATTACAGTTCCCCCAATGTATGCCTCATTACAAAGAGCCATACAGTCCATGCAAGGATGCTTTAACACTACCTCCATCACCAAAAGACCAGAAGTGTGGTGCTGATCTTAATCCAGATATGCATACTAGTACTCCCCAGGTCCACCTTAGGCTCTGGAACCTTACAGCCTTTAGCAGGCAGCTTCTACCAAACTTCCACTGCTGAACAAGTCTAGCTGTTGCATCACCTGTGATCTAAGTGTGCAACCCAGCTCCACCCAAGTCTGTCTCATGACTCACAATTTTCCAGCCGACCCTGGGCTGTTTTGACCTTACCATCACCAACAACAGAGCCAAGACATAATACTGGACTTGACTGTGGTGTATACCCAGCTCTCATGAGCACTGCAGGACAAGGTATGTGGTTCTCTGAGGCTGAACTCCGCCTGCTGGCCATAGAAGTTTTTGCAGGACAAAGTCACATTTACAGACCTAAAAACACCCTCCTGGCTACAGAGTATGATCAGTCCACTTCATAATCTATGACCAGATCAACTCTTGAAATGTAAAGAAAAACTATGATAGGTGTTCTTGCTGTGGTATCTGAAATCTTTTGGACAAAACTGAAAAATCACCTTATTGAACTAAGAAAGGGTCACCAAGACTCTAGCTGGGAAGATGGATTCAGAACATGAATAAGCAAGGTCAGTCAACAGTGGCAGTGATGACACAGGATAGAATGGATTCATGACTCATTATCAAATGAGGGAATTTGACTGAAAATTTCCTTGTTCACTAACAGTGTTATCATTTCTAAGGCACTCCTTTCTAAGCCACTGGTACAGTCACCAATGGAGCTGGAGTGCAAGCCGGAACTTGACACGTGCATATGAGTTTCCTCACAGTCCTCCTTGAGACCCAGAGCATTCCAATCTATGCCAGGCTGCTTCAAACCGACCTCTGTCAGAAATGATGCCAGAGTGCTGCACTGGCCTTGCCAGGGCATGAGCCCTGGATACCACCAGGTACTCCCCAGGACCCAAAGACTTCCAGTCGCTGCCAGGACACCTCACCATAAACAATACTGCCAACAAAGTTGGAGCACTACACTGACCTTGACCAGAAAGTGTATACCAGCACCACAACATACACACACACCAAGTCCCTCCCAAAACCCAAAGAATTCCAGCCCCTATGGGTTACCTCACACTCACCAACACTACCAACAGAGCTGAAGTGTCACACCACTCTTGCCTAGGGCACACACCTTGGTTCACACCAGTCTTCACCAGGACATGGTGCCTTCCAGTCACCACAGGGCTATTTGGACCCAACAAACACCACCAATTAAACTGCAGTGTTATGCCAGGTTTCTCTAGGGTATGCACCCTTGGCTAACTCTATGTCCTCACAGAACCCAGAATATTCCAACTCCCAACAGAATGCCTCACTATAACCAATACCTCCAACAAAGCCAGGATATTGAGCTGGTCTTGACGGGAACATGGATCCCACCTGCCCCCAGGTGCTGCCCAGGATACAGAGCCTTCAAGCTACTAAAAGGCTTCCTCACCCTGACAAACAGCACTGAGATAATGAGGAGTCATGCAGTCTTGGCCACGGCATACACTCCTGCCTCACGAAGTTTTCTTTCGGATCTGGAGTTAGGCCTCATTGCCTGAACAATGCTGCCAATGTGGCTGGGATGTTGTGCAACTCTTGTTAAGAGCACACACACTGGCTGTCCCCAAATCCTCCCTGGGATCAGAACCCCTTCAAGCCACTACCATCCCCTCAGCCTAACCACTGCCATTGACAAAGTCAGGAGATCATGCCAGTGTTGACCTAGGCAATAACACCACCTGCCCATGGTGCACTCAGGACCCGAAGCCTTTCAACCACCTAGCCCCAACCAATGCCACCAACAAAGCCAGGTTATCACACTGGTTTTGATCAAGGCATGGCCCCTATTTCCACCCAGGTACTTCTCAGGACACTGACCCTGATCCTGGCCCTGATCTTAACCCCAACCATAAAATAAACTGCATCCCAATTTTCTAACACCTATCCCATGAGCATAATCTTAACACTAACACAATCTTAGCTTCATAACCCAATTGCTACACTTACCTTCTATCTCCAGCAATGCAGTCACGACAAGGCAGCCTCACCTCAACCAAAGCCATCAACAAAGCTGGAGTGTCACACTGTTATTGCCTGGGGCGTGCCCCGGCTCACCCAAGGTCCTTCCCAAGACCTGGAACCTTCCAGCCACCTCCAGGCAAACTTAAACCAATGTTGTGCAAGGAGCTGAGGTGTTGTGCGTCTTGACCAAGGCATGCACTCTAGATCCCCCAAACATTTTCAGGACCCTGAGCCTTACAGGCACCACAAAGTAACTTCTCCATTTCCAAAGCCATCAACATCATATAGGTATCATGCCTCTACAGACCAAGGTATTCACCCTAGCTGTCCAAGGTCCACTTCAAGAACCAAAGCCTTTCAGCAAATGATGGGCAACCTCACCCTCACCAAGCCAGCCAACAGAGCAAGGGTATTACAGTGCTTTTGACCATGGCACAAGCCTCAGCTCCCCCAAATCCTCTTCTTGTCCCAGATCATACAGCTCCTGCCAGGCTGCCTGACCTCAACCGAAACCACTGACAGACCCAGTGTGTTACGCAGGTCTGAACCAGTGAGTTCATACCAGCTACCCTAGATCCTACTCTAGATCTAAAGCCTTCCAGTAACCACAGGGATGCCTCAACTCAACCAACACTGATGGAGCCAGGGTGTCATGCTGGGATTGATCAAGGCACAAATGAATTTTTCCATGTCCTCCTCATGACCTAAAGCCCTCCAGCCACCATCCATCCACATGTCCCTGACCAGTGCCACCAACACAGCCAGAGTATCATGCCAGCCTTGACTGGGGTGAGAACAGCAGCTTCTCCCAAGTATACCTATAAATCCCAAGGCTTCCAGTACACACTGAACTGCTTAGACTAAACCTATGCTGTTGAAGGAATTGTGGTGTCTCAGTGACCTTAACCAGGTCATGCACCCAAACTCTGCCCATGTCCACCTTATGACCCACAGCCTTCCAGCATACCCTGGCCCACTTTAACACAACCTCCACCTTAACAAACACTTCGTGTCAAGCTG
Organism: Tupaia tana; assembly: GCA_026018925.1. Classification (NCBI taxonomy): domain Eukaryota; kingdom Metazoa; phylum Chordata; class Mammalia; order Scandentia; family Tupaiidae; genus Tupaia; species Tupaia tana. The sequence goes on from JAKSZU010000025.1 coordinate 29,449,681, forward strand.
GCACTGACTGAAGCATGCAATCCAGGTCACCCCAGGTTCAACTCAAAAGCAAACTACAAGCCTCATCCTCTAACCACAAAACACTAAAATCTAACCAGTAACTTCTAACCAAATCATCAGACTTCAAACACCTTCAAACTCTACCTCTATTCCTAACCATATCTCCACACAACAATGCCAACCTTTACCTATGATATACAGCATGCCACAGGCTGTGGCTAAACACTAGGTTGTGGCAAATATGGGTACTGCCATAGATGGGGCCAGCCACCCAATGCCCAGCAATGCTCTCTGAGAGAAGATAATGTGTTCACTGAGGTGCCTGCTGTGAAAAATTATCAATGCGAGTTTTCGCAGGTTGTAAGGGGGTCCACACACATTGCTGTCCTCAGAGGCAGGGCAGGAAAGGCCCTGAGCCAGAGCTCTCTCTGCTGGCTCTTGGGGGAAGTGCAAGACAATAAAACTGGTTAGATGTGGCCGAGATCACCATGCTGAAAATGTCGGGTGGTACAAAACATAGTCACATTAACAGCAGAGAAAAAAAAAATAACCCACACCTGGGTGTCTTGTGGGATCAACTGACTTCAGGGTTCAGATTTGAGGATTTGTGTATAACCAGATCAACTCTTCAGACCTACAGAGAATTATGATAGGTGTTCTATGTATGTTATCTGAGGTCATTAAGAAAATAACTCACATCACTGGACTAAATAAGGGTATCCAGGGCTATATCTAAGAAGATGGATTCAAAACAAAACTAAACAAAGTCAAGCAATACTCGTGATTATATGGTGCTGAACGAGTTCAGGACTGATTATCCACTTATGGATTTTTTGAGTGAATAATTACTCAGTATTGTTGTGTTTTTGGAAATAAAGCACCCATTCCTATCCCCATCCATCCAACCCTGCTGCTGATGGAGCTAGAATGCAGAGCCAGACGTGACTGCACGAAGCACTGCACATTCCCCAGGTATACCTCAGTACTTGAGCTCTTCCAACACACACCAGCTTACTTTATCCTAATTTCCACCACATACATAGCTAGGATATCATGCTGACTTTGAATAGAGCCTGCACTACAGCTTCCCTTAGGGACATCTTTGAACCAAGAATCCTCTAGCTATTACTTGGACCTTTGGCCAGACTTCTACAAATGACAAAACCAGACATCATGCCAGCCTTAACCAGGGTGTACATCACAGATACTTGCCTCGGGGTATCTCCCAGAGCTATCCAGTCGATGTCAGGCTTCTTTAACCGACCTCCATCAGTAAATGACCTGTAGTATGGTGCTGTCCTACACTGGGTCATGCATACTAGCTCTCTCCAGGTTTACCTCAGGATCAGAGCCTTCCAGCTTGTAGTCAGACCACTTCAACCCAATCTCTGCTCCAAAGGAGTCAGAGTGTTACACTGACCTTTAACGAAGTGTGCAACCCAGATCCACCCAGGTCAGACTCATTACCCAGAGCTTTCCAGCCTACACTTAGCTGCACTGACTGAACCACTGCCAACAACAGAGCCAGGGAGTCATGCGAGACTTCACTATGGTGTGTACCCCAGCTCTGCCAAGATACTACATGGGACCTGGAGCCTTCAAGGCAACATTGGGACATTGTGAGTGACCTGCACTACCTACAGAGCCAGAATATTATGGTAATCTTGACCACTGATGTATCAAAGTTTCCCCTCAGGTCTGCCTCTAAACTTGGAGCCTTCCACCCTGATCCACTAATAGTCTAACCTAAAAATCTTACAGCAAATGCTAATGCCAACACACAAACCATAATTCCTAAACTCAAATCCCAATGCCGAACTCCTAGTCCATAACCATAACCCTAACATTAACCTGACCTTAACCCCATAACACAAACACAACCCCTACGTACCATCTATGGTTTCCCTCAGATTGTGCCTAAGCACCATGTTGAAAAATAAATGTTATACTCACTGTGGAAGAGGACAGTAAGCAATGGCCAGCAGAGCATTCTGGTGCACATTGAAGAGAAACTCCTCGTGGTGGCTGAGATGTGTACTGGGAGAAATTAACAACACAAAATTTCATTAGTGAAAAGGGGATCCACCCACACTGCTCTCATCAGGGATGGGGGAGACAGGCCTCTCTGGTTAGCTGATCCAAAGCTCCCCCTGCCGGCTATCTGGGGTAATGCCGGACAAGGTGTGTAGTTATCTGAGTTTGAGCTCCATCTACTGACCATAGGAGATAGTACAAGACAAACTAACATTAACAGACCTAAAACCTTCCTCCCAACTATTGGGTACGATTGAATTTAAAGTTCAGATTTGGTGAATTGTCTATAAACAGATGACCTAGTGAACAACTATGATGGGCGTTCTTGTTATGATGCCTAAGGTCATTATTTAAATAACTGTAAAGTCACATTACTGGACTAAAAATAAGTCTCTGCCTGAGAAGGTAGATTCAGAAAACTGATAAAAAAGGTGAATCAACAATGGCAATGATTATATGTGACTGAAGGGATTCATGACTAATTACTGAATTAGGAAAATAGAGTGAAAAATTCCTTATACAATAACATTGGGCTTTGAAGATTAAGGCAATCCTTCCTAGGCCCCTGGTCCTGTCACTGCCAGAGATGAAGTGCAAACCTGGCCTTGACAGGGTACATGCACAATCTTCCTGTCAGCCCACCTTGGAAAATAGATCATTCCACCTCACACCTCTTCAACCCGACCTGTGACACTGACAGAGCTAGGGTGTCATGACGGCCTTGACAAAGCATGCACCCTGTCTCCTGCCAGTTCCTTCTCAGGACCCAAAACATTCCAGCTGGGCCGCTTCATCACAAACAACACTGTCAAAGAAGTTTTCGTGTAATCCCGGCATTTACTGTGACACACACCTCGACCCCACCAGGTCCTCTCTGAGACCCAGTTTTTCAGACACCACCAGGCAACATTGTCCTTAACAACAATGTTAGCAGAGGTACAGTATCATGCTAGTCTTGATCTAGGCATAAATCCCAGTTCACTCCAGGTCCTCACCAGAATGTGAAGCCTAACCATCACCACTGGGCCACCTTGTTCCAACCAATGCTGCTGACAGAACCAGGATGTTTTGACAGTCTTGACCAGGTAACACCCCCACCACCTCCCGCAAGGTACTTCCCAGGACACAAAGCCTTCCAGCCACTATCAGGCTGCATCACCGCAACCAATGCCACTGATGAAACTGGAATGTCACACTGATCTTGACAAAGGCATGCCCCTTGGCTCCCCCCAAGCCCTTCCTTAGACCTGGAGCCTTCTAGCCACTGTCAGTCCACTTCACCCTAAATGCAATTGATGGAGCCAGGCTGTCATGCAAGCCTGGATGGAGGCTTGTGCCCCAACTCCCCAAGATCTTCTCAGGACCATGAGCCTTCCAGCCATGAACAGGTCACTTGCCCTGACAAAGCCTAGGTGACATGCTGGACTCGTCCAGCTTCCCCTGGTACTCCTTGTGACTCAGAGCCCTTCAGCCACCACTAGACCACCTTGCCCCAGCCAATGCTATGAACTAAACAGGGCTGTCACATCAACCTTGACCAGATCCTGTTACCCCCAAATCCTCCTCAACCTGGAGCCTTCCAGCAACTGCAGGGATGCCTTGACCTGACCAAGTACACAAATGCAGCTGTGATGTCCTGCCAGTTTTAACTGGCATGAACTCTGGATTTCACCAGGTCCTCCATAAGACCTGAAGTCTTCCAGCCACTGCCAGGTTGCCTTGCCCTGACCAATGCAATTGATAGAGCCAGGGCATCCTGTCAGCCTTGATCAGGTTGTACACTGCAGCTTCCCCCAGATGTGTCTGCAGTCCCAGGGACTTAAAGCCCAAACCAGTCAGCTTCAACGCAAACTCTGCCACTGAATAAATTGAGGTGTCACACCCACTCTCCCTCCGGTCCAACTCATGGCACTGACCCTTCAAGCCCATGCTAAACCACTTTGATACCACCTCCAACATGATGGAGCACCACCGGTGTCTAGCCAGCCTTACACTGAAGGCATATACTTTACCTCCCCCTAGGTTCACCTCAGGACCTGGAACCTACCAGCCTTACCCGCTAAAGTCTAAACATTAAAACCAAACCCTTAACTCCAAATCCCATCACCAAACCTAATCGTACCACTAAACCAACAATAACTTCCTAACACAATCGCAAACTTTACCCAACACAACTAACAGCCCACATATCAGCACTATATTGGGAAAGCTATGTAATCACTGGGGATATGGCCAGTCATCCAACACCCACCTTTACTCTCTGGTGGGCACTGAGGAGAAGCTCTTGCATTTACTGAGGTGCCTGCTGGGAGGAATACCAATATGGGTTTTCATAAGTTGTAAGGGGGTCAACCCACACTGCTGTCTTCAGGGGCAAGGCAGGAAATGCTCTCTAGTTAGCTGAGCCATAGCTCTCCATGCTGGCTATTAGGACCAATGCAGGACAACATGATTGGTTAGATGTGGCCGAGCTATCCATGATGACCATAGGGGCTGTTACATAACAATCATGTTAACAACCAAATAAAACCCCTCCCCGTTGTCCTGTGTGATTAACTGACTTCAGAGTCTAGATTTGGTGAGCTGTCTATAGCCAGATCAATACTTGAAACCTACGGAAAGACTACAATGAGTGTTCTGAGTATGTTGTCTGAATTCACTATGGACATATCTGTGAATACACATCACTGGACAAAAGAAGGGTCTCCAGAACTCTCGATGAGAAGAATATGGAATAAAGACACTGCTAAAAAGGTCAACCAATACTCATAATTACACAGGACTGAATGAATTAATGACTGATTATCTAATTAGGAATTTTTGAGTGAATATTTACTCAGTAACACTGTGTTTTTAAAGATAAGGCACTCCTTTCTCATCCTCATCACTCTGGCCCTGCTGCCAATAAAAAGAGTGCAGAGCCAGACTTGACTGAAGCATGCACTTCACACAGCAGCTCTCCCAAGGTATACCTCTACAAATAAGGTCTCTCAGAACACAATGGGTTGCATCACCCTGAACTCCACCAAATACCAAGCAAGGGTGTCATGATATCCATGACTAGGGCCCACACCCCAGTTTCATTTAGATCCAACATAGGATCCAGAATCTTCCAGCTCATAATTGGTGCTTTGCCTTAACATTTGCTACCAACAAACGTGGGATATTGTGCTGCCCTTGAACAGGATGTGCGCTGCACTTCTCCCAAGGTATGCCTCGGGACCCAGAGCCATCCAGTGCATGCCAGGCTTCTTTAACACTAACTCTGTCCCCAAAAGAGCTGGAAAGTGGTGGGAACCAGCAGTTAGTGTAATGGCTATGTCGCTGGACTCCCACGTAGTCGACCGCGGTTCGCGTCTCGGACCCGGTGGCTTACAACTCACGCCGGGCGCGTGTGCGTGCGTGCCCAAGATCCCGAGAGGAGAATGGAGGAGAAGGGATTGCGGCGTGACCATCCCCCCGGGGGGTGATTTCTCGCTTTCTGTCTCTATGTCTCTCTCTGTCTGTCTGGCGAGCGCACGCGCCCTATAGCGAAAAACCTCTCAAAAAAAAAAAAAAAAAAAAAAAAAAAAAAAGAAAGTGGTGGCAATGATCTGAACAGGTACACTAACTCCCCTCAGGTCTGCCTCAGGATCCAAAGCCTTCCAGTTTACCGCAGGCTGCTACAACCAGACCTCTGATGCAGAAAGAGTCAGGATATTATGATGCCCTTGACTAGAGTGTGCCACCCAGCTCCACCCAGGTATGCCTAATCACCCAGGTCTTTCTATTCCAAACCAGGTTGCTATTACCTGAACACTGCCAGTAACAGAGGCAGTGAGTCCTTCCAGACTTCACTGTGTTGTGTACCTCAGTTCCCACCAGGTATGACTTGAGACCTGGAGCCTTCTGGCCCTTGTCAGGCTGATGGGACTGACCTCCACTGCCTACATAGCTAGGGTGTTGTGCCAGTCTTGACCAGTGTGCATACCACAGTTCCCCTCAGGTCTGTCTGTAAACCCAGAGCCTTCCATCTTGACCCTCGAATTACCTAATCCTAAAATCTTATTTGAAATCTTTAATGCCAACCCCAAACCATAATTCCAAACATCAAACCGCAACCCCTAACTCTTAACTCCTACCTATAATCCTAACCCTACCCCAACCCTAAACCAAAACCCAACCACAATCCTTACCTACCATCTCTGATAGCCTCCAGGCTGCGGCTCAGTATCGGATATCACTATGCAAATGTTCAGCGTCCAATACCCAGCAGTGCTCTCTAGTGTACAGTGAGAATCTCCTGTGGTCACTGAGGTGCCTACTGGGAAGAATGATAGACACAAAGTTTCACAAGTGAGAAGGGGGTCCACCCACATGACATTCATTAGAGATGGGAAGACAAACCTCTTTGGTTAGCTGATTCAAAGCTCCCCCTGATGGTTATCATGGGTGATACAGGACAAGGTGTGGGATTAGCTGAGGCTGACCTCTGCCTGCTGGCCAAAGGAGATGGTAGAAGCTAAAATCACAGTTACAGAACTTTAAAAACCCTCCTGGATGTCTGCTGGAATCAATCAACTTTAGGGTTAATATTTGGTGACTTGTCTGTAATCAGATGGACTCTTAAGACCTAAGGATGCACTATAATGGGCGTCCTTGGTATGGTATCTGAGGTCATGATGGGAATAACTGGGAAGTTGCATTACTGGACTAAAAAAAGTTCTCTAAGACGAAAGATGAGAAAACGACATATTCATAACACTGCTAAATAAGGTCAAACAACACTGATGATGATTACATGGAACTAATGAGGTCGAGCTCCCTCTGCTGACAATAGACTAGTATTTCACTATTCTAATGTGGTCTTCAGAAACAGCTACCTGATTTAAACCTGCTACTGCTGGCTCTTAGGTTTGGTACAGAAAAGGTGTGTGATTACCTAAGGTTAAGCTCCCTCTGGTGACCATAGTCCAGTGTTTCAATTGTTCTAATATGATCAGCTAACACTGATAACAGAATCAAAGCTCCCCGTTCTATTCATTGTTGTACAGGATAAAGCATGTTTGTACCTAACCTTAAGCTCCCTCTAGTGGCCAAAGCAAGAGTTTCATTAGTGCTAATATGCTCTGCTGCCTGATAGGTAAGTTAAAGCTCCCTTTACTAGAGCTTGTGTGTAGTGCAGAAAAATATATGTTGTTATCTGAGGTGGAGCTCCCTCTGCTGACAATAGACCAGAGTTTCATGAGTTCTAATGTGGTCAGCTGACATGATTAGCTGAGTCAAAGTTCCCACCCCTAGCTCTTGTCTGTGCTGAAGAATAAGGTGTGTAGTTAGCTAAGGTTTAACTCCCTCTGCTAGTCATCGGCAAATATTTCAAAAGTTCAAATGTAGTTGGCTGACCCTGTTAGCTGGGTCAAAGCTCCCCCTGCTGGACCTTCAGTGTGTTACAATGAAATGTGTGCAAATAGCTGAGGTCGTGCGCTCTCTGCGTGCCATAGGCTGGTGTTTCCTTAGTAGTAATGTGGTCTGCATGCACCGTTACAAGAGTCAAAGCTCCCTCTGCTGGTTCTTAGGGATGCTGCAGTAAAAGCTGTGTGGTTGTCTAAGGTAGAACTCACTCTGCTGTCCATATGCCAGTTTCAAAAGTTGTACTATGGTCAACTGAATCTATTCGTCAAAGATCCCCCCTACTGTTTCTTGGATGTGGTGCTTGGAAAGGTCAATAGTTAACTGAAGTTGAACTCCCTCTGCTGACCATAAGCCAGTATATCATAGGTTTTAATGTGGTCAACTGACACTGATACCTCAGTCAAAGCTCATCCTACTGGGTCTTAGCTGTGGTACAGAAAAATGTGTCTGGGCTAGCTGAAGTCATTCCCTCTGCTGGCCATAGCCCAGTATTTCATTAGTTCTAATGTCACCAGCTGACACTCTTAGATAAGGCAAAGCTCCCCTACTGATCCTTGGCTCTGCGCAGGACATGGTATGTGGTTCTCTAAAGTGGCGCTCCCTCTGCTGACAATAGGCCAATGTTTAATTAGTTCTAATATGTTCTTCTGGCACTGATAGCTGAATTAAACACCTCTGGCTCTTGGGTGTAGTGCAGTAAGAGGTGTGTGCTTAGCTGAGGTCAACATCCTTCTGCCAGCATTGGCCAGTGAGGCATATGTTCTTATGTTTATAACTGACCCTGTTAGCTGAGTCAAACCTCACCCTGCTGCTCCTACTGCCTCTGGTGCAGCTCCAGAGGTGGAGCTTTCTCTGCGAACCATACACCAGTGTTTCATAACGTCTAATGTGGTTTGAGGACACTGTTAGCTGAGTCAAAGCTCCCCCGGTGACTCTTGAGTGTGGTGCAAAAAAAGTGTGTAGTTAGCTGGGGTTGAGCTCTCTATGCAGAACATAGGCCAAACTTTTAATGTGGTCTACATTTACTGTAAGCTGAGTCAAACCTCACCAGGCTGGCTCTTGGCTGCGCTGCAAGATAAGGTGTATGGTTACTTGAGCTGGAGCTCCCTCTGCTGGACACAGGCAAGCATTTCATTAGATGTAATGTGGTCCGCTGACACTGTTAACAGTGTGAAAGCACACCCTGAAGGCCCTTGTCTGTGTTCAAGAAAAGAGGTTGTGGTTAGGTGAGATTGAGCTCCACTGACAAAAGACCAGAGTTTCAAAACTTCTAAAGTGGTCTGCTGACACTGTAAGCTGAGTACTCTCCCTCCTAGCTCTTGGTTGTGGTGCAGGATAAAGTGTGTGGTTACCTAAATGTGCAGTCCCTCTTCTCACAATAGGCCAGAATCTCATAAATAATATTATGGTATGCTGACGTTGTTAGCTGAGTCAAATCTCCCCCTGCTTGCTCTTGGGTGTAGTGCAGAAAAAAGTGTGGGTAGCTGAGGTTGTGCTCCCCCTGCTGACAACAGACCAGGGTTTCATGGGTTCTAATGCGGTAGCCTGACATATTAGTTCAGTCTAAGCTCCCCCAGCTGGCTCTTGGGTATGGAGCAGTAAAAGGTGTGTGCTTGTTTGAGATTGCTCCCTCTGCTGGCAATATGACAATGTTTCATTTGCTCTCATGTGGTCCGCTGTTAGCTGAGTCAAAGCTACCCCTGCTGGCTCTTAAATGTGGTGAAGGAAAAGGTGGGTTAGGCGAGGTGGACCTCCTTCTGCTGGCAATGGTCCAGTGAGTCATCTATTTTAATATGGTTTGCTGACCCTGTAAACTGAGTCAAACCTCACTGTGCTGGCTCTTGTCTATTATTCCAGATAAGTTGTGTGCTTACCTGATTTCAAGAACCCTCTGCGAACCCTAGGCCACTGTGTCATTAGTTCAAATGTGGTCTGATGAAAATTAGCTGAATCAAAGCTCCCCCTGATGGTTCCTGGATGTGGTGCAGAAAAGGTGTGTGGTTATCTGAGGTTGTGCTCCCTATAAAGGCCATAGCCCACTCTTTCATGAGTTTTAATGTGGTCTGTGGACACTGTTAGCTGAGTCAAAGCTTACCTTGCTGTTTTTTGTCTGCGGTACAAGATAAGGTGTGTGGTTACCTGATGTTGAATTCCCTCTGCTGGAAATAGGCTACTGTTTAGTTAGCTCTAATGTGGTCAGATGACATGATAAACTGAGTCAAAACTCCCCCAAATGACTCTTGGCTGCTGTACAAAATAAGGTGTGCGGTTACCTGAGCTTGAGCTTCCTCTGCTGGCCATAGACAGGTGTTTCATTACTTCTAATATGGTCTGCTGACACTGCTTACTGAGTCAAAGATCTCCCTACTGGCCCTTGGGTTTGATGCACAAAAAGTTATGTGGATAGCTGACGTCGAGTTCCCTCTCATGGCAATACAACAGTATTTTATTAGATCTACTGTTCTCTGCTGACACTGATACTTGGGTCAAAGCTCCCAGCTTCAGGCTCTTGGCAATGGTGCAGAATAAGGTGTGTGGTTAAACTAAGGATTGACTTCCTCTGTTGGACATAGGCCAGTTTTTCCTAAGTTCTAATGTGATCTGATGTCACTGTTAAGTGAGTCCAATCACCTTCTGGTGGCTTTGGGTGTGATGCAGGAAAAGGTGTATGGTTTGCTGAGGTTAAGCTGTCTCTGCTATAAAGAGGCCAGTGTTACATAATTCTAGTCTGGTCTGCTGACATTGTTATCTGAGATGATGCTCCCCCGATGGCTCTTGCCTGTGGTTCACGATACGGTGTGTGCTTAGTTGAGATTGAACTTCCACTGCTGGCCAGAGAAAGAGGTGCAGGACAAAGCCACATAACAAATCTAGAAACACAATCCATGCGTGAGCTCCCTCTGCTGGCCATAAGAGATAGTGCATGACAAAGCCACATTAACAGAGCTAAAAACACTTTCCAGGAGGTATAGTGGCAGCAATTAACTGTACAAGTTCAGAGATGACAATCTGTCTATAAGAGATAATTATTGAAACCTAGGGAAGAACTATCGTGGCAAGGATGGGTGTGAAGTCTATGGACTTTAGGAAAATAACCATGAATTCATGCTACTGGACTAAAGTAAGATAAGCAGGACTCAAGGTGAGAAAATTGACTAAAAACACTGCTAAACAAGGTCAAGTAATGCTTGTGATGATTACAAGGGACTGAATGCATTCATGACTGAATTACAGTTAGAGGGAAAAATTTCTTGTCCACCAACACTGTTTTCAGAATTAAGATACTCCTGTTTAAGCCTCTGATACTGCTGACGGTGGACCTGGGATGTGAAACTGGCCTTCATGGGGACACATAAACAAACTTCCCCTTAGTCTACCTGAAGACCCAGAGCATTTCAACTTACACCAGGCTACTTCAAACTAAACTCTGTCAATGATGGAACTGGGGTGTCAGGCCAGCCTTCACATAATGCACACCCAGGCTCCTGCCAGCTTCTCCGTGGAACCGAAAACCTTCCAACCACTGGCAGGCCACCTCATCCCAAACAATGCTCTATATTACATCAGAGTGTCACAACAATCTTGACCACAGAGCACATTCTGGCTCACCAAGGTCCTTGCTATAACCCAGACCGATCCAGCCGCTGCTGAGGCCAACTCATCCTGCCCAACAATGCTGATGGAGCACCAGTCTTGACTAAGACATGAACCTCAGTTCACCCAAGATCCTGATCAGAAACCTGGAACCTTGCAGCCACCACCAGGCTGTCTTGCCCCAACCAACACTACCAATAAAACCAGCATGTCATGCTGGTCTTGACTGGGGCATGTGCCCCAGCTACACCCAGGTCCTACCCTGGAACAAGACTATTTCTAACCACTGCCAGAGTGTCTGACCACAGCACAATGCCACCAACAAAGCAGAGGAGATGTGCCAGTCTTGACAGGGGCAGAAGCAACCATTACCTCCAGGCCCTCCCAAAGGACCCAGAATCTTCTGGCCACTGCAAGACAACCTCATACTGACCAAGAGGGTACCAAACATGACTAAACTGTGGCATGCGCCCCTGCTCCCCTACGGTTTTAAGATACACAGCCTTCCAGCCACCACCAGACATTCCTGCATGAACAAAAAAGACATTGTACCCAGAGAGTCATGCTTGATTGACTGAGGCATGTGTCCTGGCTCTCCCACCAGACACTTCAAAACCCTGAGCATTCCACCTACAACTGTGCCCGTTGCCCTGTGCAAAGTCCAGGTACCATGACAGTCTTGACCACAAAGCATACAAATTAACTCCCCCATGTATTCTTCAGGACCTAGAACCCTGCAGCCATCACTGGCCACCATGCCCTGACAAACGCCATCAAGAGAGAAGGAATGCCACACCAGTCTTGACTGGCACACATGTCCCACCTTCCACCTAATCCTCCCTGGCACCCAGAGCATACCAACCAACAATAGCTCACCTAGCCTTGACCAACACTTGTCAGAGCCAGGGTCTCACTGAAGAATTGATAAGGGCATTTACTTCAGCTATCCAAAATCCTCCAGCAACTGCAGAGTTGCCTCTACCCAACAAACACCAATGACCAGGCTGGGCTGTTATGCCAACCTTGACTGAGACATACAGTCTTTTTCCAAATCCTTATGAACACCCAATCACTGCCAGGCTGCCTTGCCATGGTCAACACCACTGAAAGAACCAATGTTATCATGCTGGCCTTGAACAGGGTGAACAATGCAGCTTCCCCCAGATATGTATCTGAAATCATAGCCTTCTGGCATGTACTCTGATGCTTTTACACAACATCTGCCACAAAAGAATCATAGTTTCATGCCAGCCTTGACCGGGTCATGCACCGAAGATTCCCACCAGTTCCAAATTATAAACGAGAGTCTTCCCACCCAAACTGGAACACTTTAACACAACCTCTACCATGATGGAGCATTGGTATCAAGCTAGTCTTCATCAGGGCATATACCTCAGCTCCCCTCAGCTCCACATAAGGACATGGGGCCCAACATCCCTACCCCTTAAGCCTTAAATAATAGAAGCCACCACAAACCCAAAATCTCATCAGTAATCCTCTAAAACCAATCCATAACTTCTAATCTCTAACCACAATACTAAGACCAACTGAACTTTAACCCCATTACACAACCTCAACCACTACCTACTCAATCTAACAGTCCACACTCTACATCTCAGCACTAGGTTGGGGCATAAATGGATTCTCCCTGTGGATGTAGCCTGTCACCCAATGCCCAGCAGAGATCTCTGGGGGGCACTGAGGAGAAACTGCTATATTGACTGAGGAACCTACTGGGAGGAATTACTGATGTGGATTTTCACACGTTTTAAGGGGGCCCAACCACACTGCTGTCCTCAAGGGCAGGGTAGGAAAGAATCACTGGTTATCTGAGTCAAGGGTGCCCTCCGCTGACTCTTTGGGGTGGTGCAGGACAAAGTGAATAGTCAGATATGCTCAACGTCCCCCTGCTGACCTTAGTGGATGGTACAGAAAAAAATTCATATGAACAGACTCAAAAACCCCACTTAGATGTCCTATGAGATCAATTTCCTATACAGTTCATATTTAAGAAGTTGTCTAAATCCAGATATCTTCCTGAGACCTAGAGTAAAATTATAAAATGTGTCCTTGGTATGGTGTCTGAAGTACAAATAGAAATAACAGTGAAGTCACATCACTGAACTAAATAAGGGCCTCCAGGATTACATCTGAGAGGATGAAGTCAAGACATTGCTACACATGGTCAGGCAACACTAATAATGATTACATGACATGGAATGAATTTATGATAAATTGACCCCTTATGATATCTCGAGTGAATAAGTACTTACTCAATAACATTTTGGTTTTTAAATTAAAGCACTCCTTTCTTATCCCAGTCCTTCCACCTCTGCTGCCAAGGTAACCAGAATATAGAGCCAACCTTGAGTGGAACAAGTACCATAGCTCCTCCCAGGTATGCCTCTGGAATTAAAGGTTTCCAACCCATACCAGGTTGCTTCACCATAACCTCCAAAACAGACATAGCTGGGGTGTCATGATGGCTTTAAATACGGCCTGCACTCCAGTTTCTCTAAGGTCCACTTTTTGAACAAAAGTCTTCCAGCTCATACTGGGCACTTCAACCCAAATGACACTGACCATGGTGCACATTACAGTTCCCCCAAGGTATGCCTCATGACCAAGAGCCATACAGTCCATGCCAGGATGCTTTAACACTACCTCCATCCCCAAAAGACCAGAAGTGTGGTGCTGACCTTAATCCAGATATGCATACTAGTTCTCCCCAGGTCCACCTTAGGCTCTGGAACCTTACAGCCTTTAGCAGGCAGCTTCTACCCAACTTCCACTGCTGAAGAAGTCAGGGAATTGCACCAGCTGTGATCTAAGTGTGCAACCCAGCTCCACCCAAGTCTGCCTCATGACTCACAATTTTCCAGCCAAAACTGGGCTGCTTTGACCTTACCATCACCAACAACAGAGCCAAGACATCATACTGGACTTGACTGTGGTGTATACCCAGCTCTCATGAGCACTGCAGGACAAGGTATGTGTTTCTCGGAGGCTGAACTCCGCCTGCTGGCCACAGGAGTTTTTGCAGGACAAAGTCACATTTACAGACCTAAAAACACCTTCCTGGCTACAGGGTATAATCAGTCCACCTCATAATCTATGACCAGATCAACTCTTGAATCGTAAAGAAAAACTGTGAATAGGTGTTCTTGGTGTGGTATCTGAAATCTTTTGAACATAACTGAAAAGGCACATTATTAAACTAAGAAAGGGTTGCCAAGACTCTAGCTGAGAAGATGGATTCAGAACACGAATCACCAAGGTGAGTCAACAGTGGCAATGATGACACAGGATAGAATGGATTCATGACTCATTATCAAATGAGGGAATTTGACAGAAAATTTCCTTGTTCACTAACAGTGTTGTCATTTCTAAGGCACTCCTTTCTAAGCCACTGGTACAGCCACCAATGGAGCTGGAGTGCAAGCCAGAACTTGACACATGCATATATGAGTTTCCTCACAGTCCTCCTTGAGACCCAGAGCATTCCAATCTATGCCAGGCTGCTTCAAACTGACCTCTGTCAGAAATTATGCCAGAGTGCTGCACTGGCCTTGCCAGGGCAAGAGCCCTGGATACCACCAGGTACTCCCCAGGACCCAAAGCCTTCCAGTCACTGCCAGGACACCTCACCATAAACAATACTGCCAACAAAGTTGGAGCACCACACTGACCTTGACCAGAAAGTGTATACCAGCCCCACAACACACACACACCAAGTCCCTCCCAAAACCCAAAAACTTCCAGCCACTATGGGTTACCTAACACTCACCAACACTACCAACAGAGCTGAAGTGTCACACCAGTCTTGCCTAGGGCACACACCTTGGTTCACCCCAGTCTTCACCAGGACGTGGTGCCTTCCAGCCACCACAGGGCTACTTTGACCCAACCAACACCACCAATTAAACTGCAATGTTATGCCAGGTTTCTCTAGGGTATGCAGCCTTGGCTCACTCTACGTCCTCACAGAACCCAGAATATTCCAATTCCCACCAGAATGCCTCACTATAACCAATACCTCCAACAAAGCCAGGGTGTTGAGCTGATCTTGACAGAGACATGGACCCCATCTGCCCCCAGGTGCTGCCCAAGATGCAGAGCCTTCAAGCTACTATCAGGCTGCCTCACCCTGACAAACAACACTGAGAGAATGGGGTGTCACGCAGTCTTGGCCAGGTCATGCTCTCCTGCCTCACGAAGTTTTCTTTAGGATCTGGAGTTAGGCCTCCTTGCCTGAACAATGCTGCCAATGTGGCTGGGATGTTGTGCTACTCTTATTAAGAGCACACACACTGGCTCTCCCCAAATCCTCCCTGGGATCAGAACCCCTTCCAGCCACTACCATCCCCTCAGCCTAACCACTGCCATTGACAAAGTCAGGAGATCATGCCAGTGTTGACCTAGGCAATAACACCACCTGCCCATGGTACCCTCAGGACCCAAAGCCATCCAACCACCTAGCCCCAACCAATGCCACCAACAGAGCCAGGTTATCACACTGGTTTTGATCAAGGCATGGCCCCTATTTCCACCCAGGTCCTTCTCAGGACACTGACCCTGATCCTGATAATGATCTTAACTGCAACCATAAAATAAACTGCATCCCAATTTTCTAACACCTATCCCATGAGCATTATCTTAACACAATCTTAGATCCATAACCCAATTGCTAGACTTACCTTCTATCTCCAGCAATCCAGTCACCACAAGGCAGCCTCACCTCAACCAAAGCCATCAACAAAGCTGCAGTGTCACACTGTTATTGCCTGGGGTATGCCCTGGCTCACCCAAGATCCTTCCCAAGACCTGGAACCTTCCAGCCACCTCCAGGCAAACTTAAACCAATGTTGTGGATTGAGCTGAGGTGTTGTGCGTCTTAATCAAGGCATGCACTCTAGATCCCCTAAACATTTTCAGGACCCTGAGCCTTACAGCCACCACAAGGTAACTTCTCCCTTTCCAAAACCATCAACATCATATGGGTGTGATGCCTCTACAGATCAAGGTATTCACCCTAGCTTTCCAAGGTCCTCTTCCAGAACCGGAGCCTTTCAGCAAATGATGGGCCACCTCACCCTCACTAAGCCAGCCAACAGAGCAAGGGTATTACAATGCTTTTGACCACGGCACAAGCCTCAGCTCCCCCAAATCCTCTTCTTGTCCCAGAGCATACAGCTCCTGCCAGGCTGCCTGACCCCAAACGATGCCATTGACAGACCCAGCGTGTTACACAGGTCTTAACCAGTGAGTTCATACCAGCTACCCTAGATCCTACTCTAGATCTAAAGCCTTCCAGCAACCACAGGGATGCCTCAACCCAACCAACACTGATGGTGCCAGGGTGTTGTGCTGGGATTGATCAAGGCACAAATGGATTTTTCCATGTCCTCCTCATGACCTAAAGCCCTCCAGCCACCATCCATCCACGTGTCCCTGACCAGTGCCACTAACACATCCAGAGTATCATGCCATCACTTTGGACTGGGGTGAGAACAGCAGCTTCCCCCAAGTATACCTATAAATCCCAAGGCTTCCAGTACACACTGAACTGCTTAGACTTAACCTATGCGGTTGAAGGAATTGTGGTGTCTCAGTGACCTTAACCAGGTCATGCACCCGAACTCTGCCCAGGTCCACCTTATGACCCACAGCCTTCCAGCATACCCTGGCCCACTTTAACACAACCTCCACCTTAACAAACACTTCATGTCAAGCTGGCATTGACTGAGGCATACACTCCAGGTCACCCCAGGTTCACCTCAAAAGCAAACTACCAGCCTCATCCTCTAACCACAAAACACTAAAATCTAACCAGAAACTTCTAACCAAATCACCAGACTTCAAACACCTGTAACCATAACCCTACCTCTATTCCTAACCATATCTCCACACAACAATGCCAACCTTTACCTATGATATACAGCATTCCACAGACTGTGGCTCAACAGTAGGTTGGGACACATATGGGTACTGCCATAGATGGGGCCAGCCACCCGATGCCCAGCAATGCTCTCTGGGAGAAGATAATGTGTTCACTGAGGTGCCAGCCGGGAAAAATTATCAATGCGAGTTTTCGCAGGTAGTAAGGGGGTCCACACACACTGCTGTCCTCAGAGGCAGGGCAGGAAAGGCCCTGAGCCAGAGCTCTCTCTGCTGGCTCTTGGGGGCAGTGCAAGACAATGCAACTGGTTAGATGTGGCCTAGATCCCCATGCTGACAATGTCGGGTGGTACAAAACATAGTCACATTAACAGCCACCAAAAAAAAAAAATAACCCACACCGGGGTGTCTTGTGAGATCAACTAACTTCAGGGTTCAGATTTGAGGATTTGTGTATAACCAAATCAACTCTTCAGACCTACAGAGAATTATGATAGGTGTTCTATGTATGTTCTCTGAGGTCATTAAGAAAATAACATCACTGGACTAAATAAGGGTCTCCAGGGCTATATATCTAACAAGATGGATTCAAAACACAACTAAACAAAGTCAAGCAATACTCGTGATTACATGGTGCTGAACGAGTTCAGGACTGATTATCCACTTATGGATTTTTTGAGTGAATAATTACTCAGTATAGTTGTGTTTTCAGTATTAAAGCACCCATTCCTATCCCCATCCATCCAACCCTGCTGCTGATGGAGCTAGAATGCAGAGCCGAACGTGACTGCACAAAGCACTGCACGTCCCCCAGATATACCTCAGTACTTGAGCTCTTCCAGCCCACACCAGCTTACTTTATCCTGATTTTCACCACATACGTAGCTTAGATATCATGCTGGCTTTGAATAGAACCTGCACTCCAGCTTCCCTTAGGGACAGCTTTGGACCCAGAATCCTCTAGCTATTACTTGGACCTTTGGCCAGACTTCTACAACTGACAAAAGCAGACATCATGCTAGCCTTAACCAGGGTGTACATCGAAGATCCCTGCCTTGGGGGATCTCCCAGAGACATCCAGTCGATGCCAGTCTTCTTAAACCTATCTCTTTCACTAAATGACCTGTAGTATGGTATTGTCCGAGACTGGGTCATGCATACTAGCTCTCCCCAGGTTGACCTCAGGATCAGAGCCTTCCAGTCTGTATTCAGACCTCTTCAACCCAATCTCTGCTCCAAAGGAGTCAGAGTGCCACACCAACCTTTACCGAAGTGTGCAACCCAGATCCACCCAGGTCTGATTCATTACCCAGAGCTTTCCAGCCTACACTTAGCTGCACTGACCCAATCACTACCAGCAACAGAGTCAAGGAATCATGACAGACTTCACTATGGTGTGTACCCCAGCTCTCCCAAGATACTACATGGGACCTAGAGCCTTCCAGGCCATACTGGGCCATTGTGAGTGACCTGCACTACCTACAGAGCCAGAATATTATGGTAATCTTGACCACTGAGTGTATCAAAGTTTCCCCTCAGGTCTGCCTCTTAACTTAGAGCCTTCCACCCTGATCCACTAGTAGTCTAACCTACAAATCTTACAGCAAATGCTAATGCCAACACACAAACCATACTTCCTAAACTCAAACTCCAATCCCAAACTCCTATCCCATAACCATAACCCTAACATGAACCTGACCCTAACCCCATAACCCAAACACAATCCCTACGTACCATCTCTGGTTGCCCTCAGATTGTGCCTAAGCACCATGTTCAAGAATAAATGTGATACTCACTGTGGGAGAGGACAGTATGTAATGGCCAGCAGAGCTTCCTGGTGCACATTGAAGAGAAACTCCTCGTGGTGGCTGAGATGTGTACTAGGAGAAATTAAAAACACAAATTTTCATAATTGAAAAGGGGATCCACCCACATTGCTCTCATCAGGGATGGGAAAGACAAGCCTCTCTGGTTAGCTGATCCAAAGTTCCCCCTGCCGGCTATCTGCGGTGATGTAGGACAAGGTGTGTAGTTATCTGAGTTAAAGCTCCATCTGCTGACCATAGGAGGTAGTGCAAGACAAACTAACATAAACAGAGATAAAAACTTCCTCCCAACTATTGGGTGGGATCAAATTTAGGGTTCGGATTTGGTGTATTGTCTATAACCAGATGACCTAGCAAACAACTATGACGGGTGTTCTGGTTATGATGCCTAAGGTCATTATTGAAATAACTGTAAAGTCACATTACTGGACTAAAGATAAGTCTCTGCCTGAGAAAACAGATTCAGAACACTGATAAACAAGGTCAATCAACAGTGGCAATGATTATATGTGACTGAAGGGATTCATGACTAATTACTGAATTAGGAAAATAGAGTGAAAAATTCCTTATACAATCACATTGTGTTGTGGAGATTAAGGCAATCCTTTCTAGGCCTCTCTGGTCCTGTCACTGACAGAGATGAAGTGCAAAATTGGCCTTGACAGGGGTACATGCCCAATCTTCCTGTCAGCCCACCTTGGAAACTAGATCATTCTACCTCACACCTCTTCAACCCGACCTGTGACAATGACAGAGCTAGGGTCTCATGATGGCCTTGACAAAGCATGCACCCTGGCTCCTGCCAGGTCCTGAACAAAACCTTAACACTAGTAGAGGTAGAGTGTCATGCTAGTCTTGATCTAGGCATGAGTCCCAGTTCACCCTTCTCATCACCACCGGGCCACCTTGTTCCAACCAATGCTGATGACAGAACCAGGATGTTCTGACAGTCTTGACCAAGTAACACCCCCACCACCTCCCGCAAGGTCCTTCCCAGGACCCAAAGCCTTCCAGCCATTATCAGGCTGCATCACCCCAACCAATGCCACTGATGAAACTGGAGTATCACACTGATCTTGACAAAGGCATGCCCCTTGGCTTCCCCCCAGGTCCTTCCTTGTATCTGGAGCCTTCTAGCCACTGTCAGTCCACTTCAACATAAATACTATTGATGTAGCCAGGCTGTCATGCCAACCTGGATGGAGGCATGTACACCAGGTCCCCCAAAACCTTTTCAGGACCTTAAGCCTTCCAGCCACGACTAGGTCACTTGCCCTGTCCAAAGTCCCTGACAAAGCCCAGGTGACATGCTCGTCTTGTCCAGCTTCCCCTGGTACTCCTTGTGACTTGGAGCACTCCACCCACCACTGGACCACCTTGCTCCAGCCAATGCCGTGAACTAAACAGGGCTGTCCCATCAGCCTTGACCAAATCCTGTTACCCCAAATTCTCCTCAACCTGGAGCCTTCCAGCAACTGCAGGGATGCCTTGACCCGACCAAGTCCACAAATGCAGCTGGGATGTCCTCCAGTTATAACTGAGGCATGCACTCTGGATTTCACTAGGTCCTCCTTGAGACCTGAAGTCTTCCAGCCACTGCTAGGTTGCCTTGCCCTGACCAATGCAATTTGTAGAGTCAGGGCATCCTGCCAGCCTTGATCAGGTTGTGCACTGCAGCTTCCCCCAGATGTGTCTGCAGACCCAGAAACTTAAAGCCCACACCAGTCAACTTCAACCAAAACTCAGCCACTGAATAAATTGAGGTGTCACAACCACTCTCCCTCCAGTCCGACTCATGACACAGACCCTTCAGGCCCATGCTAGACCACTTCAACACAACCTCCACCATGATGGACCACCACTGGTGTCTAGCCAGCCTTTCACTGAGGGTATATACTTTAACTCCCCCTAGGTTCACCTTGGGACCTGGAACCTACCAGCATTACCCGCTAAACTCTAAACATTAAAACCCAATCCTTTACTACAAATCCCATCACCAAACCTCACCATACCACTTAAAAGAACCATATCTTCATAACACAATCACAAACTTTACCTACCACATCTAACAGCCCTCATATCAGCACTATATTGGGACAGATAGGTAATCACTGGGCATGTGGCCAGTCACCTAACACCCAGCCTTACTCTCTGGTGGGCACTGAAGAGAAGCTCTTGCATTTACTGAAGTGCCTGCTGGGAGGAATACCAATGTGGGTTTTCACAAGTTGTAAGGGGGTCAACCCACACTGCTGTCTTCAGGAGGCAGGGCAGGAAATGCTCTCTAGTTAGCGGAGCAAGAGATCTCCACGGTGACTCTTAGGCAAATGCAGGACAACATGACTGGTTAGATGTGGCCTAGCTCCCCCTGATGACCATAGTGGGTGGTGCATAACGATCAGGTTAACAACCAAATAAAACCCCTCCCAGACATCCTGTGTGATTAATTGACTTCAGAGTCCAGATCTGGTGAGCTGTCTATAGCCAGATCAATACTTGAAACCTACAGAAGAACTACAATGGGTGCTCTGGGTATGTTGTCTGAGCTCATTATGGACATATCTGTAAAGCCACATCACTGGACAAAAAAAAGGTCTCCAGGACTCTAGATGAGAAGTATATGGAACCAAGACACTGCTAAAAAGACACAAGACTGAATGAATTAATGACTAAATATATACTTAGGAATTTTTGAGTGAATACTTTTTCAGTAACATTGTGTTTTGAGAGATAAGGCATTCCTTTCTCATCCTCATCACTCTGGCCCTGGTGCCAATAAAAACAGAGTGCAGAGCTAGCCTTGACTAAAGCATGCACTGCACACAGCAGCTAACCCCAGGTATACCTCTACAAATGAGGTCTTTCAGCACACAGTGGGTTGCTTCACCCTGAATTCCACCACAAACCAAGCAAGGGTATCAGGATGGCCATGACAAGGCCCCACATCCATTTCCCTTAGGTCCACCTTAGGACCCAGAATCGACCAGCTCATAATTGGTGCTTTGCCTCAACATCTGCTACCAACAAAACTGGGGTGTTGTACTAGCCTTGAAGAGGATTTTTGTTGCACTTTTCTCAAGGTATGCCTCAAAACCCAGAGCCATCCAATCCAGGTCAGGCTTCTTTAACCCTACCTCTGTCCCCAAAAGAGCTGGAATGTGGTGGCCTTGATCTGGGCATATACACTAACTTGCCTCAGGTCTGCCTCAGGATCCAAAGCCTTCCAGTTCACATCAAGCTGCTACAACCAGACCTCTAATGCAGAAAGAGTCAGGGTATTACAATGTCCTTGACTAAAGTATGCCACCCAGCGACAACCAGTTCTGCCTAATCACCCAAGTCTTTCCACCCCAAACCAGGTTTCTATTACCTGACCACTGGCGGCAACAGAGGCAGTGAGTCCTACCAGACTTCACTGTGTTGTGCACCTCAGTTCCCACCAGGTATGACTTGAGACCTGGAGCCTTCTGGTCCATGCCAGGCTGAGGGGACTGACCTCCACTGCCTACATAGCTAGGGTGTTGTGCCAGTCTTGACCAGTGTGCATACCACATCTCCCCTCAGGTCTGTCTGTAAACCCAGAGCCTTCCATCCTGACCCTCTAATCACCTAATCCTAAAATCTTACTTGAAATCTCTAATGCTAACCCCAAACCATAATTCCAAACATCAGACCCCAACCCCTAACTCTTAACTCCTAACTGTAATCCTAACTATACCCCAACCCTAAACCAAAACCCAACCACAATCCTTACCTACCATCTCTGGTAGCCTTCAGGCTGCGGCTCAGTACCAGATATCACTATGCAGATGTTCAGCATCCAATACCCAGCAGTGCTCTCTAGTGCACAGTGAGAATCTCCTGTGGTCACTGAGGTACCTACTGGGAAGAATGATAGACACAAAGTTTCACAAGTGAGGAGGGGGTCCACCCACATGACATTCATTAGAGATGGGAAGACAAACTTCTCTGGTCAGCTGATACAGAGCTCCCCCTGGTGGTTATCATGGGTAATACAGGACAAGATGTGGGATTAGCTGAGGCTGACCTCTGCCTGCTGGCCACAGGAGGTGGTAGAAGATAAAATCACACTAACAGAACTTAAAACACCCTCCTGGATGTCCGCTGAAATCGATCAACTTTAGGGTTAATATTTGGTGACTTCTCTGTAATCAGATGGACTCTTAAGACCTAAGGATGCGCTATAATGGTTGTCCTGAGTGTGGTATCTGAGGTCATTATGGAAATAACTGGGAAGTTGCATTACTGGACTAAAAGAAGTTCTCTAGGACTATAGATGAGAAAACGATGTATTCGTAACACTGCTAAATAAGGTCAGACAATACTGATGATTACATGAAATTGAACGGATTCATAAGTGATGATCGAATTACAATATGTTGAGTGAAAGTTTCCTTACTCACTTACATTACGTTTTTGGGATAGACGCTCCTTTCTAAGAACCGATGCAGCTGGAGTGTGGCACTGGTCTGGACAGGCATGTGTACTCTAGCTTCCCCTTGTTCTGCCTCATGACCCAAAGCATTCCAAATTATGCCATCCTACTTCAATCCAACCTCTGTCAGCAACAGACCTGGTGTCATGGTGACTTTGACTTGGGCGTGCACCACGGCTACCCCCAGCTCCTCCTCAGGACCAAAAGCCTTGCAGTTCCTGCCAGAACACATTGACCTGACAAATGCCACCAACAGAGACAGAGTAGCATGTTGGTCTTGACTAGGATATGCATCCTGGCTCACCCCAGGTCCTCAGCTGAACCAAAAGCCTTCAAACCAACATGGAGCTGCCTTGCCCCTAACAATGACACCAATGGAGCCAGCAAATCATTTGAGTCATGACTGGGGCACATACCCTGGCTGCCCCCAGGCCCTCCCAGAAATCCCTGGGCCTTCCAACCACCACCAGCTTACCCTGTACCAACTAATTCTGTTGACAAAGGAAGGGTGTTTTATCAGTCTTGACTAGCGCACACATCCCCTTCCACCAGGCTTTCTTTGGACGTAGCACTTCTAGCCACTGCCAGGACACCTTTTCCCAAACAGCAACATTGATGGAGTCAGGATGTCATGTCAATCTTGACTGGGAATGCATACCCAGACTTCCCCGAGTCCTCCAAGGGACCCAGAGCATTTCCATACATCCCCAGACCCACTATCCTGACCAATGCCAATGACAAACCTGGGGTGTCATGCCAGTCTTGGCCTTGGCACAGACCTTGGCTTTTCCCAAGTTCCTCCATGAGAGCCAAAGCCTACATCCACTGCCAAGCAGCCTCACCCTGACCAATGCCACCATGCTGGCTTTGACCAAGTTATATACTGCAGCCCACAGATATGCCTCTGGAATAGTCTTCCCACGCCAGGCTGCTTTGACTCAACCCTTGCCACTAAGGAGTCAGGGTGTACCCAAGCTCCCCCAAGCTCTTCCCCAGAACACAGAGTCTACCAGCCTTAACTCACCCCCAAAGACTAAACATGACCTAAAACGCATCACAAGACTTTAAAAACCAATCTATATCTCCAAAGCCGTATCCCCAACCTCAAGACTAATCAAACCACAGATACATAACACAATCCCAACACTTACCTACCACATCCAGCAGCCCACAGACTGTGGCTCAGCACTAGGTAGGGGCCAAGGTTTAAGGTAGAGTTCACACTGTAGATGTGAACAATCACCCCAATGCCCAGCAGTGCTCTCTGATGGGCACTGAAGGGAAGCTACTGTGTTTACTGAGGGGACTACTGGGAAGAGTTATCAACGGAAGGTTTCATAAATTGTAAGGGTGTCTGCCCACACTGCTGTCCTCATGGCTGAGGTAGGCTATGCTCACTCACTGGCTGCACCAAAGCCCACCCTGCTGGCTCTTAGGGGTGGTGCTGGACAAAGTGACTAAGTGCCACTAAGCTCCCCTACTGACCATAGGCAGTAATGTAGGACCAGGTCACATTATTATAGCCTAAAAACCCTCCTGGATTTTTAGTGGGATCAACTGACTTCAGGGTTCACATCTGGAAACTTGTCTGTAATTGTATCAACTCTTAAAACCTAGTGGAGAAGTATGATGGGTGTTCTGAGTATAGTGTCTGATGTTTTTACAGAAATAACTATGAGGTCACATCACAGGACTAAGGAAGTGTCCTCAGAACTCTAGGTGAGTAAAATATGGATTCAAGACACTGCTAAATAAAGTCAAGTGATATTCATTATAAGTACACAGAACTGAATGAAATCATAACTGATTGTACACTTAAGGATTTTTGAGTGAATAACTACTTATTCCCTAAGCAATTGTACTTTCGAGATTAGGAGACTCCTTCCTCAGTTCCATCCCCCTAACCCCACCACTTGCAGAGTCATCGTAGAAACAGCCTTGCCTGTGGTGTGTGCTCAATTTCCCCTCCAGTCCTCTTGGAACCTGGAGCATTCCCATCCGTGCTGTGTCACTTTGACCCAATCTCCACTACTGATGGCGCCACCTGCTGTGCCAACCTCAAACAGGGCAAGTTCCTAAACTTCCTCCAGGTCCACCTTGTATCTGGAGAATTTCAACCTGTACCGTGCCACTTTGACTCTATCTTCACTACCAATGGAGCCACACTGGCATGCTAGCCCTGACTAGGATGTATGCCCTACCTTCTCCCAGGTCCTCCTGGTGACTCATAGTCTTCAAGCCTATGGTAAACCATTTTAACATAACCTCGACTGGTGACAGAGCTGGGGTGTTATGTCGGCCTTGACAGGTGTACACATCCCAGCCTTTCCCAAGTCTGCCTTGAGTACCAGAGATTTCACTTCAACCTGACCACGTCCAGTGACAGCACTGGGGTATCATGACAGTCTTGACTGAGGTGCACACTGTAGCTCCCTCTGGAATGCCTGCAGACTAGGAGTCCTCTAGCCTATACCAGGCTGCTTCAACCTAACCTCTGCTGACAAAGGAGTCAGGATGTAACAACAGACTTGACAAGGGCATGCATCCTATCTACTTCCAGTTCCTACTTTTGACCCTGATCCTTCCATCCTGCACCAGATGACTATAGTACAACATCTGCCATGATGAAGCACTTGTGTGTAGCCAGCCTTTCACTGAGGACATACACCTCAGCTTCCTGCAAGGTATACCTGAGGATCTGGAGCCTAAAAGCCTTACCCCCTAAATCCTAAACACTAAAACCTAATTCCTAACCCTAAACACAATCATCAAACCTCAAAACATCCATAACCATAACCTTACTACTAAACCAACCATAACTCCAAAACACAATCTCAAACCTTACTTACAATGGGTAAGCACTTTGGATGAGGTGAGTCACCCAATATGAAGCAGTGCTCTCTGGTGGACACTGAGGAGAAGCTCCTGTCTTTGCAGAGATACCTATGAGGAAGAATTACCAATGAGGGGTTTCATAAGTTGTAAGAGGGTCAACCCACACTGCTGTCTTCAGGAGCAGGGCAGTGTGGAGAGCAGCCAATCTGAGAACATGTGATTAAAACATGTGGCCTGTAGACACATGCAAATATGCACTACTGTAGCAGGGCTATTGAAAAGTATTTACATATGAAAGCAATATGTGCCTGTTGTCAATGGTTGCCTTCCTATGGTTGATACCCAATACCCCATACTGGGCAGTATGAGGCTAAAGAAAGTCACATGCGTTTATAAGATTGTCCCCCAAAAAACAGAGAAATTATATGTTACCAGTGATTTTCACATCTTCAAACAATTTACATCCAAAAACAACTGGCTTTGCATTCTAATTTCTCCTCCCTTATTTTCTTTGCATTCTACTTCCTTCCTCCCCATTCCTTTTGCACCCTATTTTCCCCTTCCCCTATTTTCTGCCCTTTAAAAGAATAAACCTGAGGGTAATGCAGGTCGCAACATCTCCATCAGAGAAGCTGTGCCCACCCAACCCTCGCTTTTCTATACTTGTGTGTTTGTGTGTTTGTTATTGCATCTATTTCTAATCTGCATCCTTCCCCACTGACAGAAATGTGTTCATGCCGAGCTAGTCCTGGAAAAGCGGCGCCCAAATTCTGGCCTGAGTACGAGGAAAGAGTCAGGCAAGTAGACACTCCTTGCATCCAGCCAGATATTATTAAGGTAAGAATCCTACAACATAAAGTAAGAGTAAAAGATAAAGACATGCTAGAGTAAAAAAAAAAATACCAGAGTAAAACAAATACCAAAGTAAAAGAAATACCAGAGTAAAAGAAATACCAGAGTAGAAAAAAGAAATACCAGAGTAACAAAATATCAGTGTAAAATAAGAAAATAAGAAAATAATTTGTGTGCTTGTTATTGTGTCTATTTCTAACCCACAGCCTTTCACACTCAGAGAAATGTGCTCATGCTGAGCTAGACCAGGCAGGGCAGGAAATGACGGAGTCTTGGTATCAAGGCAGTCTTGACTGAGCATGCACCCTAAATTCCCCCAGGTCTGCCTCAGGACAAACACCTGACTAGATTTACCACAGCCACCCACTACTAAAACCTAACCACCTAACCCCATCATCAGACCTGAAACACCAAGCCCTAACTCCTAAGCCCTAACCATAACCCTACCACTAACCAAACTCTAACTCCATAACACAACCCCATTACCTACCATATCTGACACCACACAGGCTATAGCTGAACACTAAATTGGGGGACAGATTGGTATCCCATGCCCAGAAGTGCTTTTTGGTGGGCACTGAGATGCTCCTGTGATAATTGAGGTGCCTAAATGGAGAAATTATGGATTTTGGTTTTCACAAGTAGCATGAGTCATGACTCATATAATACCTTGGCTCTATGGTGTTTTCAGAAATAAGAAACTCCTTTCTCAGTCACATCCACCTGATGCTGCCACCAAAGGAGACAGGGTGTTGCACCAGTCTTGACCAGGATGCACACCACAGCTTCCCCCAGGTCTACCTTGGGACCTGGAGCCTTCCAGCACATGCCGTGTCACTTTGACCCAAACTCCACTACTAAAAAAATTCCAATGTATAATATACATGGTCCTCGGAGGGGAAAGATCAACAGTTCTAAACAGAGCTGAAGAAGCTGTTCAACTATAGGCAGGTGTTCAAGCTGGGAGCAGCGACTAAGGCACCCAGAGGTAAGGGCTGTGGTGGACCAAGGACTGATCATGCAGCACCATTTCAAGAAGTGGATAGTGCATGTGCCAACATTATGCACAAAAACGTGCAGAAAATTCCTCCAGCAGATCCGGCTTGCCCAGAAAGAGAAGGAAGACCTGGAGGTGGAAGCCCCCTCAAAGTCGGCCAGGACTAGTGAACCAGAGCCCAAAGGTAAAAAAAAAAAAAAAAAAAAAAAAAAAAATGCAAAAGCCACCCTCCTAGGATGTAGACATGGAGGACCTTGAAGATGAGAGCTAAAAGTATTACTTTTTCCATGAGAAAATTCATAATTATAGTGAGAAGGACACATCAGCTGATGAAGACAACTTTGGAGAAAGTATTGATGGTTCTTACTCTCACCAGATTTATCTTTTAGAATGGCCTCCAGACCTCCCCTACAGAGGGATGTGAAGAGAGGGAAGAGGCCTAAAAGAAATGTAATACAGGGCCTCTGTAGCAGTCAAATCCATTTCTAATAAAGCCCTAGAGCCCTGGTGAAAAAAATTCCAATGTATAGATACTATAGCCAACATCTTCTCTTACCACAATGGAATTAAACTTGAAATTAACTGCAGAAAGAACCCTCAAAAATACACAAACACATGAAAATGAAATAACCTACTCCTGAATGACTGTAAACACTAAAGAAAACAAGGCTGAAATCTAAAGAGTCACTGAAATCAATGATAGTAAAAACATGAATTTCTCATTTTATAGGTTTTTCACATAGAGTATGTACACTCACTGGAGAGAGATAGGCAGAGAGTTACAGTGAGAAAGCATACCCAAGGGGATGGTCACACCACAATTCCTTCTTCTCTTGGAATTTTGGGAACAGCATAGAAAAGCTTGAAATGATACCTGAGATCTTCCTTTGAAAAAGGAATCTTCCTTTGAAGAAGATCTCAGGGCCATAAATGTGAACTGACCTTTAATAAATTCTTATTATATTTAAAATGGTCAAGGTCAAAAAAAAATGCTCTTGATTATATCCACCCCTGGGTCTAAGTCAAAATATATAATAATCTCCACTGCAAATAACTGAGAGTAGAAAAGAGTTGTGGTGTTTTGTATAATGTGAAGGAATATTACTATTTTACTTTTGCTGTATACTGCATTTGCTGGGGCAATTTTATACATGGAAAGCAACAGTTCTGCAGCAAAATACAAAAAAAGTAATAAACTTTCAATTTCTTTATTAAAAAAGAGAAATGGTCTATCACAAGCTGCACTAGCACACAGATAGTGCCATCACTTGGAAAAATAGAGGACGGAAGGAGAGGGAGATTCAGGTCCTGGGCCAACATGAATACACCAAGTACAGCAGTGTGCACCTATAATCCCAGGTCATTGGAAATCTGGGGCAGTTGATTACAACACAGAGAGACCATGTCAAAAATACCTATCTATGTCACATCCTTTCCTTCTCTCTCATCTGTCTCATCTAAAAATAAAGTTTAGCACCAAGTATGGAAACACACACTGAACAGTGTTAGTTGCAGGCAGAGATCACATGGGAAGCCTGAGTTCAGTGTCTGGTCCATCCTAAAAGACAAGATGTAGTGTTGTACACCTGTGTACTCAGCTACTCAGGAAGCCGAGGTGAGAGGATCACAACCCAGTGACACCATTTAAAACACTGCACATGACACCAAAACAATGTCTTAAATGGTAAAATTATCTCATGTATATTTAATCACAAACATAAAAAAAGAAGCCCTCATTCATGTCACAACAGTGGTGAATCATAGAAATGGTCAGAGTGAGCAAGGCGGGACACAAAAGGCCATGCAGTGAGTGACTCCGTTTATTTGGAACATCAGGAACAGGAAGCACTCCAAAGACAGAAAGTGGATCCCTGGTAGCTGTGTATGATGGTTTTATTTCTTTTCAGGTAACTAAAATGCTCTAAACAAGCTAGATTATTTCAACACTGGTAATGCAGTAAATATAATGGACTGTATAGTTACCAAAATTTTAAATGGTGAAATTTTTATCCAGGGAGGGAATTTACAAAAAATCCTCAGCACTTACAGTATTATTTTCTGAATGGAGAATTTGTCCCGAAAAGACTATGGAGCTATGTTACCTCTTCCTGAAACTGTGGCTACTCCACTAACACTTGGAGCCACTGTTCAAGGTCATAGGAGAAACAACGGTTTATTGTAAACCAGTATCTTCCATCCACAGACAGCAAAGTATGTGATGCCTCCAGATGGACCTCGGAAAACTGCCATAGGCTACACGTGCTTTGGTGCCTGATGCCCTTCTTTCATTATACAGGATGTTCAAACACCACAAGCATATTCTGGCCTCTGTGTTTGCCACTGAGGAGACCTCTAGTCACCCCTATACCTGCACAGCACACCCTAAGGACATTGTCTCTACACTGCCTACCATGTGGGAAAAGTGCCTGGGCACATTCCCTGGAGTGTCTACCAGGACAGGGACAGAAAAGCCCAATTCAAACCAGGAGGGGAAGAGCAAGGCTATGTCCTCCCCTCACTCTGACGGTGAACCCCACACACACAGACTCATGGCTTCCAGGGCTGAGACCCCCAGAGAGCTGGTCCTCCAACAGTGCAGCAATGGGGACATGTCCAGTTTTGAACCTCCCATCTGCTGCTGCTGCACCCCGCCTGGCTCAAGCTCAGGAGGAAATAGATGGGACAGCCTTTATGTGGATGATTCTTCTCCCCATTTTCCTGCCACTTTTGGCAGGCTTCTGGCTGCTAAAAAGCAGCCCCAGTCATTGAACCATCCAGGAGCCATCACAGCAGCCATTACTTCATTGCAGTCCAGACACAAGTGGCAGCAGAGGAAGGGGCATCAGCTACCACAAAGTTCAGAGCCATTTCCATCCTCCAGAAAAAGCCCCACGACCACCAGCCTCTGCCATCTCTCCTTTGTCTTCAGCCACATACTCCCAGGCATGACAGCCTAATACTCCCATACACACTCTCTAAAGAAAAATCTCTCTTAAAAAATGAAAACCAGCTATTCATGTTTTGAAGGTAGTTATTAATATTTTTGTGACAGTTTTGGGCACAGTATATTAAAATAGAACTTATATTGTTATAATATATAACGTGGAGGGCCAGGCCATAAATAACAACAATATATATAGTGGGCTTTTGTAGTGCTTTTATTTTGGAATGTGAAGGGATGAATGAGGGTTTTAATTTTGAATGTTTCAGTGTTTCTGAGACACTTTGCTTGTATTTTATGGTATTTTAATTGGAAATGGAAAAATGGCATTTTATATAAATATATATAAATATATGTGTGTAATATAATATAAATACACATTATGCATACCTCCTTTATTTCAATTATCATTCCTATAGAATATGACAAGATTTGCTATGAATAAAATGTTTTTGATTCCTAATTAAAATTTTATTTATGGAAGCATTTATAATTAGCCTGAAATGCATTCTGAGTTTCTAGACTGTTTCCTTAGACTTTTTTGATGTGCAGCAGCTAACATGTCTGAAGTTACTTAAAGGCTTATGAGTGGGCCCTATGCCATCCCAAGTCTTCGGTATCTTTTGAACATTTCTGTCATAATTATAAAAAGATAATTTAATAAAGAACTTCACTATTCTTCCTGTGGCACAGGTTATGAACGAGTGCAGTTTACCAACAGTATCAAATTTTTCAGCTTTAAAAAATAAAAGATACAAGTTACATGCTTATAACAAGAAAACGTGTGCAATATGTTCATAGCAATGTGGTTGTCACAAGTATCTCATTTACCTTTAAGCACTGTTAACATGTAATGCATGAAGGTGGAAGGGGTGGAACTGTGCACTAAAGTGGGTGCTTTAACTCTAGTGTTTGACAGAGTTGTCGTCTTCTTTCCAGTTTAAATTTTCAACATTTTGGGACCAGCAGATGGTGTAATGGTTACATTACTGGATTCCCATGTGGTCGCGCGTGGTTGAGTCCCAGACCTTGACACTCATACTGGGTGTGAGCCCACAATGTGTGTGTGTGCCTAAATGCCAATAGGAGAATGGAGGAGAAGGAATTGCATTGTGGTCATCCTCCCAGGGTGTGGTTTCTCTCTTTCTGTTTTTCTGCTTTTCCCTTTCTGGTGAGCACTTGTTCCTGTAGCGAAAATCCTTCTCTCTTAAAAAAAAAAAAACCTGTTTTCTTTTTTAAGAATTACTTTCATTTTATTCATTTATTTTAATGTGAACAGAGAGAAAGAGAGGAGAAAAGTGAGAAAGCAAGCCACCAGGTCTGGGACTCAAACTGCAGTAGGCCATGTGGGAGTCCAGCACCCTTAACCACCACAGGCCCCTCAACCTGTTTTCTTATAGAATATATAATATATAGTAATAGATTTCAAGCCATTAAACAACCTTACTTGGATTGAGCATCTTCAGATACCCTGTGCTGTACAACTAGTCCTGTGTGTAGATATGCACTGAGGGGACGCACACACACACACACACACACACACACACAAAAGTATGATGTGACAGGATAATGCCTCATACTAATCAGAAGTTGATTTGTTTTTTGCTTGTTTTTGAGAGATATTTTTTCCGATAGGCACAAGTCCTCACCAGAGAGACAGATAAAAGGAAGAAATTACCCCACAAGGGAGACAACCAAGCTGCAATCCCTTCTTCTACATTCTTCCTCTTGGAATCTTGGAAAGGCACACGCACACACCCAGTATGAGTCTTAAGCCACCCAGTCCAGGATTTAAAATGTGGTCAACTACATGAGAGTCCAGCAACATAAGCACTATAACATCCGCTGTTCCCACAGGCCCATTTGTTATCAACCCTTTATTAGTGTTGTAAACTCCACTGAAAACTGATTTAAAATCTCATTTTTGCCAAAAATAAAATTTAAAAAATGTCTATTCCATTGCTGTCTTCTAAAAATAATTCTCAAATTTTACTTAGATCAATCTCATCCAAATCTCAAAGAAATCTTCTGCTGTGTGTGAATATAAACTTCTTAATACAGTATCATTGACAGTGGGTTCCTCTCAAAGAGGTTTTATTAAGCATAAATTAATCTTTAAATATTTAATATTGTCATTGGGTCATGAGGAAATTGTCAATCATGACAATTATCTCAAAAACAAGATAAGAAAAGAAATATATTGTGAAAATAGCAATGATAAGAAAATACAAGTACATAGGATAAAAAAAAAAACTGTGGAAAAGTAGAAAGAGAGAAAATTTAAGTTAAATAAGAGAAAATTATTACACCCAATTAGAAACCAAGAGAAAATGAATGACATAGTAGTAAAATATACAGTAACAAAAGAGACTCTAAAATAAAAATAGAACAATCAGCATAGAAAAGCTTGAAATGATGATTGAGATCTCCCATTGGAAAATATCACAGGACCATACATTTTCAAGGCTGAGTGTTAACTGACCTTGAACACTTTTTTTTTAATTAAATGAGTTTATTCTTTTTTTTTAGAGGTTTTTGCTATAGGGAGTGTGCGTTCACCAGAGAGACAGAGACAGAGAGAAACAGAGAGACAGAAAGTGAGAAATCACCCCACAGGGGGGATGGTCACAGCACAATCCATTCTCTTCCATTCTCCTCTGGGGATCTTGGGCACAGACGCACACAGGCCCAGCGTTAGTTTAAGCCACAGGGTCCAAAACTCAACCACGGACTACTACGTGGGAGTTCAGCGACAAAGCCATTAGGCTAACTGCTGTTCCCGAGTTTATTCTTTAAAAAAAAAAAACTATATTATTTCATTTTATTCATTCACTACTTTTAATTTGATGACAGGGAGAGAGAAAAATTGAGAAAGCAAACCACCAGTTCCAATATTAAAACCCTGTCAGCCATGCAGAAGTATCCAGCACCTTAACCACCACACTACCAGCTGGTCCCTGACCTTGAACAAATCCTTATTTTATTTAAACAGATCTAGGTCCAAGAAAAAAAAGTGAGATGATGTCCTCAGTTCATTTTAGAGTGTATCTGAACTAATGTACAATGTCATTGTCTGAAATATGGACATTATTTCCTGTACTATTGACCACACATTGCCAACTAAAATGACTTCCTCAACAAGAGAAAAAATATTGGTAAGTTCCTTTTATTTTTTAAAGGTTTTTTACTATAGGGAATATGGGCTCAGTGCAGAGACAGAGAGACAGGGAGAAGGAAAGTGAGAAATCGCCTCCCCAGTGGAATGGCCACATAAACATCCATTCTCTTCCTGGAATTTTGAGCATTCATGAACACACACCTGGTGAGTTTCAAGCCACTTGATCCAGGACTAAAACAATGGTTGACCTACTGGGAGCTCAGTACCCCACCTCCATACCACCTGCTGGCCCCGAAAAAAACTTAAAGTAAAAAAAAAAAAATTTTAATAAAGTCTGGTTTGGGCATTGTTTTGGTGAGCCCCAACTTTGGGGTGCCTGCCCATCATGTTTACCTACTCCAAAGAACACACTTGGAGTTCCAGCAAAGAATGACATGAGTTTACTCATTTAATACAAAAGCTCCACTGACAGCCAGGTGGAGAATGGATCATGCCATCAGCAAATACATGCACAGGTTTTATATGGCAAGAACAAAGCATGCATAAATCAAGTAAAGACATACATTATTTAGGGGTTTTGATACCAGATCAGCTTTTCAATTAATAGAATCAGCAGGATGTATCTGGGTTAGTGTCTGGGGTCTAGTACTTCTAGTCTGGCCATATTTGCCATGGGAAAGGAATGAGACATATGTCAGGAACATCCCTGGCAATGGACCAATTCCATGAGATAAGGTAATGGTTGTGAAGGGCTCATGATGTCCAGTTGAATCTGCAGCCATATCTCAGAGAAATAAGGTGAAGAGGAAAGGGCAAGGAGAACTCAGTGTATGGAGTTTACCCTGAGACTTAAATAGTACATTTAAATTAAATGACGTTGCAGGGTTGGATACACGTAGTTTTCAATTTCCCAATACTGTGTCAAATGCTTTGGCAGTAAGAAAAAGAAACGGAAACCACAGACATCAGAAAGAACAGATTCCCCTCTGCCCCAGGGCAACCCATGGCTACCTGGGGAGAATCTCCACCTTTCTCCTTTCTGGGAAAGTTCCTCGGAAACAAAACTGAATCTGTGAAAACTATTTGGACAGCTAAAACAGTGAGCAGTCAATGAAGAAATACTTCTGTAAAAGACTCATGCAAAATCTACCTGAGAAAATGAGAGCTCTGGAGCAGGAAACTTTCTCCTCACTTCTCTTCACACTGCCAGGTGTCTCAAAGCTGCACCAAAATTTCTCTGAGGTTGTTACTGAGAAGGGACCTCTTGCCCTGTGGACAAGGACCAAAAGCAATGTAATTGTGTCTCCCCACAGGTAATTCTTTTTTAAGAGAGTTTTGTTATAGGGTGCGTGCACTCATCAGAGAGAGAGATAGACAGGGAAACAGAAAGTCTGTTCTCCATTCGCCTCTCAGAATTTTGGGCATACAGGCACATGCACCCAACATGAGTTTTAAGCCGCCAAGTCCAGGACTCAAACTCAGTTGACTGTATGGGAGTCCTGCAAGGAAACAATTACATCATCTGCTCGTCCCATCCCGAGTTGATTCCTATTTTTTTTTTCCGCAGGTGCATGCACTTGCAGGAGAGACATGAAGAGAGAGAACATGAAAAATAATCCTCTATGGGGGGCCATCTCATACCCTCTCTACCATTCTCCTCTTGGGACTTTGGCCCTACCCTTTGTGACTTTTGAGCCATTGGGCCTGGGGTTTGAACTGCAGTTGGTAAGATGGGAATGCATGCCTTAGCCACTATGCCATCTACTGGCCTCCAAAGCTGATTCTGAGAAGGATGCTAAGGAACTGGCTGTATGCTGCCAAGAAGAGGCCAGGGTTGGGGGACACCAGGACTTCATGTGGTGGAAAAGATAGTTTTCACACCCACTTTTGGGTCATGTGGGGCATCCAGGACACTCCATACTCATTGTCCAGCAGTCACCCTAACTTACCAAACGCATGAATATGTAAAATTCATTTATCATTTAATGTCATAAATTTGGAGATTCAAACCAAAATAAAGCCCATCATTTCCTGGATTGACTAATTACATAGAGGTAGAAAGAAGCAATGTGGATGCTCAACAAACAAAAAGAATTAATTTCCTACATATCAGCAATATAAAAATATAACAAATATAAAATACAGAGAAATTTCTTACTAAAGAACAGTGCATGTATAATTGATATGATTCTTGATCTAGTCAGTGGTGTGGTGGTTAAGGTGGCTAAATACAACATGACTGATAATGCAGCTTGAATCTTAGACCTAGCTGCTAAAGAAAGATGCTAGCCCATGTGTGTTTGTGATCAAAATCTCAAGTGAAAAATAAAAAATAAGGGATACAGAATGAACATTCCCCTTGAAAAGGGGTATCTTACTTTCCCTGTCTATTTCTGTCTCACTCTGGAGAGCACATGCACCTTATAGTTAAAAAAAAAAAAAGACAACGCAGGGACCAGCAGATGGTACAATGGTTATGTTGCTAGACTCCCACGTAGTTGACTGCGGTTTGATTCCTGGACCCAGTGGCTTAAAGTCATGCTGGATGCATGTGCATGAGTGCCCAAGATCCCAACAGAATGAAGGAGAAGGGATTGTGGCATGGCCATCCACCCTGGGGGGTGATTTCTTGCTTCTCTCCCTGTATTTCTGGCATGTACACACACCCTTTAGCCAAAACCTCTCTCAAAAAAAAAATGATATCATGGGACCAGCAGTTAGCGTAATGGCTATGTCGCTGGACTCCCATGTAGTCGACCACAGTTCGAGTCCCGGACCAGTGGCTTAAATTCACGCCGGGCATGTGTGTGTGCATGCCCAAGATCCTGAGAGGAGAATGGAGGAGAAGGGATTGCAACATGGCCATCCTCCCTGGGGGGGGGGTGATTTCTCGCTTTCTGTCTCTCTGTCTCTCTCTGTCTGTCTGGCGAATGCATGTGCCCTATAGCAAAAAAAAAAAAAAAACATTTCGAAAAAAAAGATATCATTAACAAATAGAAAACAATAGCACTGAAATTAAAAAAGCTCCATGCAAGAGATCTGATAATGAACAAGAAAAAGTAATGAAAGGGAAAAATCCACATAATATATCCTTGCCCACACTAGTGAAACTAAAGCTGGAGGCAGCCTATGGTCTGAAGGCTAAGGCAGCTCTATTCTATAACTTGAATCATGAAGTTCTAGTCACAGGTCTAGCGGAATGAAAACCATGTCAGGTGTGTAAATGGGTATGCCCCACATAATGGCAGGACAGCTAAACAGAAGAAACATGATTTCACCATGGGGGTACATTCTCTCTCCCTCTCTCTCTTTCTATTTCTTTCTTCCTTCCTAAGTGCCATGTAGCACAAAATAAAGAAAGAAGAAAGAAGGAAGGAAGGAAGGAAGGAAGGAAGGAAGGAAGGAAGGAAAGAAAGAAAGAAAGAAAGAGAAAGAAAAAGAAAGAAAGAAATCACCTTAATTTGTAACATGAAACCTCTATGTCTGTACTGACCAGAGAACAGAGGAAGAATTATAAAAAAATAATCCCCTTACCCAGGGGAAATGGCCCTGCAATAATTCCTTCTCTTCTGCTCTGCTCTCAAGATGCTGAGCACGTGACTTTCAGGTCAAGGGTCTGAGACTCAAACCATACAGCTGCCCATGGGGATGCAGAGCCTTAAGCTCCATGCCACCTGCTAGCCCAGCAACATAGATTTCAAAAATGGTGGGTGAAGCCTTGGCACCTCACCTACTGTAAAAGGAGAACAGCTTGCTGCTCAGAAGAACTCCAAGTCCCTGGGCGCTGTGGGCACCCTAGCGGCACTCTAGCAGAGCACTGTAAGGCATAGGACAAGTGTGTGATATGTCACTATAGCCAGAAGTCTTCCTCCCAGAGGCCTGTAAATATCACAGTTAGAAGCTATTGCCAAAAGTCTTTTTCCCAAAGGCCTGTGGGTAATGTAGTTTGATGCTAAGTCCAGAAGTCTTCCTCCCATTGGCCTGTGGGTAATATAGTCTGAAGCTATAACCAGAAGAATTCCTTTTGAGGCCTCTCCAAAACCAACACAGTCTCTCTAAAACCAACACCCAAGTGAAATCAGTGGATCCCATTTGGTCAACCACACAGTTTTAGTCCCGATCCTGATCACCAGAGAAACGCTCTGAGCACGTGTGCGAGCATCCCCAGAATCGACAAGTCGAACAGAACTCACGAAAAAGTACATTCACCAAACCTTGAACCAGTTGAAAGAAATCTGAAGAGGTATAAATACACGCAGAGAAATTCCCCGTGCAAGATAAGGATGCTCATTATCGTTCAAAGACGATCTCTCTAACCCAATCTACAGACTCAGCAGCGTCCCAGTCTAGTTCCCAGCAAAGCTATCAACAGATCTTATCGTGGAGAGGTTTTTGCCTTAGGGTGTGTGTTTCTGTGTGCGTGTGTTTGCTAGGGGTGGCGGGGGAAGAGGGCGAGAGAGAGAGAGAGGCAGATGAGAGGGAAAGTGAGAAAATACCACCCCCCCAGGGGGGAGATGGTCACACTAAAATCCCTTCCCCTCTGTTCTCCTGCTGGATCTTGGGCATGCATGCATACTGCCC
Organism: Tupaia tana; assembly: GCA_026018925.1. Lineage (NCBI taxonomy): Eukaryota > Metazoa > Chordata > Mammalia > Scandentia > Tupaiidae > Tupaia > Tupaia tana. The sequence goes on from JAKSZU010000025.1 coordinate 29,488,204, forward strand.
AGTATGATTTTGAAGCCACCAGGTTTGGGACTCAAACCAACGCTTGCATGTGGGAGTGGAGCCATGTAGCCACTGCTCCACATGGATGATCGTTTCTTAAAGTTTACTCATTTCTTCCATGAGGCACAGAGACATAGCATCTCGGCAACGTCCTCATGCCCTATCCGCCTCCAGCCTCAGCCAGGCCCTCATCCCAGGCTCACGTGCAGGATGTGCTCAGGAAGTGAACCCACCAGAACCTCCCCGTGTGGGTCAGACGCACCAAAACCGTTCTACGGGCAGGTCCCCCTTGGTGCCCACGTTATCCTACCTCCTGAACTTCAGTGCCCCAAACCAGAACATGCCGCATGACCCACAGACCTCCTGGAGGACGCTTCTGGGTGTCGTGCCAGACTGCACTGCCCCATGGCCTCTGGGAGGAGGAAGGACCTCCAGCATCGTGCCAGATGGCACGACATGGCGGCCTGCATCAAGAAATGCTTTCAGGGAACCAGCAGTTAGCGTAATGGCTATGTCGCTGGACTCCCACGTAGTCGACCGCGGTTCGCGTCTTGGACCCGGTGGCTTACAACTCACACCGGGCGCGTGTGCGTGCGTGCCCAAGATCCCGAGAGGAGAATGGAGGAGAAGGGATTGCAGCGTGACCATCCCCCCTGGGGGGTGATTTCTCGCTTTCTGTCTCTATGTCTCTCTCTGTCTGTCTGGCAAGCGCACGCGCCCTACAGCGAAAAACCTCTCCAAAAAAAAAAAAAAGAAATGCTTTCAGACAGAAAGCCAGACTACCCAAAGGCCTCCGGAAGAAAGGCTTCTACACAGAGTCAAGAAGGCACCACCCAGAGATCTCGAGGAGGAAAGCTTCTGGGCAGAGCATTGAGCCATACTTCTCAGAGGTCCTGAGACGTAGGGGAGAATAGACTAGCCAGGCACAGGCATCCCTGCTTACATAATGGGAAGGTCTCTCCAAGGCCCAAGAAAGGGTCTCCATGACTCTAGCTGAGAAGCTGATGCCTTCAGAGCACCGATCAACTAGGACGAGCAAGGCCGGTGTGGAACACATGGGACTGGGTGGACTCTGCAGAGACTTTTTCAACTACTTGTCAGATGCTCTCGAAATGGTGGCTTTGTCAAAGAAACTAAGTCATGAGATAAATGTGCCAAAGACAGACTCACTCGAGGTGCTAGAGTGGATGGTGGCAAAACGCTTTCGGATCCCCTACGTTCCCCTTGCAGCAGTCACATCACTCGGCCTCTGACACCGTGAAGATAATCTAGAAAGAATAAAAAGCAGAACATGAAAAGAGTCTCTGACAGGCAGGTTTCTTCCTAACGCATTCGAACGTCAAGGCAGTTGTAAAAGATGTTCGGACGATCTCCTCGGGCATGCTTTGCAGAAAGCAATCCAACCAAAAACACACAGACGTCAGAATCTTCCAGGGGTGATCCTAGATGTGGTCATTGTTGGAGAGGGGGAGGAAATAGTTTACTTTCACAGAATCACAAGGAATTCTTGGTAACGAGAATCTGGAATTTTCCCAAACGGTCTTGAACTCTCAAGGACGGTCCCTATGTGGGAAGGTGGCGTGGAAATGGGAAGGTGCTGGATTAGCACGTGGTTGCCATCAGCGTCCCAAAACTGGTAGACTGAAAATCACACCAGTGCCTTGGCCCGGGAGCCCCGGATCTCAAGAGGAGAATAGAGAAAACCTGACGGCAGCATGTCCGTCCGCCCGGTGGGTGGGTGGGTGGGGGTGTGTGCTTTCTGACCCTACCCTCGCCATTTCTCCGCAGTGGGGTCGAGCACCCTAAATGGATGAACGAGTAATCGAAACGGTACAGAACTTACAGTGCTGACAGAGGCGGTCACAGAGTGAATGATTAGGAGAAGATCTGTGCCCCATGTGGGGACTAAACTAGGAAATCCTATTACCGACGCGCCTAAGGATAAAACCGAGAAAAGGAGAATCCGAACGGGCTTGCCCGCATCTCTCTCTGTCACAGTCACACAAGCCCACCGCATCCCAAAATGGTTCCCTGTAATACATCACCATGACCACAGGAGGGAGCTCCAGGACACCCTATGAAAGAGCAATAGGAAAAGGAATGCAGCTGAGCTAGCGAGGGTGGGATCCCGGTCGTGGATGGGGATCGCCGGCAGGGCACTGACAGGGGCACAGTCCTGGCCAGACACCCAACAGAGGGACGATGGCAACAGCTGCAAGAAGAGGAGCGAGCAGGCCGGCCGGCCGCGTCCAACAGACCGAAAGCGGCCCCAGACGTATTCCATGGTGTACACACTGCAGGAGTTTTACCTCGTCTGTTTCCCACGCAGTTTCTGCCGTGGGATTTGTGCACTAAACAGACACAGTCGCGGGGAGGGCTAGAACGAAAAACCATGCCCTTACCCCGGGAGAAATGGCTTCCTCATGACTCTGACTCCTCCTCCTCATTCTCCTCTTCCTCTGTTCCTCTCTCGGGGAATGCCGAGCACATGCTCTCCAAGCTGGAGGTCTGAGACAGACCACGAGCATGAACCTCCAAGCAACCGCTGGCCCAGGGCGGTGGATTCTCAAAAGGACAGCCCCTGAGGCCTTAGGGCATCCCCCGCCCACGAGGGACTAAAGCTCGTGCCTCAGAAGAGGGGCCGACGGGTGGTGGGCGAGGTGGTGAAGGGCACGGGACTCCCGCTTGGGAGAACACGGTCCACACCCGGGACCTGGCGGCTTGCTTTCTCATTAGCTCGCTCTCGCTCTCTTGCTCTGTCCCTCTCTGGTCAAATGGAAAGAAATCCATGAAGTTAAATAAGCCCTAGATCATTCTGAAAATCGACCAACCAACAAAACGAGGGCGAGGGGAGGAAAAAGGAACCCCATGTCCCCGGGTACCGTGGGCACTCCCCTGGGGAACTGTAGGAGGGAACACCGAGGCGTCGGAACGCTGTATTCCGGCCACACGGCCGGAAGTCTTCCTCTCGGGGGACTGTGGGTAATGGAGTCCAACGGACCACCAGAAGTCCCCCTCCCAGAGAGGCCTGTGGTGATGTAGTAGGATGCCAGGACCAGAAGTCCCGCCAGCCCCCTCCAAGATCTATGGGTAATGGAGTCTGATGCTGCGACCGGAAGTCGCCTGGCGGCCTGCTATTCCCGGATGCCTTCCACCTAGAGGACTGTGGGAAATGTAGTCCGGCTCTCCACTCGTCACTCTAAGGGCGGGGAAGGAGAGAAGCAGGCCCCGCAATCCCATCTTGTACTCAGAGGCTAGGACCCAAGAACTGCCATATCCCGGAGGCCCGGGGTGCAGGGCTGGGAGGGGACGCTGATGTGGTCCGGCGCTCACCTGGGAGTCGACCGACCACCCAGTGGCCACTGGGCAATGGAGTCTGGCGCCAGGCCCGGAGGCCTTCTTCCCTGAAGCCTCTGGGCTGGCTGTTCCCCTGCCACGCCCTGACCCACCCCACTGCCCCCCCCCCACCCCCCGCAGGCCTGACCTCTCTGAGACCTCTGGGAACTTCGGACCAGACCGTTACCGAGCGGAGCCCAGCCAGGCCAAGCGGAGCCCAGTCGAGCCGTGCCGGGACCCCTGGGGGACCTCTAGGGGGGACCCACACCTACTGGTCATCCGGAGCCCGGTCACAAAATGAATGATTAGGAGTAGCTCTGTGCCTCATGTGTGTACTGAAGTAGGAAATCCTATCACCGATGGGCCTAAGGATAAAATCGAGAAAAGGAGAATCCGAACGGGCTTGCCTGTGTCTCTATCTCTCTCTCTCTCTATCAGACACACACAAACAGACACACACACGCACCCGCACGCACGCGTGCACACACACAAATCCACATCTCAAAACGCTCCCCTGCAATACACCACCGTGACAACAGGAGGGAGCTCCCGCACACCCTATGGAAAACGGTCCCCTGCAATACACCACTGTGACCACAAGAGCGAGCTCCGGGACATCCTATGGAAGAGCGATAGGGAAAGGAGGGCAGCCAGAGCATGGGATCCCATTCATGGATGGGGACCCAAGGCAGGGCACCAAGAGGAGCATGCTCCTGGCCAGACACCCGACGGACGAAGGCAGCAGCTGAAGGAAGGGGAGCGGGCCAGCCAGACAGCCAGCCACCGGAGCCAGCCACATCCGACTGACCGAATGCCACCCCAGACGTATTCCATGGTGTTCTGCCTGCAGGCATTTTACCTCGCCTGTTTCCCACCCAGTTTCTGCAGTGGGATTTGTGCACTAAACAGACAGAGTTGTGGGGAGTGCTGGAATGAAAAACCATCCCCTTCCCCGGGAGAAATTGCTTTGTCACGACTCCTCCTCCTCCTTTTCCTCCTCTGTTCCTCTCTCCTCTCTCGGGGATGCAGAGCACATGATCTCCAAGCTGGAGGTCTGAGACAGACCGCATGCCTGAACCTCCAAGTGACCGCTGCCCGTGAATTCTCAAAAGGACAGCCCCTGAGGCCTTGGGGCCTCCCCTGCCCACGAGGGACTAAAGCTCCTGGCTCAGAAAAGGGGCTGGCAGGTGGTGGGCGTGGTGGTGAAGGGCACCGGACTCCCGCTTGGGAGAACACGGTCCACACCCGGGACCTGGCGGCTTGCTTTCTCATTGGCTCGCTCTCGCTCTCTTCTTCTGGCCCTCTCTGGTCGAATGGAAAGAAATCCATGAAGTTGATTAAGCCCTAGATCATTCTGAAAAAACTAGCAACAGACAAAACGAGGGCAAAGGGAAGGAAAGAGGAACCCCATGTCTCCGGGTACCGTGGGCACTCCCCCGGACACTTTTGGAGGGAACACCAAGGCGTCGGGGAACACTGTGTTCCAGCCCCACGGCCGGAAGTCTTCCTCCAGGGGACTGTGGGTATTGGAGTCCGATGGACCGCCGGAAGTCCCCCTCCCAGTGAGGCCTGTGGGTGATGTAGTAGGATGCCACGACCAGAAGTCCCGACCGCCCCCGCCGAGATCTATGGGTAGTGGAGTCACAAGTGCCCCGCTGGCCCGCTATTCCTGGACGCCTTCCGCCTAGAGGACTGTGGGAAATGTAGTCCGGCTCTACCCTGTGGGAGGAAGCTCGCAGGTCAGCTGAAATCCAGCACCGCCTCCTGGACGACAGGGCGATGTGGGAGGTGGCCTGATGGCCAGCTGGAGTCTAGCGCCCTCTGCTGGCCTTCTCAGAAATTGCACACACCCTATAGCAAAAACCTCTCCAAAATTAAATAAATAAATAAATAAATAAATAAATAAATAAATAAATAAATATGGGACCAGCAGTTAGTGTAATGGCTAGGTCGCTGGACTCTCACGTGTTCGACCGTGGTTCAAGTCCCGGACCCAGTGGCTTAAAACTCACGCCAGATTGCAGCATGGCCATCCCCTCTGGGGGATGAATTCTCACTTTCTATCTCTATGTCTCTGTCTGTCTGTTGAGTGCGTGCACCCTATAGTAAAAACATCTCCAAAAATAAAGAAAGAAAGTGAGTAAAGTGAGTCATTCATGCTCCTAGTAGTATAGCTGTGGATATCAGAATCCAACTAGGTTTAATGGTATAAGGGAAGTAGCTCATCATCAAGAAATGTATTACACCAGACAGCACATTACCATGAAGTACAGCATGAGAGCAATGGAATACAGACTCCTGTCTTTGTTGAAGAAAAGTAGATACAGTCTAACTTTGGAAATTTTTTTTGAGAATCTTTTTTATTGTTGTTGTTGCTATAGGGCACATGCCCTTACCAGAGAGACAGAGAGACAGAAAGCGAGAAATACCCCCCCCCCAGGGGGGATGGCCACGCTGCAACCCCTTCTCCTCCATTCTGCTCTTAGGATCTTGGGCACACACGCACACGCGCCTGGTGTGAGTTTAAGCTGCCAGGTCCGGGACTCAAATGGCGATCGACTACATGGGAGTCCAGTGACATAGCCATTACGATAACTGCTGCTCCCCATGCCAGGCTTCTTTAACCCTACCTCTGTCCCCAAAAGAGCTAGAGTGTGGTGGCCTTGATCTGTGCATGCACACTATCTCCCCTGAGGTCTACCTCAGGACCCAAAGCCTTCCAGTTCACATAAGGCCACTTCAGTCAGACCTCTGATGCTGAAAGAGTCAGGGTATTACAATGCTGTTGACTGGAGTGTGCAACCCAGCTCCACCCCGGTCTGCCTAATGAGCCAGGTCTTTCCATCCCAAACCAGGTTGCTATGACCTGAGCATTGCCAGTAACAGAGCCAGGGAGACCTACCAGATTTCACAGCTCAGTACCAGGTTTCCACTATAGATGTGCTCGGTACCCAATGTAAAATCTTACTTCTATTCCGTAATGCCAACGCCAAACCATAATTCCACACATCAAACCCCAACTCCTACTCTTAACTCCTAACTATAATCATAACACTAACACAACCCTAGCCCAAACCCAACCACAACCCTTACCTACTATCTCTGGGAGCCATCAGGCTGCAGCCCAGTACCAGGTTTCCACTATAGATGTGCTCGGCATCCGATGTCCAGTAGTGCCCTCTAGTGCACAGTGAGAATCCCCTGGGTTCGCTGAGGTGCTACTGGGAGGAATTACAGACACAAAATTTCACGAGTGAGAAGGGGGTCCACCCACATGACATTCATTAAAGATGGGAAGGCAAAGCTCTCTGGTTAGTTGGTCCAAAGCTCCCCTGATGGTTATCATGGGTAATACAGGACAAGGTGTGGGATAAGCTGAGGATGACCTCTGTGGCCAAAGGAGGTTGAAGAAGATAAAATCACACTAACAGAACTTAAAATACCCTCCTGGATGTCCACTGGAATCAATCACCTTTATGGTTAAGATCTGGTGACTTGTCTGTGATCAGATCAACTCTTAAGACCGAAGGATGAACTACAATGGGTATTCTGGTATGGTGTCTGAGGTCATTATGGGAATAACTGGGAAGTCACATTATTGGACTAAAAAAAAATCCTCTAAGAATATAACTGAGAAAAAGATGTATTCATGACACTACTAAACAATGTCAAACAACACTGGTGATGATTACATGGAACTGAACAGATTCAAAACTGATGATCAAATCACAAAATTTTGAGTACAACTTTCCTTATTCACTTACATTATGTTCTTGGGATTAAGATGCTCCTTTCTAAGAACCGATGCAGCTGGATGGAGTGTGGCACTGTCTTGACAGACATGTATACTCTAGCTTCCCCTGGTTCCTCCTCATGACTCAAAGCATTCCAAACTATGCCATGCTACTTCGACCCAACATGTGTCAGCAACAGACGTGGTCATGGTGACTTTGACTGGGGCATGCACCACGGCTCCCCCTAGTTCCCCCTCAGGATCCAAATCCTTGCAGTTAATGCCAGGACACACTGACCTGACAAATGCCACCAAAAGAGACTGAGTATCATGCTGGCCTTGACTAAGGTGTGCATCCTGGCTCACCACAGGTCCTCACCTGAAGCCAAAGCCTTCAAACTGACACAGAGCTGCCTCGCCCCTAACAATGCCACCAATGGAGCCAGGAAATCATTTGAGTCATGACTGGGGAACATCCTCTGGCTTCCCCCAGGTCATCCCAGAAATCCCTGAGCCTTCCAGCCACCACCAGTTTACCCTGTACTAACCAATTCTGTTGACAAAGCCAGGGTGTTATATCAGTCTTGGCTAGTGTAAACATCCCCTTCTGCCAGGCTTTCTTTGGGATGTAGCACCTTCTAGCCACTGCCAGGACCCCTTTCCCTAAACAGCACCATTGATGGAGCCAGGATGTCATGTCGGTCTTGACTAGGAGGCATACCCAGTCTTCCCCAGGTCCTCCCTGGGACCCACACACTGCCAGGCCCACTATCCTGACCAATGCCACTGACAAAGGTGGGGTGTCATGCCAATCTTGGCATGGGCACATACCTTGGCTTTCCTCAAGTTATTCCATGAGACCCAAGGCCTACATCTGCTGCCGAGCAGACACACCCTGACTACACCACCGTGCTGGCTTTGACCAGGTTATATACTGCAAAACCCCAAATACGCCTCTGGACTAGAGTCTTCCCCATGCCAGGCTGCTTTGATTCAACCCTTGCCACTAACAAGTCAGGGTACACCCAAGCTCCCCAAAGCTCTTCCCCAAAACACAGAACCCACAGCCTTAACCCTTAATCTCCGAATACTAAACATGATCTAAAACGCATCACAAAACCTTAATAAAGAATCCGTATCTCCAAACCCGAACCCTAGCCTTATGACTAACCTAACCATAGCTCCATAATACAACTCCAACCCTTACCTACCACATCCAGCAGCCCAGACTGGTTCAGCTTTCTATCCTCCATAAAGAATTAAAAGGTCCATCTGCATTTCACTATGAAAAGTTAAAGGACAGGAAGCCTAAACTGACCTATGTGCTCAGGCAAGTCAATGGCGTAACAGTAAAAGTGGATACTTCCCACATAGCCTACTGTGTGATTCAAGTCCCAGAGGGCTTGAAAAACACATGAGTACACGTATCTGCAAAATCCTAAGAGGTAAAATGAAGGGTAAAGACTTGTGGAGTGGCGATCTCCCGGAGGAATGCTTTCTCACTTTCTCTCTCCATTCATCTTTCACTCTATCTTTCCAGAAAATGCATGCAACTTATAACAATTTTTTAATTAATAAGTGATCAATATATGATTACTTTTAATTCTTACACTTATGTAAATAATCAGACAAAATCTATTGAAACTAAATCTATTTTCTAGACAATACATGTATTATCCTGAATAAAAAGTGAGAGTGACTATAGACATAAATCATATATTTCAATGAAAAAGCATAATGTAACTGCTATGTTTGAATATCCCTGGCAAAAACTCATGTAAAAATTTAATTACTACTTATGATATTAAGAGATAAGGCCTTAAGAGTTGGTTGGGGGGGAGGGGTCAGCACATGGTGTGGTGGTTAAAGAGCTGGACTCACATGGCCAACCATGGTTTGAGTCCAGGACCTGGTAGCTTAAAAATCAGACTGGCCATGTGTGTGTCCATGCCCAAAATCTCAGAATGAGAATAGAAGTTAGCTATTGTGGCATAGCTAACTGCCTGAGGGTGATTTATCACTTTCTCTGTCTCTCTCCAGCAAGCACATGTGCCCTATGGAGAAAAACTGCAGGAAAAAAAGAAGTGGCTAGGTCATGGAGTACCATCCTCCTACGTGTATCTAAGTCATTATCAGAGGAGTAGGTTAGTTATCCTGAGAACAGGATGTTGTAAAATAGTAGGTTAAGCCCCTCTAACTTCTTTTCAATGATAGAAGGTTTTCAATGAGTGTAGTTTACCAACAGTAGCAAATATTTCAGCTTTAAAAAATTGAAAGTAGGATATGTTACATGTTTACTACAAGAAAATTTGTGCAATATGTTCATAGCAATGTGGTTGTCACAAGTATCTCATTTACCTTTAAGTATTGTTAACATGCCATGCACGAAGGTGGAAGGGGTGGAACTGTGCACTAAAGTGGGTGCTATTAACTAGTGTTTGGCAGAGTTGTCATCTACTTCGCAGTTTAAAATATCAATCTTTTGGGATCAGCAGATGGTGTAATGGTAACATTACTGGACTCCCGTGTGGCTGAGTGTGGTTTGAGTCCCAGACCTGGTCACTTGAAACTCATGCTGGGTGTGAGCCCAGAATTTGTGTGTGCCCAAATGCCAATAGGAGGATGGAGGAGAACAGACTGCAGTGTGGTCATCCTCCCAGGGTGTGATTTCTCACTTTGTTTTTCTTCCTCTCCCTGTCTCTCTAGTGAGCACTTGTGCCCTGTAGCAAAAATCTTTCTCTCTTTAAAAAAAAAAAAATTCAACCTGTTTTCTCTTTTTAGACTTATTTAACTTTATTTATGTATTTATTTATTTTAATTTGAACAGAGAGGAACAGAGAAAGAGAGAGAAGAGGAAAGTGAGAAAGCAAGCCACCCGGTCTGGGACTCAAACTGAATTGGGCCAAGTGGGAGTCCAACACCCTTAATCACCACAGGCCCCTAGACTTATTTTCTTGTAGAATATATAATATATACTAAAAAATTTCATTCCGTTGAACAGCCTTACTCAGATTCAGCATCTTCAGATTCCCTGTGCTGTGCAACTGGTCCTGTGTGTAGATATTAAGCAATGAGGACACACACACAAACACAAAGAAAGAGAAGTATGATGTGACAAGATAATGCCTCATACCAATCAGAAGTTCATTTGGTTCTCTTGTTTGTTTTTGAGAGATATTTTTTGCTATAAGGCACAAGTGCTCACCAGAGTGACAGAGACGGAAAGCAAGAAATCACCCCCAGAAGGGAGATATCCAAGCTGCAATCCCTTCTCCCCCATTCTTCCTGTTGGGATCTTGGACAGGCACGCACACACACCCAGCATGAGTCTTAAGCCACGGGGTCCAGGATTTAAAATGTGGTCAAGTACATGAGAATCCACTACACCATCTGCTGGTCCCAAAGGTTCATTTGTTAAAAACCCTTTATTAGTGTTAGAAACTCCACTGAAGACTGATTTAAAGTCTCATTCTTGCCAAAAATAAATTAAAAAATAAAAAATATTTCTATTCCATTTCTGTCTTCTAAAACCAGTTCTCAAATTTTACTTAGAAAAATCTCATCCAAATCTCAAAGAGATTTTCAGCCGTGTGTGAATATAAACTTTTTAATACAGTACCATTGACAGTGGGTTACTTTCAAAGAGGTCTTATTAAGCATAAATTAATTTTAAAATGTTTAAGATTGTCCTTGGGTCTTGAGAAATTGTCAGTTATGACAATTCTCTCAAAAACAAGATGAGCTAAAAAATATATTATGAAAATATTGATGATGAAAAATAATACAAGTATATAATATTAAGAAAAGTGTGGAAAAGTAGAAAGACAGGAAAATTAAGTTAAATAAGACAAAATTATTACACTTGATTAGAAAACTAGAGAAAATGGGTGATTTACTAGTGAGATATATAGTAACAAAATTAGCCTCTAAAATAAAAATAGAACAATCAGGGGACCAGCAGGTGGCATGGTGGTTAAGGTGCTGGACACTCCCACGTGGCTAACCATGGTTCATGTGGTTCATCTCCCAGGCCTGGTGGCTTGCTCTCTCTCTCTCTCTCTCTCTCTCTCTCTGCCTCAAATGAAAAATAAATGAATGAATAAATAAAATTGAATAAATAATTTTTAAAAAAGAACAATCAGCACAGAAAAGCTTGAAATGATGCTTGAGGTCTCACATTGGAAAATACCCTAGGGCCATACATTTTCTAGGCTGAGCATTAACTGACCTGGAACAAATTCTTTTTATTAAATGAGTTGATTCATTTTTAAAAGAATTATTTTATTTAATTTTATTCATTCATTTATTTTAATTTGATGAGAGAGAGAGAGAAAGTGAGAAAGGAAACCACCAAGTCCAGGACTCAAACCATGGTCAGCCATGAAGGAATGTCTAGCACCTTAACCACCACACCACCTGCTGGTCCCTGACCTTGAACAAATTCTGATTTTATTTAAAATTATCTAGGTCTTAAAAAAAAGTGAGATGATACATTTTAGAGTGTATCTGAGCGCATGTAGAATGTCTGTGTGCATGTAGAATGTCTGTGTCTGAAATATGGACATTATTTCCTGTACCACTGACCACACACTATCAACTAACATGATTCCCTCAAGAGATAAAATATTGGTAATCTTATTTTATTTTTAAAAGATTTTTGCTGGGTATCAGCAGGTGGCGTAGTGTTTAAAGCGCTAGATACTCCCACTTAGCCAACCATGGTTTGCGTCTGAATCTGGTGGCTTGCTTTCTCACTTTCTCTATCTCTCTCTGTGTGTCTCTCTCTGGTCAAATTAAAAGAAATTAATTAATAAATAAAATTAAATAAAAATTCTTTAAGAAATCAAAAAAGATTTTTGCTATAGGACACATGGGCTCAAAGTGAGAGAGAAAGTGAGAAATCACCTACCCAGGGTGATGGCCACACCAACATCCATTCTCTTCCTAGGATTTTTGGCATTTACACATGCACAGCTGGTGAGTTTCAAGCCACTTGATCCAGGACTAGAGCAATGGTTGACCTAGTTGGAGTCCAGTATCTTAACCACCATGCCACCCACTGGCCCATGGTAAGCTTAAAGTAACAAAATAAATTTTTAATGAGGTCTGGTTTGGACATTGTTTTGTGAGCCCCAACTTTGGGGGGTGCCTGCCCATCATGTTTAACGATTCCAAAGAACACACTTGGAGGTCCAGCAAAGAAAGACATGAGTTTGCTTATTTAATAGAGAAGCTCCACTGACAGCCAGGTGGAGAATGGCTCATGCCATCAGCAAATACACACACATGTCTGGTTTTAGATGCCAAGAACAAAACATGCATAAATCATGTAAAGACATACACTGTTTAATGCTTTTGATACAAGATCAGCTTTTCAAATAATAGCAGCAGCAAAGTATGTCCGGATTAGTGTCTGGGGTCTACGACCTCTAGTCTGGCCACGTTTGCCATGGGAAAGGAATGAGACATATGTCAGGAACATCCCTAGCTATGAGCCAATTCCATGAGATAAGGGAACGGTTGTGAGGGGCTCATGATGTCCAGCTAAATCTGCACCCAGATCTCAGAGGAATAAGATGAAGAGGAGGGGGAAAGGAGAGTTCATTGTATGGAATTTACCATCAGACTTAAATGGTACATTTAAATTAAATGGTGTTGCAGGTTTTGATACGCCCAGTTTTCAATTTTCTAATACTGTGTCAATTGCTGTGGCTGTAAGAAAAATGAACAGAAAACAAGAACAGCAGAAAGAATAACACAAATTATCCTACGCCCCAGGGCAACCCATGGCTACCTAAGCATAATCTCCACCTTTCCCCTTTCTGGGTTGAGAGTTCCTCAGAAACAAACCTGAATCTGTGAAAACTATTTGTACAATTACAACAGTGAGCAGTCAATGAATAAATACTTCTGTAAGTGTCATGCAAAATCAACCTGAGAAATTGAAAGCCATGGAGCTTGGCAGCAGGAAACTGTCTCCTCATATCCTCACACTGCCAGGTGTCTGAAAGCTGCAACAACATTTCTCTGGGGTTGTTACTGAGAAGGGAGCTCTTGCCCTGTGGACAAGGACCAAAAGCATCCTGAAGTACTAGTGTCTCCCCAGAGGTAATTTTTTTTTTTAAGAGAGATTTTTGCTATAGGGGGTGTGCACTCAAAGATACAGAGAAAGACAGGGACAAAAAAAGCAAGAAATCACCCCCTGTGGGGAGGGATGGCCACACCAAAGTACCTTCTCCATTCTCCTCTCAGAATTTTGGGCACACAGGCATATGCACCTGCCATGAGTTTTAAGCCGCCAAGTCCAGGACTCAAACCATGGTCGACTGTATGAGAGTCCAGCAATGAAACAATTACACCATCTGCTAGTCCCATCCCCAGAGTTAATTCCTTTTCTTTCTTTTTTTTCTTGTGTTTGCCATAGGGTACATGCACTTGCAGGAGAGACACGAAGAGAGGGAACATGAGAAATCATCCTCCAGGGGTCATGCCACGTTCCCTGTCTATCATTCTCCTCTTGGGATTTTGGATCTACCTTGTGTAACTTTTGAGCCTTTGGGTCTGGGGCTTGAACTGCAGTTGGCAAGATGGGAGTCCTCCAAAGGTGATACTGAGAAGGATGCTAAGAGGCTCGCTATATGCTGCCAAGAAGTGGCTGGGGTTGGAGGACACCAGCATTTCATGTGGTGGAAAAGGAAGTTTTCACACCTCCTGTTGGCCACATCGGGCAGCCAGGAAACCCCATGCTCACTGTCCAGCTGTCACCCTAACTCACCCAACACATGAATCTGTGAAATTCATTCATCATCATTTAATGCCACAAATTTGTAGATTCAAACCAAAATAAAGTCCATCATCTCCTGAACTGACTAGATAAGAGATAATAAGAAGCAATGTGAATGTTCAAAAAACAAATAGAACTGATTTCCTACATATCAGCAATATAAAAATTATATATATATACATAGGCAGAGAAATTCTTTACTCAAGAGCAGTACATTTATGGGTCCAGGAGTTAGTGTTATGGCTACGTCACTGGACTCCCATGTAGTCGAACGCAGTTCAAGTCCTGGACCCGGCAGCTTAAACTCACGCCAGGCACATGTGCGTGCGTGCCCAAGACCTGGAGAAGGGGAATGGAGGAGAAGGGATTGTGATGTGGCCATCCCCCCTGGGGGGTGATTTCTCACTTTCTGTCTCTCTGTCTCTCTCTGTCTTTGTGGCGAGTGCACGCGCCCTATAGCAAAAATCTTCTCCAAAAAAAGGAATAAAAAAGAGCAATACATTTATAATTGTTATGATTCTTAGTCTACTCAGTGGTGTGGTGGTTAATGTGGCTGAATCCAACATGACTTATTATGCAGTTTGAATCTTGGACCTAGCTGCTTGAGAAAGATGCTAGCCCATGTGTGTTTATGCTCAAAATCCCAAGAGAAGAATAAAAGACAAGGGATTACAGAATGGTCATTCCCCTTGAAGGGAGATGTCTTATTTTCCCTGTCTATTTCTGTCTCACTCTGGCGAGTACATGCACCCTATAGTAAAAATAAATAAATAAATAAATAAATAAATTTAAAAAAATGCAGGGACCAGCAGATGGTATAATGGTTATGTTGCTGGATTCAGGGTCCATTTTTCAGAGGTTTTTTTCACAGGGCACATGTGCTCACTAGAGAGAAAGAAACAGAGACATTGAAAGGGAAAATGAGAAATCACTCCCTAGAGATGATAGACATGCTACAATCCCTTCTCCTCCATCGTCCTCCTGGTATCTTGGGCAGGCACACACACAGACAGGGCCTAAGGACAATTTTCAAGCTACCAGGTCCAGGACTCAAACTATGGTCAGTCACTTGAGGGTCCAGTAACATAACTGCTATGCCACCTGGGCCCATTTTTTGTTAGAGTTTATTTATATATATCTTCCATGAGCAACAAAGACACACAGAGAGACAGAAAGACAGGTGTCCCCAACAAGGTCCTCACACCCTACCACTATCCACCTCCAGCTCCAGCCAGGCCCAGGTCATGGGCACACACACTGAATGTGCTCGGGAAGGTTTCCTGGTATGAACCCAGAAACACCCCCTACATGGGTCAGACACACAGAAGCCATTATACCTACAGGTCCCCTGGGTGCCCATTTTATCCTACCTAGTAAACTTAGTACCCACAAACCTGAACATTCTGCAGTATCTAGAGGCCTCCAGGAGGAAAGCTTCTGGGATAAGCCTTGGAGGCTGCTGGCCCCAGGAACAACATAAAGTGTGCCATGGGTAGTCATTCAGCACAGGATGTGGGGTGTCGATAGCACCACACCTGGTCCCACTGAACAATTTGGGGACCTGAGATATCAGTGAGAGGCTCTCAGGGCCTGGCCACACCCCTGGCCCAGTAGTGTCTGCCAAATGGCCAGAGCTGAGTGTGGGGATAAGAATCTTTGTCAAAGCAGGCTCCCACCCATATGGACTACCAAGTGAGCTCCATGCACACAGCTGGTGTGGGTCATCAACTTTCTCCCTAAAACAGCACAGTGGGAAACCAGGTGACAGCTGGGGGTCCATGCGCGGTGGAAAGGGATCCAGTATCCTGACTTGGGAGGCCATCTGTCATGCCAGCAGAGGGTGCATGTGAGCCCAACATCCCTGGAGGAGACTAGAGAAGTGAGTACAGCATGTCCATTTCCCACTGGAGAGGTATGATTTCTCACTTTCCCCCTCACCTTCTCTCTGGTGAGCATGAGCACCCTGAATAAATAAATATATAACTGAAGAAATCCAGGATTTATGATGCAAATAGAGCTGATCACAAAGTGAATCATTAAAAGGAATATCTGTGCCCTATGCACATACTACAATACAAAATTAAATAATTCTTGCTCCTTGGAATAGAACCAAGAATATCAGAATCCAAACAGGCTTGCCCGTATAATAGTAGTGACACACAAGCTCATCGCATTCCTAAATGTTCCCATAGAATACACCATCATGGCCCCAGGAGTGAGCCCCATAAAACCCTTTTGAAGAAAAAAAGAAAACTGAAAAGTGTCTGGTGTGGGATATTGTTAACAAATAAGAGATGATGGTACTGAAATAAAAATGCTCCTTGTTAGAGATCTGATAGCAGACAACTAAAACAAGTGCAGAAAGGGAGAAAAGCCATATAGCCTTGCCCACAACAGGTGAAACTGAGGCTGGGGGCTGCCGGTGACAGGTGGCTAAGGCAGCTCTATGCCATAAGATCAACTGAACAATTCCAGTCCTAGATTCCACCTCTGGAGAAACATGCTAGGTATAAGAATGGGCATCCCCAAAGTCATGAAAGAGCTGCTACATGGAGGAGCCAAGATTTCCCCAAGGGGGTGCTTTCTCTCTCTCTTGCTCTTGCTCGCTCTATCGTTTCTCTCCCCCCCCTCTATGTGCTATGTGGCAAAACAAACCAACCCAGTCTGCTCAACTCAAACTTCATTTGCTGCATCAAACCTCTGCATCCACACATTCAAATGTGGTAACCATTTAAAATATGACCCCAAAACACTCCTTTCTCTTTGTGAGCTCAACAGGCATGAGGCAGTCTGATCTCTGTTCTAAAATCCACCTAATGAACACACCAAGAGCGGTCCACTGGGCATCACAATAAAATGCAACCTAAAAGGCACTGCTGACCCAAAATAAGACTAACTGAATACTAATTTGGAGAAATAAAATCTCTAAAGAAAGATCCCACAATACTGAAAACAAAAGTATTCAGTGCTTTTGACACAGTATTTTGAACAAACTGGAAATAGAACTTGAGTCTCCAGAAAGAAATAGCTGCAATATCTGAAGCAGCACATGAATTGCAAGGCCCATCCCCTGGCTTCCAACGAAGGAAAGTACATTTTGGATGATTGTAAGACGTATGTAAACCACATATGTATGCTTTCAAAATCTGAGCAAAGAAAAAAGAATGAAACCAGACAGGTATGAATCATCAGATTGAAGTTTCAGCTACTGTGGTCATAAAAATATTAAGATGACAGTCACGATCGTTTCTCCAAAGAGATGGAGACTAACATGCCTTACAATTGTCCGCTCAACTACTGGAAATGTATTTCTTTTTAACAATTACTTCCTTAGTTTTACTTATTATTATGGTGATTTATTATTCTTTAATAGTTACTTTATTTCTTTTTCTTTCATTTTACCAGAAAGGGACAGAATAAGTTAGAGAGATAGATGGAAAACAAGAAGGCAAGCTGCCAGGTTTGGGACTTGAACTGTAGTCAGCCATATGGGAATCCAGTGACCCTAACCAACATGCCACTTGCTAGCCCAATTATGGTGATCATTTAATTTGATCTATGAGAGGCAGAGAGAGAGAGAGAGAAAGAAAACAAAAGAAAGAGAAAGTGAGTGAGCAAGCTGCTTGCTTGCAATTTTTTTTAAGACTTGGGACTCAAACCCCGGGCAGTCACGTGGAAGTCTAACACCTTAGCCACAAAGCCACCTGCTGGGTCCCAGAAAACCTATTTCAAGGGACTGTATCTGACTTACAGAAGTCAGCCACTGACTTTGCTCCTAAATATTCCAAGGATTTACATCCCACAGTTATGACATCTTTCCTTTGTGTGTGTGTGTGTTAGCCATAGGATTGGTGCACTCACCAGAGACACAAAAGTAGGGAGAAGTGGAATAAAAAAACATCCCTTTACTGGGTGGGAGAGTGGGTGGGGGAGGGGTGTAAGGGGAGGTGGGGGTGGGGGGTGACCCTGCTTCAATGCCCCCCCCTCCTCCCTGCTCTCAGAATGTTGAGTGGGAGTTTTCAAGCCAAGGGTCCGACTCAAACTGTGCGGTTGGCCATGGAAGATGCGGAGCCTTAATCTCTAAACAACTGATAAACAACGAGAATTTTCAAAAGGGTAAGTGAGGCCTTGGCGACTCACCTACTGTCAAAGGAGAAAATTCTCCGGCTCTGAACTGAAACGACATATCCCTTGGGTGCAATCAAGGGGCACTCTAACGGGGTACACCAAGGTGTTGGGGAAGGTGTGTTACTGTGCTATACCAGGAAGTCTTCTTCCACAAGAACCTATGGGCATCGTAGTCTTGTACATTGCCGGAAGTCTCGCTCTCAGAGGCCTCTGGGTGATGTAGTCTTGCTCCCAGTTTTTGGGTAATGTAGTCTGACCGTATGGCCAGAAGTCTTACTCCCGGAGGTCTGTGGGCAATATCACTACAGACCACATGTCCTCCCAGGAGGCCCTAGGATAATGTAGTCCTAAGATATGGCCAAAAGCCCTCCTCCGGAGGTCTATGTCACATAACTGAAGCTCCTACCGGAAGCGTTCCCCGCGAAACACGTGGGCGAGGTAGTCCGGTGTTTGTACTGGGCTTGTACCTCCTGGTGTCCTCTGGGTAACTTAGTCTGACACTAGGACTGGAAGTCTTCCCAGAAACTGTGGATATGTGTTCTGCCATCCCTGAACTCAGTCTTCCTCCTCCAGACCTCTGGGTTTTAAGCCACCGAGTCCGGGATGCGAACCGCGGTCGACTACGTGGTAGTCCAGCAACATAGCCATTATGCTAACTGCTGGTCCCAGAAGCAGAAGATATTAAGGATATGATGTGAAAAGAATGTCTTTCTTCATCCCTCAAAGGAAACAGTGACAATCAGAAACTTTTTTAAGAGGTTTTTGCTATAGGGTGCATATGCTCGCCAGACAGAGACAGACAGAGAGACACAAAACGAGAAATCGCCCCCCAGGGGGGATGGCCACGCCACAATCCCTCCTCCTCCGTTCTCCTCTCGGGATCTTGGGCATGCACACACACGCACCTGGCGTGAGTTTTAAGCCACCGGGTCTGGGACACGAACCGCGGTCAACTACGTGGGAGTCCAGCAACATAGCCATTACGCTAACTGCTGGTTCCGACAATCAGAAACTTTTGAGGAGAAAAAGAAAAAAGATAAATATCCTGCAAATACCAAACATAAAATGATGCAAGATTTTGAGCCAACGCTGGGGGTGTAAGAAAATGGACTATATTTTAGTGAGCACCAGGTGGATCAAGACTTTGGAGCAAAAAAAGGGAATGCCAGCCCTACCACAAAATGTGGCTATTCCATTAATAATGTTTAATTAATCATAATGTGAATGCTGTGTATGGCGTTCATCTTTTAAGGTGATATTTAATTATGGTTACAAAATAAACTGCATATGCTATCAAAAATAAATAAATAAAAAATAAATAAATAAAAAGGCGCCGGCAGGTGGCGTGGTTAAGGTGCTGGATTTCAATGCAGCTGACCATGGTTTGAGTCCTGGGCCCACCAGCTTGAAACTCACGCCCGGCATGGGTGCATGCATGTCGAAAATCCCAAGAGGCTGGAAGAGAAAGGATTACGAAGAGGCCACTGTCCCGGGGGTGATATCTCACATAGCGACAGCCATTACGACGTCTGCTGGTCCAAATATCTTTTTAAAAAATAATTAATATAAATGTACTTTCCAAATCTGAAAAAACAGCAAAACAACTGGGTAAGTATGAACCACCAGATTAAAGTTGCAATTGCTATGGTCAAAGCCATAAAAAGTTAAGATTATAGTCAGGCTAGTTTCAACTTTGACATGGAGATTGTTGGGGGATGGTAAAAAGGCCACGCTTCCAGAGCACCTTGGGTTTATGAACTCCGAGTGAATAACTGCAGAGAAGATGGTGAGAACACCTGCCCTCACGCGTCCTGCTAGAGAAGGACAGGCAGCACGGGACGTGTCTCCAATCACAGTGCGACGGACCACCTCTGGCATCATTCAGCCAGACTCGCCTGTGAAAATTAAAGCCACCCTGCCCCAGGAATTACCACTACCTTTTACTCTTACCTGTCTAATCCTCCAAGAAGCAACTTTCCTTCCTGTTTGACCCAATAAATATGGAGGACTGGGCTTAGTTGGCACATCCCTGGTGTGGCCGCTCCTGCCCCTGCTCACGGTCCCTCCAGACCAAGATCCGTGTCTCAAGTGGCAGTTCATGCACGCTTCTGGTGACTCTGCTGGACAGAAGAGTCACAGTTCATGGTCTTCAAAGTTTCTCTCTTTAATAGGAGAAAATGTACTTTGAGGAAATATGTCAATTTACAAAAAGCAGCCACTGAATTTACTTTACACAGCCTAATGAGTTACACTGTAGAAATTTCATCTTAAATGTCTTTAGGCACCTGAAATACCAATAGTTGGGATTTTTTGAAATCACAGTTCTGGGACCAGCAGATGGCACAGCAGTTACATCACTGGACTCACTATGACCAGCTCTGGTTCAAGTCCTGGAGCCAGTGGGTTGAGAATCACGCCGGGGACTGTGCGGGCATGCCAATGATGCTGGGAGAAGAATGGAGCAGGGACTGTGGCTGGGTCATCACCCCTGGGGGTTGATTTCTCACTTTCCCTCTCAGTGTCTCTGTATCTGTCTCTCTCGTTAGTGAGCAAAAATCTCAAAAAAACTCACAGTTCCATCTTTTAAAACTGGTTCTCAAATTTTGCTTAAAGCAATCTCATCCAGATTTGGAAATGGTCTTGGCTGTGTGTCTGCAAACATAACCTTTTTCCTTTTTTGCTATAGGGCACATGCAATCACCACAGAGAATGGGGTAGTGAGATATCTCACCCTGGGAGTGGCTACACTGAGAAGTGGGTAGTGAGAAATCTCACCCAGAGAGTGGCTACACTGAAATCCCCTCTCCTACATTCTCCTCCTAATTCTCCTTTTGGGAGTTTAAGCATGCACACATGCACACATGACTAGCATGCTTTTCAAGCTTCCAGGTCCACGACTCAATCATGCTAATGGCTATGTGGAACCAGCCCCTAAACTACCACGCCACCAGCTAGCCCAATATAATTTTTTTTTTTTTTTGGAAAGGTTTTCGCTATAGGGCGCAAGCGCTCACGATACAGATAGAGAGACAGAAAGCGAGAAATCACCCCCCAGGGGGGATGGCCATGTAGCAATCCCTTCTCCATTCTCCTCTGGGGATCGTAGGCATCGTAGGCACGCACGCACAAGCAACCGGCGTGAGTTTAAGCCACCGGGTCCGGGACTCGAACCGCAGTCGACTACATGGGAGTCCAGCGACATAGCCATTACACTAACTGCTGGTCCCGGCACAATATAATCTTTATAATACATTTGAGAGTGGGGTTGTCTCTAAAGAAGGCTTAGTAAGCAGAAATTATTTTTTTATGATTTATTCTTAATTTTATTTATTCGTACATTTTTATTTTAATTTGACCAGAGAGAGATACAGAGAGAAAGAGGGAAGGTGAGAAAGCAAGCCACCAGATCCGGGAATCAAACTGCAGTCAGCCATGTGGGAGTGTCCAGCACCTTAACCACCACACCAACTGCTGGTCCTAGCAGAAATTAATTTTTTAAATTTAAGATCATTGATTCATGAGAAATTCTCAAGGAGGGCATTTCTCTCCATCAAAACAAAGATAAGCTGAGAATTATATTAAAATATCAGTGGAGGTGCCGGCAGGTGGCATGGTGGTTGAGGGCGCTGGACTCCCACATGGCGGACAATGGTTCAAGTCCCAGACCTGGTGGCGTGCTTTCTTGCTCTTTCTTTCTCTGCCCCTCTCTGGTCAAATTAGAATAAATAAATAAATACAGCTAAATAAAATAATTCTTTAAGTATATATTATCAGTGCAAACATGCCAGAAGTACATAGGATTAAAAATGCTGTGGAAAACTAAGTTAAATAAGAGAAATCTATTGCACCCACCCAGAAGCCGAGATGAAATGGGTGATTTTCTTGTGAAATGCACATTAACAAAGTGGACTCTAAAATGAAATAGACTGATCACATAAAAAGCTGGGACTAACGCTCGAGATCCCCACGGGTTCGCAGCTAGTGCCACGGACACTTCCCACATCCACAGTCACTCCCGAAGAACAAGGTCCACGAAGAGCGGCCGCGGTCTCGAACCGTCCGGATGCCCCCGACGCGGCGCCGTCCACAAAAGGAAAACGTTCTTCACACATTATTTGAGGACACAAAGAACACTTCTAGTGAAGTCTGGTTGGACATAAATAATGAATTTCGACTTACGTGGGGTCGTGCTCTGAAGGCGCGTTTCCGAGCGCGGGACTCGCGGGAGGAGGAAGCGCAGACAGGGACGCAGGTGGCCCCGGCACCTCCCTTCGCGGGACCGACCACCGGACCCCGCGCTCCTGCTCCCAGACGTGAGCCTCAGTCCGGGTGGAACCGCGGGCGCCCCAGGGAGCGGCGAGGCCTCCAGGCGATGCGTGGACGAGGCTGCACAGCTATTCCGAGGAGGAGCAGAGCGGCCCGCGGGCGCACGGCGCGCTTCCAGCCCGCCCTGTCGCTGTCCCCAAGCTCCGGGCTGTCCTACGAGGACGCGCCCCAAGGCGTCCTGCAGCCAGGGCACCTCGGCAGAGGGCGTGGAAAAAGGACGCTCGCGCGCTGGCTCTGTGCGGCCCAGACTGTGGGAGGCCTGGCACTCGGCGTGCATAGGCTTTCCAAGGCGCCCGCAGGCACCCTGTGGCACCCAGGGTGGGGACAGTCTGACTGGTTTTTCCTGTTTTCAAAACCCTTTCCCCAGGGCCTGGGAAGGAGTCACGCACACAGACAGTAACAGGCCCTACTGATCCCTGATAAGGCTCTTCCTGCATCCTGTCCCAGGGCCGCATCCTTGTGATATACACTAAGTCTCTAACCTTGTTTAAAAAAAAAAAAAAAAAAAAGACTCCTTTCTGATCTGAGCGATCTTTCTTTTCAATCACCAACCTGAAAACTGTAAAAGCCCCCTGCTTCCTCTTGTCCTGCCTTGTTCGGCAAGACCAAGGGAGAAACTCTTCACTAAATTCCAAACTGTGTCTCTCACTCTCAAAATCAAATAAAAGCAACCCCTGTACCTGATCACCCTGAGAAAGGCATGTTGTGCCTCCTCTCCAGACTTAAGTCACTAAAATTCTAGCTTAAATTTTGTAGATGGAAAATAACCAATTCTAAAAATTAATAATTAATAATTAATGTGATTTATTTCCAAGCAAACTATGAATGACCTAGGCACAGAGAGGAGGCACAACATGCCTTTCCCAGGGTGATCAGCTACAGGGTTCCTTTTACTTGGTTTTTTGAGACTGGCAAACAAAATTAGTGGAGAGATTTCCATTGGTCTGGCCCAAAGAGGCGGGACATGTGCACCCGGGATTGTAGGCTGGTGGTTTCACATTTCCAAGGTTAGTGATTGGAAGGGGAGGTCTGTGTCCTGGGAAGAGATTCCTGAAGAAATACTTAATCTACATCTCAAGGAAAGGGAAGTCCTGTGTCTCCGGAAGAGGTTAGCAAGAGAATACACTGTAATCGGTTAACAATAGACAGCTCAGACACTGTGCCAGGGGCAGGCTGAGGAAAGAAGGGGAAAATGGCCTGTTAATGGTTGTGGGTGTGACTCCCCCCAGTCCCTTTGAAACGATTTTGGAAAACAGGAAAAAACAGTCAGACGTTTTGTCCTCAATATAAACCGCATTCATTACTATTTTGCAGAGTTGGCTATTTCCATGGTCCTCACCACCCGGCAGTCGCCCAGACCCTCCCCACCCCGCCCGTCCGCCACGGTCCTGGACAATCTCTCAGACTCAGTGTCCTGGTGATTCGATGCCATCAACGTAGAGATCCGAGCTGAAACAAGGCCACTGTCTCCTGGCCTGATTAACTGGATGGAGATAAGACGCAACATGGCAGCCCGAGGACAGAGGGCACGGTGTCCTTCGTGTCAGTGAGGCAGGAGTCCAGCAGAAGTGGGAAGGGGTGGGAGCACCTGATGAGGGACTAGACAGAAAACCCCGCCGAGGTCACGCAGGCAGGAGCTTCGGCGCTGCGCCCGCGGGGTCTGCGCGGCCTGACTCCGAGCTCCGCTGCCCCGGCTGATAGAGCCGGAAGGTCAGTGTCCCCGGAGCCGGCGCTGCCCACGTCCTCGCGCCTGAGCTAAAACCCGACACCGCGGAGGCGCGGACAGGCGGGCGCGCTCTCTCCCAGCCCCGCGGCTGCGCCGAGCGCGGTCCCCGGAGCTCAGGGCCTCTTCCCGCCTCGGCCACCGCGGGCGGCGCCGTGGAAAGCGGCGGGTGGTGACGGTGCCCGAGGGACTCGGGACGCAGGGAGGAAAAGCAGCACCCGTCCCCCCATAAAGTGGAGAGGCCCTGACTGCCTCGCCAGGGCCAGTTTCAGAGGCCGAGGACAGTGCCAGTGCAGACCAGCTGTGGGAGCTGATGGTGGAGCCACTGAGCGGAGGCCCGAGTGAGGCCACTGCAATCGGCCTCAGAGAGTGTGTTTGTATCCATTTCTCCCTGTGCACCCTCTGCACATCTCAACCCACTCGTACATAATCCGGCACCCAGCAGAGGAAAACAAAGTGTTGCAGACTGTACCCCTGCTAGTAGCATGCCTCTCCCAGGGTAAATGTAAAGTAAAGATTGGCCGTTGCTTCAGTGAAGAAAGAGATCCTGAACTTGCAACTATTTGCCAGAAGTCTGGTACATTAATATTATATCCAAGGACCGAAGCTGCTAATTTGAAAGAATTTCTGTTAGATTCTTCTGTGTATCCTTCCACAATGATCATCATTGATGGACCTGGAGCCAGGCTAAGGACATTTTCTATAAGAGTTCCTTGTTCTGACTTCCCAAACAGATCTAGCCAGGAGCCAGGACAAGCCAATCAGCAGCCATCTATGTCAGAG
This sequence comes from Tupaia tana, assembly GCA_026018925.1. NCBI lineage: Eukaryota > Metazoa > Chordata > Mammalia > Scandentia > Tupaiidae > Tupaia > Tupaia tana. The sequence goes on from JAKSZU010000025.1 coordinate 29,513,017, forward strand.
TTCTGAGCGGCCCCATTCTTCACTGAAGACCTCTGCCCAGACTTCACCCTGCTGCCCCCCAGATCTAGCCAGGAGCCAAAATTTAAAATATTCATAGTGACAAAGCTAACAGAGATGCAAGAGAAGAGAGACAATGAACTCCAGGAAATGCAGGAGAAAAGAGACAATGAGTTCCAGGAGTTGAGGAAGTTCTTGCGTCATCTAAAAGAGGAGATACACATCATAAAAAAGAATTAAATGGAATTATTAGAGATGGAGGCTGAAATACAGGAAATAAAAATCTCCCTTGAAAATATCAAAGGCAGATTAGATCATGCAGAAGATCGAATCTCAGGTGTAGAAGATAGAACCTCTGACCTAGAAAAATTCACTAAAAAGACTAAGAAAATAACCCCCTGAATAAGAATAACATACAATAATACTAGATACCCTTAAATGCCCAAACATTTGGATCATCAGTACCCCAGAAGATGAAGAAACTAATAAGAGCATTGATAATCTACTCCATGAATATCCTGGAAGAAAACTTTCCAAACCTAGAGAGGCATTCAAATATCCAGACCCAGGAAATACAAAGGAACCCACGTAGAATCAACCCAAGATCTTCCCCAAGGCACATCATAGCCAGATTGACCAAAACCACAGACAGAGACAAGATACTAAAATTGGCAAGAGAGAAACGTCAAGTTACTTTCGAAGGATATCCCATCAGGCTAACATTAGACTTCTCATCGGACACAATGCAAGCAAGGAAAAAATGGGAAAATATATTCAACATGTTAAGTGAAAACCAATTTCAACCAAGAATACTATACCCAGCAAGATTATGTTTCATATGGGAAAAAAGACAAAAATATTCTCAGATAAACAAAGCCTGAAAGAATTTACCAACACGGGACCAGCAGTTAGCGTAATGGCTATGTCACTGGACTCCCACGTAGTCGACCGCAGTTCGTGTCCCAGACCCGGTGGCTTAAAACTCATGCCGGGCATGTGTGCGTGCGAGCCCAAGATCCCAAGAGGAGAATGGAGGAGAAGGGATTGCAGTGTGGCCATCCCCTCTGGGGGGTGATTTCTCACTTTCTGTCTCTCTGTCTCTCTCTGTCTGTCTGGCGAGCACACGCGCCCTATAGCAAAAAACCTCTCCAAAAAAAAAAAAAAAAAAAGAATTTACCAACACCAGACCAGCTCTCCAAAAATGTGCTGAAAGAGTGCTATACTAGGAAAACTAAAGTCAGCCACACAGAAATAAGAGCACAAGAAACAACCAAGAGAATGGCCAGCCTGATTGTAGGGACAAGTCCAGAGCTGAATGTTAACTTCCAGAGTTTAAACGGAAAGATCAGACCATAGTAACACTGCAAATTCAATAGAAGAATGATTAAATACATGAGACTGAATTAGTGAAATAGAATTGTTTGACTTTAGAATAAAACACTGATTTTCTTCGATGCTTTGGATTTTTAAGGATTTGGATATTTAAGGATTTTTGTCTTAAACTGTTGATAGGTTTATCCACCTACTATTTGAATTGAATCCTAACCATTTTCCTGGCTTTAAGTTTTAAGTAGGTATCTTGTAACATTTTTTTATTTTGATCTTTTAAAACTAAAATTTTAAAAATGCGTTAAAAATACCTATTAATACCTGTTTAATGACTGCAGTAAGCTATATAACTCCGGCTAGATACTACTTTATAGTATATTCACTTTACTCACTGAGGTTTATGCCTGAAGTCAGACTTGTGTTTATAGATATGTATATATCAGCTGTGCTTACTATTGAAAGTTTTTAAATTATTTAAAATCTTTAGTGAATCAATAAAATGACCCAAAAAAGACATGGAAAACAACTGTAGATACCAGAGACAGTGTGGGAGGAAAGGGTAGAATTGGTAGAAGATGAGAGGTAGGGAATCAAGGGGGAAAAAAGCAAAATTTATAAGAAACAAGTAATAGAAAATTATTTGTTGATGATAACATGTATGGTAATATCCTTGATTGAGTCAATATGCAATTTAGTCTGGATGGGAAATCTCATTTTATGTACAGTAAATAAATACATTTTAAAAATACAAAAAAAAAGCCTGGAGAAAATTGACATAAAAAATAGTGGATGGAACAAGTGTTATGGTCAAATAAATTAATAATGAAATCCAGCAGGAATCTTGGGATTAAGAGGAAAAACTGCTAGGGGGTGGCAGGTGGCATGGTGCTTAAGGGTACTGGAGACCCACATGGCTGACCACAGTTCTAGTCTCAAACCTGGCGGCTTGCTTTCTCGCTTTCTCTCTCTTTTTCTCTCTCCCTCTTTGGTCAAATTAAAATAAATCAATAAAGTTAAATAAAATAATTTTTTTAAAAAGAGGAAAAACTGCTTACTATTAGAACGAAGAGATTGTGGGATCACCAAGTGGCATAATGGTTATACATCACTGGACTCATGTAGTCAACTGTTCAACGCAGCAGCTTAAACTCATAGGGTGCTTGTGTATGTACACCCAAAATCCAAAGAGGAGGATGGAGCAGAGATTGTGGCATGGCCATCCACCCAGGGGGTGATTTCTGGCTCTCTGTCTCTCCAGCGAGAGCAGGTGCACTATAGCAAAAAATCTCTCTCAAAAAAGAGAGAGAGAGAGAGAGAGAGAGAGAGAGAGAGATTACAATTAAAACAGCTTCAAAAAGTAAGCTTTTAGAAATACCGGCTGAAAACAACGAACAGAAAGATGATTTGGACAGGATGGACAATTCAGGCAAGATAAAGATCATACAACAGAACCTACAGACAGAGATACAAACTCATTACTCGGCGTGTTCCAGAACCTCGTTCTGGGGAGTACGGTCAAGTGGGTAGAGGACTCAGCCTTACAGAAAGCGGCTTGAGAAGTGTCTGACCATGATGTAAAAGAATTCTATTGTGGCAGTGTTTCCTTTTGTCTTAATACGTCTTTGAAACAGCAAACTGCAAGTGAATGTAGTTTAAGTTCTTTGGAACTTTCTAGTACTGTGTGTTCTGGAGCTTTACTTACCAATGTGACTTGAAATCTATTGTTTTAAATATGACAATTAAAGTAACTGACATACCAAAAAAATAGTAATACCATTGATAGAAGAGTCCTCCTAAAGAGGTCTTATTAAGCAGAAATTAATTTTAAAATATTTAAGATTGTTACTGGATCATGAGAATTGTCAAATGTGAAAATTTTCTCAATCAAAAACAATATAAACTAAAATACATTATTAAAATATTGATGATTAAAAATAGAAGTAAATAGAATTAAAGATTCTGTGGAAAATTAGAAAGGAAAAGTAAAGTTAAATAAGATAAAGCTATTGCAGCCAACTAAAGACATTGAAGAAACACTTTCTGGAAAAATGCACATTAAAGAATGGACTGTAAAGTAAAAGGCTAGCAGACAGATCAGCAAACAATGGGAAAGCTTAAACTCCCCCCCAGGAAGACCCGGCCTCACAGGTTCCCTGCTGTTAGGTGACCTTTAACAAATCCCGATTTTATTTAAAATGGTCCTGGTCTATGGAGTCCCATGTAAGGCAGTGTCAGAGCACACAGACCTGGGTCCCTACCTTGGCGACACTCTGCAGCCACTCCATTCTCAACAGAGCAAAGGACAGGAACTTCCCTTAGGGTCACAGGTACATGTGGAATGCCGTCTGGTCTGGACAGAATAATACAGGTACACCCACGCGATGTCTGGGTTTTGCTCCACCTAGTTTTCCATTTTCAAAAGCGTCAACCCTTAAACACAGAAAAATGGGGAAAACACAAGCCGCGAGGCACTTCCCTCCGCCCGCGGCAAGCGGCCCAGGGGCGTCCCCCTTTCTGCCCCAGCACGACCGTCCCCAGGACACCCGGGGTCTGTAGAAACACGGGACATCCCCCTTCTCCCAGGGACTGTGGAAATGCAGAAACGCCAAGCTCCTCCCGGCTCCCCCGCAATCCCCTATGGCCCCACCACACTCACCAGGGCGCGCAGCACTCACTTGGGCGGAGCTGGCGGCGAGCGGGGCTCCCTCCCTGCTGGTCCCCGCCCTCTGCCCTCTGCCCTCCGCCCTCCAGAGAAGCCCCCAGGCCTCCCCAAGTAGGGCTGCCTCTAGAGGGTCCCAGGTGCTCTGCACAGCCCAGACCCCGGTGGGTGGGTCCTGGTGGGGAAACCCGCCCACTACCACCCACCGGGCAGCTGCAGCCCTGACTGCACCAGGCCACCTGCCCACCCAACACCAAGTCCTGGGTGAATTTCTAAACGTTCTAGTCTGGTTCTTCTTTTCTTTTCTCTAGGGCACAGGAGAAAGAGACAAAGGGAAAGTGAGAACTCACTCCCTGGAGGAATGGCCAGAGACAGAGAAAAAAACGGACAAGAACAAATCAACCCCTGGGGAGAATGACCACAGACGGGGCAAGCCTCTCTCCTCCACCTCCCCTCTCAGGATTTTGGGCATAGAGGCACGCAGGCCTGGCATGATTTTCAAGCTGCTGTTTCTGAAACTCCAACAGCACAGTCAGTCACGTGAGATCCAGACACCTGAACCACCATGCCACTGACTGGTCCCAGTTTTGATTGCTTAAAGCCATAAACTTGGAGAGTCAAATAAAAACAAAGCCCATCATCTTCTGCTTTGATGCACTGGATGACGATAACAAGAAGCACAGTATTACAGATGGCCAAGAGCCAAAAAGCAATTGAGTTCCTATACATCAGCATTAAAGAGATATTTGCTATTTAAAATGAAACAAAAATCCATATATGATACCACCCCCAAAACTGAAGGCCTTATGCACAAGTCTAACAAAACTTATGCAAGTTTACAGTCACCAAACCTTGAACCAGTTGAGAGAAACATGAATGAATGCAGATAAAGTCCTCGTTCAATACTAGTACACTCCTTATTAGAAGACAATCTTCCTCACTTGAACCACAGACTCAGCAGAATCCCAGTCAAGTTCCTGCAAAGCTATCAGCACATTATTTTTAAACCTAGAATAGATTACATTAGACTGAAGGGCAAAGTTAAACAACTTGCACATCTGGATCTGAACACTTAGCATAAAGAGGCCCGTGTACATATAGTCAATTGGTTTTGTCAACGGGACAAAGGGAATTTACTGGAGAAAGGAAAGCCTGTTCCACAAATGGCAGCAGAACTAGGAAAGCTGAATAGAGGAAGGGACATCGATGAAAACTCTGGAGCTCACCAATAATACTGAACATATTAACAGTTCATAGACTTAAATTTTCAAATGTGAAATCATAAAAGTTATGCAAGAAAGCACAGAAGAGCATCCAAACCACTGCACTTAGGGATGCTACCCTCCAGTCCACACCCCTCCCTCTAGATGCTAAAGATTCACTCCGTGCTCTGCCTCACCCCTGCTCCAGGAACTGCCGTCCCTGAGGCTCCTCGTGAAAACACCAGGGGCTTCACAGGCTCCAGGGCTAGGAGGGACGCCTACCTGAGCTGGAAGGGGTTTTGTCTTTGGGAGTCTGCGACTGCTGGTACTTCTTCCTGCTCAGGACACAGGGAACAGGGAACCCCAGGAGAGATGCCCCTGTGACTCAGGGCCTATTTCTTTTAAGTTTATTTGATTTTCCTATGAGTGACAGAGACACACAGAGAGACAGGCACCCCAAATGGAGATCTCTGTGTCACACTCACCTCCAGCCTCAGCCAGTCAGCCCTGGATCATGGGCACAGATGCCTACCATACTCTGGCTGGTCTCTAGATATGAACCTGGTACCCTTCCACGTAGATCAGCCCCCAGGCCTCTCGGTCCATTTTATCCCACCTTCTAAACTTCAGTGACCCAATCTCTGAACAGCCTTGTCTCAGCACTCACTGGATAGGGGATCCCAGTCCAGCACCAAGCCCAGCAGTCAGTATACCTGGAGCACCCAGGAGGGGAATGGAGGATCCTGGGAGGGGCCATGGGCCTAGGCCAATAGGAGTTGGGATCAGTCAAAGGTGGGGCGGGTGAGGAGGGGGAGATCACCAGCAGGGATGGACTGGGGGAGACAGCATCACAGGCAAAGGCAAGGCTGGAAGGGGGAGATGGGATGGGCACTGTCATGGGTTGAACTGTGTCTTCAAAATCCGTATGTCAGAATCCTAACCCCCAGGATCCCCAGTACCTGCAACAATGACCATACATGGAAACAGGGTCTTTGTGCATGACCAAGTTAAGGTGAGCTCATTAGGGACAGTCTTACTCCACTGTGAGTGGGCCTTTCACAGAGTGGAGAGCTGGGCACAGAAACACACACAGAAAAGTGCCCTGTAAAGATCAGAGCTCTGCTGTCATGGACAAGAAGCCACCAGAGGCTGGAGTGAGGCCCAGAATGAACCCTTCCTAGCACATCAGTTGGAGCATGGCTCTACTGCCACTTGATCCCAGACCTCTGGACTTCAGAGTGAAGACAAATCTCCATTGTCCTGAGCCATTCAGTCTGTGGTGCTGTCAGGGCAGCCCAGGGAAGCAACACAGGCATGCTCTGGTCTACCCACTGCTCTTCTAGACCACAGCTGCCTCTTCAAGCCCACCCTGCCAGAGGGTGAGGAGGAAGCAGGGCTCTTTACAGGCAATGGTCACTGACTGGAGCTCTGGCCACAGCTCTCAGCCTCCTGGGCCAGTGGGAGGATGAGGACGGGGTTGGGGAGTCAGCCTCCCTGGAGCTGTCGCTGAGCCAGCAGCCCCGGCTGGTCAAGCCCCACTCTTACTCCAGACCTGCCCTCCTCCCAGTCATCAGCAGCTTAGAGCAGAACTGTCTCACTTTTCACCTCAGTAGGGAAGGTGCCCAGGAAGGCACAGAAAGAGGAGGCACCACCTGGTATCTCACCTGTGTCCACAGGTCCCAGGCCAGGCCTTTAAGGGGACGAGGTGCAAGCCAGTTTCACAGCAGTAATGCAGCACTCTGTGATGCTGGAGCCACAGGGGAGGTCCACGTTTGTGTCCTGAGGTCTCTCATGTGCACCAGGCTTGGGCGCTGTCCATGGTCCTGCCAGCTGAGACGCCAGGAGCCAGGATCCAGCTAGGCTTTGAGACCTTTCCTGCAGGGTGCCCACCTCTCTCTTGCATTGTTACATGTTCTTGATGCAGCCTGATTTCCGTGTATCTGGGTGATGTAGAAAGAAATTGTTAAATTTTCCAACTAAACAAAATCCCTGAGGACCCATTGCATAAATGTTTCCTGGTCCATGCACATTTCTAAATGATAGGGCAGGTGGTTAGGGCAGTGTGGAGGCTCTTATATCTGGGACTATCACAGTGGATATAGGACCCACTGCAATGGAACTGGACAGCAGGGAAAACAATTGGGCTGAACTCTGAATATTGCCTGGGAATTTAAAGCTGGGGTGTGTGTGGGGGGGTGTCAGCAGATGGAAAACTATTAAGAGGAAACATCAAGGGAGATTCAGACTAAAATGACTTAACAAGATTCTTCTGAAGACAGTGAAAGTAATCAGACAACACTGGGGGCATGAAGGAGACGGCTGGCTCCAGGAACATGGGTTTTAAGGATAATCAGATATGACGTGTGTGTTGTTATTAAACTGACTCAATAGGGTCTTTGCTAACTTGTATTTTATAACAAAGTAACGGATGAGTCCAGGGAAAGGTTCGGGAGCCTGACTAAAGTCTGACAAGCACAGAACCTCTCTTATTCCCCTCTCTTGTTCAAAGAAAGAAGAGGCATTATTCTTTAATCTTTTAGACAATATAAGCCCATTACCTTGTTGGTTGTCTTTTGTTCATTTAGGACCAGCTGAACCATCTATTGGGACTTGGTAGTTAACATTTGCTGGATGGTGTAAGCCAGGCATTTAAGGGGAGGGAATTTCTACAAAAATAAAGAAAAACAAAGATTAATAGTAGGAAATTCAGTTTCTGAAGAAGACAGCCAGTGATTTCTTGATGTTGGGCTGGAGAATGGCAGTAATTTGGTAGGGTTCCCATTCTGGAATGTTCTGGTAAGCATTGTGAATGGTCCAACCAGAAGCAGGCTAAGTCTTCTGGGATCCAGACCCATGGATTGTTGTACATGTCAGCCAGGCCTTTCACATAGGAGGGAGCTGTGGCCACTGCTTTAACTCCTGTCCAGCTGTATTTATCTTTGTTCAGAAGTGAAAATCAAGACAAGAAGGAGTCAAGGAAAACAAGTCTCAAATCCACCAGCACCTACCACCCAGCCCTGATACAGGCGAGACTCAGGTCTTAAGACTTGGGACCAGTAGATTGCATAATGGTTATGTTGCTGGACTCCAACGTGGCCAACTGAGGTTCAAGTCCTGGACCTGGAGGCCCAAAACACACTGGGCATGTGTGTGTATGTGTGTCCAAAATCCTGAGAGGAGAATGGAGAAGGGATTGCTGTGCAGCTATTTCTCCTGTGGGGGGAGGGGATGTGATTTATCACTTTTTGTCTCTCTGTGTCTCTGGCAAGCACACATGTCCTATAGCAAAAATCTCTCCTCTCTCTCTCTCTCAAAAAAAAAAAAAGAAGAAAAATTGTATGGGGTACATATGGATATACCCACAGGTGTGCCTGCTGAAAGGGAAGCCACCGTGAAAGCCTCTGGGATCCGTAGTCTTTGAGACTAAGATTTTGCTAGGGATGCTCTCCCACCTCTACTTTTAGGAACATGGGGAGATTTTTTTCTATGATTTTGCCATAGGGCACATGCTCTCACCAGAGAGAGACAAAGAGAAGGGAAGTGACAAATCGCCCTTCAGGGAGGATGCTCACACTGCAATCTCTTCTCCATTCTCCTCCTGGGATCTTGGGCATGCATGCACACACACCTGCCATGATTTTCAAGCTACCAGGTTCAGGACTTGAACCATGGTCAGCCATGAGAGAGTCCAGTGCCTTAACCACCATGCCACCTGCTGTCCTCAGAAATGTGGGTTTTAAAGTGTGTGATTTTATTTTATTTCACCAGAGGGCATATGTGCTTGCTGGAAAGAGACAGAGGGAAAGTGAGAAACCCGCCCGGGGGGATGACCACACCACAATCCCTTCTCCTCCAGTACTCTCTAGGGATTTGGGGCGTGCATGCACATGTGCCTGTTGTGATTTTCTTTCTTTTTAAAAAAAAACTATTTCATTTTATTTATTTGTTTATTATTAAATTTGCTATAGGGTGCATGCATGAGAGAGAGAGAGAGCAAGCAAGCTGCCAGGTACAGGACTCAAACTGCAGTCAGCCATGTGGGAGTCCAGTGCCTTAAACACTCTGTCACCTTCTGACTCCTATGTAATTATTTTTAATGGAAGTGCATGGGAGGGAGAGATAGGGTCTTCTTGACAGGGCTTTATCAACCTGTCCCAGCCTTTCAGTTAGCTGGGACTACTAGCACACACTGTACACGGCCTTCTCAGGCTGGGCTGGAACAGAACCCAGGCCTCTCACAAGGCCTCAGCCTCAGACAGCAGTGCACTCTCCCCTGCAGCACCACGGTGGGGCCCCAGGACTTGGGGCAAGTGTGGTGGGAGGCCATGCTCCACCCTGCTTCCCTTCGCTTGGAGACACAGAAATGGTGAACCCTCCTGGGGGGGCCTGGGCTCGTCCTCACAGCAGTCCCATGAGCACTCTAGGAGCCACATCTCCACATCTAACCTGGAGCCCAGGGGGGCCACTGCCACTCTTCCACCTGATACACTGGAGCAGGGTGGCCCGATCCAGCCTGCCCGCTTTCATAAATAACGTGTTATTAGAATTTTCCCTGTTTGCAAGTTGTTTCCAGCCACTTCTGTGTTCTGGTGACAGAGATGAGGAGGAAAGACAGATGCCCTATGACTTGGAAAGCTGAATATATTTATTATGTGACCTTTTTGTTTGTTTGTTTTTGCCACAGGATGCTTGCACTCACCACAGAGAGACAGAAACAGTTAAAGGGAAAGTGAGAAATCGCCCCCAGGAGGATGACCCTACCACAATTTCTTTTCCTCCATTCTCCTGGGATTTTCAGCATGCACACAGGCCTGCCTGGCATGACTTTCAAGCCACCAAGTCCAGGATTTGAACTGTGGTCAGCCATGCAGGAGTCCAGTGCCTTAACCACTATGTCACCTACTGGCCCTGTTATGTAATCTTTTATTTTAAAAGTCTGCCAACGCCTGTTTGGACACTACAAAACTTCCCTTTCAGGCACTCACAGCCTGCTGACCTGTCCGTGCACTTTGCAGTTTCCCGTGACCGCATCTCTCCATCTCTGCAGTGGGAGTGACATGGCTTCCATCCAGACCATAGCCACACTGAGTGAAGATAAGAAGCACTACATTCTCAGTGGCTCTGAGGTGGTCACCACCCCTGGGCCTTGGCTGGACTCTCACAGCCCTCACTGCTTCCCTGTGACTGACCCCCCCACCGGGAATGGTAAAGGGTGTGCACTTAGTTTCCCAACCAACTGTTGCCACTTAGACAAAGAATCTGAGGCTCGGGGAGTTTGCATGACTTGCTCAGGCCGGTGTCTTCAGTGGCAGAGCTGGGATTAGATCAAGGCTCAAGGGTCTCATGTGTCTGTGCCTCCAGCACCCTCCTCGGCTGCACTTATGTGCTTTTGTTTGCTTGCCTGTCTCCTCTCCTCTCATCTCCTTTTCTTTTTTTTCTCCTTTTTCTCTTTCTGCCACAGGGCATGTGCACTCACTTGAGAGAGAAAAGAAAGTGAGAAAACACCCCCCATGGGGTGGTCAGGCTGCAATCTCTTCTCTCTCCCTCCTCCAGGGACCTGGGCACATGCACACACAGCCAGTGGGTTTTTCTTGTTTAGCTTTTTATGCTATAGGGTAAGTGCACTTGCCAGAGATAGAGAGAGGGAAAGTGGGAAATACCCCCGGGGGTAATTTCTCTTCTCCATTCCTCTCAGGATTTTGAGCATGCATGCACACGTGCCTGGTGTAGTTTTCAAGTGGTCAGGTCTGGGTCTTGAACCATGAAGTCGGCCATTTGGATTCCAGTGCCTTAACCACCATGCTACCTGCTAGCCTTCCTTTGCCTGTTTTATTTCTTTCTTCCATGTGCAAGATGGAGAGAGAAATAGGCACCCCCTGCAGGATCTTGATGCCACAGTCCACCCCAGCCCGAGCCAGCCCTGGTCATGGGCTCACACATGCCTGGAGCACCTCGGGAGACCACGGGAGCCTGCCATGCGGGTTAGCCTCACAGAGTGTCACAGTCTGGTGCCGCATCACTATCCAGCCCATGTGCTTGTTTCTGTTTGTCATCCAAAACTCAAACACACACAGGCGTCAGATGATGAACTCCCGCCACTTGCCACGAGTGTTAGCAGCTGCTCGCTCGTGGACAGCTCATCTGTCCACACTGCACTCACCCCCCAGCTGCAACTGTGGCAGTCCAGCACTTACTTATCTATCTTAAAGATTTATTTATTTATTCAATTTTATTTGTTGTTACTATTATTTCTTTTTAAATTTTATCAGAGACACACAGAGAGAGAAAGGGAAAGTGAGAAAGCAAGCCACCAGGTCCAAGACTTGAACCATGGTTGGCCAGCACCTTGAGTCCAGCGCCTTAACCCCCACAACACCTGCCAGCCCCTTGGCACTTAATTCTAAGACATACAACTATTTAAAAAACAAACAAACCCATTATAATCAGTGTCCAAATTTTACTAATTGAATCACACCTTTTCTTAAGTTTGTTTGTTTGAATCCAGATCCAAAAAAGTTTCAAACACGTTATGGTTTGTTGAGCAGTGTCTCTCTCTTTCCCTCTTCCCCTGATTCTCACCCCTTCTGCTTTTTCTAAATTGACAATTAAGTGTGTATATAGCCTGACTCTGAACAACACAATTTAAACTGTGTGGGTCTCAGTAAGCGTGATAGAAGTACAATATAGACCTGTAAGTGCATTTCTTTTTTGTGATTTTCTTTAACTTTTTTCTCTAGGTTTCTTTATTGTGGGAATACAGTATGTAACACGCACACAGAATGTGTGTTAACCAACTGTTCATGTTGCCCGCTAGCCTTCCAGCCGACAGTAGGCATTCCGTAGTTAAACTTGGGGGAGCAGAAAGTTATACACGGGCCAGCCTGGGTTTGGCAGCAAGGAAGCCAAATCCCACGAGGTTTGAGAAACATGCTGGGCACGTGTGCATGCAGGCCCAAAATCCCCAAAGGAGAAAGAGAGGGAAGAGAAGGGATTGCGGCATGACCATGCCCCATGGGGGGTGCTTTCTTGCTTTCCCTGTCTCTCTCTCTCTTGCTACCTCTCTCTGGTGAGAACACATCCCCTCTAGCAAAATGAAAAGAAAATTAATGTAGGCCATTGTGGTGGCAAGACTGTTCCACAGGCTAGTCACATGTAAGAGGTCCAGTTTCAGTTCTGAGTCTGACCTAAAAGCCAGACATGGGGGAACCAGCAGTTAGCGTAATGGTTATGTCGCTGGACTCCCACGTAGTCGACCGCGGTTCATGTCCTGGACCTGGTGGCTTAAAACTCACGCCAGGCGCATGTGCGTGCGTGCCCAAGATCCCGAGAGGAGAATGGAGGAGAAGGGATTACGGTGTGACCATCCCCCCTGGGGGGTGATTTCTCGCTTTCTGTCTCTATGTCTCTCTCTGTCTGTCTGGCGAGCGCACGCGCCCTATAGCAAAAGTCTCTCAAAAAAAAAAAAAAAAAAAAAAAAAAAAAAAAGCCAGACATGGTACCTATTTCTGTAACCCCTGAAGCTCAGAGCACGGGCAACATCTCAAGACCCTGCTTGAAAGACCCACCTGTGGTCCTGCCTGGGAGGCCAAGGTAAGATAATAGGACTGGTCTTAAACAAAATGTTCTAGATGGTTTTCCACCACGTGAGTGACTTGGTCACCCTGAGTCTTAAATTGCTCAAGGGTCAGAGATTTGACTTACGATATACAGCCTAATGTTTTGTTACATGTATATCTTGTGAAATTATTATAAATGATTCAATTATTTTTTAGAGAGATTTTTGCTATAGGGCACAGGTGCTTGCTAGAGAGGCAGAGAGATAGAAAATAAGAAATCACCGGGACCAGCAGTTAGCGTAATGGCTATGTCGCTGGACTCCCACGTAGTCGACCGCGGTTCGAGTCCCGGACCCGGTGGCTTAAACTCACGCCGGGCACGTGTGCGTGCGTGCCCAAGATCCCGAGAGGAGAATGGAGGAGAAGGGATTGCGGCGTGGCCATCCCCCCTGGGGGGTGATTTCCTGCTTTCTATCTCTCTGTCTCTCTCTATCTGTCTGGCGAGCGCACGCGCCCTATAGCAAAAACCTCTCCAAAAAAAAAAGAAAATAAGAAATCACCCCCTGGGGGGATGGCCACACCACAATCCCCTTCTCTCCCATTATCCTCTCAGGATTTGGGGCACACACGCACACATGCCCAGCATGAGTTTTAAGTCACCGGGTCCAGGACTCAAACTGCGGTCAACTATGTGGGAGTCCAGCAATGTAGCCATAATGCCATCTGCTGATCCTAACCTGAAAATTATTAAAGAATTTTTTTTTCCTGAAAAAAAAATCAGTTATCTGGAGGCAAAGCCTGGGCTGCCCTAGTGCTGTTGGCTGCTCTCTGCCCTGACCACTGGCGTCTCTAGGGCAATCCTTGTGCTGGGTGTAGCCCTGCCTCTCTGCAGAGCCCGCTGTGTGTGTGGCCTGAGCCTCCATGGTAGCTGGGAGTGGCGAAGAGAAAAGGTGCTGAGAGGTGTCCATAGGAGCTGCATTGTCTCCTGACCCCTTTTTCTTTCCTTCCTCAGGTCTGGACCACCAACGGAGGACTGGCCCATGTTTTCACTGTGTTTGCAAAGACTGAGGTTGCTGACTATGACAGCACAGCAAAAAACAAAATCACAGCATTCATAATGGAAAGAGGCCTTGGGGGAGTCACCAATGGGGAACTTGAAAATAAGCTGTGCATTTGGGGCTCTGACAGTAAGCAGCTGTGTGTATGCATGCACACATGTGTGTAAAGCAAGCATGCTACTGACTGTACACTTCATCTAAATAGGAAGGTAAAATTCGATTTAAATAGTTGTGGATCACTTTAGCATTTCTGCAAAACCCAGTGTAGACAGCCACAGACAAGTCTTCCATGCAATGCAGATGGGTTCCCTGAAGCCAACTCATTAACTCAGCAGACATATCTCACCTCTCCACATGTTGTTCAGAGGTGAGTTAGGGTGAAAGAGACCACCTCAGTTTCACTTTGTGTCTCTACAGATTTGTGTTTTCTGGATACTCATATAAATGGAGTCCTGTATAATAGGAGGTCTTTTGTACCTGGATTCTTAACATAGCATAATTTTTTTTAATTTATTCATTTAATCCCTACACATCACTTAGCTTGTAAATCGAATTTTCCAATGTGAATACTCTTCATACCCATCCAGTTGAGGATACTATACACGTTATCATCAACAATAATCCATTTCTGTGCCCCATAAATGTCTGCCTCTCTATTTTTCTCCTTAATATCTTTCCTCAGACTAGTATTTTCAAAACCCATATATATTGTGGCACATATCAAAACTCTATTACTTTTTATTTTAGGTTTTTGTAATAGGGTGCATTCACTTGCTGTAGAGAGACAGTGAGAGGGAAAGTGAAAAATCACCCCCTAGGGAGGATGGCCATGCTGCAACCACTTCTCCATTCTACTCCTGGGATTTTGGGCGTGCATGCACACACACCCAGCATGGTTTTCAAACCACCAGGTCTGAGACCTGAACTGCAGTGGGTCAGGTGGAAGTCCAGTGCCTTAACCACCATGCCACTTGCTGGTCCCAAATATTGATTACTTTAAAGGCTGAATAATGCTCCATCATGTGGATCCACCACAGTTTATTTGCCCATTCATCTGCTGATGGGCAATTGGGTTGTTTGCAATTTCTGGTTATTATCAGTAATGCTGATATGGTCATTACCATTCAGGTTTTTGTGAGGGAAAAAAAAAATATATATATAAAACTGTATCTTATATTTAGGTTTTTGCCATAGGGTGTGTGTGCTTAACAGAGAGACCAAGAGAGGGCAAGTGAGAAACCCCCACAGGGGATGGCCACACTGCAATCCCTTCTCCTCCACTCTCCCTGGGACTTCGGGCATGCATGCACATGCACATGCTTGTTTTTCAAGCTGCCAGGTGTCAGAAAAACTGTGCAGTTGGCCATATGGGATCCAGTCACCTTAACCACCATATCACCTGCTGGCTCTAGAAAATGTGTAATTCTTTTGGTATATACCTAAAAGCAGAATTGCTGGGTCATATGGTAACTCTTAAGGTTTTTATTTATTTCTTCTATGAGAGAGATACAGAGACAGGCACACCCAGCAGGGTCTCCATGCCGCATCATCCCTGCATAGTCAGCCCATCCAGGTTATGGTCACGTGTGCATGCCTAGTGTACACAGGGAGACCTCGGGACACAAACCTGGGACCTTCCCCTGTGGCTTCAGCATGGGAGTGTTGTGCTATACTATGCGCTGCAGCTAGCTTCTTTGGTGGGCTCTTCGAAGAACTGCTGAGTTGTTCAGCACAGTGGCTACACCCATGACTAAGCTGCCTATTCTGACATATCAGGGCTGAGCTTTCTCCTAGACATAAGGAAGGCTGAGATGCTGGCATGAATTTCTCTGGAGCCTTGCCTCTAGTTTCAAGAAACCCTCTGACACAGACAGGCCACTGCTGGGTAGCCCTCCCCTGGCACCTTTATGCCTGTGGCCTTCTCTGCTCTCCCTGCAGTTGACCGTGAACATCCCCAACAGTGGGTGGTTCCGCAAGGGCAGCCCATGGCTGGGTTGCTCAAGAAATGGATTGGTAGGTCTGGACATGACTTCCCCACCCCAACCCAGGAGGCCCTATTGCTTCCCCATGGGCAGGCTGGCACTCTGCAAGAGCACCTGGACAGACAGTTCAGCTAAAATTCAGCTTCTGGGGTTTGGTTTATATCAAGCCTGTCCTCAGACTACCCCCAAGGACCGGCTTCCTACTCAGCATGCTTGCCCTACATGCACACAGGATGTGAGATGGGACAGGCTTCCTGCCTGTGGTCAAGGGGTTGCTGCCCTGCCCATTGAGGTAAGAGCTAATGAGTGGACTTACACTGTGCTGGGGATCCAGTAGGGTTAGCTCTCATCTCCATGGGTCCCCATCCAGTAAGTGATGTACATGAGTGAGGGCAGATCCCACAGAAATACACACTCATGTAAACATATGTGCACATGGGAGAATAATACACACATGTACAGTATAAAAATACTACATCCTTCTAGAAAACACAACTCCAATGGAGCCCTTTGCAAATACTTCTGTGAGATATACATTTATTTTCTACTGTTAAAGAATCACACAACTCAGCATGGACACACATACACAAATACACCTCCAGGTTCACATAGGTACATGTGAAGAAATAATACACACACTGTAAAAACTACTACATCTCTCTAGAAAACACAACTCCACAGGAGTATTTGCCAAATCTTTCTAAAAGATCAAAACTCCTTTTTTACTGAAAAGAAATTGTACTTATGAACAATGGACATGCACACAAAAACACACACTACATTCACATATGCACATAGGAGTGAAAAATGGACACCTGTAGAGTAAAAAGGCAATACATCTTTCTAAAGAATACAACTCCAGCAGTCTTTGGCTAACCATTTATAAGCCCTAAAATTATTTTGTGCTGAAAATAAATTGCACTCCTGAACCTTGGACACACATGTAAATACACATCAACATTCACAAAAGCACACCGATATGATACACACACATATGATATGGTACAAAGTACTGCATTTCCATTTTTAAAAAACTTCAATGGAGCCTTTGATCGACATTCTGTAAGTTCTGAAATCTTTTTATGCTGTAAATAAATTGCACTCCTGGAGCTCAGACAAGCACACACAAACACAGACACATGTTCAAATATGCACACATACATAAATAACACACAAAAGCACAGTATAAAGGTACTGCATCTCTCTGGAAAACACAACTGCAATGGAGCCTTTGGAAATTTATCTATAAGCTTTAGAATTCTTTTATACTGTAAACAAATCACAAGCCTACAACTTGGACACACACACAGTAATACAAACCCATGTTCACATATGCACACATGTATGAATAATAGACTCAACCACAGTAGACAGGTAACAATTTCCCTAAAGAAAACCACTCCAGTGGAGCTGACTGCTAATTCTTCTGTAACTTTGAAATCCTTTGTACCATAAATAAATTGCACTACTGAAGCTTAGAGAAGCACATACAAACACAAACACAGGATCACATATGCACACATGCATGAATAGTACACACACAAACAGTATAAAGGCACTAAATCTCTCTAGATAACACAACTGCAGTGGAGCCTTTTAGAAATCCTTCTGTATGTTCTTAAATTCTTTTCTATTGTAAATTAATCACAAGCCTGTAATCACAAACTCACAAAAATACAGTCACACTCACGAAGGCATACATACATGAAAAATGGACATGTGCTCAGTAAAAAAGTAATTCATCTTCCTAAAAATACAACTCCAGTGGAGTCTATGGCAAATCCTTTTGTAAGCTCTAAATTATTTTGCAAAGTAAATAAATTACACTCCTGAAGATTGGACACCCACACATAAATACACACTGACATTCACAAAAGCACACAGGTATGAATAATGCACACAGGCACAGTACAAAGAAACCGCATCTGCATTAAGAACATCAACAAACTTCACTGGAGCCTTTGGCAAATAATTCTGTAAGCAGTTGCCAAATCCTTCTGTGAAATCTTTTTCTGCTGTAAATACATTGCACTCACAGAGCTTGGACAGGCACACACAAATACAGACACACATTCAAATATGCATACATGTATGACTAATACCTACGCAGTATTAATGTACTCTATCTTTCTCAAAAACACAACTGCAAGCAGGACCAGCAGATGGCATAATGGCTATGTCGCTGGACTCTCATGTACTCGACCACAGTTCGCATCCTGGACTCGGTGGCTTAAAACTCACGCCAGGCGCATGTGCATGCGTGCCCAAGATCCCGAGAGGAGAACGGAGGAGAAGGAATTGCGGCGTGGCCATCCCCCCTGGGGGGTGATTTCTCGCTTTCTATCTCTCTGTCTCTGTCTGTCTGTCTGGCGAGCTCACGCGCCCTATAGCAAAAAAAAAAAAACCTCTCCAAAAAAAAAACACAACTGCAAAGGAGCTTTTCACAAATCATTCTGTAAGCTCCAGAATTCTTTTCTATTTTAAACGTATCACAAGCCTACAACGTGGACACACACACAGTAATATGAATCCACACTCACATATGCACACATGTAGGAATAATGGACATGACCACAGTAGAAAGGTAACACGTTTCCCTAAAGCATACCACTCCAGTAGTGGCTTTAGCAAATCAGTTTGTAAGTCCTGAAATCATTTCATACTTTAAATAAATTGCAATCCTGAAGCTTGGACACACACAAGCAAATATGACCAACGTTCACAAAAGCACATGGATATTTAAAAATCCACACAGACACAGGACAAAGATACTACATCTTCATTACAAGAACTTCAATGTTGCCTTTGGCAAATCCTCATGTAAGCTCTGAAACCCTTTTCTACTATAAATAATTTGCACTCCCGAAGCTTAGATAAGCACATATAAACACAGACACACATTCACATACACACAAGTGTGAATAATACACACATACAGAGTATAAAGGCACTACATCTTTCTAGAAGACACAACTCCAGTGGAGCTTTCTGCAAATCCTTTTGTGAGCTCTAAAAATCTCAAGCCTGAAGATTGGACACACACATACAAATACACAGACATACTCACATATGCGCACATGTATAAATAATACACAGATGTACAATATAAAGGCACCACATCTTTCTAGAAAACACAATTGCAATGGAGCCATTTGCAAATCCTCCCCTAAGTTTTACAATCCTTTTCTACTGTAAACGAATCACAAGCCTACAACCAGGACACACACACACTACTACACAACCATGTTCACATATGCAAACATATATGAATAATGGATGCATGCACAGTCGGAAGGTAATAAATCTCCCTAAAAATACAACTCCAGTGGAGCCTATGGCAAGTCCTTCTGTAAGCTCTGAAATTATTTTGCACTTTAAATAAATTACACTCCTGAAGGTTGGACACACACAGATAAATACACACCAACAGTCACAAAAGCACACACGTATGAATAATACACACAGGCACAGTACAAAGAAATCACATCTGCATTTAAAAAAATAGAACTTCAATGGAGCCTTTGGCAAGTCCTCTGTAAGCTGCGAAATCTTTTTCTGCTGTAAATACATTGCACTCCCAGAGCTTAGACAGGCACACACAAACACAGACACACATTTAAATATGCGTGCATGTATGAATAACACACACACACGCAGTATAAATGTACTCCATCTTTCTAGAAAACACAACTGCAATGTAGCCTGTCTCAAATCCTTCTGTAAGCTCTAGAATCCTCTTCTGCTATAAATGAATCAGAAGCCTACAACTTGAACACACAGAGTAAGAGAAATCCATACTCACATGCATACGTGTATGAATAATGAACACCAGCACAGTAGTAGAAAAGTAACACATTTCCCTAAAGACTACACCTCCAGTAGAGCCTTTGGCAAATTCTTCTATAAGGTCTGAAACCTTTTCCTTCTGTAATTAAATTGCACTCTCAAAGCTTGGACAAGCATACACAAACACACATTCATGTGTATAAATAATACACACACACACACACACACACACAATATAATAGTACTACAGTTTTCTTTTTTTTTTTTTTTTTTTGAGAGGTTTTTGCTATAGGGCGTGTGCGCTTGCCAGACAGACAGAGAGAGACATAGAGACAGAAAGCGAGAAATCACCCCCCAGAGGGGATGGCCATGCCACAATCCCTTCTCATCCATTCTCCTCTTGGGATCTTGGGCACACACGCACACATGCCCGGCGTGAGTTTACGCCACTGGGTCCAGAACATGAACCGCAGTCGACTATATGGGATTCCAGCAACAAAGCCATTACGCTAACTGCTGGTCCCAATAGTACTACAGTTCTCTAAAAAACACTATCCAATGGTTTGGTTTGTAAATCTTTCTGATAGCTCTGAAATCCTTTTGTACTCCAAATTTATCACACCCTTGCAGCTTGAAAACACACATGCAAATACACATTCACATATGCACACATGAATAAATAACAGACACATGCACAGTAGAAAGGTACATCTGTCCAGAAAATACAACTCCAGGTTTGTACACAGGGCTGAATGCACATTTTAGAGACTATGTTAGTTACTCATTGGACATTTTCCAAACACGGACTTTCTGAAAAAATAAATACAGATGGATGTTCCATGGACAAGTTGAGTCACTGTGACTGGACTGGCTCTCACAAAGATGTCTTTTATTTTTTCTTCCTACACATTCCTTACAGCAGAAATATAATAAAGTTAAGCATTTGGCACTGTGAAAATAATATTCAAAAAGGCAAGGACATGAACAGTCTGTGACCATAAGGATTCCCCCAATGTTCTTTATGACAAAAGAGTTTTAAAAGTTGTTCAAAGTCTACCTCAGTGATGCTTTGGGCAAAGTAATCAAACCAAAGAAACATAAAACATCGGTGTCTTCTATGAAAAATGTTAGACTTTACTGGGCAAAAATGATTTAGGTTTCAGAGGCTTGCAAAGAATTCTTGGAAACCAAATTTCTGGAATTTTTCCAAACTTAGTTGAACTTTTAAGTACATTAATTATGGGACCAAAAAGTTAAATAGAGCTTAAAGCACTGGATTCCCACATGGTTGGCCACAGTGTGAGTTCTGGACACTGCAACTTGAAAATCATGTCAGCTGTGTAGACATGCATGCTAAAATCCCAGGAAGAGAATGGAGAAAGGATTTGGCATGTCCATCCCCCCTGGGGGAGAGGGGCTACTTCCCACTTTCCATCTCACTTTTCCAGTGGGGGATTTTTCACTTTACCACTCCTTGTCTCTCCAGCCACTGCAAGCACCCTAAAACAAACAAACAAAAATACCTAAAGAGGTACAGTAAATTTGATGCTGACAGAGCTAGTTATGAAGTGAATGATTAAGAATAATACCTCAGAATTTTGGCCATGCACACCCACCCAGCCTAAGTTTCAAGCCACCAGGCCCAGGACTCAAACCACAGTTGGCATATCGGAGTCCAGTGACATAACCACTACACCATCTGCTGACCCCACAACAAATTATTTTTAAACAGAGAGTAGATTATGTAAGACTGAAGAACAAAGTTAAAGAATATATACATCTGGATCTGAACGCTTAGCATAAAGCTACAGTAATAAAGAAAGTGTGATATTGGTGAATATTGATGAAGAAATAGATGAATAAATTACAGAATCGAGCCCAAAAAGAGACCCATGTACATATAGTCAATTTGCTTTGTCAAAGAGACAAAGAAACTTTACTGAAGAAAAGTCTGTCCCACAAATGGCAGCAAAGCTACAGAAAGCTGTATAGAGAAAGGGAACATCGATGTACTCTCTAGTTCACTAAAAACACTCAAAATATTAATAGTTCAGAGACTTAAAATTTCAAATGTGAAATCGTAAAAATTATGCAAGAAAGCACAGAAGAACATCCGAATCACTACTCTTGGGAATGCTACACTCCAGTCCACACCCCTTCCTCTCCAGGTGCTGAAGATTCATTCTGGGTTCTGCCTCACCTCTGCTCTGGGAACTGGTGCTGCTGAGGCTCCTCCATGAACACATCAGGGGTTTCACAAGCTCCGGGGCTAGGAGGGGTGCCTGTCTGAGCGGCGGGGGCTTTTGCCTTTGGAGGTCTGGAGCTGACAGTACTTCTTTCTGCTTAGGACACAGGGAACAGGGACAGAAGAGATGCCCCTGTGACTCAGGGCCTATTTCTTTTTTGTGATATTTCTAAGATTTTTTTTTTGACCAGAGACAGAGAGAGAGAGAGAAAAGAAAAGTGAGAAAGCAAGCCTTCAGATCCAGGACTTGAACTACAATCAAGCCATGTGGGAGTCTAATGCCTTAACTACCACACCACCTGCCAGCCCCAAGGGCCCATTTTTCCTCCATAGAGAAATTTTTGCTACAGGGTGCATGTGCTCATAGAAAAGACAGAGAAAGCCAGAGTGAGAAAGTGAGAAATTACCTGCAGGGCAGGGGCAGAGAGAATGTAAGAAATCACTTCCTGGAGAGGATGGCTACACCACAGTCCCTTCTCCTCCAGTCTCCTCTAAGGATTTTGGGCACACATGCATACATGCCTGTTGTGATTTCTTTTTCTTTCTTTTTTTTAAGAATTCTTTTATTTTGCTTATTATTGTTGTTGTTGTTATTACTTAATTTGCTATGGGGCACATATACCCACCGGGGGAGGGGGGGTGAGAAAGCAAGCTGCCAGGTCCAAGACTCAGACCTCAGTCAGCCATGTGAGAGTCCAGGGCCTTAACCACCCTGCCACCTTCTGGCTCCTATGTATTTATTTTGGCTCCTATTCATTTATTTTGGCTCCTATGTATCTATTTTGAATGAGAGAGAGTGCATGGGAGAGAAAGTATTTTTGACAGGGCTTTAGCAATGTCCCAGTCTCGTCCCTGCCTTCCAGTTGGCTAGACCCATAGGCACACGTTGTACACGGCCCGTTCAGGGCTCCCAAAGGCTGCAGCCTCAGAGAGCGTGCACTCCCACCTGCACGGCCATGGCTGGGCCCCGGGACTTGGAGACGTGTGTCATGGGGGCCATGCTCCATCCTTCTTCCCTTTATTTGAGGTCTCAGACTTGAACTATGGTCAGCAATGTGAGAGTCCAACACCTTAACTACCACGCCACCTGCTGGCCCTGCTATGTGACCTTGTTTTTTAAAGTTTGCCAACCCCTGGGGTCAGCAGATGGTGTAACAGTTACATCACTGTATTCCCACATGGCCGACTGTGATTCCAGTCCTGGATCTGGTGGCTTGAAACTCAAACCATGTGTGTGTGCATGACCAAGATCCTGGGAGAATGGAGAAGAGATTGCAGCGTGGCCATCCCCCATGGGGTGAGATTTCTCACTTTCCCTCTCACTATCTCTGTCTCTCTCTCTCTCTGGCAAACCCAGACACCCTAATACAAAAACTTCCTTAAAAAAAGTTTGCCAGCCCATGTTTGGACACTATAAAACCTCCATTTTAGGCACTCGAAGCCTTTCAACGTGTCCTCACAATTTGTGGTTTCCCTTAACCTCATCTCTCTGTCTCTTCAGTGGGAAAGACATGGCCTCCAGTTATGGACCAGAGGCACACTGAGTGAGGATAGGAAGCACTACATTCTCCACAGCTGCAAGGTTCAGCCACCACCCCTAGGCCTTGGTGGGGCTCTCACCGTCTTCCTGCGTCCATGCGACTGCCCCACTCACCGGGAATGGCAAAGCACACGCACTGTTTCTCCACCAACTGTTGCTGCTTAGACAAAGAACCTGAGGCTCAGGGAGTTTGCACGACATGCTCAAGGCCGGTGTCTCTTCAGTGGTAGAGCCCAGATTAGACCGAGGATCTAGGGTCTCATGCTTCTGTGATGCCAGCGACCTCCACAGCTGCACATGTGTGTTTGTGTTTGTTTCTTCTCCTCTCTTTTCTTTCTTTTTCCTTTTTCTTTCTTTATCCTTTCTTTTTCTTTTTGCCAAAGGGCATGTGCACTCACTAGAGAGAGAGAGAAGGAAAGTGAGAAAACACCCCATGGGGGATGGTCACACTGAAATCTCTCTCTCTCTCCCCCCCCCGCTCCCTCCCTCCCTCCCTCCCTCCTTTCAGGACTTTGGGCATGTGTGTGTGCGCACTCACACATACACAAACACAGCCAGCCAGTGTATTTTTCTTTTCCCTTTTCTTTTTTTAGCTTTTTATGCTATAGGATGTGTGTATTTGCCAGAGAGAGATACAGAGAGGGAGGGAAAGTGAGGAATACCCCCTGAGGGGGGATGGCCACAGCACAGTCTCCTTTATTCTCTTCTCAGGATTTTGGGCAATCACACATGTGCCTGGTGTATTTTTCAAGCTGCTGAGTCTGAGCGAGAGAGAGCAATAGGCCTCCCCCCTGCCTCTGCGGGATCTTGATGCCACAGTCCACCCCAGCCCAAGCCAGCACTGGTCACGGGCTCACATGCCCGGAGCACCCAGAGAGGCCGTGAGAACCTGCCGTGTGGTTCAGCCTCACAGAGTGTCACACTCTGCTGCTGCATCACTATCCAGCCCCATGTGCTTGGTTTTTTTTAACTTTTTTTTTTGCCCAAAACTCAAACATACTCAGACATTGGGGGGGGGGGGGCACACCTGACACCCACACCCAGCTTCAGCAAATGCTCGCTCACGGCTGGCCATGCTCATTTGTCCACATTGCCACCCCAGAGCTGCATCTGCAGCAGTCTCAGCACTTACTTCTTTATTTTAAAGATTTATTTACTTTGTTGTTATTTTTTTAAAAGTTTGACCAGATAGAGACACACACACAGAGAGAAAGAGAAAGTGAGAAAGCAAGCCACCAGGTCCAAATCATGGTTGGCCATGTGGGAGTCCAGCACCTTAACCACCATGCCACCTGATGGTCCCTTTTCCTTTTTCTTTTTTTAATGTACCATGTTTTCTGCTTTTTATTATGGTTTCTGGTTTATATTTAGTCAATATATACCTTTGTGGGATACAATATTTCTTAAAGCATGCATACAAAGTACAATAATCAAATCAAGGATGTGCCCATGTTAAAGCATGTGTACAATATGAATAACCAAGAATATAAACATGTAAACTCATCATGTTAATGTAAACATATAAACTCATCATGTTCAACATTTGACCTTACATTGTTGTGCACATTTCTACTTCTTTGAGAATATATCGAATTTTCAGCTTTTTTTTTCTGCTGTGGTACACCAATCCATAACCCTTTCCACTTATTTACATGGATTACTGTGTCTATTGATCATTTCTTCCTGGCCCCACCCTGCACCCTCCCATCTCACTGTGCAACTTCTAGAATCTAAGATTAGGGAACCAGCAGTTAGCGTAATGGCTATGTCGCTGGACTCCCACGCAGCTGACCGCAGTTCGCATCCTGGACCTGGTGGCTTAAAACTCACGCCGGGTGCGTGCCCAAGATCCCGAGAGGAGAACGGAGGAGAAGGGATTGTGGCATGACCATCCCCCCTGGGGGGTGATTTATCGCTTTCTGTCTCTGATGTCTCTCTCTGTCTGGCGAGCACACGCGCCCTATAGCGAAAATCTCTCCAAAAAAAATTAATAAAAAAGATTAGTCTATGTGCTTTGGAATCAAGGTGATGGTGGCTCTACAAAATGAATTTGGGAGGGTTCCCTCTTTTTGTATTTTTTAAAATAGTTTGAGAAGAATTTGTGTCAATTCCCATTTAAAGGATTTGAACAGTTCAGCAGTGAAGCAATCTGAACCTAGCCTTTTCTTTGTTAGAAGACTGTTTATTGAGCCAATCTGGAGAGGACCACACGTACCTAACAGTCAAATTAAAGAAGTGAGGCAAGGACGTCCTTTACTAGGTTACTAGGTGGGAGCTTGGTCCTCTGAGATATGGGAGGATGCTCTGGGCCCATTTAGAGAGACATCTGAAAGGGTCGGAGAATTCGATTATGTTTGCACCCTCGGCGTTGCGTGTCTTGCGCAAAAATAAGACCGTTCGCTACAGAATCCCCATGTTGTTGCTGATTATTGGAGGTTCTTCTGGTCTTCGTGAGTTTTTACAAATCTGATTTGTTGCTGTGAAGATTAAAATTGATCCTGAATTTGGGAAAAAAACTAAAAACAAATAAAATATCTTTAGAGTTGGAGTACAAGAAAATAAAGGATTCTACTTTTGATGACTGGAAGAATATTCAAAGATCCAGGTTTTGGGAAGATCCTGACCTCCTCCAAGGATGAAATCCAGAAATCCTTAAGACTAAGACATCTTGACTATGATTTAAAAAAATATATATAAATATTATCAATTGAACTTCCCACTACATACTCTTATCCAGTGGAAAGAAAATTTCAGACTTGGAGAAACCTGGATATAAGTAATTCGATGGAAGATAATCTTGACAAAAAGTCCAATACAGGGACTGGCAGGTGGCATGGTGATAAAGGGTGCCAGACTCCAACATGGTCGACCATGGTTGGAATCCTGGACCTGCCGGCTTGCCTTCTCTCTCTCTCCTCTCTCTCTCCTCTCTCTCCCCTCTCTCTCTCTCTCTCTCTCTCTCTCTCTCTCTCTCTCTCTCTCTCTCTCTCTCTCTCTCTCTCTGACCCTCTCTGGTCAAATTAAAATAAGTAATTAAATAAAGTTAAATAAAATTTAAAAAGAAAGTCAAGTACAGATCTATATACCTCCCAGCTGTTTCACATGCATACAAAAGGAACAGTATTGACTGCATGTAGTTTATACCTTCTAATAAAAAATGTGAACACTGCAAAAAAAAAAAAAAAAAAAAAAAGACGACTGTTTATTAATGACTCAGTCTCATTACTTGTCTTTCTATTATATTTTTCCTGGTTTAATCTAGGTACATCATATATGTCCAGAAATTTGTCCACCTGTTTAGGTCTTCCAGCTTGTTGGCATGTAGTCAGTCATATTATTCCCTGATGATCTTTTACATTTCTGTGATGATCTGGTGTAATAGTGTCCTGATTTTCATTTAGCTAGTGGTTTGTCAATTTTGTTCAGCCAATAGTTTCCATCTTTTTTTTTAGAGAGAGAGATTTTTGCTATAGGACATGGGTCTTCCCCAGAGAAACAGAAAGAAAGCAATCACCCCGCAGGGGGGATGGCCATGCCACAACCCCTTCTCCTCCATTCTCCTCTTGGGAGTTTTGGGCATGTACACACACGCGCCCGGCATGAGTTTGAAGCCTCTGGGTTCAGGACTTGAATGGTGGTCCACTACGTGGGATCCAGCAACATAACCATACACCATCTGCTGGTCCCACCTTGACTTTTTTTTTTTTTTTTTTTTTTTTTTTTTTTTTGGTGTTGCTCTTTTGGTCTGCAATTTATTTTTGCTCTGATATTTACTATTTCTTTTCCTCTGTTACTTTTGGGCTCCACTTGTTCTTCCTTTTTGAGTCCCTTGAGATGCACTGTTAGGTTATTTGCCATCTGTCTGCTCTTCCTTCCTTCCAGGGTAGGAGTGAGTCAAGCTTCCTGGAGAATGTGAGAGCTTAGGTGGGTTTTTTAAGAACAGTCAACCCAGGTGTGGAAGGGCTAGAGGAAGGTCATGCTGGGATGGGGACCAGGACTGGTCACTGGCTGAGGAAGCAAAGGCCTTGCCCTGGTTGTCAAGCCCTTCTGGACCACCTCCTCCCAAAGCCTGAGTTCCTCACAGAGCCTCCCCCTTACTTGTCTCCTCCTCTGGGAGGGCACTCAGGGATGGCACCATGCTGACCTCACCCTGGTCTGTGGCAGGTGTTCAGCTCTGAGGGTGCATGGCAGTGTGTGAGTGAGGCACTGCAGATCCTCAGGGGCTCAGGCTCCATGAGGGCCCACACTGTGAGTACATGCCATGTGACACTGCAGCCTCATCTTCAAGGTAAGTGCCCCTACAGCTTTGAGAGCCAGGGCTGGCATGCACATTCTCTCCTTAGGTCTTCTCACCAACTCCGTGTAGACTCTGCTTTGCAAAGGAGATGGGTGGGGCCAAGAGAGGACACCCTCTTGCTCAGAGGACTGCTCCTGAGGGCCTACTCTACTCGTCCACTGGGCCGCTGCCTCCTGATGACTCACTGAAGGTCTCTGCCACGTTGCTTCTGGCTGGAAATGGTGGGAGAAGCAGCTCCTGTAGGACCCCCCCCAGGTTTCAGTCCCAGCTCCAGCACACAATTCCACGGGACAACCTCTCGGTCCTCCTCATTCTGCCAGCTCTGCCTCTAATCACTACCCTGTGAATACACACACCTGAAGTGTCGGTTTGGGCCACATGTGCCGGGTGGCAAGGGGCGAAGAGGAGCCTTACAGATGACCTTGGACGTCATGTTCTCACCAAGGAGGATGGTGCTACAAGCACACTGGGACACCGAGGGGCAGGCGTCAACCAGAGGAGCTGAGCCTCCTGAAGCATGCACTTGACCCTGGGAGCACGAGGGACTTCGAGCAGGGCTGGGAGGGAACAGCATGCAGGCCCAGTTGGGCCTTGACCACCAGCCCTTGGAGAAGGCAAGAGAGCCTTCCTGGGAGTGGTCGGCTGCCTGGGGGGCTGGGCGAGGTGCAGTGAGAGGTATTAGAGCTGCTGACTGGCAAGCACAGGCTTCGGACATCACCCCAGGTTAGAGCGGGGAAGGACTAGGTTGTTGAGTTCAGGGAGCTTCCCCTGGGGTGATGTGGAGGGTGGTTACAGGGATGAGGCCAGGGGCACTCCTCTGGGAGGGGGGTCTTGGGAGTAGACAGATGGGGCTGACCATAGTTGTGAGGTGGACAGGGCAGACCCTGGCTTGTGGCTCTCACCCAGTGGAAGGCTTTGCTGGCCACCTCTGCCCCCAGCACAGACCATGTGAGCAGCTCTCTCCCTCCGACAGACAGGCCCAAGGCTAGCCTGAGGCATGAGGCATGCCACAGGGCAGCTTCCCCTCAGCCTAGAGGGCTGGCTCTTCCCTGCTGGAGTGGGGTGGCTGACAGGGGTTCAAGACACCCTTACAGCTGCCATCTCCAAGGGTGCTGAGCCTTGTGTGCAGTGGGTGTTCCTGCTGGAGCTGGGGCTGGTTCTGCCTGGAGGCCTCTCCTTCCTGCCACTGCAGGAGCCTCACTGTCCACAGAGTGGTCTTGAGCCCCAGTGCTGGCTGCGTGACCTGGGGCTGACCCAGCATTCTGACCCGCAGCACCCTGGTGCACAATGGCCCTCACAGTGGTCTGCAGGACGTGGGTGGGCAGGGGTGGTGCGCGTGTCCTGCTGGGTGTCAACACTAAGCACGAGCTCCAGCTGCTGTTCTCAGCAGTTATGGCTTCTCTGGGGAGCTGGCCTCAACCCACAGCCAGCAGGCATCTGCCTGGCATTGGCCGAGCCCTGGGCACTATTACTCCTGGTTTCCAGGAAAGCTGGTCCCCATTTTGAGGAGCTGGAGGATAGGGCCCTGTGGGAGGCTGCAGCCAGCTAGTGGCTCCCCAGTCGTGGACACACCCTGCTCCTGGCTGCTTCTACAGTAGCTCACACACACCCCTGTGCCAGGGCTGCCCTGTGACTGCTGCACTGCTGGCCACAGAGCCCAAGATTCTCCGGATATATGTTGTCCTAACAGGTCTGCAGCATGCTGCGTGCATCTTGACTTCAAAGATTAAGTAGGTAGCTTTCCCCACCTGCTCGGGCCCCACCTGTCCAACAGAGGCCAGTCCAGGGTAGCAAGAAGAAAGGGTTGCCCTGTCTTGGGGGCAGGGTCTGGCTGGTGAGTTCAGGGCCCTCACCTGTGGGTGAGGGGGACAGCTGCTCAAGAAGCCCGTTCTGGTCCCGCCTTGCTGGAATTTCCATCTCAGCCCTTCCTCGTAGAGCTCCTTGCTCACACTGGGGAAGCTGGCTTTTTAGGACTTGGGGAATGGAAAATGTCCCTTTTACCACTGCCAGCCTCTGACCAGGACCAGCTTCCCCTCGTCCCCCTCCACTCCCCCACCCCATCCTGGGGCAGAGAGCTGGACACTGCTGCCAGAGCCAGTCCAGGTTGCTCGTGGCATTTTGCAGACTCACAAGCAGGGAGGCCACTGTGGGCAGCTGCCTGGGCTCCCACTCCGTGTGCAGTGAGCACATGGGACTGCCTGAGGCAATGGCTGCTCTCTGCAGGTGGGAGTTGGCAGGAACTGCAAGAACCGCAGCCATGTTGCCAGGCAGTGGGCCAGTGGCCCTCAGGCACAGCGTGGTGTGCTTTCTGCAGCTCAAACGGCACCAAGGAACCACAGTCATGGAGACTATCAGCCAAAGACTTGGAGAGTCCCTGGGCCGAACCATGGACCTGGGGCTGACAAGTGATCTTGGTGTCATGCACCCCAGTCTTGTGGTGAGTGGGCCAAGCAGGCATAGCTGCATTCAGGCTCCCTCCTTCCAGGTACCCCATCCCAGGAGGAGGACCAGAGTCTTGGCTCCTCCAGGGTAGCTCAGAGAGGACCAGCTAGTCAGGAACACAGGTGCCCACCTGGGCTCCTCGGCCCTTTCCTGGTGGGGTAGGCTGGGACACTGGTGGGCAAGGTTCTGGGCTGAGACCCACCCTCTGGCCTGTAGGATAGCAACACCTAGCTCCAAGAGAGCTTGTATCACTCCAAGCAGACTGTCGAGACATTGCTGCTCTGCTCTGGGGAGCCTCTGGCTTAACCCATACCCATCATCTTGGCCAACTGCCACCTTTGGGACCAGGAGGGCAGGCTGTGTCTGCTAGTCCCCAGGCCAAGAAGCCATTCAGGTGGTAGACCCTGCAGGGGGAGCTTTCTGCAGGATTTTCTCCTGCATTTTCCTGGTGAAAGGGCTCCTGGGTGTGGAGAGGCCTGGATCTGGGGACCTATGGACTCCTTGTGCTGAAGGGTCTGTGAACACATGGAGTGCCAGCCTCTGGTCCCAGCCGAGTTTCTGGGAGCTGGTGTGGCCTTGCCACTTGAGGGACTCAGGGGCAGGTGAGGCTCTGGCCCTGAGAAGGACTGTGTGGGGTGTCCGGGTAGCACGGCTCCACTCAGAGCCTGTCTCCAGACTCTCGTGGAGGAGCGGCAGCTGCTGAAGCGGGTGGCCGACATCCTCACCCACCTGTACGGCATGACGGCCATGCTGTCACGTGACCCATGTCAGGCTGCAGAACCAGGACCACGAGCTGAGTCTGTCCCTGCTGGCTGCTGCCCAGTGGCACTTTAATGAAGTCAGTGGTAGCGTGGGGGAGGGGCCATTCATGGGCCATGGTGCCTGGAGGTGGTCACCAAGGGGCTGAGTCACAGGGGGATGCACAGGTGCCACTAGACAGGCTGGGGGCTGCTAAGCCACAGCTGTGAGGGTCTGTGGTGCTGAGGAGGTGGGGCAGTGCCCTTATGTCTTCCTGCCTGGAGAGAGAGGAGGTGGTGAACAGCGGAGGGTCCCGAACTCAGCGCCGTCAGTCCTCTGCCTGCCTGTCAGCTCGCCCTGCTGGGTGCCAAGGCCGTGACACGTCCCAGGGTAGCCTGTGGACACTGGGGTTGTGTTATCACCTCAGGAGGGGACACCAAGGCTCAGAGGTGCCACATAACTTCCCATGGGGACCCTGTGGCTCCTGAGCCAGGCCTGCTAGCAGCTGAGGTTGGCTGACAAGCTCTTCG
This sequence comes from Tupaia tana, assembly GCA_026018925.1. NCBI lineage: Eukaryota > Metazoa > Chordata > Mammalia > Scandentia > Tupaiidae > Tupaia > Tupaia tana. The sequence continues at coordinate 29,544,378 of JAKSZU010000025.1, forward strand.
AAGCTTGAAGTTGGGCTCCATAGTTCTCAGTGCTCCTCCTTTATGACCTCAGTTCTGGCAGTTCTGTTGGCCAACATCTTCTGCAAGGAAGTGTATTTCCAGAATCTCTTCAGTTTGTCTCAGCTGGACAAGTGTAACTGGAGTGCCGGGAGGGGAGAGAGGGCCCAGCTCCACCCTTCTGGTGGCAGTGAGCTGTCTCCGGACCCTGTCGGGCTCCTAGAGCCTGCATAAGACCCAGGAATCCCTGCCAGGCAGGAGATGTGCCTGTGTATGGAATGGCCCCACCCAAGGCAGTCTGAGGGGCTCTCACGCAGACCCCCTGTGCCAGGCCCTGCTGGCTGTACCCTCGGAGCGGCCCAGGGAAGGTTCACAGAGGAAGATGTCACGTCTGAATCAGGAGACAGCATCTTACCTGCCTCTTTGTCTGCTGCACACCAGCTGGAAGGAAGCTGCAGCTCTCTGGCATGCCTGAGCCTAGACCCTGGAGGATGCAGGCTTTGGCTCACACTTGTCCATGTGCCTAGAATGTGCCTCTTCTGTAGTTTCCCAGCCAAGTTCTAACACCAGTCTTTGAGGTACTGTTGGTGAGTGACTCCCAGGGCCCAGTCCTGTCCAGAGCCTGCTGAGGGAAGTGGCCCCGACTGCAGCTCCTGGCTCTGGGGCTGGCCCACACCCTGCAGCGCTGACAGGCCGTCACGGCTGTGGAGGGCCGCACAGTGACTCTGCACAGGCTGGACTTGAAACTCCGCCACTCCCCAAGCAGGCCTTCTCCCCACTCACCCCACTCATGTCAAGATTACCAGGGCAAGCCCCTGGTTGATCAGCACGACACCTCCATCCCTAGCTCTCTTAAGTCCAGAAGCACTTCCTGGGGTTTGAAGGAGGGGCTAGCTTTGTCAAAGAATGTCCCCACTCCAGCCATGTTATATTGTCACAGTGCAGAGTGGTCACCCACTTTTTCCCTCCCAGATGCTCCAGAAAACTTGGATGAGTGGAGTAATAAAGTTGCCTGGCAGGTCCTCAAGAAGCGAGCCTACGTCTGTGCCCACCCTCTGGACAGGACGACCTGAGCAGGGGACAGTGCTCCCTGCTGCCACCTGCCCCAGGCTTTGGATAACTGACTCTTTGCAGAAGATGGAGGACTTGAGGTTCTTGCAAGTTACCAGTTTACACCTGGAGGGCTTCCTCCTGGCCTGAGGGAACCTCTAGGTTTGGACCTGCAGGCCCTGCTGTCTGAGTGCTCACACCTGCTGAATAGAGCTGCTGACGGACATCTGAGGAGACACCACAGTGCAGACAGCTTGAGCTGGGGCCTCCATGGTGTGCCTGGCAGGGAGAGCCATTTCTACCAGAACACATGTTTCCTAAGAAACAGCTTGAAGAGCTGTGCATACATCCATCATTTAAACAAGGAGCAAAACACACATAAGACCTGTACCAGGACCCATTGAATGGGAAAGAATACAGATACCATGGTGTATGTGTGCACTTCCAGCCTTGGCTGGGCCTGTCAAAGTGTGACCCTGAGAACCACCCCTGGTGATGGCTTCCAGTCCCTTGTCCTCACCCTGTGGCACATGCCCAGTCCAGGGCCACAGAACCTTAGGAGTTATCATGGACCCTTCTTGGACGATACCTGGTATAGAATAGCATATATCTGATCCCATCAAGGGCTTTTATCTTTGTTTGTTTTTGTTTTTATTATAGGGTGTGTGCTCACCAGAGAGAAAGAGGGAAAGAGAAATCACCTCCCAGGGGGAATGGCCACACCACGATTCCTTTTCCTTCATTCTCTCAGGATTTGGGGCACAGATACACACATGCCTCGAGTGATTTCCAAGCTGCCAGGTCAGGACTTGAACTGCATAGTCAGCCATGTGGGATCCAGCACCTTAACCTCCACACCACCTGCTGGCCTTCTTTTTGATTATTTGCAAGGATTGACCTCTGAGGACACAGTGTTCTGGAGGTTGTGCTAATGGGCCTTTATGTTCCTCAGGTTATTTCTGCAGTTGTCTATAAATCTTGATGGGTCCCAGACATCCCCCTCAGGCAGGCTTCAAGTTTAGGGCTGGCCCTTGGGTTTGCTGTCTGAAAAGGCACTATCGCAGACGTTTTTCTGAACGGAGAGGAGGCCACTGTCTCTCTTTTCTCTCCACGTACAAATCCTATTTGAAAACAGGCAGAGAGGCGCCAGGTAGGAACGCTGCCCCTGAGCTGGCCTGAGCATCCTGCCAGCACTTTGGTAATGGAGTCACAAATTCTGTGAGTGGTCGCAGCCTTCCAGTGAAACCAGAGTTCTCATTTGTTGGATAAGTAATGATATGGTGTAATTAATAACTAAACCTCAAAAAATGCAGAGTATGCTCTGTACAGTAGCAGGAGGCTGCAAGGGCTCCTCTATACCGTAGAAGTTTGACAAGCACCGCTGGGCCCCACCCCTTCTAGGCAGCCCCCGAAAAGGGGGCCTCACTAGAAGCTTAGGACGTGGGCAGCCCCCATTAGCAGCCAGCGCCCCGTTCACCCAGCTTGGTTTGCGGTGCCAGCACGTGTCTCCCCTCTCAGCGGTGAGGTGTCCTGGGAGAGGAGGCAGCCTTGCCTACTGGAGCCTGACAACAGGAGCTTCCTTGAGAACCACACAGCAGCTGTGGGGCTCTTCAGGAGCCCAGAGGCCTGGGTCCTACAGGGGCAGAGGGGAGCACAGTCCGGGTAAGCAGAGGGGTGCTTCGTCAGGTTATTGGCACTCCGCCTGCTCTGTGGAGCCGCCTCAGCAAGCATACTGGCACTCCGCCTGCTCCGCGGAGCCGCCGCCAGCTGTCCTCAGACTGGGGAAGGACAGAACCACCTTGTGTACCTGATCCAGCTTTCCAGGAAAGCTTTCTCTAGAACTCTGTTGCCAGACAAACTCATCACTCTCTCACTGACAAAAGATGCAGGCTTGAGTAACTGACAACTCTGGGTTATGTATCACCTATAAATGATCTTGAGGTGTCTTCATAAACAGACAAAGAGGAAGCCGAGCAGACCCAGAGGGATTGGTGAAGCCCCACAGAAGAAGAGCATCCTGGAGCTGTAAGGTCCCAGTGACACCCAGAGCCTCTGCCCCCAGCTAATGACCAGGTGTCCAGGGTTAGGACTTTCCCATTTTATAGCTGAGGAAAACCCAGCCCAGAGCAGCTAAAGGATTGCCTACAGTCTCACAACTAGTGCCTCACGTGAACTGGAACCCAAGTCCCCACATCCCAGCCTGCCATCATCTTATGCCAGACACATTCTGAACCTTGATTCCTTAGCGTAGGAGGGTTAGATGAGGAACTAAAGCAGAATGGACAGCAGGACGGCCACACAAAGCTCCTGCTTACGTGAGCGTCAGCAGGCTCGGCTTGGCCAAGGTCTCTTCTCACCTGTTTCAGGCTTCAGTGCTGGAGAAGGGGGCAGCATGAAGAACGGTGGAGGCCGCTTGTACAGGTCGAAGTCCAGGTGGCGCTGGTCCCAGCTCCACCTGCCTCGATCCAGCGCTGATTCTAGTTCGTTAGCGAACAGTGTGTTTTCCTTCCACCCCTAAATTGGGAGCAAACTGGTCAGGAGAGCACGCCGCATAGACGCCCCACCTGCAGCCCGGCTTCTCTCACTGGACCTCATTCAGCCTTTCAATGGGGCCAAGGGAGCCGAGGTCCTGGTGATTGCTCCTGATGCGCTGAAGACCCAGCACTTGGAATCCGCTGGCTGTGAGCCAGGCCTGGCGGGATTTCTTCTGGGCTGTCTTCTCCTCCTCTTCTGAATCCAGAGGTGCCACCATAGCGGAGAGATAGTTCTGTGAGTATGTGAATCTCCTTCTGGGCTCCTAGAGACGAGAGGACAGATACCTGGATGGAAAGGCTGCTGGAGGACCAGCAGCTGGCATAATGGCTGTGTCGCTGAACTTCCATGTAGTCAACCGCGGTTCAAGTCCCAGACCTGGTGGCTTAAACTCACGCCAGGCGCATGTGCATGCATGCCCAAGATCCCGAAAGGAGAACAGAGAAGAAGGGATTGTGGCACGGCCAGCCCCCCTGGGGGATGATTTCTTGCTTTCTGTCTCTATGTCTCTCTCTGTCTGTCTGGAGAGGGTTCATGCCCTATAGCAAAAAAAGAAAAAAAGAAAGAAAAGAAAGAAAGAAAGGGAGAAAAAATGAAAGGCTGCTGGCAGTTCTGGATAGGGTTCTCATAGGTGTCAGAAATGGCAGGGACCTGAGAGTGTGCCTCTGGGCTCCCTGCACTGTGCCACCCGCCATCCGAGTCACAAGAAGACGGTCCCTGCAGTTAGTTGTGCTAGAATCCTGACCCAGGGTTTCCTTCTGGAGGCCGCTGTCTTCTGTAAGTCGCAGCAACGAAATGCCCCTGGAAGAAAGGCCCTGCCATTGCCGTCAGCTGCAGGTGCCCAGGCGTGCTCTGGGAACACTGGTCACACTGAGCGAGGAGCAGAGCACTTCTCAGACCAACCCCTGGTCTGGCTTTCCTCTGCACGCCTGAGCTCCCTTGCTGACCTGAGGCAGGAGTGATCACACAGGAGAGAGTCCACACTCGGACTAGCCAAGGACCATTACCCCACAGGGGCCTCGCACTCACCTTGGCCATCTCTTGATACAGCTCCTTCTTGGCAAGCATGGTGGAATTCAGTGTCTGAATACTGTAGTTGTAGACAGCCTTGCTGGCGGGGACTGGGATTTTAAGCACCTTGGTCATGGACTTCGGTGGCTTCTTGCTGACATGGTAGGCTTCTGTGATGTTTTTCTGGAGAAAGAGGTATCATTTACTGCCTGCACCAGGTACCCCTCACCACCTGTCAGCTCTTACATGGGGAGGTCGCCTTTGGGCCATAGTTGTGGTACAGGTATTGATTTATTATTGAGTATTTAAACTTAATTGATTCCTTTTTTTTTTTTTTTGGAGAGGTTTTTGCTATAGGGGTATGTGTGCGCGCCAGAAAGACAGAGAGAGACAGAAAGAGAGGAAGCGAGAAATCACCCTCCCCGCCAAGGGAGCATGGCCACGCTGCAATCCCTTTTCCTCCATTCTCCTCTCGGGATCTTGGGCACACACACACACATGCATGGCTTTAAGCCACTGGGTCCGGGACTCAAACCGTGATCAACTACATGGGAGTCCAGTGACATAGCCATTACACCAACTGCTGGTCCCAGAATTGTGCATTATTTTAAATGTATACATCTAAAAACTATTCCCAGAGATGATAGAATTCTAGCATACTTATAAAAGGGTCAAATCGACAGGATAAAAGTTTGAAATTTGCATATACAGAAATGTAGCCTTGGGGCTGGCAGGTGACATGGTGGTTGATGCACTGGACTCCCACATGGCTGACTGCAGTTCCAGTCCTGGACCCGGAGGCTTGTTTCCTCACTCTCTCCTACTCTCTCTGTCTCTCTCTGGTCAAACTGAAGAATGGTAGTAGTAAATTAAATTAAATTAAATTAAATTAAATTAAATTAAATTAAATTTTTTTAAAAGAAATGTAGCCTTAATATGTATAAAGTAAAAATAGATATGCAAGAGACCAAAAACCCCTCGTCATATTTGCAGATTGTAATGGACTTTCCCTAGTAACAACGTAACGGTCAAAGAGAATATCAGGACAGCGAACTGGAAGATGGGGCAGACCTTGACAGACACCCACAGGGAGGAACTGAGAGGGAGCACCCGGCTACAGTGCTGCAGGTGGCAGGGGTGCTCTGGCACCACGTGCAGACCATCAGGGAAGGCGTGGGCTTCCACGCAGGGTTTCTCACACACCAGCAACCACCACTGTGGATCCTAGGAGCTGTAGGGCAGCACAAAGACCCTGCGGTCCCTTCCCTTCTCCCCCCACTCTAGAAATAAGCAAAGATGGACAATATTATGGAGGAAGGCTCTTTATGTTTTGGTATCTACATAATAGACTTTCAGAAAGGGAGTACAGAAGGGGGAACCAGCACTTAGCGTAATGGCTATGTCGCTGGACTCCCACGTAGTCGACCGCAGTCCGCGTCAGGGACCTGGTGGCTTAAAACACACCGGGTGCGTGTGCGTGCATGCCCAAGATCCCGAGAGGAGGATAGAGGAGAAGGGATTGTGGCGTGGCCATCCCCCCAGGGGGTGATTTCTCGCTTTCTGTCTCTATGTCTCTCTCTGTCTGTCTGGCGAGCGCACACACCCTATAGCGAAAAACCTCTCAAAAAAAAAAAAAAAAAAAAAAAAAAAAAGAAAGAAAGAAAGAAAGAAAAGAAAGGGAGTACAGAAGGGAGAAAGAAAAGTCAGTTAAAAAAAAAAAAACCTACCTGGACATCTAAGAGTTAACACAAGAATGAATGGAAAGTCTAAGAGTCTAGAGGGAACCGGTTTGGCTAAATGCAAAGAAGAATCAGATGGCATCAGACTCAGCCACAGCCCTCACTTCTAGGAGCAGTGGAGTTCTGGGTGTGGGGACTGGAGTCTGCCGCCCTCAGAGCAGCTCCCTTCTATTTAAATGCAAGGACTAAACGAGACCTCAGACCTGCAAGTACTTTTTTTTTATGGTGAAAAAGTGTGTATTTAGAATTAGCCAGCTGGACTCGCGTTAGATGATCCCAATTTTGTTGGCAATCCAAAGTACCCTGATCAGGAACCGGTCACTCACATGCCCTCTCTGCAGCAGGTCTGATTAGAGTTGACCGTGGCCACATCCATATCACAGAGCTTCACAGCCTGCTCCTTGCTCCTTGCTGGCTGCGAGGCTCCCTGCGTGTGCAGCAGAGATGAGGGTGGGCGGGGAGGCAGAGCTGGGGCACAGAGTGCCCCCCACCACCTGGATCCGCTGGTGAGGGGCAGAAGCCTGGCTGGGCCAGGATGTTCACACACCTGACCTTCACAACTTTCCAGAAAATAGAAGGGCAGGGAACACGACCTAATTGATTCTATGGGGCTGGTGTTACCCTGATAACAAAACTGAAACAAAAACAGCACAACAGACCCACAGACTATTAACAAACCAAATTTGGCCACATATAAAAAAGATCACAGCCAAGCAGGGTGAGTCCCAGACTGCAAAGTTGGTTTAGCAACCACACATCACGCCACATCATCACCTCAATATGCAGAGAACAACATCCAGTGAAATGCAACCTCTATTCATAATAAAATTCAAGCTACTAAGGCTACCAAGAACCTTCCTCCACCTGATAAGGGCTTCTCCCAAAAGCCTGCAGCTAACATTCAACTTAACAGTAAGAGACTGGATACTCACAAGATCAGAAACAAGGCAAGCACGTCTGTCCTCACCACTCCTGTTTGAAAATGTACATGTTTGCTCTTGCCGGAGGGAGGCTGAACAGGAAAGCACCCTTTAGTGGGCGTGGTCATGTGGGTCCTCTCTTCTGTTTCTACACACTGTTGGAATTCGGGGATCACACACATGCACCTGTGGCATGATTTTCAAACCACTGGGTCTGGGACTCAAACCACAGTCAGCCATGTGGGAGTCCACTGCCTTAACCATTATGCCACCTACTGGCCTCTACATAAGTTTTTATAAATAGTCTTTATAAAATATGGCCAGGAATATTTATAGCTTAAATACATGTATTAAGCAAGAGAGAATAAAAATGAATTAACTCAAGAAGCTTGAAAAGAGAGAAAAGTATAAAATTTAAAATACAGAATAAAAGTTGTGGTAATGAATTAGAAGAGAAAAATCAGAATTGATGAACAAAACCAAGAACCATTTTTTTGGAAGAAACTAAAATCCGGAACACTGAGGGAAGAACAAGCTCATCCTGGGTTTTCATAAGGAACGCACACGTGCAGGCCAATGGGTGGTGTGAAGGTTAAGGCAGCTGGATTCCACGTGGCTAGGGTTAAAGTCCTGGATGTGGCAGCTTCAAAATCATGCCGTGTGTGTGTGTGTGTGTGTGTGTGTGTGTGTGTGTGTGCAAAACCTCAGGAGGGGAAAGGGCTGTGCCGTGACCTTCTCCCCTGGAGGGTGGTTTCTCACTTTCCCTCGGTGGTTGGGTTTTCAGTGGATACTGAGGGTGGGGCTGGCGGGTAGGAGAGGCTTTGTGTGCTCGTGGGCAAACAGGTTCCAGTCACTCTGTGGACATGTGTAGGTCTTTGGGTTGGCGTGGGCACGAGGGAGGCTCTTGTTCAGGCTGCTGGGCCTCCCATCACCTCACTGGTTGCTCAGCCTCCTGTCCTCACCCTGTCTCCTCGTGCCTTCACATGCAGGTCCGTGTCTTTCCTGTGTAGCTTAGACAGCTGACGGCACTCCCCCCTAGCAGCTTCAGTGAGATGTCACACACAGACGTGCTCACAGTCCAGAGGAACTTGGGGCTGTGGTACAGGGACATGCACAGACACTCTCCATCCCTCTCAGGAGGGCCGAGTAAGCCAGGGCTGGAGGCGACACTCCTGGCATGGCTGAGCCCTGCCTCCTGCACTTCCTGCCGTCCGGCCAGCTCCCCAAGCCAGGAAAGCAGACACCAGCCAGGAGCAGGTGGCTCGCTCAGGAGTGGGCCAGGTCCTGTCCCTCAGTGCGGGAGACTAGATGGCTCAGGAGGGGCATAGGCCCAGGAGCCGATGGGGTAGGGCACCCACCTGCACCAGGCTGCCCTTCTGGCCCTTGTTCTTCGGCATCGTGCTGTTCCGCCACTCCAGGTACTTTTTTTGGTGGGCGTGGATCTCAGAAGTGAGAGTGGAATTTCGACTTCGAAAGTCTTCAAGATTGGGAGCAAGCTGAGGTGGCATGGCCAGCAGCTTCTCGTCTGTGAGCTCTTCTTGTGAAATGGGCATCCCAAACTCTTGGCTCAAGTCTCGGATCATGGCAGAGGTAGGCAGCAGGTCTCTCACGATCACCTCCCTGAGCCTGGTGCTGTCATAGCAGAGGTCATGGATCCTGGAATGAGGCACAGCCATGGACAAAGCTTCACCACTTTGTAAGGCGGGAATAACCACCCCACTTTGCAGTAGAAAGTGGGAATTCGGAGACTGAGCAGCTGGTCCCAGGTCTCAGAGCACAAAGTGAAGAGCAGATTGCGGTCAGATGGGCCTGAACTCGGGCTTTCTTCCCACTCTGCCTTTCAGGCCTCCACTTTCTGCTCTGAGCACTTTCCTGCTCCTGCGGCCTCGTCCACACTTCTCATGGGCCCACACCCGGTCACGGAACAGCCCCAACAAGCTGGCCACCAGGGTGCAATCTGCAGTTCTAGGAGGGCCGTGTGCACACAGCCTTGTGTCTTAGCAAAGCCGGAGGACTGAGCGCCGTCCCCACCCCGACCCTGAGGACTGAGCGCCGTCCCCACCCCGACCCTGAGGACTGAGCGCCGTCCCCACCCCGACCCTGAGGACTGAGTTCCGTCCTCACCCTGACCCTGAGGACTGCCCTGGCATGCGGTGGGTGCTGTGTTCACACGGTGCAGTTCAGAGTGAGTGCTGGCGCTGGCGCTGGCACTTGCCTCTTCAGCCCGGTGCAGGGCAGAGGTCCAGAGAGGGTGGACTCTGCCTCACACTAGCTAGGTGACCCCAGCCTACCACCAGCCTTTCTGGACTTCTGCTTCCCTGCCCTCGGCGCGATGGGTGCAGCTACCTCAGATGCAGCGACCACCTGGCCAGTAGCAGGGTTTCTTTCCCCCCATCACCTACTAGGCAGGGCATAGCCCAGCCTCCCCTGGTTGACTGGGGTCTCCCCACATGCCCCTCCCTGACTTGGGCTTTGTGCCCCTCTGCCCTGGGATTACACAAGGTGTGGTTACCCATCCCTGGGACAGAGCTGGGGATAAAGGGTGGGACTGAGAGCGAAGCCTCTCCCCTACTCCTTGCCTCCTTTATCACAGTCGCCTGTGGTCCCCCTCTGGGCGACGTCCACTTCTTCTGTAAAAACCCAAAGACTACCCTTACGCCCCCACCCAGTCTGGGAAGGTCTGGGCTGCTCTTTGAAATCCAGAAAGAAGCAACCACTGCCCTGTGGCCACACTGAGACACGTACTGAGGAGCAGAGAGCCCCCACGACAGCAGAGCCTGCCGGGGCTCTCCCTGGAGCCACAGCCGCTATCTGGAGACTAGGGCAGGGTGGGCAGAAGAGGTGGCATATAGGCCAGGCCAGAGTGCCAGGTCTGCCAGAGCACGCCCTGCAAACTGGCCATGCAGGCCGCCTGTGGGGAGAGAGAGGGCTTGACCCTCCCCTTCCTTGTCAGCCTGTTCCAGGATCGGACCCAAGAGCAGGGGACAGAGCAGAGTCCCATGGTGGCCTCTGGTGGCACGTGGGAGATGCACAGCTCTCCCGCTCCGTGCCCTCACCTGGCCAGTGCCTGGAAGGCCCCGCGCTGCCCAGAGAGGCGCACGTAGAGTGCAGCCCGGCGTGCCAGGTGGGCCACCGGCTGGAACAGGTGCACGTGGTACAGGACGGGCTCCAGGTCCGCGTACAGGCGGTGCTGGAACAGCAGCTGCGAGTTGTAGAGCACCTTGTACATGCCATGCGTGGACCTGGGGACCCTGCAAGAGAAGGCCACAGCCAGCGTGTTAGTGGCTGCAGGGTCTTGGGACGCTCGGTCATCTAGCTCTGTCGGTCAGAGCTTCTACAGCAGTTCCCACTAGTTTTGCAAAATCCAGCACCACCAGGGGAATGCTCTGACAGTGAGTGTGGGCTGGTAGGCAAAGCCACTCAAACCTGGGGGTCTCGAAAGGTCTGCTTATCTCCACCTGGGCACCTCCACTCACACTGACGGTCTCCAGCCACGGGGTTTCCAGCCACGCCCTCCTGTCACCGCCCTGTGTGGGGGCTTGCTTGGCCTTCACCGCATGGACCTCGTGGACTCCACCCTTTTAACTCTGCTCATTTTCTGTGTTGGTAACTGCAGCTCCTCCTCAAGACTGTTCAAGACTTCTGTCCATACTTCTGTTGGGATGTTTTTATTGTTTCCTTATTGATTCCTGTGACTTTTTATGTATTCAGGATACTTTTTTTTCATTTTTTTTTTAAGAGAGATTTTTGCTATAGGGCATGTGCGTTCACCAGAGAGACAGAGAGAGACAGAGAGACAACGAGTGAGAAATCACCCCTCCAGAAGGGATGGCCACACCACAATCCCTTCTCTTCCATTCTCCTCCTGGGATTTTGGGCACACATGTGCAGGCACCCAGCGTGAGTTTTAAGCCACCGGGTCAGGGACTCAAACCGTGTGAAAGTCCAGTGATGTAACCATCGTGCCATCTACTGGGCCCATTTTTTTCCGTCGGTTTTATACATTGCAAAGTTTATTTTCCTGTTTATGGCTTGTCTTTCCACACTGCTATGGTGTCTTTTTTTTTTTTTTTTTTTTTTTTTTTTTTTTTTTTGCGAGAGATTTTTGCTATAGGGCGTGTGTACTCACCAGAAAGAAAGAGACAGAGACAGAAAGCGAGAAATCACCCTCCAGGGGGAATGGCCACGCCACAATCCCTTCCCCTCCACCCTCCTCTCGGGATCTTGGGCATGCACGCACACGCGCCCAGCATGACTTTAAGCCACCAGGTCCAAGACTCAAACCGCGGTCCACCACATGAGAGTTCAGCGACATAGCCATTACGCTAACCACTGTCCCCCACTGCTATGGTATCTTTTGATGAACAAGGCAATAATTTTAATGTAGCCAGTGTAAAACCAATTTCCTTTATTCTTAGTACTTTGTCTTGTTCAAGAATGTTTCTTCATTCTGAGGTCATGATTGTGTTTTCCTACATCATCTAAAAGCTTTACAATGTTGCTTCTTAAAACCAGGTGCTGAGAGGGATGGCTGATGTAACTAACATCACTTGTGGTGGAAAGGAGGGACATGTCCTTCCGAAGAGCGGACACAGCAGGAGGTCTGCCATTACTCCGTAAGACAGTGCGCAAGTCCTGGACAGCACAACCACGAAACAGGCATCCAAGTGGAAAGGAAGAAATCTAACTTCCCCTATTTGCAGATGACATGATAGTCTACATAGAAAATCCCAAGGAATAAACCAAACCAAAGCAAACAAAAGTGCCTCCAACTAAAATATGCCCAGGATTTGTATGCCAACCACTACAAAATGCTGCCTGAACAACAACCAAGTGAAGAAACATACCACATTCATGCACTGGGAGACTCCAAAAAGCAAAGACATCAGCTCTCCCTGGAGGGTGCTAGGCCTAGCACAGCTCCTGTCAACAGCCTGGCAACATTGTTGGTACAGACAAGTATTTAAAATTTATCTGAAAAGGCAAAGGAACTAGCTTGCTAAAACTTCCTGTCATGCACAGTGTTGCTATGATCATGCGTGTACAACTTTTTATGTGGACATGGTTCAGTTCCTCCATGCACACGCCTGGTCATAGGCTGTCTTCTCCTGGTGCTTCCTGGCCCACCACATATCGGGACCAGCCACCAAAGTACTGTGTCCTCTCCTGGGTAGACAGACCCACCTTCTGGACTCCCTGTGACTAGTTTGGGGGTTCTGGTTCTGAACTCCCTGTGACCGGCTTGGGGGTTCTGGTTCTGGACTCCCTGTGACCGGCTTGGGGGTTCTGGTTCTGGACTCCCTGTGACCGGCTTGGGGGTTCTGGTTCTGGACTCCCTGTGACCGGCTTGGGGGTTCTGGTTCTGGACTCCCTGTGACTGGCTTGGGGGTTCTGGTTCTGGACTCCCTGTGATCAGCTTGGGGGTTCTGGGGCTTACAGACCCTGAGGACAGATGTGGGTACCAGACCCCTTTAGTGTTTACACAAATTAGGGTCCTTGCAAGTTGAGAAAGGAAAAGAGAACTATCGTGTCACCAAGACTAAAGAACGGAAGGACATGCGGGACTGTCTGCTCCAGCCCCGAACTGCCTCTGCCTGTCCCCACTAGTGGCCACCCAGGTGCCCCTGAATGCTCTCAGGAGGGCAACTTCTACAGCCCGGCAGCTCCAGCTTCAACATAACCAGATGCACCCTCCTTGGGGCCGAGCTGAAGGTTAGTGCAGAACATTCTGCTCTCGCTGAGCTGGCTTAGTCCTTGGCTCAGACGCCTGAAAGCAGGACCATTTTCTGAACCACCTTGTCTCCTTCATACCCCAAATTCCTCAACAGCAGTAGCCCAGTCTTCCTGGTCTCGAGCCCAGTTTCCAAGTCCTGACAAGGACCTCATGATGAGCCCCGAGAGAAGACAAGGACCCGGAGCTGGGCTCCTCCTGCCCAGCACTGGACACAGCACTTTCCCAGAACATGACCACTCACCGGTTCTGGTGACGCTCCCACAGCCGCTGCAAGCCCTTGCCAGCCAGGCCCTCCAGGACAAACAGGTGGAGCCTCCCATCCAGCAGGTGAAAGCCAGTGAGCACATCCAGGTGCTGCTGCTCCGGGACCTTCACCCGCATCTTGAAGGCCGACAGGATCTGCTGGACGTCCTCGAGGGGGTAGGAGTCCAGGTCGAGGGCCCTGGCATTGACCATGGTGATGTCGTGCAGCAGACTGTGCAGGAGGAAAAGCTTCTTGGAGTCGAACACAAAAACGATGCGGCCAAACTGGGACCTCAGGAGGTCAGGGTCAGGGGTTCTGGCTCCAGGCCTCAGGGGCACAGCAATGTCCACTCGCAGCTTGAGCATGGAGTTGGCCTCCAGGTAGTGGCCCATGGGCATGGGGCCATGCTGAAGGCCATCGGGGGGGGCCCGAAACCCCACAACTTTCCTGCTCCTGCTGTCCTGGGCATGGCCTGTGGGCCTGGGCTCACAGCTGTGGATGGGGACAGTCAGGTTTAAGTACTTGTAGCCGAGAAGGAGGTCAGCTAAACTGACCTGGGCGACACCATGAGGGTCCCACATCTTGTCCTGGGACTCAAAGGGGTTTGTCTCTGTCTCTTTTGGAGAGATGAGGGCCTGGAGATTGAGAAATGAATCAAGAGGGTCCTCCCCAAACAGGGTGGGCTTCCGAGAATAATCCTCCGACTTGCGGTCCCGGTCGTGAACTTCCACCTCCATGGGGGGGCCCTCCAGGTATTGCTGCAGCTCACTGGGGTGCATCGCCCCAAGGAAGATGACATTGATGTCCTGGAAACGCACGTGGGCCCCATGGGGCTGGCCTTTGGTCTGGTGAACAGGAGTCGTGTGAAACTGGTACTTGCAGTACACAGGCCTGCACAGCCTCTAGAGAGAGCAGAGCCACAGGGTGTCACCTACTGCAAAGGGAGGTCCCAGCAGGGGGTACTCAAATTACATGCCTGGTACCCGCCACCTGGGACCAGGGCTTCCACATGTATGGGTCACTCCCAGGGCTGCGTGACATGCATGAGGTGACTTCAAAGTTCACAGGAAAAGGAATTAAAGCACAAATATATTTTGGTGCAAAAAAACCTGACTGACAGTGGTGCAGCCTTAAAACACAAGGCTTTGCAAGACTGACCCACCCCGAAGGTTCCGGATTGAGCCCAGGACCTCACCCAAACGTTTCAGGCACTGCGTGCCCACAGTACAGGGGCTGTGGCTGGGGCAGTGCGGGTGTTAGGGCCCTGTTGGGGTGTTGTCTGTCCTTGCTCACGGAAGAAATAACTAAACTTTTTTTTGGTTTTTTTGGAGAGGTTTTTGTTATAGGGCATGTGCAGTCGCCAGAAAGACAGAGAGAGACAGAGAGACAGAAAGTGAGAAATCACCCCTGGGGGGATGGCCACGCCGCAATCCCTTCTCCTCCATTCTCCTCCCAGGACCCTGGGCACGCAAGCACGCACGCCCAGCATGAGTTTAAGCCACCAGGTCCAGGACTCAAACCACAGTTGACTATATGGGAGTCCAGAAACATAGCCATTACACCAACTGCTGGTCCCATAACTAAACTTTTTTTAAAAGTTTTGAACTCTGAACATCCTTTCATAAAGCATGCTTTCCATGAACTTTTCAAAGCCCTGTGTGTGTCAGCACGATGATGGTGGCTGCCACAGGCAGGCTCACAGCACGGCCATCTCTCTCCTAGATCATGGGTGCCACGAGGCAGCTCACAGCACAGCCATCTCCCTCCTAGATCATGGGCCACGAGGCAGCTCACAGCACGGCCATCGCCCTCCTAGATCATGGGCCACGAGGCAGCTCACAGCACGGCCATCGCCCTCCTAGATCATGGGCCACAAGGCAGGCTCACGGCACGGCCATCTCCCTCCTAGATCATGGGTGCCACGAGGCAGCTCACAGCACAGCCATCGCCCTCCTAGATCATGGGCCACGAGGCAGCTCACAGCACGGCCATCGCCCTCCTAGATCATGGGCCACGAGGCAGCTCACGGCACGGCCATCTCCCTCCTAGATCATGGGCCACGAGACAGCTCACAGCACGGCCATCGCCCTCCTAGATCATGGGCCACGAGGCGGCTCACAGCACGGCCATCTCCCTCCTGGATCATGGGTGCCACGAGGCAGCTCACAGCACAGCCATCTCCCTCCTAGATCATGGGCCACGAGGCAGCTCACGGCATGGCCATCGCCCTCCTAGACCATGGGCCACGAGGCAGGCTGACGGCACAGCCATCTCCCTCCTAGATCGTGGGTGCCACGAGGCAGGCTCACAGCACGGCCATCACCCTCCTAGATCGTGGGCCACGAGACAGGCTCACAGCACGGCCATCGCCCTCCTAGATCATGGGCCACGAGGCAGCTCACAGCACGGCCATCGCCCTCCTAGATCATGGGCCACAAGGCAGGCTCACGGCACGGCCATCTCCCTCCTAGATCATGGGTGCCACGAGGTAGCTCACAGCACGGCCATCGCCCTCCTAGGTCATGGGCCACGAGGCAGCTCACAGCACAGCCATCGCCCTCCTAGATCATGGGCCACGAGGCGGCTCACAGCACGGCCATCTCCCTCCTGGATCATGGGTGCCACGAGGCAGCTCACAGCACAGCCATCTCCCTCCTAGATCATGGGCCACGAGGCAGCTCACAGCACAGCCATCGCCCTCCTAGATCATGGGCCATGAGGCAGCTCACGGCATGGCCATCGCCCTCCTAGACCATGGGCCACGAGGCAGGCTGACGGCATAGCCATCTCCCTCCTAGATTGTGGGTGCCACGAGGCAGGCTCACAGCACGGCCATCACCCTCCTAGATCGTGGGCCAAGAGACAGGCTCACAGCACGGCCATCGCCCTCCTAGATCATGGGTGCCACGAGGCAGGCTCACGGCACGGCCATCGCCCTCCTAGATCATGGGCCACGAGGCAGCTCACGGCACGGCCATCGCCCTCCTAGATCATGGGTGCCACGAGGCAGCTCACGGCACGGCCATCTCCCTCCTAGATCATGGGCCACGAGGCAGCTCACGGCACGGCCATCGCCCTCCTAGATCATGGGCCACGAGGCAGCTCACGGCACAGCCATCGCCCTCCTAGATCATGGGCCACGAGGCAGCTCACAGCACGGCCATCGCCCTCCTAGATCATGGGCCACGAGGCAGCTCACAGCACGGCCATCGCCCTCCTAGATCATGGGCCACGAGGCAGCTCACAGCACGGCCATCGCCCTCCTAGATCATGGGCCACAAGGCAGGCTCACGGCACGGCCATCTCCCTCCTAGATCATGGGTGCCACGAGGTAGCTCACAGCACGGCCATCGCCCTCCTAGGTCATGGGCCACGAGGCAGCTCACAGCACAGCCATCGCCCTCCTAGATCATGGGCCACGAGGCGGCTCACAGCACGGCCATCTCCCTCCTGGATCATGGGTGCCACGAGGCAGCTCACAGCACAGCCATCTCCCTCCTAGATCATGGGCCACGAGGCAGCTCACAGCACAGCCATCGCCCTCCTAGATCATGGGCCATGAGGCAGCTCACGGCATGGCCATCGCCCTCCTAGACCATGGGCCACGAGGCAGGCTGACGGCATAGCCATCTCCCTCCTAGATCGTGGGTGCCACGAGGCAGGCTCACAGCACGGCCATCACCCTCCTAGATCGTGGGCCAAGAGACAGGCTCACAGCACGGCCATCGCCCTCCTAGATCATGGGTGCCACGAGGCAGCTCACGGCACGGCCATCTCCCTCCTAGATCATGGGCCACGAGGCAGCTCACGGCACGGCCATCGCCCTCCTAGATCATGGGCCACGAGGCAGCTCACGGCACGGCCATCGCCCTCCTAGATCATGGGCCACGAGGCAGCTCACGGCACGGCCATCGCCCTCCTAGATCATGGGCCACGAGGCAGCTCACAGCACGGCCATCGCCCTCCTAGATCATGGGTCACGAGGCAGGCTCACAGCACGGCCATCACCCTCCTAGATCATGGGTGCCACGAGGCAGGCCATGTGCCTTTCCCCACATCTATTTCTAGTTCCTACTCCAAGGACGGGGACAGAAAAGGAGGGAATACTCAGCTTTTAGGAAAGGCAAGCCTTGGGACCAGCAGATGGCGTAATGGCTACATCGCTGAGCTCCCATGCACATGTATGAGCCCAAAATCCAGAAAGTAGGAAGAGACACAAGAGAAAGGACTGCAGTGTGGCAAAAAGATTCTAAGCTTTGAGAGGAGTAAACAACAGGTCACATATAAAAGTTCAACACAGAATGTAAAAAGGCAATGGAATAACGCCTTCCAAACTCTGAAAGATAAATTAACTATATAGCTGCAAGTTAATAAATAATAATAAATGAAACCAAAAGTTGGTTCTTTGAAAAGATAAACAAAATTGATACACCAATAGCTAGACTAATTAAGAAGAGAGAAAGGAACCAGATAAATCAAAATCGCAATGAAGCAGGTAATATAACAACAGACATCAAAGAAATACAAAACATCATTAGCGGATACTATGAGCGACTATACACCAAAAATTAGAAAACCTGGATGAGACAGACAAATTCCTGGACACATACATTCTATCAGGATTGGGTCACAAAGAAATAGAAAGCCTGAGTAGACCCATAACAAGCAGTGAGGTCGATTCAGTAATAACTTCCCAACAAAGAAAGCCCAGGCCCTGAGGGCTTCACTTTTGAATTCTACAAAACTTTAAAGAAGAGTTTAACCCCCATTCTACTCAAACTATTTCTAAAGATCCAGAAAGAAGGAACCCTCCTAAATTCATTCTATGAGTCCTCCATTACCCTCATTCCCCAAACAGATAAGGACATGACAAAAAGGAAAACTGCAGACTGCTATCTCTGATGGATACAGACGCAAACCTTCTCAACAGGGTGCTTGCAAATCGTATCGAACAACTATAAAAAGATTATACACTGGGACCAGCAGATGGCATAAAGGCTATGTCACTGGACTCCCATGTAGTCTACTGCGGTTCAAGTCCCGGACCTGGTGGCTTAAACTCATGCTGGGCATGCGTGTGTGCGTGCCCAAGATCCCGAGAGGAGAATGGAGGAGAAGGGATTGCGGCGTGGCCATCCCCCCTGGGGGGTGATTTCTCACTTTCTGTCTCTCTCTGTCTTTCTGGCGAGTGCACATACCCTATAGCAAAAACCTTTCCCCCCCAAAAAAGATTATACATCAAGACCAGGTAGGCTTTATTCCACGGATACAAGAGTGTTTCAACATATGCAAAACTGGAGACCAGCATATGGTGTAATGGTTACATCGCTGGATTCACACATAATTGACTGCAGTTCAAGTCCCACACCTGGCAGCTTAAAACTCACACCAGGCATATGTGTGTGCATGCCCAAAATCTCCAGAGGAATATGGAGAAGAAGAGGTTGTGGCGTGGCTATATCCCCCCGCTGAGGGGGTGATTTTTTGCTTTCTATCTCTGTTTCTCTCTGTCTCTCTGACAAGCACAAGTGCCCTATAGCAAAAAATCTCTCTCTCAAAAAAAAAAAAAAAAAAGCAAAACCTGGAACCAGCAGTTGGCGTAATGGCTATGTCGCTGGACTCCCATGTAGCATGTGCGTGCGTGCCCAAGATCCCGAGAGGAGAATGGAGGAGAAGGGATTGCAGCGTGACCATCCCTCCCTGGGGGGGTGATTTCTTGCTTTCTGTCTCTCTGTCTCTGTCTTTCTGTCAAGCGCATACGCCCTACAGCAAAAAACTCTCAAAAAAAATAATAATAATGCAAAACCATAAACGTGATACACCATATTAACAGACAGAAAGATAAAAACCATATGATCATGGGACCAGCAGTTAGCGTAATGGCTATATCGCTGAACTCCCATGTAGTCGACCGCAGTTTGATTCCCGGACCCGGTGGCTTAAACTCATGCCGGGCACGTGTGCGTGCCCAAGATCCCGAGAGGAGAATGGAGGAGAAGGGATTGCGGCATGACCATCCCCCCGTGGGGTGATTTCTAGCTTTCTGTCTTTCTGTTTCTATCTTTCTGGTGAGCGTACATGCCCTATAGCAAAAACCTCTCCACAAAATAAATAAATACCTAAAAAAAATATATGATCATATCAATCAATGAAGAAAAAACATTTGATAAAATACAACACCACTTCATGATTAATACTCTTAGAAGAATTGGCATACAAGGGACATTTCTCAACACCATAAAAGCCATCTATGAAAAACCTATAACTAACATCATAATGAATGGGGAAAAGCTGAAAGCTTTTCCACTAAAAATTGGTACAAGACAAGGCTGTCCACTTCCTCCACTCCCTTTCAATATAGTGCTAGAAGTCCTAGTTTATGCCATCAGAAAAGAGAATAAAATAAAAGGCTTCGATTAGGGGAAGAAGAGTTGAAATTATTTTGCAGATGACATGATTGTATACATAGAAGATACAAAATCAACATACAAAAATCCATAGCATTTCTGCATATAGACAACAAGCAGACTGAGGTAGAACTGCAGAAAAGTAATCCCATTTACCAACCACCAAAAGTATAAGATACCTAGGAACAAATATAACCAAAGAAGTCAAAGACCTCTACAAGGAAAACTATGAAAATAATAAATACATTTTTTAGTAATTAGAAATGACACAAAAAAGTAGAAGGACATCCCATGTTCCTGGATTGGAAAAATTAATAATAAAAATGGCAATTCTAACCAAATTTATCTACATATTTAACATAATACCAGTCAAATTACCAGAGAAATTCTTTACAAATCTAGAAGAGATAATCATAGAATTTGTCTGAAATCATAAAAGACCCCCTATTGCCAAAGCATTCCTGTGCAAGAAGAGTGGAGTAGGAGGCATCTCACTCCCTGATTCCAAAATATATCACAAAGCTGTGACAATAAAAACAGCACAGTATTGGCACAAAAACAGACATGTGGACCAATGGAACAGAATAGAGACCCCAGAAATAAACTCCCAAAAATATGGACAACTGATTTTTTACAAAGCGCACCAGCCAATCCAGTGGGAAAAATATAATCTCTTTAGCAAATAGTGCTGGAAAAATTGGGTATCCACCTGCAGAAAGATGGATCTGGACCTCTACCTATCACCACTGATAAAAATCCACTCCAAGTGCATCGAAGATCTAAACCTAAGACCTCAAACTGTAAAACTACTGGTTGAAAACACTGGGGAAACTCTGGGAGACATCAGAGTAGACAAAGACTTCTTAAATAAGACCCCCAAAACACAGGCAATAATCCCAAAAATAGACAAGTAGGATTACATCAGATTAAGAAGTTTCTACACAGCAAAAGACATATTAATTCATGTGATCAACATCCCTCGGAGTGGGAGAATATTTTTGTAAACTATGCCTCATACAAGGGACTGATAACCAGAATACACAGAGAACTCAAGCAGTTTACACCCCCCCCCAAAAAAAATCAACCCAATTAAAAGATGGGAAAATGAGCTGAAGAAACAACTTTCTAAGGCAGACATATGAACATCCAAAATGCATATGAAAATAATGCTCAACATGCCTCATCATAAGGGTTATGCAGATCAAAACCACAATGAGATACCACCTAACCCCAGTCAGAATGGCTGTTAGAAAAACAAAAGATAAGTGCTGGTGGGGATGTGGTGAAAGGGGAACTCTCCTACATTGCTGATAGGAATGTAAATTGGTCCAACCACTGTGGAGAACTGATAGGGAGGCTCCTCACAGATCTACAAACATAATAACCATATGCATAGGAAAGAAAACTTGGGGAAAAAAATAGAGAGGTGGGACATTTGTGGGACACAGATATGGTTTATATCAGTTGATGAGGATGTATATAGTATTCTCAACTGGGCTGGACTGAGGTGTATATCATGCTGGATAAAGTCTCTTTACAATCTAAATGATGTATAGCGATTGAATGTATAAATAATAAGTAAAAGAAAACAGGTGGTACAGCATAACAAAAAATAAATAAATAAATAATTACCATATGATCCGGCAGTTCTACTCCTGGGTATCTACCCAAGGACAGGAAAACGCTCAGTTGTAAAAGTGCTTCATGTCCATGTTTACTGTGGGATTATTCACAACTGCCAAGACATGGAACCAACCCAAATAACCACGAACAGATGAATGGACTGAAAAACTGTGGCACATATACTCTATGGAATACTATTAAGCCATAAGAAAAACAAGATCCTGGCATTTGATAGAAAGTGGATGAATATGGAAGATTTACTGCTGAGTGAAGTGAGCCAGGCTATGAGAGAGAGACATTGTACGTTTCCACTTAACATATACCCACTGTCTGCACTCTACAGAGACTGAAAGATTGTAGGATACAGAAGCGTGGAGAATGGTACAGATGCTGGAGACAGTGTGGGAAGAGGATGGGGGGGGGGGGAGAGGAAAGGAATTAAGGAGGAAAACAGAGAGGGCAGACATCTAGGGGACACGGAAGTCAAGGAGTACCTATTAATGACAATGTGTATGATATCTTCAGCTGGACTGCTGTGAAGTATATTCATATTGGGTAATTCATTTTACATACTGTAGTGATGTACAATGATTGGATGTATAAAAAAATTATTATAATAATAAAGCTCTGAAGGAAAATGATTCCTAATCTAGAATTCTATATTGAAACTATCAGTCAAGTATGAGGGCAGAATAAAAAATATTTTCAGACAAACGTTATCACCAAAAAAGTAATCTCCCATTGAATGTTTCTCAGAAGGCTACTAGAGGTTGTGCCTCAGCGGAATCAGTGCAGACCAGAGAGGAAGACGGAGAAGCCAGGGTCCAACCAGGAGAGGAAAGGGAGCACTCCTGAGGTAAGCAGCCAAGCCGTCAGTTCACGATAAGCACGTGCCTCACTGGGCACTGCCGCCATGACAGGGACGCCCGGGGGTCCTGCTGGGAGGCCAGCAACCTCCATTTGGAGACACCTGTAGTACTGTGAGAGATGGCAGGCATGGTCGCTCCTAGTCCCAGGGACCTAATCTCTCCTCTGTGTCACTGTGGGATCCTCAATGGCAAAACGGGAAGGCCACTGGGAGGCTGAAGGCGTGGGCAGGGGAGGGGCTCCATCAGTATTCCTTACCTCTAGCTCGTGAATAGGCACCGGCTGTGATGGAAGGCACGAAGCACACTTGATCTTTATGGTCAGAGGGTTTAAGTCCTGCTTTTGCTCCTCGGTCATTATAGGAACTTCCGTTTTTAAAGTTAAAAGACAGTCTAAAATGTTGGCAGACTTGGCCCCGCCACGACTAACAGCAATCTGCAATCCTGGGAAAACATGTGCAGCGTCAGACCTTGGGCTGGTGGCTGCCCTCGACAAGCCCAAGGAACACTCAACCTGCAACTTGCGCATAGCCCATAATGAGTCACAGGACAAACAGAAAATTTAAAGAAAAAAAACTGGGAAACGCCTAAGGGCAGCATGTTAGATGACAGTTTTTCAAATTGAAGTTCTATAAATACTCTCTAGGCAAAGTGAAAATTCAGTATTTAATCTAGATGAACATGTTTTTTTAAATATTTTTTGTACTTTTTTTTAAGAGGTTTTTCCTATAGGGCGCATGCGCTCGCCAGACAGACAGAGCTAGACAGAGAGACAGGAAGCGAGAAATCACCCCCCAGGGGGGATGGCCATGCCACAATCCCTTCTCCTCCATTCTCCTCTTGGGATCTTGGGCACACACGCACACACGCCTGGTGAGAGTTTAAGCCACCGGGTCCAGGACGCAAACCGCGGCCGACCACATGGGAGTCCAGCGACATAGCCACTATGCCAACTGCTGGTCCCTAGAAGAACATGTTTTAAGAAGTCACGTGAGCAATTACAGAGCATCTAGGAGAAAATAGGGATACCAAAGCATGGGTGCCACCCCCAGTCTGAATTCACTGGTGGCCTCCACACTGGGAGGTCAAAGCTCCCCCAGATGACGCTAGAACGTCTGCTCTAGGCCTGTGCCAACAAGGGCAGTAGCTGCTGTTCACGTGTGAACTTGCATTTAAGTTCATTAGAATGAAATAAAACCTAACGTGTATTTCCTCCCCTGGACTGGCAGCCCACAGTCAGGTGGTTACAGAGTTACATGCTCTGGCCCCAACCACACAGAGAGCCCCCTCCTGCAGACAGCACTACTGAACATGCAGTGGTTTGGGGCAGGACGCCATCAAGAACAGGTAACGTCAGTGTGTGCACTGGTGCCGTGGTATCGCTTTAACCTCGTGGTCCAGTGTCAGGTGCAGGATGAAGCTCCCACATGCGAGCCCCGTGAGAACATGGTGCCCTCTGGCTGGGGCGGTTCAGGCACAGTGTGATGGGACAGAGGGAGCATCACTGCCAGGCACATGGGTCACCGAGAAAATGTTGTTCCTAGAGGGGGACTGGGGTGCTGTGGTGTGTGCTGCTAAGACACTGCTCTGCGGCTGGGACCACACAGGAGGTCTGCGGTCCCCCTCCGACCTAAGGCTGGCAGTGCGGTGTGCTTGTCACATCAGCAGCCTGAGGAAGCCAAGGCAGAGGGGTCGCGCTCACAGGCATGGCAGTGGTGCCTGTACTCTCGACTAAGAGGTGATGCAGGGAACGGGGACATGGCGAGGCCCTGTCTGTGAAAGGGTAGGGCACGTGTTCTACCAGTCGGAGACATACCAAGGTAGAAAACGAAATATGCAAATAAGTAAAAGCTCAAGCTTTGGAAGTAGGCTGGATTCATGTCCCAGAACCGACAACCGTGTGATAAGTTAGAGCCTCTTTGGGGCTAAATTCTGTTGCCCACAAAATGGGGACACATAATAAGGTGACGAGAGCCACCAGGAGGGGGCTGGCTACCAGCGAGGAGTGGCAGGATGGCCAGCTGGGCGGAGAAGGTGCTCTGCTCCCGCTGGCTCGCCAGCTTGTGGTCAGTTTCCTCTTCTGTTCGAGATTTCGTTTTTTTCTTCTGGCTTTTCTTTTTTCCCTCTGAATCTCTCCCTTTAACTGTGAAATCAGGAAAAGGAAATGTTAAGATATTTAAGATATAAATGTTAAAAAGAGATGGTATCTGAGCTGTATGTGTAACTATATATGTACAGAGATTCTAGAACGTTCTGGAAGCTCCTAGAAAGCAGAGGTTATTCTTTGTACTGTGGCCTCTTCCCAGCAACCAGGGAGTGGCTAGATGCAGGTGGCGAGCCAGTGTTCCCGGTGTGCAGGGGGCAGCAGGCATTGTCCACCAGGAGCCTGGAGAGGAGGGTCAAGGGTGCCACCACACGGCCACACGTTCCCCAAGTTCTCCTCCAAGACTGTTGGCAGCCACAGGACAGGGTGGGCTTGGGCTCAGGACATGACCACTACAGCCCAGAACCACCTCTTCCTCTCCTACAGGGAAGCCGTCTGAGCCTCCTGGATTTCACCTGCTGGTAGGGACAGGAATGCTGCCTTCTGGGCAGTAGGAAGCTCAGAGCAAGAAGATGACCTGAGGCTGTGAGCTATCAGTGCAGTGGGATAAAGATCAACAGACTGTTTAGATTTGTTAAGATATTTAGTCAAGCAATAAAATGGGGGAGGCAGAGAAAGCAACAATAGATACCAGACACAATGTGGGAGGTGGGTGGGAGATGGCAGAGGGTGAGATAGGGAATCAAGGATGGGAAAAAAGGCAAAATATACAGAAAACAAGAAATGGAAAATTATGTGCTGACAATAACACACATCTTGATGTGCTTGATTGAGCCAATATACAGTGCACTGTGAATGGAAAAATCTCATTTTGTATGCTATAATGATGTACAGTGAAGGAATGTAAATAAATAAATAAAAATAAAAATAAATAAAAAATAAAGATCAACAGACTAATCAGAGAAGGCCAGAGACCGCTCCTGCCCCAGGACTGCACGGCCAGAGAAGGCACCCACGTATGTGGGACGGGAGGGCAGGGAGGTACGTGGCTCTGTGTGTCGTGGGAACAAATGAGCTTATCAAGTTACCTCACACCAGCTGCAAAGCGAATCCCATGCTAAAGGTAGAAAACAACTTCAAAACCACCAGCAACCTAGATGAGGGAGGCATTCTTAAACATGACCAGAAATCCAAGCTGGGAAAAAGCTGTTAGAGAACTGGCAGACAGAACAGGACCCTGGAGATAAAGGGAGGACGAGGTCCAGGCCCAGCTGGGAGGAGGGCTGCAGTGCACAGAACTGACAGTGCGTTCCTGCCAGACACACAGACAGAGCCTGCAGACAGAGAGCACATTCTCGATCCACAGAGAACGGAGCCATGAGGGGCCAGGCGGCGGTGCAGCGGGACACACAGACAGGGCCTGCAGACAGAGAGCACATTCTCGATCCAAAGAGAACGGAGCCAGGAGGGGCCAGGCGGCGATGCAGCGGGACACACAGACAGGGCCTGCAGATCAGAGAGCACATTCTCGATCCACAGAGAACGGAGCCAGGAGGGGCCAGGCGGCGGTGCAGCGGGACACACAGACAGGGCCTGCAGACAGAGAGCACATTCTCGATCCACAGAGAACGGAGCCATGAGGGGCCAGGCGGCGGTGCAGCAGGAAGGTAGCTGGGTCCCCGCCCCCTCTCGTGCCATGATCTGGCTGACGAGGGGAGGTGCAGCATGAAGACCCTGTTAGGGATGCTTCCCCAGGCCCACGGAAGAAGAAGGATGAGCAGGACATGGGCCTGATGAGCCTGTAACATGCTACTCAACCTCGCCAGAACCTGGTGGTGACAACAGTGAGGAGGCAGAGGAGGAGGGACCTGAGGACCCCAGCAAGAGCGTGACCATGCCGTGCAGCCGTGGGAATGGGCCACAGACCCTAACCCTGGACCCCTCCAGGCAGTGCCTGGCACCCAGCAGAGCAGACAGTGGGGGCAACTCAGCACCCCTCGGTAGGGATGGGAGACAAGGACACCCACCCACCAGGGCTTCCACACAGCAGTGGGCATGGGTGCCTCACACGCTGGGTGGACCCAGATGAGTCTCAGAAATGCAGCAGAGTGTAAACAGCAAGTGGTATGAAGGTATATAGAATACAAAATCATTCTTGCAATTCATAAAACCATAAACAAGGGACCAGCAGATGGCGGAATGGTTACATCGCTGGACTCCCAGCGACACATGTGCATGCCTGGCCAAGATCCCAAGAGAAGAATGGAGGAGAATGTATTCCCCCCAGTGGTATAATTTCTCTCTTTCTGTCTCCCTGTCTCTCTGGAGAGCACATGTGCCCTAAAGCAAAAATCTCTCTTTAACAAAATAAAACAATGAATACAATACTGTATAAAAGTGAGAGACAGAATGGGGTAGGAAAAGAATACCAATTCCTCCCCAGAGGGACCAGATGCAAAGGGGCTTACACTGAATCTGTAACCTTTAATCCTCTTTTTATAATGCCAGAGGGCACGTGTGCAGGAGAGAGCTTCCAAGTCTAGTTATATTCCAAATCCCACCTTAACTTACTTTGAGACTTTTGTCTCTCTAGCACATTCGTTAGGCTGCTAAATGATGACCTCTCGATTAATTCTTTGATCTCCATCATGGTTGCCCCCGCCAAAGAAACAGGGGGTGCTCTTGAAATACTTCGTCTAGAAAAATTCAGAGACAAATCAATGAAGCTGAAAAAAAAACACAGGCCAGATATGAGTGTCTAGTTGAGAACAGGTTTAGAAAATGACCCTGCATTCCTTTAACCTGGTTCCCGAGTTTCAATGTGTGGGAATCTTCTGTGACCTTAGCAAATAAGGTGCAAGTTAGGGTTTAATAGCTGCAGACCTAGAGTCTGTGTTTCCACCAAGCTCCTCAGGAACACTGACACAGCTGGTCTGCAGACGACACCTGAACCCTGGAGATTCTAAAATCATCACAGAAATTATAATGGAAAATAATGTATTCTTATCAAAGCAATCAAAGCTACAAAACATCTAAGAATTCACTTATAGGAATTATCACTACACCTACAGGGAGAAAAAATAAACTCCATTACACAATATAAAAGAGAGTCAGAATTAAATACAAAGACATATCATATTATGGGTGAGGTAACCTAACAGCATAAACATGTCAGTTCTTCCCAAATTAATCCATGAACTCAACACAAGAACACTTTTTTTCCTTTTTTAGGTCTTTTTACCATAGGACACAGTTGCTCACCGGAGAGAGACAGAAAGAGGGAAAGTGAGAAATCAGCCCCCTCAAAGCAGGTGGCCGTGCCAAATCCTTTGCCTCCATTCTCCTCTTGGGAATTCGGGCATTCACACGCATGCGCATGTGTGATTTCCAAGCCGCTGGGTTCAGGAATTGAATCGTGGTTGGCAGTCTGGAACATTAACCATCATAACACTTGCTGGCCCCATGCAAGAACAATTTTTTAATAATCAAGATTGCTTGGGACCAGCAGATGGCATGATGGTTGGTTACATCTTTGGACTCCCACATGGCCAACTGCAGTTGAGTCCCAGATCTGGAGGCCTGAAACACACCAGGCATGTGTGTGTGTGTACATGCCCAAAATCCTGCTAGGAGAATGGAGGAGAAGGGACTGCAGTGTGGCCTCTCCCCTGGGGGGTGATTTCTCATTTCTGTCTCTCTGTCTCTCTGGTGAGAGCTCACACCCTATAGCAAAAATCTCCCTTACAAAAAATTGAGATGTTTAATGGCCCACCTCTTGCTTCTCGCCACCCCATCTCCCCCAAGCCACTAGCTGGGCTTCCATTCTCCCCTGGTCCTCAGCACTCAAGGGCCCTCCCTCTGAGTCCGTTCTAGGCGGCTAGTGGCTCCAAGCGCAGCTGTATTCACAGCAGGAAAGGGCTGTGGACTAAGGAGCCTGAGGGTGTGTGCTGGAATCCCCGCTTAACCAAGAGTCCCGGCTTTATGATTTTATGTGAATCACTTAACCACACTTGGTTGGCTTAGAAAATGGAGACAGTATTGCGACCTCACCGAGTGACCACTATGACCAGTCAGACATAACATGTCTGACGAAAGCAGAGAACCCGGCATACAACCGTGCCCTGAGGACAGGCTTGCCTTCCACCTCATCGGGATCCCACGAGTTCCCACTTACCCAGAATTACTAGAAGATCTGCATGAGTCCTGGGACACCCAGTATAAGAGGGGCAACACTCCCACCCCTAATAACACGGGTCCACCCTTACCGAACTGTGGAAAGGTCATCCATTTTAAGTGACTTTTCATATTCCTCGCTGTTCTTGGAAGACGTTTCAGGCTCTGCTTGGTGAGAACCTGAAAATATTAGCAAATAATTCCACAGTTCTTGTTTCCATGCTATTTTCCTAAGAAGCTAGGGTCCCTCACATGTCTATAATGCCAGTTTCAGGCAGAAGGCTGGGTGTGGTAAGCCTTCAGTAAAAGCGGTTAGTTGGCCATAAACAGAGAAATGAGTGGATGGAAGAATAGACCGATTTTGATAACTTGGACAGACAGAGATAAGAGGGGACCTCCAATTCCTTACATAATACTCCACAGTGGAGAAAAAGCAAGAAAGTCTGTTATCTATTACCTCATCCACTTTAGTACTGTTTACATTAGAGAACACAGAAAACACTCCTGAGATTTCCCTAACTACAGAACTTAATTAAATAAGTCACAGTCCTACCAACAGATAAAACATGTAGTCATCACGAATTAACTTTATGGAGAGTTCTTAAGGAACTGAACAGGGAAGTGCACATGCAGACGCAGCAATCGGGATACAGAGTGTGTGTTCAGTATAACCTCACCTACGGTTAAAAAAAATAACAATCTGGGACCAGCAGTTAGCGGAATGGCTATGTCGCTGGACTCCCACATAGTCGACCGCAGTTCGCATCCCGGACCCAGTGGCTTAAACTCACGCCGGGCGCGTGTGCGTGCATGCCCAAGACCCCGAGAGGAGAATGGAGGAGAAGGGATTGTGGCGTGGCCATCCCCTGGGGGGTGATTTCTCACTTTCTGTCTCTCTGACTCTCTCTCTTTCTGGCGAGCGCACACGCCCTATAGCAAAAACCTCTAAAAAATAAAATAAAATAACAATCTCATAACAGAACGAGGGCACCTGCTATAACATGACAGCCGAACGACAGGCACACGCCGGCTGTGCCTCATGAGGGAGTTACATTTTTCCTGCTTACTTTTTGTGTTTCTGTATCCACTGCCACATATAAAACTTTTAGAGTCAGAAAATTCTGTGTAAGTCATAAGAGAAATGAAAATTAAGAATGAATGAGAATGCACAGCAAGCGCGTCCTGCAGCTAGGGCGGTATCCTGGCAGGCACCATGTGTGCCATGGTGTGCACGTCCATGGGGTGGTCTTCACTCACCTTGCAGGAACTTGGAGCGCTTTTCTACTTTTTGCTGTTTTTCTGGTGGATGGCCCTGGTCCCACTCCTCTGTGACAATGCCCAGCTCAGACAGTCTTCTCTGATTTATAATCAAGTGTCTCACCTCCTCTGGGTGCAGGACAAGAAAAGACTATTAATTCAGTCTATCAGAACTTCATTTTGAATACTGAGTAAGGACAGCCACTTCCTCGTGAGGCGATCAAGCACTGGATACACGAGACAAGAGCCTCTGGACTGTGGCCGAGGAAGTCACGTCAACACAGGAGACCTGGCAGCTTGGGGACATGCTCAGGCGCCCGCTCACAAGAGCTCCCCCAATGAGACCCTGAGTACGCTTCATTCCAGGAAATTACCTCGTTTCAGCCCAAGAAGGACACTACGGTTTGGATCGGAACTTGATGGTGTTCTGAAAATTTTAAGAGGAAAGAAACTACCTCACGGTATGAGTGATGTGGCCCCGGGACGGACTCCTGTGGGTGTAAGGGGGGAGAGAAGGAGACCAGGGTGGACGAGCGCAGGCCCTGTGCTCCGCTCTCGTGATGTGACACCTCAGGACTCTGCAAGACCCCTACGGATACGGCCCCTGGACCTTCCAGCCATAAACTGAATAAGCTGCTTTCCTTTGAGTTACCCAGACCTAGGTATGTTTTGTTATTAACAATGCAACGGACTGGGACGAAATGTAGTACCTTTCACCCACTTTACAGAGGAGATGAGGACAGGAATTGAGAACTTAGGAGGTGTCACATAAGACCTGGGGGCTGTGAGAATGGCCCTGTCACCCTTTATGGGTGTCAATATCTTTCTGTGCTTGGAGCAGCTAATGGGTAGAGGCCAGGATGGCTGCTAACCCACAGACTCGCTCATGACAAGGAATTCCCCAGCCCACAGTGTCCATAGGGCCTAGGGTAAGAAACCCTGCATAGGAAAGAAAGATAGAAATCGAAATTCGCAGGCCAGCCTGTGGCATAGTGGCTGACTGTGCAGTTAAAGTACCAGACCCAGCAACTTGAAAACACATCGAGCAGGACCAGCAGGTAGTAGAATGGTTACATTGCTGGACTCCTACATAGTCGACTGCAGTTTGAGTCCCAGACCTGGTGGCTTAAAACTCACACTGGGTATGTGTGGAGAAGGGATTGCAGTGTGAACATCCCCCCAGGGGGTGATTTCTCATTTTCTGTCTCTCTCTGACAAACACACATGCCCTATAGCAAAAACAACTCTCAAGAAAGAAAGACTGACAGACACACCAAGAATGTGCACGTGCCAGTCCAGAATCCTGAAAGGAGGATGAAATACAGGTGAAGAGACTGAGGCCTGACCATGTCCCATGGAAGGCGCTTTCTCACTTCCCTTCTCTCTGTCTCCATTGCAAGCACATGCCTCCAAAAAAAAAATTTTTTTTTTTTTAATTAAGAAGGAAGAAGAGAAAGAAGAAGAAACCTGAAGGCTCAACTCTCCATTCCCAGAATAGTTCCTGGAGAAAAGGCAGGCTGGAAACTGGAGACAGCCAGGGTTTTCAGTCACACCTCATCACAGTCCCAGCCTGGTGCTGCCGTGGACGGTGGCAAGTGTGCTGTCAGTGAGCTTCCTGCGCACGATCAACTGTGCTAGCAGCGAGTGTGCACAACGCACACCCTGCTACTTCGGCCCAGTGGGGCAGGCACTTTTCTTCTTTTAACAGATGAGAAACAAATGTTCAAGGACAGGCCCAAAGTCCCCAGCAGGCCCAAGGGTCCAACTTCACAGCCAGGGTCTTCCCATCCCTCTCAGTTTTCTCCTTTGAGGGGAGTTCAAAAGACTTTCTGAAATTGATAGAATATTTGTATGAGTCTAAAAAGGTCTGTATGAAAATGACAACCTGGTTATCCCAAGTGGGAGAACTTTTAAGTTTTCTCTCTTGCTTCTTGGTATTTTTTTCCCTCCAATGAACACACAGGATGAGCCCAGGTAGACTGGTGGTGTTGGCTGTTCTTTCAGAGCTGCAGAAGAAGGCGTCCACGGCCAGAGCATTGTCCCACTAGCAGCCCCCCACAGCCCGAGCATGCCCAAGGGATGGCTGCCGTGGACAGAAGCCACGTGGGGCTGTGCGGGTCAGCTGAAGAACCAGGGTTTGCCAGACTTCGAGCTATTACTGGTGACAAGCCACGGGCCTCCAGAAACATTTCAACTTACCGAAAGATCCTGTGTCGTCTGAAGGGCCAGCAGTCTTTAGTCGGTAATACCTGGCTTTTTTTGAAACCTTGTCCTTAGTGTCCCAGAGCCTCAGGGTTACTTTGTGAAAGTTCATTTTCTTTAGCAATTCCTTGGTCATGTTGATGTTAAAAGTCTGGGTCCATGACACCCAGAGTTTGTCACCTTCATGCCACGGCTTCACAGTCTGTGAAAGACAAAATTCAACAACATTCACTGTGGACAGAACTCAGGGCCACCCTCTGGCCCTGTCTCATGGTATGGAGCCGAGACTGGCTCCCTCCTGGCTCAGAACTCCCAGCTGGAAACACGCGCTACATACCGGACACTGCCACACCTCTCACCAGAAAGCCATGACCTCTCCAGTTACCGCCAAGCAGAGGCCCAGAGTGAGCCATCAGCAGGGGCGGCCATCAGTATGTGCAGGCGACACATACCTTTACTCCCGACTCCAGGAACACCTTGGCCACTGACGGAAACAGCACCATGTCAACAATCTTGGGTTCCTCGTCATCTGGCAGAAGAGTGTACTCGATGTGATAGAAGCGGCGGACCTTCGCAACAGAATCTGTTTTAGGGCGTTTCCTATACTTTTCAATAAAACTTGTGTATTTTCCTTTGTGACCTAGAAGACAGATGCCATGAGCCATGTTTGAAGCTCCCCAGAGCCAAGGAGGAGCCTGACCATGGGGGCTGAGCACCCACAATGCTCGCCGGCCTGAGCCAGTCCTGCCGCAGCAGTGTGGCAAGTCCTGCCCCAGGTACCAGTGTGCAAGACTTTGTGTGCATGGCTCTGAGAGCGAGATCAGGGGTGCACAGCCAGCTCATGGGAGCCAGTGCCACGACTCATCTGGTTTCTTCATCCATGAAGAACAGGCTCAGGCAAGGAGCCCCGACCAGGGGGGCCACTGCCTGAGGCTGGGGCTGAGTGCGGGGCCAGGTTCGGGTCCTGCACCAGGCTAACAGGCTGGGTCCAGGGGTGTGTGCCGAGGTCCTGGCTGACTGGGATGCTGGGCTAAGAGCACTACAACAGGGGAGACCTCTCAACTCCTCCTACTGTTCCTGGGGCTGCTGAGAGGATAAAGTACGTACAGCCCATGCCATACAGATGTGCCTGGCCCACAGCTGGCTCTCTAAAATTGCTGTCTCTTGTCCCCTGACGCCCCGGCTGGCACTGGCCACCCCATTTGGGACAGCTACTCCCTCCTGGGAAGAAGCTGTCGGTGCACCTCCTCCAGGCAGAAGCTAGCATCCTGCTCTCACACCTACCAGTGAGTGTGGGGAAGGCCAGTGAGATGATGAACTTGCAGGGCACAAGTTGGGGCACATCGGAGTTGGTGGTACTGGTGTGCTCGTCCCAGGACTCGGCGCTACTGCACTGGGGGTCGGAGTCTGAGCCCTGGGCCCCGGCCGTGGCCTTGTGCTCCTCCGCCTCATGCTCACTCAGAGACTGGTAAAAGCTGGTGAGGGAGGACATGGGGTCCACGCTGGCCCTGTCCTCATACTCCCACTCCCAGGAGTGCAGAGACATGCTGCAGATGGCTCGCTGCAGCGTTCCCACCTGGAGGAAGATGGAGGCCATCACCCTCGGTTCCCAGGGGCTCAGGAACCCACCCTGTGCTCATCCTGTTCCAGTCTGGCTGCCATGGCCTCCACCACTGCCTGGCACACAGGGTGCTCCATGAACTTGGGGAGCAGTGGTGGGGGTGATCACGAGCACATGGTTCCAGCAGGTTCCCCAAGACCATACCTTGGGCCTCAGCTGTGTGGTGAAGCTATTGAGAGGAGCCTCGGTCTGCTCAGAGCACTGGGTGGTGGGCCTTTAGGAGGTGAGGAGGCTGAGTGTGGGACACCGTGAGGACTCCGAAGTTTGCAGTCAGAGGGACTGAGCCCGCCGCAGACGCACAAGCACAGCTCCTGCCTCACTGCCTCGGACACAGCAAGACCTTCCCCAGGCCGCCCTCCTTGTACCTGCAAGCACCAGCTACTTTCATCCATGCCAGACTCGGGCTGTTTGTAGCAGACCCCAGCAGGCTACCTTTCTCCGCCCCAGACTCTGCTCCTTTCACAATGA
Organism: Tupaia tana; assembly: GCA_026018925.1. Classification (NCBI taxonomy): domain Eukaryota; kingdom Metazoa; phylum Chordata; class Mammalia; order Scandentia; family Tupaiidae; genus Tupaia; species Tupaia tana. Next base: position 29,578,266 of record JAKSZU010000025.1, read on the forward strand.
GAAGTCAGTCCTGCACAGCAGCCTGCCCCACACCCGGCGGAGGGAGAAAGCCTGCACCTGCGCTGGGAGACCGCCAGCTGCCATTTAGGAAAAGCCGACAGGCCAGAGGACAGCCAGGGCAAGAGGGGATGAGGCGCAGGAGGGCCAGACCCAGAGACCTCGGTGGGGGATCAGGGCGAGAGAATGGGCCTTGGAGGCAGGAAGGGCTGGCGGTGGGGCGTGGGCTCCGACCAAGGCCCTGGCGGTACCTGCAGAAGGTGTGCTGGGGCTCAGGTGGCTCCGGACCGGACCGACTGCCCGACAGAGGACGCGTCCTGCCGCGTCGTGACCCGCAGGACGCTGCCAAGGCGTTGGCCGTTGCTAGGGGACCGGCGGCTCGTGGGCGGGGTCGGTGTCCACGCCCAGCCCACCTCCCGCCACTCTGCAGGCCCCTGCCAGGCGCGTCCCTGACCCCAGCGTGGGGAAAAGGGCTCCTGACTTCTGTCTCCGCCACAGCGAGGAGAGCTGCAAAATCAAACCTCCCCCATCCTGGCTTGTAAGACCGCTTTTGTTGAATGTCCTTGAAGATTGTGAGCCCCCACCGGGGACCCGGAAAATGGCTCAGAGAGGGGACGCGAGTTGCGAGGGATCACACAGCAGCCCTGGCCCACTCGCTTCAAAGCCCCTGGAACTAAACATCCCAGCTTCTGTTCCCACTGCAGAAGGCGGTGCACAACGGGGGCTGGGCTGAGGCTCCAGGTGGGCTTCAAGGAGGAGGTGAGGAAAGCCAAACATAGGTGCTTGCCAGGCAGTGAAAGCAACAGAAGGTCTCCCGGCAGAGTCCAGGGGTATGAAGTGCAGGGGAGGGTGCAGAGCCCAGAGCTCAGGCAGACGCTCAGACCGGGGCAGTGGAGAACCAGTGTTGAAGAGCAGCCCACTCAGCCGTCAGCTTAGAACGGAAGTTGAGACTCCGAATACTTGCTGTTAAGGAAACAAGCTCTGTTTTGGGTCACCGGGCAAGCCTGGCAGGATGGAGGCCAGGCCCCAGCCTCCTGTACGTGCTACTCAAGGGCAGGGTCAGCGGGCAGGCGCAGCTCAGTCCCACAAAGCACTGCCTGGGTGTGCCGGGAGGCGACCCACGGAGGAGGTTGCCGGGCAGACTGTGACCCCCAGGCACTTACAGCGACAGCCCCACCCTGTCTCCTGCTGCCACCCCACAGCCTGCCCCAGAGCAAGCTGCGGCTTTTAAAAGAAACTGAGGGGCTACACCTGGGGGATGCACATTTGCCCTGGCTCCTGAATCACTCTGACCTAATGATGTGCACCTGGCAGGGAAGGGACCAACCTGGTGTCCAGCCACAGGACAGGGCTCAGTCCTTAGGAAACAGGGCTAGCAAGCAGCACCCCTCGCGCCACCCCCAGAGCACTGCCAGGGACAAACACAGCCCCTTCCAGGTACCGTGTGCTGGCCACACCGTCGGGGTCCACTCCAGTGCCCTGCAGACTCAGTCAGCCTGAAGAGCTGAGCCTCAAGAACAGCTAGCTGTGAGAGCCACTCGGCAGCAGAGCCTTGGGGTGGGGGCACCTCTCACACCCAGACCCTAATGCTGCTCAGCACCAGTGACCTGGAGCCCACGTCTGTAACCTGCAAGGGCTCAGAGGCACACTCGGGGCAGAAAAGCTGAGGGGACACCGGCTCCTGAAGCATGAGCACCTCCTTTTGAACAGGACTCTGCTGCCATTTTCCTTTCCCTGTTACCTGACCTGTATGTGCCTCCTCAAAATTACTCACTGAATGCTGATCACTAGATCAACACTGCCATCCATCCCTGTCCTGCTAACCGGGTATTTACCACCAGCAGACGTAGCCAATTATAACTGTCCCTCCTGATTACTCGCTTTTTTGGCTTTTGTAAACTGATCTCGCATAACTCAAGGCCTGTACTTTCTTAGATGTGTAGTTTTTTTCCTTTGTGGTTTCTGCCTTTATAAACCTTCCTCCCCCCTCGTTCAGGGCTATAAGGTTTTGGAGTGACTTGAGTTCTCCTGTAGCCACCGGCTTAATTAAAAGCTCCTTTAATTTGGCTAAAACTGAATGTCCTCTATTTTCTCATGGATTGGAATATAACACTCCTATGGGGCCCTTTAACGGGGTTGGTCAGCAGCCTGCCCCGGATAGGTACTGGGTCCTACCCACTGGCCTGAGGGCCATAAATCTTGACCAAAGGCCAATGCCCGGCCCTGGATGGACATCAGGATCACCAGGAAACAGGCCAGAAATAAGGTTCCAAGGTTTCATTCCAGACTGGGAATTGACTCTCCAAAGATGGGGCTTAGGAATTGGTAGGCAGCATTTTCCACAGGCAGCCCAGCAAAGGGGCCCCTTACACGTGGTCTCTTCCCATGGACTGTCGACACTCCTGGCAGCCCTACAAACCCAGGCAGACCTCAGGGACCACGTGAGGTGGGAAGAAGGGATGCTACGTGGCCAGGTCATACAAACCCTGTATACTTCTGCCTTGTTCTTTTGGGGTGCCCACTGTAGGAATCCAGTCACCATGTTGAGAGGAAGCCCAAGCAGCCACATGAAAGGGCAACATATGAGGGCCAGGCGATCCCAGAGAACATGAGTACATGAGAGCACAGAGCTTCAGTGACCCCAGCCTCCAACCACTGAGCCACTGCGGTGACCTGTGTGGAGCAGAAGCCAGCCACGCCCCTCAAGTTCTCCCTGGACTGCAGACTTCCTAGTGACTTCTGCAGACTCCTCTTAAACCATCAAGCTTTGGGATGCAACAACAGATAGCTGACATAGAACCCGTTTCTAAGTTATCACCACCAAGGTTCAATTGCACAGCTAAAACACGAACCACTTGTCTGAAAGAGACAGTGGTCGGTCAAGACCTGGGCACTGTAGAACCACGTGGGGGCGAGGTGCACCAGTGGCTCCACTGTGGGTGAGCAGTGGCAACAAAAATGACTCAGGGCTGGCAAAGTCAGAGCAAAAGAAAGAGGCTGTTGCTGTTCCAGTTGCTGTTGCTAACAAGTCAGTCCAAAACGGAGTAGCACAAACCACCATCACTGCAGCTCACTGGGCTGTACTCCACAGAACCAACGTGGCCGGAAGGTCCAAGAAGGCTTTGTATGGATCTGGAGGTTGGTGCTGGCTCCCGCCTGGGTACCTCAGATGCTCTCATCCACAGACCCCCTCGCCCCAGTGGCAGACCAGCTCCTGATATCATGGTCACTTGGTTCCCTCACCCAGGCAGGGCCTCTTCAGATTCAGCTTGGAACTCCAAAGCCTCCCTTCCACCACACCCCATGGACCACAGTCTGTCTCAAGCCAGCCCAGATTTAGGGAGTGCAGACATGGACTCCACCTCCAGGGGGCAGGAAAGGCACGGCCAGGGCAAGCACCCAGCAGGGCCATGTCAGAGGCTTCCTTTCCCCCAGGCTGGGACTCCTGAAGCTGCTGGGCCTGCAGGTGCTTCCTAAAGCTGTCCCAAGGCCAGCGGCTGGAAGCTATGAAGACAGTTGCACCACCTTCTTGCCACCCCAGCCCAGCCAGAGCATGGGGTGAGCCATTTTAGTTAATAAAATCCACCCCCCATTTCAAGTAGAATTCAATGATTTTTAGTAATGTTCACAAGCAGTGTGATCATCCCTGAAAGTTCACTTTAGGGCATTCTCTTTCCCACGGAACATCCTTCATTCACACTCACAATTAACCCCCACTCACACTCCAGCTTGGGGCAACCACTAATCTACTTCCTGCATGACATGCGGAGGGGCTTTGAGACTGGCTTCCTCTGGTCTGTGTTTTGTTTTTGTTTTTTTGGTTTTTTGGGGGGAGAGGTTTTCGCTATAGGGCGCGTGTGCTCACCAGACAGACAGAGAGAGACATAGAGACAGAAAGCGAGAAATCACCCCCCAGGGGGGATGGTCACACCGCAATCCCTTCTCCTCCATTCTCCTCTTGGGATCTTGGGCACGCATGCACATGCACCCGGCGTGAGTTTTAAGCCACCGGGTCCAGGACGCAAACCACGGTCGACTACGTGGGAGTCCAGCGACATAGCCATTATGCTAACTGCTGGTTCCCATCTATGTTTTGTTTTGCGGTGTGCTTGTGCCATGGCCTCAGTCAGCACCCATTCTGTGTGTGGTCGACTGATCCTCCATGTATGAAGACAACCCAGTTGGTCCACCTGTAGTTAATGGGCACATGGATGTCTGTGAAATGCTATGATTCATTCACATTCGAAAGGGCAGGTGTTTTCATCTCTCTTGGTAGACATCTAGGGGAGGAATTGCTAGGAGTATAATGGCTGATTCTTAAGAAACTGCCAGACTGTCTTGCAAAGTAGCTGCAGGTAAGGGCTCTGCACCCTTGACAGGAGTCATTGTTTGTCTTATCTACTGGGTTATCAGAAAAGCCATGATGCATTTTTGCATAGAAAAAAATACATCGTGACTCTTCTGACCACCCAATATTAGCACTGTTCTCACTGGTGTGATATGTGGTATCTCCAAAGCATTCATGGAAACTGTGTATTATTAAAACTATGCATGAGGGCCAGCAGGTGCATGTGTTAAGGACTTGGATCCCACATGGCAAAGAAGTCCCAGACCTGGCAGCCTGGAAAATAAGCTAGGCATGTGTATATGCATGCCCAAACACCCAAGAGGAGAATGAAAAACGAATTGTCTCTGATGAGTGCATGTGCCCTGTGGCAAAAAATACACACACAAACACACAAAGTAAAAAACAAAACAAAACCAAAAAAACTATGCAGATTTCAAAAAATTTGCACCAAAATAAACTCATACACTCATACTTTGATTTCGTTTTTCCACAAACTTTTTTTTAAAATTTGCTTTAGGGTACATGAAGTCACCAGAAAGAAACAGACAGAGGGAAAGTGAGAAAACACCCCAGGTTGAATGGCCTTGCCACAATCCCCTCTCCATTCTCCTCTTGGGATTTTGGGCATGCACGCATACATGACCAGTGTGTTTTTCAAGCCACCAGGTCTAGGACTCAAACCACATAGTTGGCCATCTGAGATCCAGTCACCTTAACCAACACACCACAGGCTGGCTCTCTCCTGGTTTTGAATTCCTTCACAGTATCTCATTGTGGTTTTAATTGTATTCCCTGATGACAAATGACACCAAGATCTTTGCATAAGCTTGTTTGCCATCGATGTATCTTCAATGAGATGTCTGTCCATCTCTCTCACCTACATTTTTTTGGAGAGATTTTTGCTATAGGGCACGTGCACTCGCCAGAAAGACAGAGAGAGACAGAGAGACAGAAAATTAGAAATCACACACCCCCGCCCCCAGCGGGGATGGCCATACCACAATCCTTTCTCCTCCATTCTCCTCTCGGGATCTTGAGTATGCACGCACACACACCCGGCATGAATTTAAACCACCAGGTCCAGGACTTGAACCGAGGTCAACTACGTGGGAGTCCAGCAACATAGCCATTATGCCCATTGCTGGTCCCTCACCTACATTTTTTTAAATTAAATTCTGAATGAGTCCTTTATTGGCTGTATGTTTTGCAATTATTTTCTCCTAGTCTTTCTTTCATTTCCTTGACAATGTCTTTTGTTTTTTTTGAGAGAGAGAGAGAGAGAGACAGAGAGAGATTTTTTTGCTCTAGGGCATGCGTGCTAGCCAGAGAGACAGGAAGTGAGAAATTGCCTGCTGGGGGGATGACCACACCACAATCCCTTCTCCTCCATTCTCCTCTTAGGATCTTGGCCATAAACAAATACATACCTAGCATGAGTTTCAAGCTGCTGGGTCTGGGACTTGAACCATAGTCGGCCACATGGGAGTCCAGCAATTGTAACCATTATGTCATCTGATGGTCCCAACAGTGTCTTTTGAAGTGCAAAACTTTTTGAATTTCTATGAGATCCATTTTTTTCCAACATTTATATGGTATCTTGTTTAAGAAATCTTTGTCTGGGACCAGCAAATGGCATAATGCTTACGTTGCTGGACTCTCATGTAGTAGACCGCAGTTCGAGTCCCAGACACAGCTGCTTAAAACTCATGCTGGGTGTATGTGTGTGTATGCCCAAGATCCTGAGAGGAGAATGGAGAAGGGATTGCGGCATGGTCATTCCCTATCAGGGGTGATTTCTTGCCTTCTGTCTCTGTCTCTCTGGTAAGCGTACATACCTTATAGCAAAAATATCTCTTTAAAAATAAAAGAAAGAAAATAAATCTTTGTCTAAGAGTAGGCCCATTTTTAATAGAAGTAAAACTTGGTGCCCAAACACTAAGCAAATCTACTCACTAACCCAGACTCCTAAAAGTTCAAAAGTTTATGACACAGTATAAAGCTGAAAATTTAGGACACTATTTTTTTTTCCTTTTTTTGCTATAGAGTGCATGTGCTGGCTGGAGAGACAGAGACAGAAAGTGAGAAATCACCCCTCAGGGGGATGGCCACACCACAATCCCTTCTCCTCTGGGGATTTGGGGCACACACACACACACACACACACACACACCCGGCATGACTTTTTAAACTGCCAGGTCCAGGACTTGAACTGCAGTCCACTATGTGGGAGTCCATCAACATAACCATTACACCATCTGCTGGTCCCAAGATACTCATTTTCAACTGAAAACGAACACTTGGCAGGGGTCAACAGGTGGTGTAGTAGTTAAGATGCTGGACTCCCACAGGGACGGCTGTGGTTTAAATCTGACCCAGTGGCTTGAAAATCACACTGGTCATGTATGCTTGTATGGGTGGCCAAAATCCTGAGGAGACTGGAGGATAAAGGACTGCAGCATGGCCATCCCCCTTGGGGGGTGATTTCTCACTTTTCCTCTGTCTCTCTCCAGCAAGCACACATGCCTTTTGGCAGAGAAAAAAAAAGAGCACTTGATAGCCAAGTCATGCCAGGGCAGAGGTGTGAAGAGCTGAGGTGCTCAGGAAGAGCCCCACTTAGCAGCAGTGTTTCAACTGTGTGCCTTTGAGTCAAGTTTTTTTGGCCATTTTTCAGTATTTTGACAGATGTAGACAGTAAGGTAACCATAGCCTCATGAAGATGGAGTATTTCCGTTACCCCAGAGGTTCTTGTATGCCCAAATGTATGGAAAAGCCTGGGACAATGTACACTGTGGTCCCCTCTGGGCGAGAGAGATGGGAGGTGATTTACTCTTTTTAGATTTTTCCTATTTCTTATAGACACTTTGGACACTATTTGAAATGGTTGAAACAATCCTGAACTGACTTCAGAAAACAATTTCTCTGCGGGGGCCTAGACTCTCCCAACACGCAGCGCATGCCCCTCCCCCAGCTCATACAGAAGAGTGCAAAGGGACTTCTGAGCTCACCCTTTGAACCTTAAACAAAACCTTGTGGACCCAACCAGGATTATTTCAGCGGTGCCTGGTAACACTGTCCTGCAGACAGACAGGCCTGACAGGCACCACTGTGAGCCCTCACTTCCCTGAGTTGCCAGGGGTAGGGTCAAGGCAATGACTGCAGGGCGGGGCTTCAGGGCCAGACAGTTAGGCTTTCTTTTCACTGTTGACTGGCCCAGGAAAGTTCCTGCTTAAGGGATTCCTTCACCGACAGCAGTGACCAGCTGCAGTGTGTAGGGTAAGACTTTCCTGGCCACCAGTCCTCAGCACTAATACAAAATAAAACCAGGCTCATCTGCAAAGACAGGACTTGAAAATTCGGCTCTGAGTCCCAAAGTCCTGCTCATTCGTCTTTCTTTGTTTTTGTCAGAGAGCTGATGTGCTCACCGTGCATAGACAGAGAGAAAAAGTACCCCTAATGGAGTGTGGTCACACTTCACTCCCTTCTCCATTTCTCTATCGTGTTTGGGCACACGTCTACACATACCTGCATGTTTTCCAATCAGTTTGCGGACTTGAACTGCAGTTGGTGATGTGGAATCGATCTACCTCAACCGCTAGGCCACAGGTGGGCCCGAAAGTCCTGTTTTATTTTATCAATTAATTAATTTTATTTATCAATATGTATTTATTTTGCTATAGGATGCATATGCTTGCTAGAGAGAGACAGAAATACAGAAAGGGAGAAATCACCACCACCACCACCACCCCAGAACAACGGTCATATCAAAATCCCTTCTCCTCCATCCTCCACTGTGATTTTGGGCACACATGCACGTGCATGTGCCCAGTATGTTTTTCAAGCCAGGAGGTCACCATTTTCCCAGTGTCATTTCCCGGTTCCCCAACACAAAGAGCTTACGTGCACTTGGAGAGGAGAAGGTCCAGCTCAGACCAGCTTAGCAGCCCCAGGGGTCCCTGTCCTAGTCCCCACCTCTCCAAGACCTCTCTATTTACCACGCAGGCTCCCTGCACTGTCCCTGGTGGAGCACAGGTAGGTTTGGGAAGCAGGTGCTGAGTTGCGGCGGGAAAGGCGATCTTTCTGCATCTACCAACAAGAGGCTGCCAGGGCCCGCTGGTAGGACGCCCACCAAGGCATTCTGGGGACAGGGATGGAGTGACGCAGAGGCCTGGGGACAGTCCGACTATGCTACTCCCTCCCGCGCTTCCTGTCCCGCTCCCACCCCTTGCTGGCCTCTCGGGCAAACGCTCCCCTCCAGACGAGTGGACTGGACCGAAGGAGCTGAGAGAGGCCGGCCCCAAAGCGGGAGGGAAAGGGCCGATGCCAGGTCGCCTTGGGAGCGATGACCAGGAGGGGACCGGCAGGGCGGCGCCGCGGCATCTCGAGGCCCCTACCCCACCCCTGTGACGGGGTAAACACTGACGCCCTGTGTGGCACGTCCGGATGCCGCTCCAGCAGACCGCGCCCGCCAAGCCCCTCCTCCCGAGACTTGGGCCGCCCCTGGGAGCGCGGCGGAGTCGCAGGAGCTACGCGCAGCGCTGCGATGGATGCAGGCGGCCAGGGCGCCGATGCCGGCGCGGAGGGCGAGGCGGGCGACCCGTACCGGCGGCCGGCGCGGCGTACGCAGTGGCTGCTGAGCGCCCTGGCGCACCACTACGGGCTGGACCGCGGCGTGGAGAACGAGATCGTGGTGCTGGCCACCGGCCTGGACCAGTACCTGCAGGAAGTCTTCCACCACCTGGACTGCCGCGGCGCTGGCCGCCTGCCCCGCGCGGACTTCCGCGCACTTTGTGCGGTGCTGGGGCTGCGCGCCGAGGGGGCCGCCGCCCCTGGAGACGTGGCCACAGGGGTGGCCACCGACCGAGACGAGGACATCGAAGAGGAGGCCAGCCTGGCGCTGCGCACGGAGCCGCCCGAGCTCACTTTCCGCCAGTTCCACGCGCGCCTCTGCGGCTACTTCTGCACCCGCGCGGGCTCCCGGCTGCCTCGCGGCGCGCTCAGCGAGCACATCGAGACGCAGATCCGCCTGCGCCGCCCGCGCCGCCGCCGCGCGCCCCGCGCACCCGACAGCGGCGGCTCGGACGACGAGCGCGTGGCGCGGCTGGAGGAGGAGAACGGCAGCCTGCGCGAGCTGGTGGAGGACCTGCGCGCCGCGCTGCAGAGCAGTGACGCGCGCTGCCTGGCCCTGCAGGTGCGCCGGCCGGCAACGGCGGGAGGAGGCCGTCGGGGCGGGGGCAGCGGCTGGGAGGTTGAGGCGGCCCTGGCCCTCCGGTCACACAACGTCCTGCTCCCGTCGCGCTCCGTCTACTCCGACTCGCTCCAGCCCCCACCCCCTCCTCACCACCCACCCCCTCCAGAGCCCGGTGCACGGCCACGCCCCCTTCTCCCCGCCCCAGCCGTCCGCGCCTTCTTGCCTGGTCACACACCCCAATCCACAGCAGCCTTAGCTCTTCCTGCAGGGTTCCGGGAGGGTCAGGAGGCCTGGCTGTGAGGACCGCCCTGTACTCCCACCTATAGGGGCTCCCTGCCCAGTGGGCTGGACGTCGGCGCCTTCAGACATTGGACAAACGCTGGGCTCACTCTTCCCGCCCAGAGCCCACGTGAGAAGCCGACAGGGAGCTCCCGCTGTGGGCCAGCCCGACGGCTCTGGGCCGCTGGGAAGGAAGGAACCCGGCGAGGTGCCGACCCATCACCTGCATCGGTCCGGTCCGCAAACACCGCTCGGCCCTGGGATCTGCCATCAGAGAGGAGGAAGGCCCTCCTGCAAGGGACCACAGGCCAGCACTGACATCCTGCCCGCCCCCGTTTGCCCAGTCACCTGGCGTGAGAGTCTGAGGGTGCTGCTGGTGCAAGGAGCGGCAAAGGCTGGTCTTCAGTGACACGAGTGTGGCCGGGGAAGTGCAGCGGGCAAGGCGTCTCGGCTAAGCCGAGGGGAGGGTGAATCAGGAGTGATGGGTGGGCGTCTGGGACTGTGAGCTGAAAAGATGACGGCACGCACGCCCCGGTGTTCACTCAGCACCCACTGAGCGCCAGGGACGAAGCCCACCCTCACGGACCAGCAGTCGGGGCTGGCTGCTCCCGGAGCCCAGGGCAGCAGGACCAGCGGGAGCTAGATGCCCTCGAGGGGCTGGGGTGGGGCGGACAGAGGAGGAGCCTGCACAGAACCGCGGCTCTGTGCAAAGAACAGAATACGGCTCCTCGCTTGGTGCCCCCATCCGTACACGGGTAACGCTCCTTAGAGATGCTGCGAGGACCAAACGAGTTCGGACGCACGGGCCCCTACAGCCGCGCTATTAGCACACGGTTACTCGGCTCACGTGCCTTGCAAGCGCGGGACCGGGGCTGCGGCCGTTGCCGGGGTTCCTGTCGTGCCTAGGACGAGGCGCTCACCTCCTGCCCTGCTGCCCTGTCCCTTACAGGTGGGCCTCTGGAAGAACCAGGCGGATGACCGCGAGGCGGATCGCGGCGGGCCGGAGGCGGCGGCGCGAGAGTTGCAGCAGGCGCGGGGCGCCGCGGCGGCAGCAGAGGCCCGAGCCGGGATGCTGCGCCAAGGCCAGGCCGCAATGCGGCGGCGCGCGGAGCAGGCCCGGCAGGCGGTGCTGCTCAGCCTGCCCCGCGTGCGCGAGCTCGAGGCACTGGCGCGCCAGGTGCCCGGCCTGCGGCGCTGCGTGCGGCGGCTGGAGGCAGAGCTGCGGGGCTGCAGGTGAGTGGGTTCGCGGAGCGGGCCTGTCGACTCCAGGCAGTCGAGCTTCCTTTCTACGCGTCCTCACTAATCCTTTCGTCCACCGTCCTTCCGTTTCTCAAGACGTTCCTCTACCCACTGCTCGCTCTCAGCCAGCCCTCCATCCTGTTCACGCACAAAGCCTGCTTGTTCATTCGTGAGCTGCAGGTGGTTATGCCCATCCGTATTTGCCCTTCGGTTCGATCATGATAGTAGCTCCCAATACCGAGCTGTTCCGGGGCGTTTACCTGCACTGGGCACGTGTGGGGGTCTGGGTTTGCTGTAGGTTCTGGCGAGGCACTGGCTGTGGGTTGAGAGCCGAGGGTGGGGTGTTGCCTGGCAAGATGGCCAGGAATGGGGAGAAACCAGCTAGAACACGGGCTAAGCCCTGAGGCAAGAGGAACTCGGCCCACCTCAGAAACTGAAAGGTGACCACAGTAGTTGGAGGGAGTAGCTGGCAAGGCAGGGAAAGGCCTGATGACTCAGGCGAGAAGGTGACTCTCTGTCTTTCCTTAAGAGAACATGGAGTCATGAACAGTTCTAAGCAAGGGGCTGAAGACAGACTAGCATTTCAATATAGTTACCTTGGCTACGGTTGTGAGGATGTGGGGATGGGGGGGGGAGTGGGGAGGAGGGGCCTGACCCTGGCTGCAGCTGGAGCCGGCCATCCTCCTGCAGCTCCAAATGTTTGGGTAGTCATTTCCTGTTTGCATAGCTGATCAGCTAAAGTGCGGGGCTGGCTGGGGGGCGCGGTGTCTAGCCTTGGAACATTCTCCAAGAGGAGAAATAATGGGTCTCTTCTTGGTTTTGCCCTGAAGTCACAATTAGTCCCTCTGCCCTGTACAGTAGAAAACATGGCATTATATCCGTGCCCAATTTACTCTGACAACACTGTGAGATGGAGGCTTTACCCCCATTGTGTACACTGTGGCAAGTGAGGCCCTAGGTCTGTTAGGCCAAGGTGCACAGCTAGAAAGTGGAAAAGGAAGGGTTGCCTGGCCCTGCAGCCTGTATTCTTTCCTTCTTTTCACTTCCCTTTTTTTGTTGATTCACAGTGACAACATGGCTGCTGCACCTCCAGGCCTGTTCAGGCATAAGCAGAGGAAGAGCAGCAGTGGGGTGGGAGGGGTTTTGCATTTGTATTCCCACCAGAGCTTGCACCTGCATCTCACTGGCCAGAACTGTGTCCCATGACTATCCCCACCATCAAGGAGTCCAATTGTCAGCCAGTCCCAAACAAAATTGTGGTTCTATTAGCAAGGATGAAGGGGGAGCAGCTTGCAGACACTCTAGACACACGTTATGAACAAGGAAACAGGACCAGAGAGTGGAAGACACCATATGAGGACCACGTGGGGACAAGGCGAATGACTCTGTCATTTGTTCCTCTGCCTCTCACCCTTGCCAGACCAGCAGGCAGACACCTCTGCCCCTTCTCTGCAGTCAGACTCTGCAGGTCTGGGACTGACATGCCTCACACGCACCCTCTGTGAAGGCAGGAGGGGAGGAGGTGGAGAGCACAGGCATTTGATGGTCACCAACCGTCTGCCAAGTGTGATGCCCGGCACTCTCTGCGTCAGCCATGCAGCCTCTGAACCAGCTTAGGAGAGCTACCTGCGCTTCACAGAGGGGAACACAAGCCAGCATGGCACAGCAAGGAAGCAACAGGGCAGAATTTGGATCCCAGGCTGGTGGCACAACCACACACACAGGTGTGGTCTGGTCACACACACAAGTCCTTCTTGCCTCTCCCACCCTGGACATGTGGCTGGCCGGGGAGGGGCTGGGTGTGGAGGCCAGTGCTACTTTTGCATTTCAAGTGCCAGAACTTAGATGTCCCTGCATGTTGAGCCAGGACCCCACCCCCACAGCCACAGCAGAGGGCCTACAGTCAGGACAAATGACTGGAAGGGGCCCCCAGCCCAGACATTAGCCCTAGTATGTCCCCAGGCGCCCTGCAAGTGTGTCTGAGGGAGAGTGCAGTGATGGAGCTCCTCCCTTAGGAGTGACAGCTCGAAGCCATCTGCTAAAAAGAGACCAGCTCACTCCCATACCCATGCTCGGAGGCTGGCATCAACTCCCCAGTGAGCAGGGAGTGTCACACACTGCCACCTCTCTCACATAGGGTCTCAACAACTCAATTTTTCATTTCTAGGACTTTTTTTCAAGTTCATTTATTTCTCCCACAAGTAAGATAAGTAGAGACAGAAAGAGAGAGCGAGCACTCCCAAAAGGATCCACCCCAACCTCAGCCAACCCCAGATCTCACACACACACACATGCCTGGCATACTCAGGAAGGTTTCCGGATGCGAACCCGGAGCCCTCCCTCATGGCTAGCCTTTGCAGGGCCGCCTCTTACCACTGTGCCATTGGGCCCTGGTTTCTAGACCTTCTGTTCAGTTCTTTCCACACCTCCACTCTCTCTCTACCTGCTGGGCCCTTGGACTCGACCGTCTTCCCATCCTGGGGTGTTTTACATTGGCTGTGAAGATGTGTCCAGGTTTGATTTGCCGTTTTTGACAGTGAACCCGTCTTGGCTCCCATTATTCTTGGGCGCCACGTAGAACTGGGGCGTGGTCCCATCTTCCTCCACCAGGGTCTGATTCTGAACTTCCTTTTAGATGCGTTTCTCAGCTGGAGTTTCCTACAGCACAGGTAGTAAGAAGTTGGTTCCCCACCTGGGAATAAAACCTCAAGGCCGATAGGTAGAGTGTTCTCTTCTGTGCTCATGGTGAGACAGTACTTCCGTTAACACCCCAGGCCAGGTCTGCACTGGCCCATGCAAGCATTTCAGCTCCATCTCCTGCTCTCCAACAGGCTGGAGGGCCCCCTTTTGCTGTCAACCTTGCCTTTGTATCCTTCCAGGTGGGCATATTTTCCCTGGCCTCTCTGTGTGTTTGCAGAGGGAAGGGAACGTCCCATAGCACTTCAACCCGCCATCTGGAGCAGCACCCTAAGGGAATGTAGAGCACACACTGGAGCCACTGGAGACAGTCCCTGATGCACGCCACAGCTTTCCCTAAGGCCCCCCCGCCCCCCGTGGCCCATGCCCTGCATTAGATGCCTTGGGGACACAGAAATGGCACGAACATGTCCACATTCCTCTGAGGATCTTCCAGGCCCAGGAGAAGCTGGTTGTGAACACACACATTAGGACACAAATGTGCTGTGTGCAGAGCCACGGCGTGGCCATGCTGCCTTGCGATCCAGAATCCCAGATCCATCAGAAGCACTGCAGGCATCAGTGGGGTCTCCAGGGCTCCAAGAACAAGGGAGAACCCAGGAGCTCCTCTGGCCAGCCCACCTGCTGAGGAAGGCAGCCCTCCCAGGGGCTTGCCCCTTCCTTCATGGCTGCACCAGAGTCCCGCATCCCCATGGCTGGTCTCTTTCTAAGCCCACACTTCATGGGAGACAAGAAATCAGGCCTTCTTCAAATCCCACAAAATACCTGTTCCCACAGCACATCTGTGTGCATGGTAGACTTTCTGGTGATTGAGGAGGGAGATGAAACAGTAATGCTAGATGCTTTCTGTGCAGGGTTTAGTACCCATTCATGCTGCCACTTGAAGCCCACCCTAGGTGTTCCACAGACACCTCTCCCAACTTACACCCAGCTGCTCTCCATCTTTCTCACCTGTTTTCTTTTTTCTTCCCTTTCTTTTTTCTTTATGGCTTTTGCCATAGGGCACGTGTGTTCACCAGGAGAGAAAGAGAGAGGGAAAGTGAGAATCTAAGGGGATGGCCACACGGCAATCCCTTCTCCATCATCCTCTTAGGATTTTGGCCATGAACACAAGTGATTTTCAAGCTGCTGGGTTCAGGGCTCAAACTGCAGTCCTCCATGTGGGAGTCCAGCACTTTAATCACCACACCACCTCTGGCCCAACTTTTCTTCCTTTCTATCAGTTAGGTCACTTAGAAGAGTGCTAGAAAATCTAGCTCACACTGACTTGAGTGAAAAAGTTGGTTTGTAGAACTGTAAACTCTAGGCACATCCAGCTTTATGCACAGCTGGATCCAGGTACCAGACAATGTTACCAGAATACACAGAAGCTCTGCTTCACACTTACGCAAGTTCTCCCCCAACTCACACAAAGTAGCCCCTGGACTGTCAGGCCATCTCCAAATGCTGAGTCTAGTAAAAAGATCACCTCTCGTCTGTGTCATCCTACTGAAGTCCCAGAACTGAGCCTTATTGCACCAACTTGAAAACATGTTTATCTTTTGCATCCCAAATCCCCATTTGTGTCTCAGAACAGCCCATCTGTGGCAACTGTAGACTAGATAGTGAAGGCCCAGGGAGCAAGCCTGGTGGATGAGGGGCAGGTTTCCTGTTGCAGAGTGCTTTGGGATGGATTGGGGACACTGTGCTCTCAGGCCTGTGCCTGCTCAGGTACTTCCGTCCCTGCTGGGAGGGTAAGCAGAAAGGTCGCTACTCCCAGACCCTTCCCCAGCCAGGAGCACCCCAAAGAAACAGGAGGTAATAGTGAGATTGTGCATGACCGGAAAGTAGACACACGAGCATGCACTGGCCCCTGTCCTCCAACATGAAAGAAAAGGGCACACGAGGTGACCCCTACATAGTGCAACGACCTGGTCCTTCCTGGAAGTGGCACACTTGGCTCTGGGGCAAGGGTCCGGGGTAGACTCATGGCATCTCCTCCTCTTGAAGCCCTGGCTCTTAGCCATGTGCCTGGCCTGGCCTGCTCAGCGGCACAGAGCAGCCAGGCCCAGCTGGTGGGGACTTCAGGACAACTTGGGCAGGCAGCCTGGAGCCAGCACCTCCCAGCAGGGCTTAGGCTCACATAGCCAGAAGCCAAGTCAGAAAACCCAGCCCAGCTCAGCAGGAATAGGAGAAGAGGTGGCTGGCCTGGCCTGGGGGAGGATGAAAAGGCCAGGGGCGGAAGGAAGGGCAGCCCATTTGACCGGCCTCTGTGGAGGGGACACACATACAAGGCCCTCCAAAGGCCACCACCTTTCTTCTGTCCATTGCAACAGCTCAGCCAGTACTGGGGGGCCACAGTTAGCGGGTAGGAGGTGGAAGGGCCTGGGCTGTGGGCCAGGTCCATCTAGAGCTGCCCTGCTCTCACTGTTCTTGGAGGCTACATATGGGTGGCCACAGTAGGAGAGGCCTCTCCAGGGACAATACCCAGAACTCACTAAGGCAGGGCAGCTGGGCAGCCCCACAGACCCTGGGCCCACAGAGGCAGAGACTGGCTTGATGAGTAGGGCCAGGCTCAGAAGGCTCAGCCTGGCCTGGGTTCAAATCCCAGGTTTTTCACATGGTGGGACCTTATACTGTCCCCTTTACCTCTGTGACCTGTCTCCTTATCTGAAAGTAGCACTGGGAGTCTGTTCCCTGGGTCTCAGTGTGAATTTGAAGGAGGTGGCAGAACTCTGGGCGTACTAGCATCCTCACCTCTGTGTGCCTCAATTTCCTCGTCTGCAATGGGGACAAGTAACAATACGTACTCTGTGGGTCTCTGAGGATGGAAATACTGGTGTGTGCACAGTGCCAAGCGCAGTGCATCTGAGAAGGTGTGAATGAATGTGGGAAAGTCCCTCTGTCCCTTACTGCAGCACTACCAGACACCACATACCCTGTGAACAGTACTCGGGGGGGGGGGGGGGGGGGGAGGGTTCAGGGAGTGGGGTTAGTGTTCGGAGTCCAGCCCCTAGAAAGAACTTTGTCTGTGGGGACCACCGGCGAAAGCACACGGGCAACTCCAGCTGAGGTTGGCAAGGTCCTGACAGAGAGGGCCTAAATGCTGGGTTATGATCGCAGCAGAATGCCACCACTGGGTGCCGAAGGATGAGTAGGAGTTTTGTCAGGTATCCAAGATTCAGATTCTGTGAGTACAAAGGTGTTGGTGCCTCTTGGGGAAGAAGAGACTTCTTTGTGGCTGGAGAATCTGAAATGGACAAAGAGGATGCCAGAGGACCATGAATGCCAGGCTGAGACACAAGACCCCTACTCCAGAGAAAGGCTTGAGCTGGGAGTGAATCAATCCAATATGTGCTCCAGAAAGACCTCTTTGCCTGTGTGTGGAGGATAGCCTGGGCTAGGGTGTGGGGAAGTAGAGGCAGAGGCTGAGGGAGGTAGAGAGGGGGACCTCCAGAGCCTGCCTGACCTCCAGAGCCTGCCTGGGCTGGAGTTCGGGGTGTGTCGCTCTGCCATTCTCCACCCCCAGACAGAGCTTCCTCATGACAGAACCTCCGGACCTGCCGGCCAAAGGTGGGTACCACAGCTGGTGCAGTATCCCCTTGATAACGGGGACCTTCTTCTGGGTGGAGGAGCCATGAAGGGCTGCTCAGAACAACCCTCTCAGGCGAACCAGGCCATGGGAGGCCACACCCGTCTCCCCAAGTGCCCATGAAATCTTTCTATCAGCCAATGGTCCTAATATGGGTCGTGCCCCTCCCTAACCCTGCTCTTTTCTACCCAGAAAAGCAAACCTTGCCACTGTGGACATCCACAGATGCACACTGGCCAGAGGAGGGTCCCAGGCAGGTCCCAGGGAGCAAGTAAGACCTTCTCAGCCCAAGTGGAGGTGGCAAGGGAAGAGTGTAGAGCCTACTGGGTGGCCGGTCCAGAGTGTGCCCAAGCAGCGAGGCCTCTAGGACTCTGAGGACAAGGTGGGCCTGTGCTCTGGCTGGCAGCCCTGCGTACCCTCTCTCAGACTGGGAAGAGGGACCTGACGGCACAAGCTAGTACAGGAACAAATGAGTCAAGGGAAGGGAGGCAGGACAGCAATCTGCCCCAGGCAATGCAGTAAGTCTGAGCATGGCCTGGGCTGGACTCCGTCTTCCCAGAGCCTTCTGAGGGCCTAGGTGGCAGGCTCACCCTGTCCGCCCACGCTGTATGCCTATGTTGACTTTGGTGGTTGGCATTTCCTTGGGCTCCTCATCTAGAAAACAGTCCATTGTAGTACCAACCTCAGGAGGTGGGAATTGAACAAGAAGATGCACAGACAGCTTTGAGAGCTGGGCCTGGCGTGTACTGCAGGGTCACTCGGAGGCGCTGTAGCCACTGCTGGCCTGGTGGGCACATGTCTACTGCTCACTGCCCCAAGGGACACAACGTCCCTGTACTTGCCCTGCTCTGTGGTTGGAATACAGCTCCTCAATCCTGAAGCCCCACATGGGGCCTCCAGCACCTGTCGGGGAACACTCACGGCCCAACATGTGTCACTGAGGTCAGGTCAAGGTGCTCCACAGACAGGCAGGTGGCCCCAAAGTAGCCAAGCCCGGGAGGGCTCAATGGAAGGTAAGTGCTGTCACCAGGAGGTGAAAAGAGTCCACAGATCACAAAAGCTAACACTTGCCTTACAGACACCCCAAAGGGGGAAATCCCAGAACCACAGAGGCTGCAGCAGATTGTGAAGCGGAGTAAGAGAGGTGAGGGCCGTACGCTCAGACATTTTGCTAAGCAGTCTGGCAGTTTTCGGAAGGCCAAGCTCCTGCAGTGCATCAGTGGGTTCCATTCCTTCACGAGAGGTCTCTTGTCACACAGACTGGTGACGTTCCCACCTGGAGACCCTGGAAGAGGCGGCTCCCAGTGGAGGCTCAGCAAGGTTTGCAGCCCCCAAGGAGCTAGTGCCAGGATGTTGCATGGCCTAGCCTCCAGTCGGGAAGCACATGTGTCTCTGCAACCCCACTCCAGGGAACATGTGGAGAACATGAGGGGGAGGACAGCCTGATCTCCATGCTGTCTGATGGTTCAGCCTAGAACAGGGACTATGAAGGTGGCCTCATTCAGGGGAAATAGTGAAAAGAAAGCATATGATTCTGTGAGTGGAGGGAGCTCTGTATCGGAATTTCAAGCTGCTAGTGATTAAAACCTGAGCATCACGCTGTCGTCACCAGTCTCTACTTTCAGACACCATTTCCATGCAGCGCAATCAGCCACCCCAGCACCAGTGAGCTCTGACCCTCCGATCTCCCCAAAGTGCTGACAAAATCCCCCTACAGCCAATGGTTCTGATATGGCCGTGCTGCTCCCTAAGCTAACCCCTGGGCCAGAGACAGGGACTGTACTCATGGAATGACAGCCCGGAGCCCAGGCCATCCTGACCATGCTGAGCCAGTTCTTCATGTAACCACAGTCCCTGCTAGACCAGAGCTCCTTGAGGGCAGCAGTACTTTGCTGTCCCCACTGTCACCAATCCTGGGGAGGGCCTGTCCCAGGAAAGGCTGGCCTGATGTGAAATGCTCTGTTGGGGCAGTCCTGAGAGGACTGAGGTGAGGTGGAGAAGCCTGGAGCCACCCAGTGTCAGAGGCCTAATCTGGGCTGGGGCCAACCTTCTCAACTCCTCTTTTCCTGATTTTCTGTCAGAAGTGACTGCAGCTGTTCCTTGTTCAGTAAGTCACTGAGTACCAGGAGCGGTGTAGCAATGTCACAGTGGACTGTGACAGAAGGGAGTGTGAAGTGGCAGGGCTGCTAGCTGTGGCTATCAGAGAGGGCACCATGGCTGGGTGCCCTGAATGGCAGACCTCCATGTCCTCCACTCTGGGGTTGGAGGTCCAAGATCAAGTTCTCAACAGGGCTGTTTATATGAGGCCTCTCCTTGGCTTGTGCTCAAGCGCGTTTGCGTGGTGAACCTAGGACCCTCCTCACAAGTGGCTGTGCTAATACTGGTCCCCATGTGACCTCACTCCTTGAAAGACTGTCCTGATCAGTCCTACATGGAGGCCCTGCTGGCCTGGACTTCAGCATATGAACTGGGGACAGAATAGGGCCCACCCCAGGGGCTTCTCTGAGGGGGGCTACATGTGAGCAGAGCCTGGCAAGCAGGTCAGCAGCGAAGAAGGGCAGCAGGGGCTGGGGGCCCAGACACCCCCTCTCCGCAGTAGTAGCAGCATGGAGTCTACAAAACGTCCCCCAACTCAGACCCACCCACTTCTCCCCAACTCAGCACTGCCCCTGTGACGTCCCGCCTTGGAGCTGTGTCTGGCCTGACTGCATAGTGGCCTAGGGTCTCTTCAATGCCCAGGTGGGGCCTATGGCTTCCTGCCCACAGGCCCAGGACCCTGCACCTACAGCCCTCCTATGCTATGCTCTCCCCCCCGCCCCCCATGGATCTCCAGCCCTAAAGCCACCACAGCCCTGCTGCAGGCCTTGCCCTTCCTCAGAGGCTGCCCCAGCCTGCTCTTGCCATCCCCACAGCCCCTGGCTTTTCCATGTGGCACTCTGCTATGGCCAGAGTCACCCAGGAGACAGGAAGCTGGCGGGGTCAGGGCCATTGTGCTGCCATGCCATGGACAGCAGCTGGCTCAAGATGACATGCTTCAATAGTCACAGGAAAGAGGCAGTCCCGGGTCTGCAGCAGATCCCTAGGGGTGGGTGTCCAGGTCCCCTCTTCAGTAAAGGTGGGGTCCCCTGAGACCACTGGGACCAGGGAGGAGGCACCGTATAGGAGGCTTCTCAGCCCAGAGGAGACAGCGCCACCTCCCCGCCCAGGTTATTTCCGCTCCCCCACTTCCTATGGTTGTCCTGCTTCTGCAACCAGCCCCACTTCCTGCAAAGCTTCTTAGCTCAGGAAACAGCAGGCAACAAAGGAGGCCTGTGTGTGTGAACCCCAGGACCTCCTGGGGGTGGTGCATCTAGAGCCCTGGCCAGCCTTCCCAAGGCTCAGGACTGGAGCAGAGAAACCAACACCAGGGCATTTTCTATTTGTTCCAGAAAAGGCCACACCCAAGTATGATGGTCTTTGGTGTGTGGCCTAGATGTAACACCTTGGGCTGTCCCCTACTGTAGTTGCGATGTCTGGCAGACCCCAGCTCATAGCTACCATAACAGTATCTGCAGACTCATTACCATTCGGACTCTGGACATCAGGGGCAGACTCTCCTGAACGATCTGCATGGGCCTTAAAAGCCAGTGTAAGAGGAGACTTCCTGCCTAGGAACATGGCCGGAGTGGTGCTAGGCGCCCAGGCTGTGCCCCTCCTCCCATGGACAGCCTTGCTTAGCCCCTCACCCATAACCTTTCCTGACCACCTGGGGGCCAGTGGGCGCATAAAGCATGATGCTCTACAAGGCTTACCCACATGGGAAGGGTCTACTTCTCATCCTGGGGCCTCCCTGAGCACACCAGGCACTCATGTTTATGCCCACCATCCAGGCTGGCTGAGGCACCCATCAGAGGTGCCTCTCTCTCATTCTTTGTGTCCACGCATGAAATAAATTCCCTCATGGAATAAATAAACTTTTAAAAATTTGAAAATAAAGCTCTTTTTTTTTTTTGGATAGGTTTTTGCTATAGGGCGCGTGCGCTCGCCAGAAAGACAGAGAGAGACAGAGAGATAGAAAGCGAGAAATCACCCCCCAGGGGGGATGGCCACGCCGCAATCCCTTCTCCTCCATTCTCCTCTCGGGATCTTGGGCACGCACGCACACGCGCCCGGCGTGAGTTTTAAGCCACCGGGTCCTGGACGCAAACCGCGGTTGACTACGTGGGAGTCCAGCGACATAGCCATTACGCTAACTGCTGGTCCCGAAAATAAAGCTCTTAAGACAGAGCTGTAGCTCTAGGTGTGGATACAAAGGGCATCCTTGCTGGATCTGCATCACTAGCTGGGCTGACTACAAGGGTTGAGCTGGAGGGACAGCCTGACTAAGAGCAGAAGCCTACGTCTCCTGGCACCTGCTGGGAGTGAGGCCCCGTGCTGAGGACTCCGTACAATCTCATGTGGCCCCAGTAAGTGCTGTGAGCAGCTTATCAGTAAAGGTGCTTTAGAAACTTCCTGAACTTAAAATAAATAAATAATAACAATGCTTGAAGTTGCTAGTAACACAAAACCCAACTTGGAATGCCTTAAACCACGAAGATGTTTACTGTGCCAGAGGAGAAGTCCAGGGGAGAGCAATTTCCTGGCAGCCTGGTACTATTTTGAAGCTCTGTCTTCCCACCTTGTCACCTTGGTCTGTCAGCAAAGCCCCCTGTGGTCACGATAGCTGCCATGGCCCCAGCCATCCTGGCACATCCAGAGACTCCCCTTTTCCTGGAAGTCCCCTTACCTGTCTCTGGCCAGAATCACATGCCTGTTCCTGAACCAATCCCTGGCAAGGGACGGGATCCTCACAGCTGGCTTCCCCAATCATGTCTCCTCTGGAAACTCTTGAGGCAGTGCTCACGGCACAGACAGGGGCGACTGTGTGGGTGGTTGTATCTGATTTCTGTCACAACAGTAACAAGAGACCACAGACTTAGGGACTTAAAACAACACCTTTATAACCTCGAAATCACACAGGCCCGTCATGGGCTCTCTGGGGCAGGAGGGAGGAAGGTGCTCCCAACTTGGTCTTGTTCCTTGCGTTGTGGGGCCAAGACCCCTTTTCCTGTTGGCCATTGTCCAGGGTCACTGTCATCTTCCAGCCAACAACAACTGACCTGAGTCCTCCTCATACCTCAGACCTCTGAGTCCCTCCTACACCCTGGCAGAGTGGGCCCTCTGCTCCTACAGGGCCTGGTGACCAGACAGGGAACCCTCCTGCCTGCAGCCAGGTGTGCCTTCTGTCCTCATTGAGAGAGCTCTCACCACAGTGAGAGCTCGCCTCACTCACGTTCTGTGAATATGGGGGGCTACCCCAGAGGTTTGGCTGCCCCAGTGGAAACCATAGTGCCCACCACAGTGAGGCTGTTTTCTTGGAAAGAAAGTGGAGTTCAGAGAGGTGATATGAGTTGCTCAAGGCTGGTCCCAGGTGGGGGTTAGGGTCACAAACAGAAATCAATGCTGCTCACTGATGCAAAGGAAGAGCTGGCTGGCAGGGTCTCCAGTGGCCATCAGAATGATGGGTAGGTTGGGACCAGACTCAGCTGGAAAGCAAGGGAGGGCAGACCTGCTGGCCACAGGAGCAGTGAGGGCATAGGCAGCATCAGACTGGCCTCTGGAGCCACCTCTCATCGGGCCAGCAGAGAAATAGAATTCCATGCACCTGTGCTTGTCCCGCCCATGCCCCCAGCTGATTGGATGGCACCCTCCACTAGGCCCTGCCTATTAAAGGCCTCACCGCCTCTTAAAGCCATTTCACTGGGGACCGCACTTCCCAAATGTGAATTCTGGGGACAAACTTCTACCCAAACGCCGCACCCTACAAAGATCGTCAACCACCTATTCCCTGATTATGTGATCTAAAGCAACAGCTTCCCCATTGGTTACCCAGATGGACACACTGGCCATTCAGGAGAGTCCCCTCCCTCCACCCTCAGGGTGGTCTCTCTACGCCCTGTCAGATGGCTGGTTCCTCCAGAGCCTTGTTCGGTAAGCTCAGCAGATTCAGAAGGTGCTAACGGCCTTGGCGGTAAAGGTCAGACCTCAGTTCTCCAGGCTGATTATACATGTTTTTTTAATACTACAGTCCCTCAACGGAAGGCAGAGATCGGCAATCAGATCGTCCCAGGGGGCGAGTCTAGCCCACACTCATTTTTATACAATCTACAAAATAAGAATAGTCTTTACATTTGTAGGTGCTGAAAACATTCAGAAAAAGTGCTATGGTTTGAATGTGTCCCCTCCCAATTCATGTGTTAAAATCTTGTGAGCCACCAGAACAGTGTTGAGAGTAGAGACTTAACCCCATTATGCTGGGGACCCTGGGAGGTAACGAATTAGACACAGTCATGGGAGCGTGATGACTAACTGGTTACCTCACAAGGAGACACATACACAGACACATCCTGTTCTGATCAGAACAGGATGACCCTCACCAGGTGGGATTGCCTGACCTTGAACCTCTAAAACCATGTCTAAGCAAATCCCTATGCTTTAAAATAACCCATCTTTAGGTATTTCCGTTGCAACAATGGACTAAACAAAGATACTTTATGACACACGAAAATCTCATAAAATTCAAATGTTAGTGTCCATAAGCAAACTTTTATGGGAACACAGCCACATTTTTCTGTTTATATGTTATCTGTGGCTGCTCTTTTTTTTTTTTTTTTTTTTAAGGTTTCTGCCATAGGGCATGTGCACTCACCTGAGACAGAGATAAAGTGAGAAATCACCCCCCAGGTGGATGAGCACACAATTCCTTCTCCTCCATTCTCCTCTTGGGATTTTGGGCACGCATGTACACATGCCCAGAGTATTTTCCAAGCCACGGGGTCCAGAATCAAGCATGATCAACCATGTGCAAGTCCAGTGCCTTACCCACCACTGGGCCCTGTGGCTACTTATTTGTTTGTCGAAGACAAGGTCTCAGCTCAGCCCCTCACCTAGTGGTTGAAGAGAGCCAGATCCCACATGGTCAACTACAGTTCAAATCTGGGTCCTAAGCACATCAGGCACATGTGTGTACCCAAAAATCCCAACAGAAAGGAGAAACAGATGAGAAGGGATTGTAGAATGACCACACCCCATTGGAAGTGCTTTTTCCTATGCTACCTCCACCCATTTCTTCTTCTCTAGGAGCACGTGCTCTCTGGCAACTGAAAAGAAAAAAGACCTGGTCTCGCTGTGTCACCATCTCCCTGCCTTAGCCTCCTGAGTGCTTGGGACTATGGGCACCCCCAGCCCAGGTCCTGTGGGTGCTTTTGCAACAGCAGAGCTGAACAGTTGAAACAACCACCATATGGGTTTCAAAGCCTGAGAGACTATCTGGCCCTTTACAGAAAAGATTGCTAACTCCTGAGCCAAACAACAATGTCCTGGCCAGCCCTGGTGGTACAGTGTAATGAATACACTATGGTGCGGAAATCACACAGGAAGGTCCCACGTTCACACATCAGATGAGTGCACGTGCCTCTAATCCTGGCTGGCTGAGGCCATGTGTGTCTCTCTCTTTCTTAGGAAATAAATAACTTTAAATGACAATATCCTTACAACTTGCTTTCACTGTAATTATCTGAGACTGGAGTCTGGTTCTGGTTTATACATAAACAATTTTTTTCTGCAGTTTTAATATATGAAGAATTTTCCAAGAATGCAATGCTATGGGATTTGAAGGAGGTTTATACTTTGTTTTGCTTGGAATTGTCCATTTCTCATCAATTCAGAACAGCACAGATTTGATAATATGTGGGATGCTTGTACCCCTCTGAGTCTGTGTGCTCATCTATTAGTCCATCTAATCAAACTTATCATCTACCATCTACCTACCTCTATCACCTGTCTATGTATCTATTGAATCTGTTTGTCATCAGAATACATTTTCTTAGCCTTTTTTTAATGCCAAATATAGGGAAAGAGTGTCAACAACTTTCAATTACTTTCTCCTTTTAAATTCACATTATCCATTACAAGTAGGTTTAGTTGTATTTAATAAACTTGTATATATATTTTGAAATACACATTATATTATAAAATTACCTTCCTTTTCTTTCTCCTTCAAGTTGCTGTTAAGGCATATCTTTCTTTCCTTTTTTTTTTTGGGGGGGGGAGAAGTTTTTGCTATAGGGCGTGTGTACTTGCCAGAAAGAGACAGACAGAAAGTGAGAAATCATCCCCCATCCCTGGGGTATGGCCACACCACAATCCCTTCCCCTCCATTCTCCTCTTGGAATCTTAGTCATGCATACGTGCATGCCTGGCGTGAGTTTAAGCCACCAGGTTCAGGATTTGAATCGTGGTCGACTACATGGGAGTCCATCAACATAGCCATTACGCCAACCACTGGTCCCAAGGGCATATCTTTCATCCAGCTCATTGCTGGATAGCACAGGGATGTTCCAAATAACCATTATGATGAGAGGATGTCAGTATGTCAGGGTGGGGTCCTCTGCTCTGTGGGGCAGAGGTGACTGAGGGGCAGGGAAAGAACTCGGCTCTCAGTGCTTCAAGCTCACTGGGCACTAGTAGCCAGGCACTGGCCAGACTAGGACATTCTTCCAAGAGCTGTGTCATTTTGTGCTATATCTACATAGCACCTGCATTATTTAATCAATATCTTTCTTTCAATTGACTCACTCTTTTTACTTAGTTTTTAAAGGAAGTTATAGCACTATCATACATGTAATACTAAAACTAATAGATGTGCTGATTATTTTAGTATACATTAAAATAAATGTTTAACTGTTCAGAACACACATATGCACTTGTCTGAAGCACACTTGTAATCGTCCTGAGTGTTAGTGAAGGCCTGAGCTCCACATGAGCCCTCTGCCTGAGCCCTCCCCACAGCTTACCGATGTATAAATGCAACAAATGGACTAGAGGCTCAGACAGGGAAGGGAGTTGTGAAGGTCACACAGCAAAGCCACAGTCCTAGGGGCTCCTGAGCCCCCTCTCTGCATCACAGAGTGGAAATCTGGAGCCAGGAGCTGCCAGGACAGTGTAGGGGTAGAGAGCGACACCTGACCCTTGTCAGACAGCATGAACCCCTGGGCTGGCAGCCAGATGTGGCCATTGGCCTCCAGCAGAAGGAAGACATCAGAGGTTCACCAGGGGCTCTGGTCACGAACAGATGTGGCCAGCTGGGGAACACCCAAACACCCACACACAGGTTCTGGGTCTGTCGGGAAGTGAGGGTGTGAGGGAGCAGATGCTGCCAGAGCCCTCCTGTCCCTAACCCTGGAGTCATGCAGCACCAGCACTGGAGTTGGCTCTGCCATCTCAGCCAAGCTGCATCTGCTTGTCTGTGGCTATTACCACATGCAAAGGCCCGAGGGCAGTGTAGATCAGTGCATCTGGCTGCCTGTGCCCAGGTCCTGCCTGACAAAGCTGGAGGGCTGAGCTGGCTCAGATCCAGGAATCTCATGTTGTGCTAAGGATGCTGGAGGCTTTCCCTTGCTGTTGAGAAAGTTGACCTTTGATCCCTTCAGCAGCAGAATGGAGTGGGGACTGAAGGGACAGAACTGGAGCAAGAAGGGGGTGGGTGAGGGAGTTTCTCCCCACCCCTGGGGCTCTTCTGAACAAAATGTGCTATTGGGTCAGCTTTGTGGTGTAGCAGCAACACACCCCTCAAGTGATGCTAGTTCAAATGGGCTACTGCAGGCTCAGCTCCCAAGTCAACCTGTACACACCAGGCGCACGCACTCATGAGCCCAGCCAGCTGGCAAGGCTTAGCGGGGAAGCAGGGGTTGGGCTGTGAGGCACTGAGAGCACTTGTCTTTCTCTCTCTCATGAAAGTAATATGTAAATTTTTGTTTTAAAGTTTAATTTTTTTTTTTTTTTTTTTTACTCAGGGCCTTGGCCTTGTACTTTGTTACTCCTGGGCGAGGGGCTGGCATGTGTGGGACTTGGACTTCTCTAGCTGGCTGTGGGAAGCCATAGGAGGCTTTGGAGCTGGGTCAGATAGTGAGTGCTGGTGGCCCAAGTGGGAGGAGAGCAGACACAATGATACTCAGCAGCGGCAATGGTACCTCTGGGCCTTCACACCAGTAGGGGAAGCTCCAGCCTCCAGGAAGGAGAGGATCTGGCCATGGCGCCTGGCCCACTAGCAAGGCCACCATGGACCCAGGCCCTGTCCCAGTCAGCAAGACTAGGGGATGGCAGAACCAGCTCAGGGAGAAGGTTCTACAGGAAACCCAAGTTGAACCTCTGGGACCTGTGGTCCAGTCTCAGAGTCGATGACTACCAGGTGTCCAGGTCAGAAGTCCCACAGGCCTTTCACAAACCAGGACACACACTAATGAGTGATGGATTCATAGTCAGCCAACCCAGAAATTGCACCTGATCCATCCTTGTGGACTGAAGCATTCAGATGGCCCTTTCACAAGTCAGAAGCAGTAAAAACTGCCTTTGTGTATGGTTCAGCCTCTGTCGGGTCACCCTGATAATGACAGTGGGCTTTTCCAGGGTTTTTCTGAGCCCATGCCTGTCAGACTGGGACAAGGATAAGGTCAGGTTCTGGGCAGTGGACTCAGGTTCAAATCCCTACCCACTCCAACCAGCTGGTAGCTTAACTTCCTCTGAAAGATAATCAACACTGCAAGTCCAGGGGTAAGTGTTACCCAAAATAGTGCACACAAGCACCAGTCAGAGCATGGGAGCACAGTCAGGGCACTGGCTCTTCTTCCCTCCTTTTCAGCCCATTCCTATCCACACTGCACCCTCTTCTGTCCCCACCATACTGGCTGCCCAACTCTGGCCACCAGCCTCTCTCACTTTCCACTCTGCACCTGCACATTCCAGACTCAGTGCTCTATCTGTGGCAGGGCTAGCCCCCAGCCTAGTGGACATGCTCTGGCCAACGCTGGTTCTGTCTGTGCCCCCTGCCTGGTGGCCCTGTGTTTCTGCCCAGGGGACAGTCTACCAAGATGGAGCATGCAGCCCCTCCTTCCTCTCAGTGCCTCCAATGCCCACGCAGAGCTGGGCATAGTGGTCACCACAAAACAGCATCCACACAGCAGTCATGGCCGACTGCTGCCTTGCAACGCACTGCCAAGTCAGGCATGAGCCACAGGTCAGAGGCTGAGCAACTCACAGGACCTCAGCCTTTCACTGAGGGGAGGGAGGAACAGGAAGAGGAACAAAGGGGCAAATCGGAGGTCGTATCATAGGAGGTGCTGGGAATCCTGCAAAACATCCCGGTGGAAGTGCCAAGGTAACACCTGAGCCAGGGATCCAGGGGACAGCCAGAGCTGAAATCAGGGAGGTGGGTGCCGTCAGCACTTGGAGGAAAAGGAGAAACCCTTGGGTGGAGGCCTGAGCATTCTGGCATCCAGAGACAAGCAAAGAGGAGACACCTACAAAGTCCACAAGGATTGCAGGGTATGAGGGGAACCCAGGAGAGAGCAGCCTCCTGCGAGCCACAGGCAGCAGCTTGGGTGGAGGTGTAATCTAGTGCCCACTCCTTTCTCTGAATACCAAGAGAGATGGCATGAGAAATCACCCCTAGGCCAGGCAACACAGCAGTGCCCATGACATGATGGGGCCAGATGTGACTAGAGACACAGGTTCAGTAGGGCAGCTCTTCTGGGAACCTGTGCTCAGACGGCTATTCTGCTTGCTAGTGTTCAGGTGGTGCTGTCACAGCACGTGGTATGATTGTGGGTGGCCCTGTGATGTCATAGCACATGGTATGGCTGTCACAGCACATGGTACAACTGTGGGTAACCTTACGATGTCATAGCACGTGGTACAGCTGTGGGTGACCCTCTGATGTCACAGCACGTGGTACGACCATGGGTGACCCTGCGATGTCACAGCACGTGGTACAGCTGTGGGTGACCCTGCAATGTCACGGCATGTGGTACGACAGTGGGTGACCCTGCAATGTCACAGCATGTGGTATGGCCGTCACAGTATATGGTAAGGTTGTGGTTGGCCCTGCAGAAGGGCCATCAAAGACCCATCAAAGAGCAGGGCAGAAAAATAAGTTGTCAACATCTGTCCCAAGATGCATGTGGCATACCTGGAGCTCTCAGGGACCCAGTGCTGTCCCTCTGCAGTCACATTTGACTTCTTAGACCATCCCACCACACATCCTCATCTGTCCCGCTCCAGCAGTAGCTCTGTTCCTGGTGCCTTCTCTGCTTGTGACCTGGAGGCTGGATGGGGGCCCAAGCTTCTGCGGCTGGGCAGGGTCATGTGAGCCGCAGCCTGAGCACAAATGCTAACTCCTTGGTTTCCAAGACAGACGTAGTAGGGTATGAGTAGGTCTCTGGCTCTCCGTGCTACATAAAAAGGGGCGATAGCGCCACCTGCCTCAGAGGCAGAGGACTGCACCAGGTACCTGACTAGCACTCTGAAAGAGTTGATGTTGCTGGAAACTGTACCTGGGACAGGATTTATTCTTTTTCTTTTTGGGTCTATCTTTTATTTTAATTTAATTTTTATTTTTTGGAGCAGTTTTTTACTATAGAGCACGTGTGCTCGCCAGAAATAGAGACACAGACAGAAAGCGAGAAATCACCCCCCAGCGGCGATGTCCACACCGTAATCCCTTCTCCTCCATTCTCCTCTTAGGATCTTGGGCACGCACGCATGCACATGCGCCTGGCATGAGTTTAGGCCGCTGGGTCCAAAACTCAAACCACAGTCAACTAAATGGGAGTCCAACGACATAGCCATTATGCTAACTGCTGGTCCCATCTTTTTGGGTCTATCTTATCTACCTCTTTTGTGAGAGACAGGAGGAGAGACAGGTACCCTCAGCAGGGTCCTGCCATGCTGAGACCCACCTCCCACTCCCAACCTTCCAGGGTCACTGCATGGCCAACCCCAATTCTGACCCAGGCCTGCCATGTGGCTCCAGCATCACATGGCAGCACCCTGCCACCACACTCCCACAGCTGAGCCTGGAGCAGAGTTTCTGTGGAGGCACAGGACGTGGGGATCTGGTCCTACCTTAGCCAGCCAGGCCCTCCATCCTGTTTTGCTCTTTCATGCCCTAAGTGCAGGGACACAGCAGCAGCATCACACAGTAGGAAGACACAGCGGGGTTCAGCTCGACCTCTCAGTTCCCCCTCAGCCTCTTTTGCTGAGAAGCTCTGCTCCTCCCAGGCAGCCCCTTCCATTCTTGGTTAGCAGTCCCTGCGAGTTCTTCCTCCCAGTGAGCTCATACTGCCCCTGACTCTCTGCTCCTCATCCTTGCCCCAGCATTTGCATCATCTTGGCCAAGTGCTGCCTCCTGGGCCTTGACAGGTTGCTCGCCTCAACCCTTGAGTCTTGGCAGTGGCCTAGAGCCTCTGGAGTGAGAAGGACTGTCACCTCCCCAGTCAGACCTCAATATGGTCTCACCCTACATGCGACTCTTCACCAAGGGCATTCACATTGGCAGCTGCCACCACACCCCCATTCTAGGGAGCCCAAATGCAGGACTTAAAGAGTCAGAGTTACAGGCTCATAAATACACAAGTTTAGGGTTAGCCATGGCTTTAAGCAATGCCTGACCCTAATCTCAAACGATGTCACCAAGGACTCTGTTTCTGTGGCTTATCTTTAGGTGCTCTCTTACCCATAGTCCTCAGCATCTCCAGGGTCAAAAACGGCTGTCACAGCTGGGTCTCAGCCTTGTCTATGCACACACATACATGCACACCAAGTACATACACTGATACCCTATCACATGTAGCTAGATAGATCCCTCTTTTGGCTACCAGAGCACAGACAGCCATATGGGTGCCAAGTCCAACTGACAAGTCTGACTGCAGAGCCAGGGCCCCATCCCTGGGCAGGCCTCTCTGTGGGATCTTGTAGTGCAGGCACAACTGCTGTGGCCTCCCTGACACACAGGCAGCCAATGGCACTCATGGCCCCATGGCCTCGGCCTGCTCACACAGCCTGACCACAGCAATCCAAGCAGGGCAGGGGAGACTTGGAGGTCATCAGCTCCAGACCAGACCTAGACCCAGACCCACTGCCAGTTCCTTGTTGGCAGCACTGGAACTGATCAGCTCGGCAGCTAGGTGTCAGGCTCTTGCTCAACAACTTGGAGATGCTCTCAGATGTTTCCTCACAGCACAGAATAGCTGCTGCAGCTCCACACATCACATGTTTTTATGACAATGTACAAAGCCAGGCAAGAAAGGGCATTTCCTGTCCCAAATCTCTTATAAGGATGAAAATTTGTCCCAGAGTTGCTCAGAGGATTTTGCCTGGAGTCCCATTGGCTAAAAGTGGGTTCCTTGCTTGTGCCCCAGACAAAAGAGGCTGGGAGGGTGACTGGCCTTCCTTCCTCGCTGATGTTGCTGGGACCACAGTGGCCTAGACAGCTCACCTGTGCAGAGGAACCCGGGTGGGAAAGGAGGGTTCATAGTTCCACACTCTCCTCAACACCTGTTTCTCTCCTGCCACAGGTTAGCGGGCCCCCAGTGCCCCACCCTTCAGCGAGTCAGCCCAGAGCCAAGAGATGAGAGTGGCCAACATGAAGACAGTGGGGCCCAAGGTCCTTCCCCGGGAGGAGCCTGGCCAGCAGACAGCAGTTCCAGAGCCATAGCCCTGGATGAAGGTTTGTCCCTGTGCACCCAGCTGTCCACCTGGTTCATGGGTTACTTACATCCCAAGGCCTAGGCCACCATGAGCCTCAAAGCACAACCCCGCCCCTCACTGCTCAGTGGGCTTCCTGAGCCACAGAACTTCCCACCCCTTAGGACCTGGAGATTGTGGAGCCATCGGGGCTGGGGAAGGAGAGGGATTGGTTCCTCATGGCTAGAAAAGCTGGCCAAAACAGCGCCTGGGTGCTCACTTGGCCCTGGTAGGGGCACAGGAAACCTAAATGATCCTGACAATCATGCCACGCACGCACACTCACACTCACAGCATCAGAAAGGTCCCAGCAGAGAAAACAAGCTGTCTACTGGAGACACTCATCGGACTGCCACAGAACAGCCCCTGCTCTGACTCTGCCCGCTGAGCCCTTTCTACTATGGAATATGAAGACGGACCGCCTGAGCCAGGCACACAGCTGGGAGAGCCAGACTGTAGTGCAGGACATCTCAGGGTGCCTGAGTCCATGGCCCCTAGCCTTCCAGGCGGCCAGTACTGCCTAATATCCAGGCCTGCCCAGAGCTCCTGTATGGACTCTCCAGGGGCCTTGTCCACCTGGATGTGCTTTCCAACAGCTGAGTCAGGGCAGGCACTGACTGTGAGCCTTAGGCCACTTATCCCAGACTGGTTCAAGTCAGGAGGCCTGTAGGCTTCAGCATGGCTGTGAGGCCAGCAGATCGCGCCCACGCTGCTGCTTCCTTCTACACGAGTCCTTCAGCAGAAGCCATGGCCCTTGGGTAGCAAGGCAGCCACAGGTGGCTTCAGGCCCAGGTTTTCCCAACTTGGGCCAAGGCAGGGGACATTCTTGGGTCCCCCAAGACAGTCCGTGCTCTACTTGGCCTGGCTCAAGGCCTGGAAGCTAAGATGGCACAGGGTGACGGGGTCCCCTGAGGAGAGTCGGAGCAGACATAGTGGGGTGCAGCATGATGGCCTAGGGTGGTGACGCCCAGCTGGAGCCCACACAGCCAAGCACAGCCGTGTTGTGTTCCACATCCCCCAGAGGTGAGGCCTGTTGTCTCAGAGTTGGGGACTGTCCTGCCCAGGGCCCCACACCCCATAGCCCGGAAGTGCGTGACTGGGTCAGTGCATCCTAAATGGAAGCAGTTCTCACCTGTTTCTGGGAGGGGTTCAGCCCCTGAACTCAAATACCCTCACCTCACCCTGCACCAGTATCTCGTGCTTCTTCAGCAGGACACATGGAAGATCAGCTGTTCCGCTCAGTGGAGGGCCAGGCAGCCTCCGACGAGGAGGAGGAGGAGGCGAAGGTGTGCTGTGAGGGACAAAGGTCCCCAGCATCCCTGACCAAGACACTGTTGGCTCAGCTGTCCAGCTGCATGAGCAGGTAGGTTGCTGGCCATGGCCTCGGGCTCTGAGTTATTCCAGGAAGCCCAGGATCCTCATCAGGCACTGCACGGTCACCCCAGCCCCTCAAAGGCTCTGTCCCTTGGTGGTAAGGTGGCAGGAACACTCTACATATGTAAGGAGGGAATGTGACAGTGGTGGGGCCACCCTGCATGTGTGAGAGTGACCACTCTGCACATGCAAGAGTGACCATAAAGGCAGCAGGACCACCCTGCAGGTGTGAGGGTGATATCCCATGTGTGCAAGTGATTATGACAACAGAACCACCCTGCATGGGTGAGAGTGACCACCCCACATGTGCAAGAATGAGCATAACAACAGCAGGAACACCTTGTATGTCCAAGGGGAGACATGACAGCCATAGGATCACCCCGTGTATGCGAGGATGAATGAGATGGGCTTCAAGGCCACATGTCATGGTGGCTTTGATTCTGGTCCTGGTGCTAGGACAAGCTGCAAAGCCCTCAGCCACTCCTGGGCATTTGTGTGGCCCTCAGAGCCCCCCTCCATTGGCCCCTGGGCTGGGGCTTTCTAACCTCTGGCAACCCTCATGACCACATCAGAGGAGATGAAGACAGACCTGGATGCCCAGGGCCCCCGACAACTGCCTTCTCTAGACTCCGTCCTGTCCTCTGTAAGATGGAACACTGACACTGGCTGGCAGGAGCTTTGCAAGGACTAGAGGTATAAAATGCTAACAGGGACCAGGTGCTCTGCGGGGACACGATGGCCTTTTTTTTTTTAGAGAGAGAAAATTTTTTTTTTTTTTGGAAAGGTTTTTTTGCTATAGGGCGCTTGCGCTCGCCAGACAGACAGAGAGAGACAGAGAGACAGAAAGCGAGAAATCACCCCCCAGGGGGGATGGCCACTCCACAATCCCTTCTCCTCCATTCTCCTCTCGGGATCCCGGGCACACACGCACACGTGCCGGGCGTGAGTTTAAGCCACCGGGTCTGGGACACAAATCGCGGTTGACTACGTGGGAGTCCAGCGACATAGCCACCATGCCAACTGCTGGTCCCCATGAGAGAAATTTTTTTAAATAGGGTGCATGCTCTCACCAGAGAGAGAAAGCAGGAAATCACCCCCTGGGGGCATGGCCATGCCACAATCCCTTCTCCATTCTCCTCTCAGAATCTTGAGTGCTCATGCACATGTGCCTGGCATGAGTTTTAAGGTCTGGGACTCAAACCATGGTCAACTACATGGGAATCCAGTGACATAACCATTACACCATCTGCTGATCCCTCATTTTTTTGAAAGTATAAAGTGTTATGGTTTCCCAGGGGTGGTGGTTGCTGCCAACTTTATTTATTTATTTATTTATTTATATAGGGCGCGTGCACTCACAAGAGACAGTGAGAGATAGAGATAGACAAAAAGAGACAGAGAGAGGGAAAGTAAGAAATCACCCTTCAGAGGTGATCACCGCAACCCCTTCTCCTTCATTCTCCTCAGAATTTGGGGCACGTATGCACACATACCTGGCATGATTTTTAAGCCAGTGGGTTCAAGACTTGAACCAGGAGTCTGCCATGTGGGAACCAGTGCCTTAACCACCCAAAGAGTAGGCCCAGTTTCCAACTCTTTCTGTCAATGACAAGCACTTATTAAGTTCTTACTCTGCCAGGCAAACTCTGGGGTGCTGGGAAAACATCAACACATGGAAGGGGGGGCTTGTTCTCCTGGCCCCCCTGATCTAGTAAGAAGTGGAGAGGGATGGAGATGGGGAGGCCCCTCTGAGAAGGTGCTGAGCAGAGAGCTCAGGGACATGGGATAAGTGGGTGATGGGGAACAGTGCTACCCAAGGAGGGACTGTAACGGCAAAGGCCCCGGGGCTCGTGCAGAGGTGGCTGTGGCCAAGAGAGTGCTGGAGGTCAGGTACCTCTGGCTTCCTGAGCAATGGGGGGCAGGGAGGAGCAAGTCCTGGCTTTGTCTCTAGGAGATGCAACCCTGGGATAACCAGGCAGGCTGGGAGCAGCTCCCCAGTACCGCCCTCCTCTGCTGCAGGCCTGACGACCAGACAGCCCAGAAGCTCAGGACACACTTCGGACACTTTGGTGGAGCCGACCACACACATGCCCTGGGAGAGCTGGAGGCCCATGTTGCCATGCTGGTGGAGAAGACCCTGGGGATCCCTGGGGAGGTCAGCAGAGCCCGAGGTCACAGAGGTCAGGGCTGGGCTGGTTCTGGAATTCCGACCAGAGGACTTAAGGGATGCAGCCAAGCCCTGTGCCTCAATCAGAGATGCGTAAGCCGAACCCCACAAGGAGCTGTGTCTCCTCTGAGCTGTATTCAGTGATAAACCTTTGGTTCCAAGTGAAAGGATCCCAGACTTAGCGCTATAGGGCTGAGAACAAGGCCTGCATGAGGACTCAGACTGGACCATGTTAGTGGTCAACTCTGTCTCTGGGCTTTGGCCTCACTCCCTGCCTCAGCCAGCTACTGCTCCACTGCCCGGGTCAGAACCCCCGCTCCCAACACACCAAAATCTCAAGGAAGGAACTCTGGTTGGCCCAACCTCAGTCATGTGCCTGTCCCTGGGGTGGGGCTGGGGCAGCTTCCCAGAGAAAAGGGAATGTGTCCCAAAGAGACGCAGGAAGGAACGTGAGGCATCCAGCTATCTCCATGGCAAAAAGGCCACTCGGTAGGCTTCCGTTCCACAGCAGCCGAACACACAGCACAGCTGAAAGTACTCGCTCACCCTGGCCTTGCACATGTGCTGCTCTGGTTCGGATGTGACAGTTTACACTTCCACACGAACGTCCCAACCTGTGCTGTTTTACATGTGTGTGGTCTGATGCAGTCCTAGTCCCATAAATGGTAATCAGTGACAAGGTCCCCTTGATGTGCACA
Source organism: Tupaia tana (assembly GCA_026018925.1). Taxonomy (NCBI): domain Eukaryota; kingdom Metazoa; phylum Chordata; class Mammalia; order Scandentia; family Tupaiidae; genus Tupaia; species Tupaia tana. The sequence goes on from JAKSZU010000025.1 coordinate 29,614,422, forward strand.
GCACGTGTCATCGGGGGAGGCCCTGACATGCCTCTTCTGATTTTCTACCCAGAGAGTCCCCAAGGTAGGGAAGCGGACAGGCTTCAAAGCCCACCCCTTTGCTCTGCCACTCTCTGGGGGCCATCTGCTGAGTCCTCATGGGTAGGAGCAAGGAGGCCCATTTAAGCTCCAGTCTCAGAATATGAACCAACAACCAAAAAAGAAAAAAGCCGGTTCTTGAGCGCTACAATAAATTAGCCAAAGACCAAGATCATGCAAACATTTTGTTAGGATTTGCAAAAGGAGACAAAGGTGGCAGTCACTAACTGGCAGGCCATTGGGGCTGCATGTAGGCCTCCCAGAGAGCCAAGGTCCATAGCACCAACCTCTGGAACCTCTGTCTTGTGGGAGCACCTCACCTGGGGCAGCCTTGACAACCCTAAGCTCACAGTCACTAGGGCACAGTCTGGTGTGTGAGCTGCAGCCACACTGCTGGGGTCCAACCCTGGCTCAGTCACCTGTATGGTCTTGGGAATCACATGACTCTTCTGCACCTGCTAAATGGCAATGACAACAGCACGATGATGGAGGTATCTAATAGTGAGCTGTGTTACCCCTGTCCTAGAGCGAGTCCCTCCTGCTGGAGGGAGTAGAGACAGTAGGGATTGTTGGAGAGTGTCCACTCAGCTGCAGCCCCGGGGTGAGCAGCTGTTGGCCCTCTCCTGAGGCTCTCCGGCAGCCAGGCCATGAGCCTGCCACAGACTACCTGTCTGTGTGAGCCAGACTATTTCTATGGCTTCACCATCACACAGTTACTACCCCCCAAAAAAAGGAAATCAGACAGAGCAAGAAGAGAAGTCCTTGGACTAGAAAATAAAACACACGTACTCTTACACCAGCCCAACTCGCTGTGCCACTTTAGGTCAGGCTCTCAGTTTCTCTGAGCTGTAGTGCTGGTCTCAGAGATGGACTGCTTTATCTGGCCCGTCACCTGGCAGGCTTGGAGAGGCCAAATCAGATGATCTCTGAGAACAGGTCAAAGTGGCAGGGGGCCATGAGGACCAGGGTGGGACAGCAAGGTGAGTGTGCACCTCTTCTCACAGGCAGAGCCAGAGTGGAAGAAGGAAGAGAATGAACACCTGAGGCTGGAGCTGCAGGTGGTGGAGACCGAAAGGGTGCGGCTGTCCCTGATGGAGGAGAAGCTGGTAGATGTGCTCCAGCTTCTGCAGAGGCTCCGGGATCTGGTAAGTTCATAGGTACTACTCCCCAAAGGGAATCAAAGGAGCTTTCAGGGAGTCCCTGCTGGTGTTAGGCTCTGGGCTTTCCTCATGTGGACAAGTGTTGACCCATTTTACAGATGCAGAAATGGAGGCCCCAAGAAGCCAATTTTAAAGCGAGAGTCAGGAAGGCTCCCAGATCATTTTATGAAGCTACCCTAACCGTGATATCAAAACCAAAGGGGAAGGGGCCAGATAGTGATGCAGCAATAACACAATTGGACTCCATGGGAAGATCCTCAGTCCATGTTCTAAGATCTCCCTAACATGCCAGGCACTCGTGCATGTCTATGATCTAAGCTGGCTGAAGTTGGCTTGGGATTGTGATATGAAAACCCTGTCGGGATGCCTCTCTGTCCCTGTCCCTCTCTCTTGTGGAATAAATAAATAAACCCATTTTTTTTTTTGAGAGGTTTTTGCTATAGGGCGCCAGAAAGACAGAGACAGACAGAGAGACAGAAAGCGAGAAATCACTCCCCAGGAGGGATGGCCACGCAAATTCCTTCTCCTCCATTCTCCTCTCGGGATCTTGAACACATGCACTTGCGCCCAGTGTGAGTTTAAGCCGCCGGGTCTGGGACTCGAACCACAGTCAACTACATGGGAGTCCAGTGACATAGCCATTACACTAACTACTGGTCCCTAAATAAACCCTTTTTAAAGAGAGAACAGATACCAGAAAGTAAAATTATAAGCTAAAATCACATTTAATCATGATGCAAAATTATTAAATAAAATTCTAGCAAACCAAATCCAGCATTGTTCAAGAAAATGCAACACAACCAAGTTGGATTTATTCTAGGAATTTAAAGATGATTCTATGGGGACCAGCAGGTGGCGTGGTGGTTAAGGCGCTGGACACTCCCACGTGGCTGACCGGGGTTCAAGTCCTGAATCTGGTGGCTTGCTTTCTCATTTCCTCTCTCTCACTCTCACCCTCTGTCTCTCTCTGATCAAATTAAAAAATAAATGAATGAATAAATAAAAAATAAAATAATTATTTAAAAAAAAAAAAAAAAAAAAAAAAAGATGATTCTATACCAGAAAAATCTATTACCACTGGGCCAACCAGTGGGATGGTGGATAAGTGGCTGGATCTCACATGGCTTACTGTGTGATTCAAGTCCCAGACCCAGAAGCTTAAAAAACACACCAGGCACATGTATGTGCATGCTCGAAATCCCAAAAGGAGAAGGGACTGCAGCATGGCCATCCCCCTCTGGGATGATTTCTCATTTTCTCTCTCTGGCAAGTGCACACACCCTGTGTCAAATTAAAAAACAAACAAACAAACAAACAAACAAAAAAAACTATTACATTGTGTTGCAGATTACAGGAGGAAAACTACATGATCATGTCAATAGACACAGAAAAGGCAATCAATAGAACACAATCTTCTTTGATTATAAAATCTCTCAGCAATGTTTAAGTACAGTAGAGATCTTCCTTAACCTGATGAGGAGTCTAGACCAAATACTTCTTGCAAATCTTACACAGACTGGCAAAAAGTTAGGAGGAATCCTTCTGAAGTCAGGTTCAAGACAAGAATCACTGCTTGGGTCCAGCTAGAGGTTCCAGCCCATGTAGCAAGACAGGAGAAAGAAGAGTTAAGGATTAGAAAGGAAGAAACAAACTATCATTAAGTGACATCACATTAATTTACCTAGAACTCCCTCGAGAGCCTACAGACACATTATATAATCCCTTGGCAAGGTGGCTGATAAAAAAATCAGGATCCAGAAACCATCAAACTATTAAACTATTAAAAAGGAAAAAAATCGGGACCAGCAGATGGTGTAACGGTTACATCGCTGGACTCCCATGTAGTTAACTGCATTTCAAGTGCCAGACCCAGCATCTTGAAACCTACACCGGGCGCATGTGTGTGTGCATGTGCACCCAAAATCCCAAGAGGAGAATGGAGGAGAAGGGATTGTAATATGGCCATGCCCCTAGGGGGTGATTTCTCGCTTTTTGTCTCTCTTTCTCTGGCCAGGGCATGCACCCTATAGCAAAAATCTCTCTTAAAAAAGAAAAAAAAAAAGGGATCTGTTAACCTTCCCAGTATTATACAGCCAACATGAGGTACAAGCAGAATTACCCTGTTCCTTGTCCATTGGGCTGCCTAGGACAACTAGCTGTGAGGTCCTGCTCAGTATCACACAGCCAGGGCAAGCAGAGGGAGCTGAAGAGGAGGGCAGGAAGGCCTAGGATAGATGCTGGTCCTCCCTCTTCCCAGCTGGCTGGCTTTGGGAAAATTGCTGAATCTTTCTCAGCACTGCTCATTTTGTTGGCTAAATGGCATAATAAAACAAGTCATTGCAAGGAGCAAATGCTTACTTCCCAATGCCTACCTGGGCACGTGGAGTGTAACCCTTACATACATGCTCTCTGGTGGGACAATCCTGCACGCAGCTCCCTCCACCCAGTCTGAGAAACCCAGTGAGCAGCTTCAGGGTAAGGGACTAGAAAGGATGATGGGGGAGGGGCTTTATCTGTCCCTGGGGAGCTGCACAGACGCTCAGAGGGGCCACCAGGTACCACCTGCTGCTGGAGAACCCGTGGCCATGGTCTGATCCAGCCCTGTTCCTTTTCTTTTTAAGAACATATCAAAAAGAGCCCTGGGGAAGATCTTGCTGAGCACGCTGGATGCTTGCAGGGACCCTGCACACGGTAGGAGTGCCCATCTTTCAGAGCCTGGAGTGCTGCCAGAGGACGTCCTGACTAGGAAGCCCAGCACTCCCTGTCCTAAGTGTCTATCTTTAAAATGTCTTCTCTGTTACTGCTCTGAATACCTGCAATGGGTACAATCAGAAACAGGCTCTGGGAAGTCAAACGTGGTACTTAACAAGTGCAGACAGTGGGAACAGACAGGGAGAGGACCCACAGAAGCCAGAGTGGGCGAGTCAGCAAGAGAGCTGGGCAGATTGGCAGCCTCTGTCATGAGTTCACCATGGGCCAGGCACTGGCAGAAGCCCCAGATGCCTTTAACTCCCCGAGTCCTACAATAGCCCCACAAGGAAGGGCTTTCCCATTCCACAGAGGAGACTGAGGCACAAAGGGTCAGATGCTAGCCATGCACACAGCCATAAGCATGCAGCCCTTGCTGTTAAGACTCTCATCAGTGCCAGCTTATGCCCAGAGCAGCCAGAAGGAGCAAGGCTGGACTCCTGCCCCAAAGTGCCTCACAGGCTAACGGGTGACTGATGGCATAGCCTTGGCTTGCAACCTCACTGGCATCTTTGGGCAGGACTTGGGTGTGTCCAGTACCTTGAATGGTCAGGCACCAAGGAGGAAATCAGAGCTATTTGCAAGAAGCCCTTCCCCCGGTCCTTAGCGGAAGACAGACAAGACGGTGGTGGTTGGCAGGCTGGGGAGGGATACTGGCATGACAGTGATCCTGGAGGAGGCAGACTGATCTTGCCCTCCTGCCCATCTGTCCAACCAGAAAGGAGAGCTGGTCCTTCAGCAACCCTGGACGCCCTGTACCAAGCCTTGGCTGGCTGCAAGCTCTTGCAGGGACAGCCCTCTACACCAGCCTCTGCACCAGCTGTGCTCACCAACCCTCTCCTCATCTCCTGCTAAGACTGCTGGCCCATGTGCTGGCACCCTGGTCAACCAACCACCACTGGACCAGCCTCTACCATCAGCCGGACCACTGTTGCCCAACCATAGGCACGTCATTAGAACCAAGACAGCCACACCCAGAGCCTCACTGCAGAGGGCCAGCTCTTCCCACATTCCCTCAAGGCCCTGTGTTCCTGCCACCAAAGTCCACAATTAAGCCCTGCCCCCAGTGCTGTCTCCTCTCCCTGAGAGCAGAGGCACCTACTTTCCTACCCAGTTCAGCCCAGGACTGTCCCCTTCCACCCACCGGCGTGCCTGCTGCAAGAGAGACCGAGCCTAACCTTCAGGACACACCTCGTCCACAGGGAAGCTCCCCACAGCCCAGGAAGTGCTGGAGGCCAGGAGAGGCTGGGGAATTCCAAGGAGGGAGGTATCACTATAGGCTTCCTGGGGGAGCTGGACCTTGAGCTGGCCTTGGACTACCTCTAAAGGGAGGGAAGCATTAGTTGGGCAAAGGGAAGGGGAGGCATTTTATCTGGCATGGTGGTTAAGGTTAATGCAGCTTCCAGCCTTCCTCCTGAACACCAGGTTGTGGGCCTTGTGGGATGGCAGGAAGGAGCAAGATAAGGTGCTGGTCTCACCTGCTTAGGAGCTCAAGATAAGCAGACACACTGGTGAAGTCAGAAAGGAAGATCCAAGTCAGAGGGAAGCAAAACGAGCATCATGATAGCCCTAAGAGTGGTGTCTAGGAGTACGGGAGCGCTGCAGGGGGCCCAGACATGGCCACAGGGGCTTGGTCTCATCTAAACAGCAATGGGAAGGGGGCAGGGACAGGTCATGAAGGGCCTCAGTGACCCATGAGGATGAGACTTTCTCCTACAGGCCACAGGGAGCCACTGGAGTTTCTAAGCTGCCACTGGAGGGTTGACTGGAGGCAAAAGAGGACAGCAGCAGCACACACAGGACAACAGGAGCAAGGGGACCCAAGGGACATGAGATAGAACCAGAGGAGGGTAGCAAAGAGTCAGTCAGGGGGCCAGAGCAGCAGTGAGCTTCCAGGAAGGGCAGCAGAAGGGAGCAGGAGGGGCTGAAGGAGCCCTGGACCCTCCCTCAGCAGCTTGACCTGGAAGAGGCAGCAGGCAGCCCTTGCAAACTCCCGGGAGAAAGACACGGGGCTACCAATTTCCAGAAATGGAATCCACAAGCTGAATGTCCAGTGGCCATCACAGAGGGTCAGCTCAGCCCTGGTCCTGTCAAAGGGCACATGCCTGCTCAGGAAAGGCACAGGTCCCCAATGGGTGACCCCAGCTCATTCTCCACTCAACCGGACCCACCAGGCAGGTTCTTTGGTGCTGCACTGACAGCTGTGTGACCCACACGTGCCCCTGCTCAGTAAGGGTGTCAGCTGCCCTGGGCCCTGGTCATGGTGGGTCATGAGAGCCTGTGCATGTGTTAAAACTCAGTGTGGACAAGGATGAGCGTGAACGCCCTGAGGGTACAGGAACAGTCCACCAGCACAGCAGCAATGCAGTGCTTGAGCAAAGCTAGATCTGTGCGGAGGGTCACAGGTGTGGTTCCCAGTAGACCTGCACACACCAGGTGCATGCACCATGGACCTGGCTGGGAAGAGTGAGAGTGGGAGACTCATGGCGTGAGACCCACTGAGGGTACTTCTCTCTCTGCCTCTTGCTCTCATGAAAGAGAGAAATAAACTTAAAAACAAAACTCCCAGGGGACACAGTAAGAGGGAACAGTCACACTTTTGTGTGTTTTACCTTCAGGGGCTCCATTACATTCTCACAGTAAGATGGAAGAAAAATCCATTTGTGCTTCTGCATGGGAGGGAGAAAAGAGCCATTCTGAAATGCAGAGAACACTGCACCCTTCTCAACAAGGCCTGCCTGTGAGAGACAGTTATCTCAGTCTCCGACCTGTTGGGGTTTTGTTAGAACCTAACCACCTGGAAGAAGGAAACACCACTCCAGCTCCCTCAAGCCATCCTGTCCCACCAAGGAAGGGACCTGAGATGGTCACAGCCCAGGGCACAAGCTCTCTAAATGATAGGGACCCAATCACAGGACTGTGGAACTCATCTCTTTCCACACACCTCACCACCACATCACTAGACTTATTTACAACAGTTCCTGTCATCTAGCATGTCCTATCTGCCTTTCAACAAACCACTACAAGGCACAAAAACCAAAGTATGAAAAAAGCAAACCAAACATCAGAATCAGATCCAGCTGTGGCAGGGATATCACTTGTTTGAAATAGCAAAGAAAAAATTTTTTTTAATCTGAGGGAATGGGGACAGAGGTAGTCATCACACTGTGACCTGCCCCAGCCTCCCAAGATCACAGGCATATGTCGGTATGCCTGGTGTGTTCAGGTCCACCCAGTAGTAACACAATGCAGAAATCCTCAAGAAAATTTCATTAGAAATCTAATCCAGGGCCACCGTGTATTCTAGGGTTAAGGCAGCTAGATCCCGAACAGACTGTGTGATTCCAATCCTGCTCCTAGTGGCTTTAGAAACACAGCAGGTTGGGACCAACAGTTAGCGTATGTAATGGCTTTGTTGCTGGATTCCCATGTAGTTGACTGCAGTTCGAGTTCTGGACCCAGTGGCTTAAACTCACACCGGGCGCGTATGTGTGTGTGCCCAAGATCCCAAGAGGAGAATGGAGGAGGAGGGATTGCAGTGTGGCCATCCCCCCTGGGGGGTGATTTCTCACTTTCTGTCTCTCTGTCTCTCTGGCGAGCACACAAGCCCTATAGCAAAAACCTCTCCAAAAAAAAAAAAAAAAGAAAGAAAAGAAACACAGCAGGCACGTATGCATGCACCAAATCCTGAAAGGGGAGAGATACGGAGGAGACCGACTGTAGCATGACCATTCCCCATGTGGGTGGGGGTGCTTTCTAGTCCTCTCTCTCTCTGTCTCTCTCCAGCGAGCACATACATTCTGGCAAATTAAAAAAAAAAAAAGTGGCCAGCAAGTGGTGTGGTGGTTAAGGCACTGGATTCCCGCATGGACAACCACAGTTTGAGTCCTAGACCTGGCAGCTTGCTTTCTTTCTTTCTCTCTCTCTAGTGAATTAAAATAATAATAAAAAATAAAATTAAATAAGGGACCAGCAGTTAGCGTAATGGCTATGTCACTGGACTCCCACGTAGTCGACCGCAGTTCAAGTCCCGGACCCGGTGGCTTAAACTCACACCGGGCACATGTGCGTGCGTGCCCAAGATCCCGAGAGGAGAATGGAGGAGAAGGGATTGTGGCGTGGCCATCCCCCTGGGGGGTGATTTCTCACTTTCTGTCTTTCTGTCTCTCTCTGTCTGTCTGGCGAGCGCACGCGCCCTATAGCAAAAACCTCTCCAAAATAATTAATTAATTAATTAATTAAATTAATAATTATTTTTAAAAAGAAGGACAAAAAAAGAAAATTGAATCCAAAAATAATTATACACCATTACCAAGTGGACTTTACTGCAGGTATACAAGAATTTTCAATATCTGAAAAATCAATTCATGTAATCCTTCATATCAATAGGCAAAAGAAAAAAATCACATAATCATGTCAATACACGTACAAAAAGCAATAAATGCAACAACCATTCATTTAAAAACTCTAAGGTAACTAGGAATAGAGAAGAACTGGAATCATACTGGAAGTCCTAGCTAATCTGAAAGAAAGAAAAGGAAAGGTGTACAGAAAAAAACCTATCTCTGATCTCCATAGATGACATAATTGTTTATGTAGAAAATCTAAAAGAACAGCATCAACAACCACCACCATAACAGAAACTCCTACAACTAATAAGTAATTATAGGAAGGTTGCAAGTTATAAGATTAATAAACAAAAGTTAATCACTCTCCTGTATACCAGCAATGAACAAGAATTTGAAATTAAAAATACAATACTACTGGGAACAGCAGTTAGTGTAATGGCTATGTCACTGAACTCCCATGTAGCCGACCGCAGTTCGAGTCCCAGACCTGGTGGCTTAAACTCACACCGGGCGTGTGTGCGTGCGTGCGTGCGTGCCCAAGATCCCAAGAGGAGAATGGTGGAGAAGGGATTGCAGCATGGCTATCCCCCCTGGGGAGTGATTTCTCGCTCTCTATTTCTCTGTCTCTCTCTGTCTCTCTGGTGAGCGCATGCACCCTATAGCAAAAACCTCTCAAAAAAAAAAAATAAATAAATACAATGCTACGTACATTAACACCAGAAGGAAACACTTAGGTACAAACCTATCAAGATATGGGGGACTGGCTGGCAGGTAGCATGGTAGTTAAGGCACTGGACTCCCCACATGGCTGGCTGCAGTTCAAGTTGTAGAGCTGGTGGCTTGCTTTCTCAACCCCCCTATTTCTCTCTCACCAAATTTTAAAAATAAATAATTATGTATAAAATTAAACAAATCCGACAAGATATGTACAAAATCTATACAAGGAAAACTATAAAAATTTAATGAAAGAAATCAAAGAACTATTATAAATAACCATAGAGATATTCCATGTTCATGGGTAGACTCAATATTGTCAAAATCTCAGTTTTTCCCAACTTGATCTATAAATTCAATGCAATCCCAATCAAAATTTCAGCAAGTTATTTATTTATTTTTGATCTAGGGCATGTGCCTAGAGAGACAAAGACGAAGAGAGGGAAAATGAGAAATCACTCCCTCCCACCCCCCACAGAGAGAATGGCCACACTGCAACACCTTCTCCATTTTCCTCTTGGGATTTGGGGCATGCATGCACACATGCCTGGCCTGATTTTCAAGCTGCCAGGTTCAGGATTCAAACCATGTAGTTGGCCAGGTAGGATCCAGCACCTTAACCACCATGTCACCTGCAGGCCCCACAGCAAGTTATTTTGAGTACATTAACAACTGATTCTAAAGTGTAGTACTCAAGACAGTGTGGTACTGGTGAAAGAAGAGACCAACGGGCAAATGACCCAGACAGTCTGCTGTTCTTTGACAAAGGAGCCAAAGCCACAGGATGAACCAAAAAATGCCTTCCCTACATATGGAACAACTGGATGTCCACCTACTAAAAACACATCTAGACAGACATTACACTCTTCACAAAAATGAACTCAAAATAGAACTAAATGTAAAAAACAAAAATATAAAATAAGAGACAATACAGCAGAAAATCTAGATGGCCATGGGTGTGGTCTCCCCTGGAGGGATATCCAGGTCCTGTATCCACATCTGTGACCCATGAGACCAGTTTGCCTCCTCTCCACATTGCACTGATGGAGACCCTTTCTACACCTCTCAGCTCAGTCACAGAGTCAGGATTCTAGCCTGGCCTGTTCACTCAAACCTATACTTAACACTACCTGACTAGCCTGCACCAAAATCAGCATTTGGGGCCTTGGCTGAGTGCCAGTCCTGAAGCCACCAACAGAAGACAGGATATGAGGACACAGCGTTGCAGAAGGAGGGTTACCAACAAAGGGAGAGGAAACTAGGACATAACAATGCAGAAGGAGGGCCACCAACAGGACAGGATACAAGGATGGGACTCATGGAAGGAGGGAACACCTTCAGGTCATCTGACCTGAAGACTGAGGTGACAACTCAAGGGAGCTGCCACTGAGGGCATGGCAAACTCGGGATGCTCTCAGTCAGGTGCAGAGGAGGTGGATAATTCCTAAGAACTCATCACCAAACAGAGCTTCCCCAGATATTTGGGCCTGAGACTCGGTCACATCCTAATGTAAAAGTTCCCTGTCACTTGAGCATGCTGAGAGTCAATTAGAAACAAAAGGACCACAGGGTTGATGCCTCTTGATAGTTTAGGATTCTCTTAACAGACTACAATTATTTGAATTTTTAAACTTCCTGTTAAAATAAATCCACAGGGCCAGGTGGTGATGCCACAGTAACGCAACTGGATCCACATGGGGAAGGCCCTGGGTGTCCCAAGGTCATCCTGTGCACACTGGGGGTGTATGCCTGTGACATGGTCTGGCTGAGGTTGGCAAAAGATCGCAGTTCAGACCCTATTGGGGTGCTTCTGTGTTTCTCAAGTGGAAGAAATAAATAGACTTTAAAATATGTACATACATACATATGCACACAAACCCACATGTCTGCAAAGTCTTTGATAACTCTTCCTTTCAGAGTCAAAGCCTACCTCTCTCCCTTTTAAGTGAGCCAGACTTCAGGAGTGGTACCTAATGAACACTCCCCACAGCTATGTGTGGCTTCTGAGACTGAGCCACACAAGGCAGCCCTCATTCCTCACTCTCTCACACCTCTTACTCTGGGCAAGACCAGCCGTTTTGTCATGAGGACACCAAGCTGCCCTACAGAGAGATCCCATGGACAATCATGAAACCCCTATCAGGAGCAAGCAAGGAGAGAAGGACTCCTGCCAACAACCAGCCCAACCTTTGAGCACCTCCTCCAACCTGGTCAACTCCCAGTGAGGACACCCCTACCCAGATAAGATCCAGAACCAGAAATTCCCACAAATGAATAAACGCTATTTTTTTGAGAGAGATTTTTGCTCACCAGTGGGACAGAGATAGAAGGTGATAAGTCATCCCCCAGGAGGATGGTCATGCTGCAATCCCTTCCCCTCTATTCTCCTCTTGGGATTTTGGGCATGCATGCACATGTGTAAGTTTTAAGCCATCAGGTCCCGCACTCGAACCGTGGTCAACTACTTTGGAGTCCAGCAACATAACCATTACACCATCTGCTGGTCCCAAATGTTACCATTCTTAAGTCACTGGTTTTGGAGGGGATTTGCTATGTAGCAGTGAGTAATAATTACATTTCCTAACATAAACTCATGTTTCATTGGAATGTAGGGTAATTTGTGTGTGTGTGGGGGGGGGATAGTATTTGGATGTATCAGTCACCATCAGAGACCTGAAAACCAGCAGGTTGGGATTTGGGGCACCCATGTGTACATGACCTGTACAAGGGCCGTGGAACATATACTCAAGGGTACAGATACTGGGGTCCAAGCGAGGATGTGTATACTTGCTCAGGCCTGAGGGCTTCTGCTCCCCTTCAGATAAAATACTGCAGGCAGGTCAGGAGCAGGCCTCTGGACACAGGGTGTGGGTACAGGCAGCAAAGAGACAGGGAGCTGACAGGAAGGGCCAGCTGAGGCTTCAGGTCCTCCATGCCTGCCCATTGCCCCCTAAACTTGACTTACAAACACAAATGTGAAGATAAAACTGTCACCAGTGTCAAGACAGCATCCCCAGAAGCTGAAACCCCAAGCACAGAAAGTCGGGGATCCGGTGCAGCTGCTCTGGTGACAGACTGTGGACCCAGCCTGGCTGGAGAAGGGGGGAGGGCAGCAGCCTGACAGTATTGAGAGACAGAAGGAGAGTAAAATACCTGTGGGTGGAGTCTATGACTACCACTCTGCTTTTGCCCATTTTGGGAAGTATTTCCTTGGGATTGTTCAAATGGTCTAAAACTCATTAAAAATGCTTTCAGGGAAATTCTAACTAATGTCCCCTCTTGCCTTCTGGCAAAGAAATCATCCCACTGACCTTAAATTGCCCCAACCCTGAAATTTCACAAGGTTGTCACTAAGTGGCGAAAGCATTCCTGGAAGAGAAGTGAATGTCACAGGGTCCGCATCACCTCCAGGCTTCAGGTCAGGGAGCCTGTTTAATTCGTGGCCTGTCCTGCCTCAAGGTATTTGCCATTTTCCATCACCTGGGCTAATACCTACGTGATGCTTTTCCCTCTTAATTTTCTGTAAATGTACTCAAAAAGGAAAATTTACTCTCTGTGTCACTTGGTGACAAGCACACTTTAAAAATCTGGCAACTAAAAAAGGACCGTTTCTGTGCTCTAATTAAATTGGCAAAGCAGCCTCACCTCACAAAGGAAGTAGAATCAAGTCCTGATAGGACATGAAAAAGGATATGCTGTGCTGGTGCAGAGCGTGAGAGTGCACCTCCACTGGGAGGCCTTGGAGGAAGGGTCACTTGAACTGAGATGTGAATGAGGATCAGGAGGCCTTGTGGGGACAGGACAAGGGTGGGAGCGTGGAGCAGTGGAAACCGCAAGTGCAAAGGTCCTGAGGTGAGAAAGTGCTGAGAGTCTGAAGGACAGGCAGGATGTTGCTGTGGCTGAGACTGAGGAGCCCTTAGGGACAACAGGCAGAAGGCTAACCAGTGAAGAAGAGCCCAGACGGGCTTGCAGGCACCAGAGGAGCATGGACTTTATTCTAGTTGCAATGGGGAGACAACACCGCTAAGATGATCAGGGCAGTGGCAGAACAGGAAAGAAGTGGTTACTTTCTGAATCTACTCTGGTGGCTGAGACATCTGAAATTGCTGGTGGGTTGGGCCATAAATAGAACTCTTTCTTTCCTCCAGTTTATTTATCTCTTCCATGAGAGACAGAGACAGACACCCACAGAGTCTTCAGACCATCAACTACCCCATCTTCCGCCAGCCCAGATCACAGGCCCACACACACTGTGAGCCCTGTGTGTGCAGGGAGGCTTCAGGACACAAATGCAGGGCATCTGGCTCCCGAACGGCGGAGCACTGGTTACCACCACCGCACAGGCTGGCTCTGCCACAACTCCATGGAGGAGAAAAGCAAGAAAACCAGGAGATCATAGCAGGAAGCAGTGGAATGGAGGGAGGATTTTTGCAAAAGGGTGATACAGGCTATAGTGATCAGTAAATAAGAAACTGATGATACAGAAAGGGGGGATGGCTGGAGAGAAACCCTTCAGAAGGTAGAGAGGATAGAATTCGGTGAGATAAAAAACAAGGGAGCTGGTAGGTGGTGTGGTGGTTGAGGTGCTGGATTCCCACACGGTCGACCACAGTTCAAGTCACAAATCTGGCATATTGCTTTCTCTCTTTGTGCTGAGTGTATGTCCCCTATAGCAAAATTTTAATAAAATAATAATCCATTTTTTTCAAAGGGCCCTCTGGGAATCTTCCCTGCTCCCTTTCTGTAGGGTGTACTTAAATTGCAACGTGAACGTGTTGCAAGCACGAACAAGAACCCAAGCGGTCCAGACAGAGAACCGCAATGTCCTAGGACAAACGCGGCTCGTTCCATACTAACCACGCCCCTGAGTGGCAACGACACGTGTGACGTGTGAACGCGCACGAACAGCCACTGCTGGACACGCCTGACCTCGACGGGAGAAGCGGCCCTCAGCCTTTCGGGGCGTGTGGAGCCCTCGCGGCCCCGCGCTCCGGTGTAAGCCCGTAAGCCCTCGCGGGGTCCCTGTTCCTGGGGGGCCGAGCCCCTCGGTCCAAGCGCACAGAACAGGCAGTGGCGTCGCACCGGCTCCTTCGTCTCGGTCTCCGGCACACACAGGCTCTTCCCCGCCCACCCCGCCGCACGGCGGCCCTGGCAGGGCGTCTGTGGCCAGGGTGAGGCCAGGGTGAGGCCAGGCCTCCGGAGCTCCTCCCGGGCAGGGCCGCGCTCTCCCACAGCCGGGTCCTCCGGCCTTCTGCCGCGCTGGCCCCGGGTGGGGTGTCGCGGCCACTACAGACGGAGGAGCAGCGGTTCACAGCAACTAACCTTGACCTCCACCTCTCAGGGATGAAGTCCAGCCAAGCAAACGGAGCGAGAATGGCGGTTCCGAAATTCTCATGGCCCCTGGACCAATAAGGCCTCAAGAACCTCCTCCTCTCTGACCGACCCAGCCTGGCCGCTGCACTCCCGCCGTGCTCCCTATTGGCTGGCGCTTGGTCACGTGACTGCACGCCCACCACTCTTCCCATTGGCCTGCACTCCCACGCTCTTCTCATTGGCCGCGCTTCGTCATGCGACTGCACTACACTCCTTCTCATTGGCTGGTGCTTGGTCACGTGACAGCACTTAGCGGCCACAGAGGTGGGCGGCCTGCTGTGCAGCTGCCTTGTATTCAGCTAGATTCTATCAGGGAGATGAACGGTGGAGTGACTTAGGGAACAGAGACCAGACTCTTCCTGGTTTTGAAGTGACCCTCTCCCGGGCTGACGTCTTGGCCATCACCAAGTGTGACCACAGAGGGGCCCGGCATTCCTGTCCTCTGCTCTCCTCTCGGGGCCCGAGCTGCTGCAGCTGCAGTAGGAGTGGAGGGAAGGTGGGTACTGGGGGACATAAATGTCACCCTCAAAATCTCTAGAGCCCTGAAGATAGAGGGTGACGTGTGGTGGAGAGGACGCCATGAGGCTGGAGGGGAGTGGGGGTAGCAGAGATGGGAGCAGGTGCGCTGGGGAGAGTGCGGAGGTTCGGGCCAGCCAGGTGGCAGTGGTTGAGGCGGCTGGGTCTCGCAGGACCAGCTTCACCCTCCAGTGACTGGCAAACGTGAGTGTGTGCATGCCTAGAATCCTGAAAGGAGAATAGAGGGAAAAGGATTGTGGTGTGGCCAACCACCCTCCAGGTTGTTCTCTCTCTTTCTCTCCCTCTCTCCTCTCCACCCTCTCACCCCCACCCTATAGCCAAAAAAAAAAAAAAAAAAAAAAAAAAAAAAAAAAAAAAAAAAATTTTTTTTTCAAAAATTAAATTTAAATGCCTCAAAGACCTGTTAGAGGACCTCAAAACATAAGCAGAAAATGGAGTTAAAATGCAAGTATATTTTTGATGGGGGAAAAAAACTGGAAATCAGGCATAGGTTTTCATAATACACATTTTCCACAAACTTTTTGAAGGATTGCCTCCAATAGGTGTAAAAGCAAGAACTATAGAATTCTTAGGAGAAATTGCAGGGGCAGTCCAGCCAGTGGTGTGGTGTAAATGGCTGGGTGGTTCCCACATGTTGGACTGTGTGCTTGGAATCCCAGACCCAGAACCTTGAAAAACACACCCCTGAGTGTGCATGCATGCCCAAAATCCCAAAGAAGAAACAGAAAAGGGACTGCAGCATGGCCGACCCAGGGAAGGTGCTTTTTTATTTTTTTCTCTCTCTCTCTCCTATGAGAATATGAGCCATCCAACATTTTTTTTTTTTTGAGAGGTTTTCGCTATAGGGCGCGTGCGCTTGGCAGAGAGAGAGAGAGACAGAGAGATAGAAAGCGAGAAACCACCCCCCGGGGGGATGGCCACGCCACAATCCCCTCTCCTCCATTCTCCTCTCGGGATCTTGGGCACACATGCACACACGCCCAGCGTGAGTTTTAACCCACCGGGTCCGGGATGCGAACCACGGTCAACTACGTGGGAGTCTAGCGACATAGCCATTACGCTAACTGCTGGTCCCCCAACCTTTTTTTTTTTTTTTTTTTTGAGAGGTTTTTGCTATAGGGCGCGTGCACTCACCAGAAAGACAGAGAGAGACAGAGACACAGAAAGTGACAAATCACCCCCCAGGGGGGGTGGCCACACCACAATCCCTTCTCCTCCATTCTCCTCTTGGGATCTTGGGCACGCACGCACACGCACCCGGCTTGAGTTTTAAACCACTGGGTCTGGGACATGAACCACGGTTGACTACATGGGAGTCCAGCGACATAACCATTACGCTAACTGCTGGTCCCAGCCATCCAACATTTTTTAAGAGTAGAAAAAAGTAAAAGAAAAAACAGGGCCGCCAGGTGGCATGGTGGTTAAGGCACTGAGTCCCACATGGCCAACATCACTGTTCAAGTCCAGGAACAGGTGGCTTGAAAGGTGCACAGGTCATGTACACATGGGTGCCCCAAATCCCAAGAGGCAAATGGAAGAAAAGGAATTGTGATGTGGCTACTCCTCCTGGAGGGTGATTCTTCACTCCCTCACCTCTCTCTCTCTCTCACACTCTCTCTCTCTCTCTCTCTCTCTTTGGAGAGCACAGATACCAAGTAGCATAAAAGTATCTAAAAAATAAAAAGATGACTCTCAGATTCTAGAAATAAGGGCTGCAGACCTAGAGAAAGAAGGGCAGCTGGGTGGGCAGGCTGCCAACTAGTCGTGGCTGCCACCTGTTGCTGGGTGGCTCAGGAGGGACATTCTTCCTCAGGGTGGTTCCTGGTTTGCAGCCTCCCTTGGGCTGACCACACACTTGCTGAGTGAGGGACATGTGCCATCATACTGCAGACCACACCTGCCCCAGGTGTTCACCCTATCCATGAGACCCTCCTCGGTTCTTTGTCCAGGGTGAACTCTTCCGGAATGTCCTACATGGCCCACATACTCTCACTGATATAGAAGCCCCAACCTTTCCGGGTTCAGTGGACATGAAGTCTCTTCTCAGGCCCTGCTGCTGGGGACCTGGGCTGTGGCCTGGAGTCAGACCCTTATTTGGGGCTAGATTTCTAAGATCAATAAATTCCTTCCTCTTTAAAACCCTTTCCTGGTTGGGACCAGCAGGTGGCATGGTGGTTAAGGTGTTGGACACTCCCACATGGCCCACTACGGTTCTAGTCCCAGACTAGTGGCTTGCTTTCTCACTTTCCCTCCTGTCTCTCTCTACGTCTCACTCTGGTCAAATTTAATGGATGAATAAATAAAAATAAATAAACCTTTAAAAATAACAACAAACACCCTTACCTGGCAGCTGTCTTTGCCTTCTCAGTAAGATGGAGAATGCTGACGATGGCCAACTTTCTAAGGTAGGGGACAGACTCCCCTTTGGACCTTGTGAGCATGCAGGCCCTGTCAATCCTCAGTGGGTTGCCAGGAGGGACTGGATGCCCAGGGCTGGGCTGGAGGCTCCAGCCTTTCAGCACCTCTCAGCTCCTCCAGACTGGAGACCCAGGTCCAGGACTCAAACTGCAGTTGGCCACGTGGAAATCCAGAGTGTTGACCGCTATCCTACCTACTGGCTCCTTATGTGAAAAGGGAACTTACGTCACAAACATCATGGCACTGGTTGCCCTAGCAGTGACCTATGCAAATGAGGACATGGTCTTTAGGTCTGGCTGAACACGGCCCTGGTGGAGGCCCTGGGCTCAGTCTGGCTGGACACAGCCTTGGGCTCCTGGCCTGCAGCTCCTAGATGGGATGAGCAGGAAAGGTCAGGCAGCTACTAAAGACACTGTGGCACCAAAAGGAGACCTAAAAACTAGTCCTGTGGGGTCACGTCCCCCACAGGACTCTAGGACTGCCAGCCCCCATCTGTGAGACCCCATTTCACAGCTGAGGAAAATGGGGATCCAGAGGACCGGCCAGCAGAGCCACGGACCTCAGGGTATCCCTCTGGGTCTCCAGAAGCCTCCTACCTCCTAGGACCTGGTGAGAGACTGCCTCACTTCTCCCCAGACCCAGTCCAGAAGCCGTCCAAGGACAGGCAGGGCAGTGGGACCCCTCCTGGGACCTGGGGTGGCCCACACTGACCCCCAGACCTCCTGCCTCTGGAGATAGGCCCTGGCTGCTCCAGGGGATAAGCTGCACTATTTTCATCATTTCCTTCCTCTGGTTTGAGCAGGGGCTACCACTGGCGGCCCTCACAGTATCACCACCACACCCTCAGCCAGGACAGCTGGGACTTAGGGGTCGCAACCCAAGGCCTGGCAGGTAAGTGACCCTCCTTGTCCCCCAGCATGGGCTCCTATGGGTGGAGCAGCAGAGAGGGTGCGACCCTCCTCTGCAGGAGACGGGGGGTGGGGGGGAGTGGGGGGGGCATTTGCCCTGAGATGCCTCCCCTCCCCGGGCTAGTGGAGGTGGTTCATTCAAGTACTCAGGCAGCCTGCAGGGGCAGCCCTGGGAGAGCTGCGCTGACCCTGTCCTGCAGTGAGCCCAGAGAAGACTGGCCTAGGAGGCCCACACATGGATCTTGTCCAACCTGGACTGCTGGGTGACCTGGACAGCCCGCCTTCTCTCTCTGGGTCTGGGTCTCAGTCTCCAAGCCCCAGCATCGGCCTAGGGAGCAGCTCTCTGGCCCCCTCCCAGCTCCCAGAAGTGCCCACCCTGCTGCCTCTCATGACAGCTCACTTAGCCACACCCAGGGGCTGGGAACTGGCCACTTCTGAGAGGGCTACACCGACAACCTGATCGCATCAGGGCTGGGTGCAGCCCGGAGGCCTCTCCAAGGCCTGTCCAGCCTCGTGGGCCAGGGCTGGGAAGCATTTAGCAGCCAAGAGCCCCCTCCCTTCCCTGAGAACATGTTCCCCACAGCCACTGCACGCTGCCTCCTGGGGTGCGCAGTGAGGGTCAGCCAGGGCTGGGCACTGTCGCCTCCTTCAGTCCCCCCGCCCCCAAGTTCACAGCGGGGAAGGCTGAGGCCTGAGAAGGGAACGAGTCCCTCCGGCCCCCTGTCAGGTCCCTCGCCTGAGGATGGGACAGTACCAGGCCTCCCTCACCACCCTCTTCCCACAGCCAGCCCAATGCTTGTCTGGAAGACCCTGCTCCTGCTCTGGGCCATGGCCGAGGCCACCAAGGACTGCCCGGCTCTGTGCACCTGCCAGGCCCTAGAGACCATGGGGCTATGGGTAGACTGCAGGGGCCGAGGGCTCCTGGCCCTGCCCACCCTGCCGGCCTACACCCGCCACCTGCTGCTGGCCAACAACAGCCTGCACACCGTGCCGCCAGGCGCCTTTGACCACCTGCTCCAGCTGCAGACCCTGGACGTGGCACAGAATCCCTGGCACTGTGACTGCAGCCTCACCTACCTACGGCTCTGGCTGGAGGACCACGCACCCGAGTCCCTGCGGCATGTCCACTGTGCGAGCCCTGGCCTTGCTGCCCACCGCCCACTGGGCCAGCTGACGGGCTATGAGCTGGGCAGTTGTGGCTGGCAGCTCCAGGAGTCCTGGGCCTACCTCAGTGTCTGGTGGGACATGGTGCTGCTGGCCGTGGCCTCGCTGGGCCTGGCTCTTCTGGCTGGCCTGCTATGTACCACCACCGAGCCCCTGGACTGAGCCTAGACCCAGGCCTCCCCCAGGCCAAAGGCCGGGACCAGTTAACCTAAGCCACCAGGAACCCCCAGTAAACTGCTGCTCGGTGTCTGATGTGAGCCAGAGTTCTCTTCCTTCTCAGGAGCGCGCCTGGCTCCTCTGAAACCCTGGCTTCACCCACCAAGACCAGGAGCCAGTTGGGTCTTCCTCGTCCCTCTAGTTCCTAGTAAATGGGCCAGGCCCACCAGCCAGTCACCCCTGAGCCCATGATCTCTAGACATCCCAGTATGTCCCCAACTCATGGCCTCATGGCCCAGAGTTGGCCAGCACCTGCTTCCCACATGGGCTGCTCTGCGTGACCCAGGCTGACCTCAGCCCTCTCCAGAGCCCCAGAACACAGCAGGAAGGGCAGAAGACACCAATGTGCCCACCGGCAGACATTACAACACTGTTCTCAGGGTTCAAATCCTGACTCGACATGAAAGGAGAAGAGCCAGGTGTGGTTGCACGCACCTGTAGTCCTGCTGCCCAGGTGGTGAAGGAGGAGGGCCATGCCAGGAGGCAGGCATGGCCTGGGAGAAAGGGGGTGGACAGGAGCACAGAGGTAGACTGACCACACAGGAAGGTTCTGGTTTGCATCCAGAGGCCTCCCCAAGTGGGGCTGACTGAGTTAGGGCATTCCTGGTGTGCCTGGGCAGGCTCCCCTGGCCCAAGCTCTGCAGCTGAGGGCTCGGCACCCCGACCCTGCCTGCTCCCTGGTGAAGAGGAAGAAGGATGTCGCTCAGGGGCTGCAGGAAACAGAGTGTGCAGGGCCTGGTGCTCGCCCGCAGTCCCCAACAGAGCCCAACCCAGGAAAGCCGGGGCCCAGAGAGGCACAGTGATGGGCCCGAGGCCACGCAGCTGCCCTGGCTGCCAGGCACCGTCGTTGGCCATGTCCGTGGGGTCCTCCACACAGAGGGAGGGTCTCGCGTGGCCAGTGGGCCCAGTCCTCCAGACCTGGAGACGCACTGCAGGAAGCCACTGGGCAGGCAGGTGCTGCCAGGGAGGCCGAGTGCACAGGTGAGAGCCAGCCCAGGCACCGGGCTGCTACGCGATTCGTTTAACGGCCTAGAAATGGACACTCCGGCTCCACGGTGCCCTTAAGGCAACTTCTCCATGTTTTAAAAAATAGATTTGATATAAAGAGCTACATATTCATAAATAGATACAAGAAAAATCCCAAATGCCAATGGCACCCTTAGGTTGGCCCAGGCCCTCCCTTCCCCAGCGCAGGCCTACAGGGTCAGAGGGTCCCAGAGGGCAGAGCCCACGTTGGGCCACCCTCCTGGGGAGAGGAACTGAATTCAGTGTGAATTGTGGGGATCCCACATGCCCCCATCCTAAGGGTCAAAGCCCTTCCCAGAAGACAAGAAGCCTTTGAGATCAGGAATCACCCTCCCTGGCCTCCTGGGCAGTCACTAAACCAGATGAAACTCCTTTGCCTGAGCCCTGGGCCACTAGAGAGGGCGCCCAGGTGGTGGGCTTCCTCCCACCGGTACCTCACCGTCCCTCAGGACCTCCCACAGGGTGGGGAGGGAAGGCTGCCAGGGTCCTGGGGGCAGGCTCTCCTTAGGGATGTGTGTGGCCCGTCCTCCGTGGGATTCTAAAGGACAGTGAAAGGGCAGAGCTGGTATGTGGGCAGGAAGGGTCTGGACAGGGGCGGCGGAGAGGCCAGAGGAGGCTGGGGCTGTCACAGCAGAGAGGGGAGATGCCGGGAGCCCCGGGGCCGGGGTCTCTAGACCTTCGTGGTGGGGAGGGGAGATGCCGGGAGCCCAGGGGTTAGGGTCTCTAGGCTGTCGTGGTGGGGAGGGGAGATGCCGGGAGCCCAGGGCCAGGGTCTCTCAGCTGGCCCCTTGGAAGTGAGGCTGCCCAGCCTGGAGGCCGGGGTAGCAGAAGGTTACTTAGGAGCTATGAAGTGAGAAACAAGCCAGGAGACCACGGGAAGGGGCAGCTGGGCCAGGCTGAGCTGGCAGCTCCCTGCCCCTCTAAGCCAAGCCTTGCAGGGCTTCAGGTCTCCTGCCCCAGGGCAGAGATGGGAGCGGCAGCTCTCAGGCCAAGGCACGAATAAGCCCGCGTGCCAGCCAGCCCAGCCTGTCCCTCCCTGGACCTCCGTGGCAGCCCAGGGTGTCCTGAGGAGATGGTACCCTGAGAAGGGCAGAGGCAGGGTCAGTTCCTGAGCTTGGTGGCCAGGATGGCCCCGAACTGGGACTGCAGCTGGCACACGGAGGCCCAGGCCTCTGCTCCGAGACCCCAGAGCACCGCAGATTGGCAAGGCAGGGCTTTGTGGTAAAAGCCGGCACTGCCCCTACTGTGTGACACCGGAACCAGCCGCCCCTTGCAGGTCATGGAGCTAAAGGCGGCACCACCGTGGGTGCCTCTCACAGTCCAGCGTGAGGACTCCACCTGGGCCTGCGGGGTGCCTTGGTGCCAGGCACTGTCCACCTTGCAGGCTAGGCCCAGGCACCCCAGTGAAGGGGCCAGGTGACACCTGCACCCCTGCCAGTAGCAGGGCCTTGAACCCACCTGGCTCCACTGGCTGCTGTGTCCCCAGCAGGGAGGAGGAAGAGGCAGCCTTGCCACCATGTCCTGCTGTCTGCCTCCACCACCCCTAGACCCAGGCCCTAGCCAGGCCATCTTCCCCCTAGAGCCACACCTGGCCACCAGCATCAGGCCCTGCCAGGACTTAGTGTCCACACCTACTGGCCGTCCCAGTCTGCCATGGGGTTGCTGCCTGCCCTGTGCCCAGGCCTCCTGGGGAGGACCAATCAGAACACCTACAGGCAGCTAAGGGGCACTGTGGCCCTGGCCCGGGCCTGAGCCTGGTCTATGGTCTGGACCGCACCCAGGGTCTGGGGGCCTGTTATTCACGGCCACGCAGAGGTGACCCTAAGGCTGGACTGGGCTGACATGGAGGGACAGGGACCAGCCTAGACCACCAGACTCCCTGTGAGCCCCCACCTTCTGCCTTACAACCTCAGCGCCTGGCGCAGAGCAAGGCGGCAAAGGGCCGGGGATGAGACAGCCAGGCCACAACCACCGGCCCTTGCCTTTGCTGCTGGGAGTCTGGGAGCTAGCCTACTGCAGGGGAGGCCCGGTACACAGGCACCATCTCTGCACGGGGGGCCACTGACCCCAAGCCTCAGGAGCCAGGTGCTCCTGTCACCGTCCATGTCCACCGCCCCTCACTCCTCAGCCCCGACCACGACATGGCACCCAAGAGCTGGCTGGTCTCGCACCAAGTGGCAGCGGACAGTGCCCTCCTGGCTGGCTGTGACCCGCACTCCTGTTGAGATGAAAAAAGGACACAGAGACCAGGACACTTGAGCCTCTCGAAGGCCTTGGCAAGCCAGGCATGACCTGGAGCTGCAGCTGGGGAGGGGCAGGCTGCTGGCCTGGAAGGAGAGACCTCCCAACACTGGGTCTTGGCCTGGAGCTCTGCCGTGAGACCCCAGAAAGGCCTGGGGAAATCAAGGCCCCAGCCACACTCCTGGAGCACGTTCCCGTGGTCCACGCTGGCCGGCTCAGGCCAGCCCTGGAATGTGAGGGTCACAGGTCAGGAGCGGCTGGCAGGGTGGGTGCCATGCCAGCCTGGGCTGGCGAGCCTTCCTGGGACCCACCCACAAGCACCCGGGCCACCAGTGCCAAGTTCCCGGGTTTTGCCCAGCTGTTCCTGAACCCCAGCACCCTCAAGAGCTGGGCACAGCAGGACAGGGCAGGAGGCAGCCGGCATCAGCACCCGCAGCCCCAGCCTGCGCTCACGTCCTTGCTGTCCAGCTGGAGGTGGCCGGCGCTCCTCCCACGGAACACCGGGCCCCCGTGCCGCACGATGAGCTCCGTGGCCACTCGCAGGAAGGCCTCCTCCACGTTGCTCGAGTCCTTGGCGGATGTCTCGATGGCACACAGGATGTCGAAGTGCTCCGCCAGGCGCTGTGCCTCAGCCAGCGTGACCTCCCGGAGCTCACCCAGGTCCGACTTGTTCCCTGCAGAGGCCAGGCACAGGGTGGTGAGGCCCCAGCTCTGCTGGCAGGGCACGCTGAGCCCCAGCACCACCACACCCGCTGTGTCCTACCCCAACCCCCTTTCTGACCCAGTTATAGCACGCGTGACACTTGCCGGGCACGGGGGTCCCTCAGAGCCCAGGCTCCTCCTGGCAAGGTGGTGGTGCCCTGTGGCCTCAGCACTCAGGAGGATGGCTGCACAAATAGTAAAAATAAAGGTGACAAAAAGATCTTTTCTATTTTAAAGCCCTCGTTCTGTTTCCTTCTTTAGCTTTGCCAGGGGCTTGCCTATTTTGCAGCTCCCGTCTAAGAGCGAGGCAGGGAGCGAGAGGAAGAGCAGACTGTGGAGCTGGGAGACCGGGCAGGCCCACTTCCGCCCAGCTGTATGAGCATGGCACTGCCACACCTCAGCTCAGGGCACAGGGGCCCAGCGTCACATGACCGCCGCAGGCACGGCACTCCAGGGGCGATCAGGCTAGCAAAAGGGTTCTGCACTGGGACCAGTCGCTGGTGAAGCAGTCACGTCGCTGGCTGCCACACGGTCAACAGCGGTCTGAGTCCCAGACCTGGTGGCTTGAAAATCATGTGGCAGGCGAGTGCGTGTGTGCCCAAGATCCTGGTGGAGGGGGCAGGACTGCACGTGCCCAAGATCCCGGTGGAGGGGGCAGGACTGCACGTGCCCAAGATCCCGGTGGAGGGGGCAGGACTGCACGTGCCCAAGATCCCGGTGGAGGGGGCAGGACTGCACGTGCCCAAGATCCTGGTGGAGGGGGCAGGACTGCACGTGCCCAAGATCCCGGTGGAGGGGGCAGGACTGCACGTGCCCAAGATCCCGGTGGAGGGGGCAGGACTGCACGTGCCCAAGATCCCGGTGGAGGGGGCAGGACTGCACGTGCCCAAGATCCCGGTGGAGGGGGCAGGACTGCACGTGCCCAAGATCCCGGTGGAGGGGGCAGGACTGCACGTGCCCAAGATCCCGGTGGAGGGGGCAGGACTGCACGTGCCCAAGATCCCGGTGGAGGGGGCAGGACTGCACGTGCCCAAGATCCCGGTGGAGGGGGCAGGACTGCACGTGCCCAAGATCCCGGTGGAGGGGGCAGGACTGCACGTGCCCAAGATCCCGGTGGAGGGGGCAGGACTGCACGTGCCCAAGATCCCGGTGGAGGGGGCAGGACTGCACGTGCCCAAGATCCCGGTGGAGGGGGCAGGACTGCACGTGCCCAAGATCCCGGTGGAGGGGGCAGGACTGCACGTGCCCAAGATCCCGGTGGAGGGGGCAGGACTGCACGTGCCCAAGATCCCGGTGGAGGGGGCAGGACTGCACGTGCCCAAGATCCCGGTGGAGGGGGCAGGACTGCACGTGCCCAAGATCCCGGTGGAGGGGGCAGGACTGCACGTGCCCAAGATCCTGGTGGAGAGGGCAGGACTGCACGTGCCCAAGATCCTGGTGGAGGGGGCAGGACTGCACGTGCCCAAGATCCTGGTGGAGGGGGCAGGACTGCACGTGCCCAAGATCCCGGTGGAGGGGGCAGGACTGCACGTGCTTGGTGTGCGCGAGGCCTCGGGATGCAGACCCAGGGCCTTCTCCCTGTGGTGTGATCTCTCACCTTCCTGCTCACTGTCTCTGTCTCTCTCTCTGGCAAGTGCACACATCCAAGGTGAAAATTTCTGGGGAAAAAAAGGAGCTGGTTTGGGAGCTTTTTTTTTTTTTGCTAAAACGTTACTATGTTTATTATGCGTTCTCTCCTGTTTTCCTACAGAACTTTTCTGTTTTGTAAGATTGTAGTTTTTTATTATTTTGCTTTTCTGAGAGCACAGATGATCACTACCTGACAGTATATCTCTCGCTCCTCTTATAAGGTGTGATATATTTCTATTACATTTATTTTTATTTATTATTATTACTTTCTTTTTAATTTGACCAGAGAAAGGGGGAAAAGTGAGAAAGCAAGCCACCAGGTCCAGGACTCAAACCACAGTGCCCCAACTACCATGCCACCTTCTGGACCCTCAATTACATTTTCTTTTTAAGAATTAGTTATTTAAATCCATTTGTTATTATTTTTTAATGTGACCAGAGAGAGGGACCAGCAGTTAGTGTAATGGCTATGTCGCTGGACTCCCATGTAGTCAACCACGGTTCGAGTCCCAGACCCGGTGGCTTAAACTCACGCCGGGCGCGTGTGCGTGCATGTCCAAGATCCCAAGAGGAGAATGGAGGAGAAGGGATTGTGGTGTGGCCATCCCCCCTGGGGGGTCATTTTTCACTTTCTGTCTGTCTGTCTCTCTGTCTTTCTGGCGAGCGCACGCACCCTATAGCAAAAACCTCTCCAAAAAAAAAAAAAAAATGTGACCAGAGAGAGAGAAAGGGAAAGGAAGAAAGCAAGCCACCAGGTCCGGGACCTGAATCATAGTCGGCCATGTGAGACTCCATGCCACCTGCTGACCCCCGCTCCATTATGTTTTAAATAATCTGTTCAGCTTCAACTACACCTTGACTCAATTTCTACCTTTTTTTTTTTTCAGGTTTTTGCCATAGGGTGCATGTGCTCATCAAAGAGAAACAGAGAGCTGGAAAGTGAGAAATCACTCCCCGGGGGAGATGGCCATGCCATATGCCCCTATTTTATTTTCCTCTCGCTATTTTGGGCACACACACACATGCACCAAGTAATTTTCAAGCCACTGGGTCCAGGACTAGAACCACAGTCAGCCATGTGGGAGTTCAGCACCTTAGCCACCATGCCACCTGCTGGCCCCTCTACAACCTTCTTAAGTCTCCAGGTGACTAACTTTCGTAACGTGGCTGTAAGAAGGACAATGGTGAGTGTCCATGACATGGGTCAGCTGGTAGCACAGCCGAGAAAGAACAAGGCAGTGCTAGACACACAGGACACCCCCAGGTTTGCATCCCCAGGCCTCATGTACACACCAAGCACACGCAGAGGTCCAGGCTGCTGAGGCTGGCGTGGACCATGTGTGAGGACCCTGCTGGGGGTGCCTTCTCTGTCTCTCTTACTAATGGAAGAAATAAATAAACTTAAAAAAAATCTTGAGGCCAGCAGGTAGCATGGAGGTTAAGGTACTGGACTCCCATGTGGCTGACTACAGTTCAAGTCCTGGACCTGGCGGCTGGCTTTCTCTCTCTCTAATGAGCACACATGTCCTATAGCAAAATTTTAAAAATAATAATTAATTTAATTTAATTTAAAAATAATTCTTTAAAAAAGTTTGTGGGCCAGGAGGTGGCATAGTGTATAAGGTGCTGAACGCCCAAGTGGCCAGCCGCAGTTCCAGTCCTCAACATGGCAGCTTGGAAATCACTCTAGGTGAATGTGCGTGTGTGCCCACAATCCCAAGAGAAGAATGCAGGAGAAGGGACTGCAGCCAGGCCATCCCCCTGGGGGGTGATTTCTCACTTTCCCTCTTGCTTTCTCTCTGACTAATGCACACGCCTTACAGCAAAAACTCTTAAAAAAAAAAAAAAAAGTCTGTAAAGACCTAGAATTTCCTTGGTAGCCTTAAACGATGTAGCAGCCCATTTCAATATGTGGAACTTACCTGGATCCTAATTTCAACAAACTGGTGGCGGGGGGTGGGGGGCATGACACGGGCACAGCCCAGCTATGTGACCCACTAAGGAGCCGTCAGCACCCAGAGCTGTGACCGGCCTGCTCCCCTGCACGTGCAAGCCAGAAGCATCTCTTAGACTCATGCTGGGGTATCCGCAGGCCAGACGAGCTGGTATCTGAGCTGTCTCAGGGGAACAGGGAGAGTGCTGCTGAGGGTGGAGACAGACGCCAGCGCTGACCACAGAGGCTGCGAGGGCCCGGGCCCACTTTGGAAGCTGTATAAACTGACCTAGAGCAAGGCTTTCAGAAGGGCCCTGGATACAGACCAGCAGTTGGCGTAATGGCTATGTCGCTGGACTCCCATGTAGTTGACCGTGGTTTGAGTCCCAGACCCAGTGGCTTAAAATTCACGCCAGGCGTGTGTGCGTGAGTGCCCAAGATCCCTAGAGGAGAATGGAGAAGGGATTGCAGCATGGCCATCCCCCCAGGGGGTGATTTCTCGTTTTCTGTCTCTCTGGCGAGGGCACACGCCCTATAGCAAAAACCTCTCCAAGAAAAAAAAAAAAAAAAAGAAGGGCCCTGCGTACAAAGAAAGCAGGTGGGGCAAGGGCACTCCGCGCTGCATAAGGCCCCAACACCCTCTCCCAGGAGGGCCGCCCAGAGCCCACCCTACACTCCAGTCCGAGAATGGGCAAAGCTGGGGTTGGACTGCAGCATGGAGACCCTGCCGGGGTGCTGTCTCTCACTCGCAGAAGCAATAAATTACAAGTGTACTTAAAAGAAAAGAAAAACGAGAAAGAGAGGCAGAGACAGACAGTGAGACGGCCGTGGCCCCAAGGACCCCTGCTCACCGATGAGCAGCTGCACTATGCCGGAGCCTGCGTACTTCCTCACGTCCTCGATCCAGCGCGGCACGGACAGGAAGGAACCCCTCTTGGTGATGTCGTAGGCCAGGATGGCCCCGCTGGCACTGCGGTAGTAGCTCTGTGTGATGGTGCGGAACCGCTCCTGGCCAGCGGTGTCCCAGATCTGCAGCTGAAGGAATCGGAATCGGGGTGGTGAGGGGCGGGCGCAGGGCCCGGACAGCGCTTTCACTGGGCTGGTGACCCGGCTCTCAGCACTCGGACAGCAATGCTGGGGCAACCGAGAGGGAGAAGGGAGGCACAAAGGCTCTCGGGCCCCGGGCAGGTCCAGGGGGTGAGACCCGGCACCAGTTCTGCCGTGTCCCCGTCCCCCACGCGGGGCTCCCTGTGGGAAGGCTGAGGCAGAAGAACCTGAGCAGCTCCGAGTGTGGAGGCAGGCTGTGCATCCAGTGCCTTCCTGGCCGCGTGTCAGGCCCCCCCGGCACTGGGTTCCTAGGGACCCCTCAGCCTGCGGTTGGGGGCTGGGCCAGGAGGGCCTGCAGGGAACACAGGGCGGAGTCCTCTGGGGGCCTCCAACCACAGGCAGTTCTCACTGGCTGACCCGATGTGGCCAGAGCACGTAGCCTGTAGTCCCTTCCTACCTACACCTGCTGGAGGCCTACTAAGTCCCCCACTGGCCACGGCTGTGGAGAAGAGGTGCTGGGGGGGGGGTGGTCAGAAGAGCAGCTGGCAGGACAAAAGATAGGCAGGAGGAGGGGCTGGCCTGGACCCTCCCTGTGACTGGGGCGGGGGCTGCCTCCTGCACCTGGAGACCATGGGACTGGGCCTGGCACAGCCGGACGCTGGGCAGCTGCTGGGGTGTCTGAGGACAGACTGGCTGCAGCCCGTCCACTCTCCTTCGCCTGGCATGCACTGGTGTGTGAAGCCATGTCCGTCAGCAAGACCAGCGAGACTTTGGACGCTCCTGAGGGTGGAACCTCTGTCCTTGCACTGGGGGGAACTCCTGTCCCTGCCCCAACAAGAAATCCCAGAGTTAAAGCTTGTGCTGAACAAATCCCCTGTCCCGAGATCCCACCCACTCCTCACCCACAAGAGGCTGCACACGGGACCAGCAGTTAGCGTAATGGCTATGTCGCTGGATTCCCATGTAGTCGAACGTGGTTCGCGTCCCAGACCCGGTGGCTTAAAACTCACACCGGGCGTGTGTGCGTGCGTGCCCAAGATCCCGAGAGGAGAATGGAGGAGAAGGGATTGCAGCGTGACCATCCCCCCTGGGGGATGATTTCTCACTTTCTGTCTCTCTGTCTCTCTCTCTCTGTCTGGCGAGCGCATGCGCCCTATAGCAAAAACCTCTCAAAAAAAAAAAAAAAAAAAAAAGAGGCTGCACAGAAGCCAGGCCCTATACCTTGAAGATGGGGTCTGTGAGCTCATGCAGGGCAGGGGCACAGTGGCAGCCCTGGGCGCGTGTCCCAGGGCGGCCCACTACACGCCAGGCAGGGATGCACTGTGGCTGGAGCCTGAAGACCCTATCGGTGTGCCTGTCTGCCTGTCTGTCTGTCTCTCAGTAGAAATAACTAAACCAAAAGAGGGGAGGAGGCTGACTCTGTAGCACAGCAGCCAAGCACAGTGCACGGTGAGCCAGATCCCACACACCAGCCACGGTTGCAATCCCAGCCCTAGAGGCTTGTAAAATATGCTGGGCACGTGTGCATGTGTGCCCAAGATCCTGACGGGGCGGAGAGATGAAGGGGAAAGGCCTGCAGTGTGACCGAGGCCAAGGGGAGGTGCTCCCCCACCCCCGGCCAAAGCACACATACCCTCCTCCACCAGCGTCAGCCAGCCTAGGCAGATCACGCCCGTGTGTAGAGAGGCCTTAGGAGGCGAACCTGGGACCTTCCCCTGTAGCTTCAGCACTGGAAACACTGCATTAACCTGGTACCAGCAAAGCCGGCCCAAGAGGGACCCTTACGAAGGGAAGAGGCCAGCCTCTGCGGGGCGGCTGGTAGTGTCCTGACAGCAGAGCTGGGGGCCGCACGCCAAACGCGAGTCCTTGACCTCGTCAGCCTGGAAATGCTCCAGGAACACGCACGCATGCCGCAATCCTGGGGCTGGGAGTGCTGGGAGAAGGCACTGAGACACGACCAGGCCCTGAGGAGGGCGCCTCCCCCCGCTCTCGCTCATGCAAGCTACCATGATCTTTTACATGAAGAGAAACGAATAAATTGAGTGGACGTCATCCCAACCACATGATCAGACGCGGCCTCATTGCTGGTGGGGAACTGTCACCGTGAGCCCCCACTGCTGCAGGGTGACAGACGCTCCCTGACCTTCTCACTGGACAGCGTCATCTCAGGCTTGCTGAGTCCCCACGCCTGACCTCCAGTGCACAGGGAACACAGGGCACAGGGACCCGAGAGAGACACCTGAGGAAAGCACGGGGCAAAATCAGGAGGCTCCTCTGCAAAAAGTAACAAAATTTTTTAAATGTTTAAAAAACTGGGCCTGGGGCCAGCCAGGGGCATGGTGGCTGAGGCGGATGGACCCCACATGGCCAACCACACAGTTCAAGTTCCAGACTCAGCACCTGCCCACAATCCCAGGAAGAGAATGGAGAAGGGACTGCGGCGTGGCCACTGCTCCTGGGAGGCGATTCTCCCTCTCCCTGCTCTCTCTCTCCAGTGCCCGTGTGAGCCCTGTAACATGCACACGGGGTGAGCGGCCGTAAGGTGCTGCTCCTGGCTCCCGGCTCCCACCCTGGGCCTGCCTTAACACATCGGGTACGGAGGGTGCACCAGTACTCGGCTGTCTGTGTAGCCCGGGGGAGGCCAGGGCATGAGGCCCTGCCAAGGCTTCCTGTCTCCCCACCTCTCGGGAAATACAGAACATGCCTTTAGAAAGAGTGAGGATGAGACCCCCGGGTGGCATGGAGCTAAAGGTGTTGGACCCCACAGGGCTGGCATGTGGTCTAAGTCCCAGACCTAACAGCTTGAAAATGTCACAGGGTGCACATGTGTGCATGCCCAGAATCCCAAGAGAAGAGTGGAGAGGAGATGGTGGCATGGCCGTCCCCCCAGGGCCTGATTTCTCACTTTCCCTCTTTTTCTGTCTCTTTGTCAAGCAAAGTGTCCTAAAACCAAAAACTAAAAAATAAGAAGAGTGACAGATCGAAAAGGCACACCAGGCATACCTGAACACACACTGAACTTTAGATCAGGGAGAAGACATCGGGGAGGAACAAGAAAAAATAATAACAAAATAGGGACCAGCAGTTGGCGTAATGACTATGTCACTGGACTCCCATGTAGTCGACTGCAGTTCGAGTCCTGGACCTGGTGACTTAAACTCACGCCGGGCGCGTGTGCGTGTGCGCGTGTGTGCCCAGGATCCTGAGAGGAGAATGGAGAAGGGATTGCAGCGTGGCCATCCCCCCTGGGTGGTGATGTCTCACTTTCTGTCTCTCTGTCTCTCTGTGTTTCTGGTGAGCGCACACGCCCTATAGCAAAAACCTCTCCAAAAAAATAACAAAATAACAAAAAGATGGGCAGGTTGCAGAAACCTAGGGCCAGTCCATAGATGCTATCATGAAAATATTAATCTGTTGAGGTTTGCTAAGAGTATCATGTATTCTTACAACCCTTATTCTTTTTCTTTTTTTCTTTTTAAGATTTTTGCCATAGAGCACATGTGGTCTCCAGAGTGAGACAGTGAGAGGGAAAGTGAGAAATCAGCCCTTGGGGGACAGCCACATTGCAATCCAGGATTTGCGACATGCATGCACATGTGCCTGGTGTGATTTTCAAGCCACCCAATCTGGGGCTTGAACCACAGTTGGCCACGTGGGAGTCCAGCAACGTAATTGCTATGCCAACTGCTGGCCCCCAAACTCTGATTTTTAAAAGATGTATGTGGAGATGTTAATTGCCCTCTGGCCATTATTTTTAAAAATTATATTGTATAGGGGACCAGCAGGTGGCACGGTGGATAAGGCGCTGGACACTCCCACACGGCCGACCGTGGTTCAAGTATCAGACCTGGTGGCTTGATTTCTCACTTTCCCTCTTTCTCTCTCTCTCCGTGTGTGTGTGTGTGTGTATCTCTGGTAAAATTAAAATAAATAAATGAATAAATAAAATTAAATAATTTTTTTATTACATTGTACATATAAAAAGTGTGCTAAGTTCTTGTCTCAGGTGAAAGAGACCTTTATTCTGGTCTAAGTGTCAACACACACTTAACAGTGCAAGGCATGGAGACATCACCAGTGTCCCTCAACAGCTGGAGGGAGGAGAACCGAGCACCCGTGGAGATGCCAGCAAATACCTGCTGAGTGGAAAAGCCAGTTGCGCAGAGCGAGTGGGGCAGGGCTCCTCCCTGGGCCTGCCAGCGGCAGGCCCAACCCTGCCCAGGTGCTGCATGCCACTGGTACCGAGGGTCAAGCGCCTCCCTGCAGAGTGTGTCCCTCTGCGTGCGCATGGCTGGAGCAGGGCCAACAGCAGGGGGAGCGCAGAGGACCAGGTAATGCCCTCACAGGGAAGAAAGACCGAGCAAGGTGGGGAGGAAGTAACCTGGACCCCAGAACCCTGCGGTCCAGACACAGCACCTGCAGCCCACATCTGAGCCGGTCAGAAGTGAATCCACAGCAATGGCAAGAGGGTTTGTGGTTGCCGGGGCCGGGGAGGGGTGGGAGTGGGAGACGCTGCGCTGGCTGGTGGGATCTGGGGCTGATGAGAAGACCCTAAAACCGATGGTGATGATGGTGCCCAGCTCTGCGAACAGTCCCCTGGGGGGTTTACAGTCGGGGTTCTACCTCACAGATTTCGCTATAGAACTGGGCTGAGTGCTGCCTCCGACCGGATGATCAGGTTAGGCCAACTCAGGTGAAAAAAGACAGTCTCCTGGACACACACACACACACACACACACACACACACACACACACGGATGCATGGTGAACAGGCCCAAGGCCAGCCCAGACACACCGGGGCCTTCCGCCCGCCGCCACACTTCCAGCCGTACATGGCCCTGAATCCCCGGAGTCTCCTTTCACTCCCGTGTGCCTTCGGTTCTCAGTGAACCCCCTGGAGGCCCTGTCTCCCAGAGCTGGGAGTCAGGCACAGCCGGCAAGGCCCAGCAACACCCTCCCCTGCCATAGAGCACCCCTTCGCCCCTACGCCCTGGCTGGCTGAGCGGCAGGAGCAGGCTGGAGGCTGTGAGACCCTGTCAGTGCAACCGTCTCTCCATCTCTTTCGATAAAACCAACACTGCAACTCCACAAGAATCGCTTTTCTTTTTTTCTGTAAGTTAATTTTATTTCTTTCATGAGAGAGAGCACACATGCAAGGGGGAGAGAGAGGGAGAGAGTACCCTTCCCGCTCGCTCATGCATGCCCAGGGCCTAGTCCAGGCAAGTCCCTGAGGAGCAGAGCGGCGTTGACAGCGGAAGCTCTACCTTGAGATTCCAGTGACACTGACTTTTTCCCTATGGGTTCACAGAATTTTCACGCATTCTATAAAACTGGCCTTTGGTTTATATTCCATCTAGCACACAAACGTGGCGGACGTCGACAATTAATAGCCAGCAAACTGAAGCTGAAAACTGCAGTCTGCATTTTTTTTTCTTTTTCTTTTTTTGGAGAGGTTTTTTGGTTTTGGTTTTGGTTTTGGGTTTTGGTTCTTTTTTTTTTTTTTTTTTTTTTTTTTTTTTGCTATAGGGCGTGTGCACTCGCCAGAAAGAGAAAGACAGAGAGACAGAAAGTGAGAAATCACCCCCAGGGGGGATGGCCACGCTGCAATCCCTTCTCCTCCATTCTCCTCTCAGGATCTTGGACACGCACGCACACGCGCCCGGAGTGAGTTTAAGCCACCGGGTCCAGGACTCGAACTGCGGTTGACTACATGGGAGTCCAGCGACATAGCCATTACGCCAACTGCTGGTCCCTGTGGTCTGCTTTTTCAGTCATGAACTCACCCACTCTTTGAGTACCCATACAGAGCAAATACCCAGGAATATAAAATGAACCAAAAGGGATCACGTTTCTGACCAGCCCTGTGGCCTAGTGGTTAGGGAGCTGCGTCCCACATGGCTCAAATCCCAGCCCTGCTGGCTGGAAAAACATGCCAGGTGCATGTGCATGTGTGCCCCAAATCCTGGCAGATCGGAGAAGGAAGAAGGGATTGGGTGCAGTCGTGCCCTGCTCAGGGGCCTTTCTCCTGCTCCCTCCACTCTCTTTCTGGCAAGCATGTGCCTTCCAGAAAAATCTGAAGGAAAAAAAATGAGTTTCCAGTTGCACACTCTGAATATTTATTTTTTTCCTTAACATGAGAAAGAGAGAAAGACAGGTCCCTTGACCGGGCCTCGTCGCTCTGTGATCTGCGGCCCAGTCCTTGGCCTGTTAGGAGTGTTTCAGGTCAAGGTGGATCCACACCCACATCAGCCACTGCCTCCCAGCACGGCTCCGGGCACCGCCCGCTCCACGATGGCATCTCCTACTCTGGAAGTGCCTGAGCTCGCACTCTGGGGCCGGGGAAGTGTCCAGCTGGGGTGACAAGGAGCCCCTCTCAGAGAGCCCGGGTTTCTATCGCAGTTTTCCACAGAATCGTTTTCTTTATGTTCATTTTATTTCTGAGAGCGAGCACACACGCAAGGGAGAGAGCGGCTTCCGGAGGCAGGGAGGTCTGCGAGGGCACGAGGCCGCGCGCTCACAGAAATGGCGAGACGGCGTGGACTGGAGGCCACGCTCACAGGCCTCTCAAGTCACGGTGCTCCTCGTGCCCCTAAAATGGAGTCGCCTCGGGTGGCAGCACACGCACTCCGAGGACCTGTGGGGCCCGGGCCAGGCCTGGCCTGTGAGCCACGACAGCCCGTCTGGGTACCCACGTTTGGACCGGAGAAGGTCCAGTGGCTATGTGACAGCGTCCTGACTTTACGTTTACTGAGAGAGACGGAGAGAGACAGGGTCTCACCATCCCTGCTCCTGCTCCTGCCTCAGCTGCGCGCGGGCACCTGGTATGTTCAGGCCGACCTGGGACCCGAACCCAGGCCTCTCATGTGGCTCCAGCACTGCACAGCTGCCCCCTCCCGCCTGCACACTGTGGCTGGGCTTTGTGACTGTCACCATCAGATCCACCCTGAAAGACCTCCCCGGGGCCAGCAGGTGGCCTGGTGGTTAAGGTGCTAGATTCCCATATGGCCGACTGTGGTTGGGGTTCTGGACCTGGAGGCGTGCTTTCTCACTTTCTCTCTCTGGTCAAATTTAAACAATAGTAATAATGATGATGATGACTAAAATTAAATAAAATAATTATTTGAAAAAGGAAAGAAAGAAAGTCCTGTCCAAAGAGGTTCGAGTGTGGATGTCACAGCTGATTTGACACTTGGGGACACACCCACACTCTCCTACAAGGACAACCCCTCAGGGCCAGCACCCACCTCCACTTAGGTTCTACGTGTGGCTGTTGCGAAGCCCATCCTGTCCTCGTCTACACGGCGGGCTCAGACGCTGTCACTGTCACCAGAGCCTGTAGCAGGAGACACTTACCCGCTGAGACCAGAGAGCCGTCACTGGTGCAGAAACAGGAGGTCCGCAAGGGAGAGACGCACCAGGAGGGGCAGGGTACGCGTCTCCACGGTGTCCGCGCAGGAGCCGGACGACAGACACCCCCATTCACAGACTCAAAGCCATTAGGAGGGCCAGGCTGACAGGTGGCCAGACTGACCCAGGGCCGGGCTGAGAGGGGGCTGGACTGACAGGGGGCTGGACTGACAGAGGGCCAGACTGACCCAGGGCCGGGCTGAGAGGGGGCTGGACTGACAGAGGGCCGGACTGACAGAGGGCTGGGCTGACAGAGGGCCAGGCTGATGGGGGGCCAGACTGACCCAGGGCCGGGCTGACAGGGGGCCAGACTGACCCAGGGCCAGGCTGACAGAGGGCCAGGCTGACAGGGGGCCAGGCTGACAGGGGGCCAGGCTGACCTGAGGCCAGGCTGACAGGGGGCTGGGCTGACCTGGGGCCGGCCTGGCTTCTGCTGTCCTGTGAAACAGCTCTGAGGCCCAGCCTGGCAGATGGCTGGTAGCGGATCGAACGGCACTACTGGGCCACACAGCTGGGACACAGCCAGACCCTGGGTCGGCATGTGGGGGACACCCAGGACACCCAGGGCATGCGGGGTGGGATCGAGGCCCCTCCACTCCGTGCGTACACCTGCACTCTCTATCTGTACAGTCACAGCTTTAGGGTGAGCTGGCACCTCACAGGCCAGCCCAGGCAAGGGGCACGCTCAGCCCCCAGCCAGCCCAGACAAGCCGGGTTCCTGCCCAGCAGTGCTCGGCACTAGAACGTGACATCACGGGGCCAGCAGGTGACCTGGCGTGTCAGGTGCTGGACTCCCAGTGGCCGACCGCAGTCCCATCCTAGACCTGGCAGCTTGAAAATCACACTGGGCACGTGCGCGTGTGTGCCCAAAATCCTAGAATGGAGGGGAAAGAACTGCAGTGTGGCCATCCCCTCGGGGTGCTTTCACTTCCCCTCGCACTGTCTTCTCTCTCCCCAGCAGGCGCACGCACCCTACGGCACAAACCTAAAAAATAAAAGGTGTTGACACCACAGTGCCAGCTAAAATGTGAAATGCCAGTGCTGACGGGACATCCCAGTCCAGCCACCCGCATGCACGGCGCCATACTTGTGTCGTCGTGATGAGAAATGCTGCAGAGAGGAACAAGCCCAGGCCTGGAGCCAAAGGCCAGGGCCAGGTCAGACCACGGTACTCGGCCTCCTCGTCCCCTCGTGAGTGGGGCTCTCCCTAGGGGTCCACATGGAATGATGCTGGGGAGCGTGATGGCCAGTGGTGAGGACGGTATACGAGGGGAGGCGGGGCCCTCACTACGAACCCCACGAGCTTCGCATGCCTGAAACATGGGAGAAGCCCATGCAGCATCAGGCCCTCGGGGCTGACACAACCCAGCACCGCACAGGCCAGCGGGTGCAGAGAAATGGGAGGGCGGGAGGGCAGGCGGGGGCTACGGAGGTGCAGCAGCAAATGACCACGTGGGGAAGGCCCCAGGCCCACAGCCCAGGACCCCTGAGCACGGCAGGTGCAGGCCCGCATCTGGGTTGGCCGAGGCTGGGGCGAGTCCTGACGTGAAGACTGTGGGTGCTGTCTCTCTGTTTCACTGTCTCTCATGGAAGAGATAAACCAATACACTTTAAAAAGAAAGAAAAGTGAGGAAAAGAGGCACAGGACACCAAGTCTTGAAGCCCAAGGTGCTGTGGACCCAACTTCCCGCCATCGCATGGCACGAGTAGCACCCAGACCCCCAGGCCAGCTCACCTGCTCTTTCCTGGACAGGTGTGACAGTACTGCTGCCCCCACTTCACAGAGAGGCCCCAGATCTGTCAAGCGGCTTGCTCAGACCAGCCTGCAGCCAGGCTGAAAGACCAAGCTCCCAGCGCCCACAGCTCCCGTCCGCGGTGACCCTGGCCAGGTCCTTACGGAGAGGGGTTTGCAGGCGAGAAAGAGGCCAGGCCAGGCGGAGCCGGGTGGCACGGCTCTCAGGCTGGCCCCGTCTAACTGCTGCCTCAGGAGAGAGGGGCCTCGGGAGGCAAAGTCGGCTTCCAACTAGCCTGGCTACCTCTGGTGTGGAGAGCAGAGCTCCGCGGACAGCTGGAATGACCTAGAACTCCTCTTACCTAACAGCCCTTCGGTATTTCTGATCGGAGCTGGAAAAGGCCACCTAATAGAAAAAGCACAAGAGCAGAGCCAGACCCCGGCCTGGAAGGCAGAGCCCAAACCCTGATGAGAAACCATCACTGCCCTGCCCTGCACTGCCCTGCCCCTCCTGGATGTGCCAGGAGCAGCCATACAAACAAAAATGACTTTTAGGGCCAAGGGAAGCTGAGCAGGGAGGTCAAAGGTCTTCAAACCCGGGGGCCGGCCACAGGGCATGGGTGTCCCCTCTGTGGAGGAGGCCCAGCAGCAGCCCCGAGGTGTACCACAGGCCCGAGGGCACAGGGCACAGCCCCACACACCGACCTCTGAGCTGGACCCGAGGTCCACACACCTCGTGATCTGCAAAAGCAAGTTTACATAACAGGCCATGGCGTGCCCCAGATGAGAGCGAACAGAGCGGCTGAGAGTCCCTGGGGGGCAGAGGGCTGGGGGCGGCCAGGGAGGGAGGGGTGAATGTGGCACACTCCGTCTAATGACAAAGTAAGTCCTACACTTGTCTGTACTTTAGGTCCGTGGCACATTTTTGTGATAAACGAGAAGCAGACACCACGGGCTGCTCTCCTCCAAGGGTACCAAGTAGCCTGGGGATGGAGGAAGGGGTTTCTTAAAGGGCTTCAAAATTCCAGCTTGAACCACGTAAAGGGTAATTTACTCAGAAATGAGTCAAGGCCATTTTGAACTGTTGTAAGCATGCCCCCTGAGCAGGCAGAAGGAAGACCACTGACTTACGGCACAGATAGGGGTGCCTGTGGGCCGAGAGGGGATGAGTCACCAAGGTTGTGCTGGGGTTGGGGGGAAACTCAGGCCTGCACGTTCTCAACACAGTGCTCTTTTTTTTTTTTTTGAGAGGTTTTCGCTATAGGGCGTGTGCGCTCGCCAGACAGACAGAGAGAGACATAGAGACAGAAAGTGAGAAATCACCCCCAGGGGGCATGGCCACGCCGCAATCCCTTCTCCATTCTCCTCTCGGGATCTTGGGCACGTACGCACACGCGCCCAGCGTGAGTTGTAAGCCACCGGGTCCGGGACGCGAACCGCGGTCGACTACGTGGGAGTCCAGCGACATAGCCATTACGCTAACTGCTGGTTCCCAACACAGTGTTCTTTAAAAAAGCCTGGGGGCCGGCAGGTGGCATGGTGATTCAGGCACTAGATCCCACACGGCCAGCCGCAGTTCAAGTCCCAGACCAGGTGGCTTGAAAACCACGCCAGGCACATGTGCGTGCATGCCCAGAGTCCTAAGAGGAGACTGGAGGAGAAGGGATTATGGTGTGGTCATCCCCACTGGGGGTGATTTTTCACTTTCCCTCTCTATCTGTCTCTCTTTGGAGAGCACACGCACCCTATAGTCAAAACCTTTAAAATATACTTTTTTTTTCTTCTATAAGTCAGAGAGACAGAAAGAGAGAGGGGAACCAACAGGCATCACGCTGCAATTCCCTCTCGTTACACGTGGCTCGTCGTAGGCACAGGCCTAGCACACTCAGGGAGGTCTCAGGGACCCCTTCCACATGGGTCGGCCTTGCCTGGCGGCCTCGTGTCCCCATTAGCCCCTGGTCCAGACTCTCCACAGCCAGAAGACTAGCTGCGCTCAGGTCCACTTTGTAGGCCCAGTCCTGGACACGAGGCCCAAAGGAGCCCCAAAGGGCAGGAGAGTCTGTGCACACATGGGCCACGCAGGGTGACCGAGTGCTCTGGCTGAGAACACCTGGAGCTCCAGGGGCCGAGCCCATCCTGAAAATATGTATAAAACGCCAAGGCCACATTCCTCTCCCAGTGAGTACCTGGTTGCCCGGGTCCTCGCTGGACTCCCTCACCTTCACTCTCTCAAGATACAGGGTGGGCAAGTGCACACTTGAGAGTTGGCTCAGAAGCGGGCCAGAGCCTGGTTTGAAACCTGGTTCTGCCACTAACTTGAAAGTGACCTTTGGCAACTTGGCACTGTGGTTCAGAAAAGCTGTGCTCCCAGTTCCATGTTCTGAAGCTGGAATCCTGGTGTTAGGAGGTGGCGAGACCCTTGCTAGGTGAGGCCTAGTAGACAGTGACTGGACCCGCCGGTGCCACGGAGGCGAGGGCAGGGAGCACTGGCGCTCCTGGAAGGCTTAGTTCCCAAGGGGGTGCTGCTGTGCCCAGGTCTATGCACACACCTGCCGTCTGCCATCCTCGCTGCTTCTGTGGGCCATGGGATGACAGAGCCCCAGAGGCCGGCCTGACGCCGGCCCCATGCCTTTGGACTTCCCAGCCACCAGACTCATAAACCAAGTAAACCTCGATTCTCCACGAATCACTCAGGCCCAGGCGTGTCTGTGAGCCATGCAGTAGCAGGTAAGGCGCTGGCCACATCCCTGCTCCTGGCCTCACGTCCTCTCGGGTAGCCCAGTACACCACGTGTCTGACACCGGCTGGTGTGGGCCGGGTCTCCAAGGAACTCACCTTCCACAGGGAAGGTGGTAACCCAGGACACGTCATGTCCCGGTGAGGCTATGACCAGGGATAACAGGGTGAAGGGCTGGGAGGCCAGGGCAGGTCTCTCTGGAGAGGCGGCATTGGCACTGGGACCTGTCAGATAAAGCAGCAGTTACTCAAGGATGTGGGGAAGATGAAGACAGGCAAGAGCAGAAGCAAAGGTCCTGAGGCAGGCTGAGAGGGCGGAGGGCGAGGGAGGTGGCAAGCAGGGAGTGAGGGCTGAGGGTGGGGGCAGGCAGACAGGCGGCTGTGGATACAGACTCAGTGTCGGTTTGGTCACATTGAAAAGTGACTAGAAACGAAGGAATTTCATATACAATGTTCAAACTTTGTTTTAGCAGTAGAACTCTTTAGTGAAATAACAAGCAGGACGTGAACACCAGTGGGGAAGCTGGTTAAAGCCTTCTGGGCCAAAGCTCTCTTGGCCTCCCCTTACCCCACAGTCCTTCCAAGCTAAGAAGAGCCGGTGAGGAGGTATCACCAGCTTCCTCGGTGTCCCACACACCCAGAACGCTGGACAGCCCTGCAGGGAGAGGAGGTGGAGGAGGTACGGCTGACGCCTGTGGGCCCAGCACAGCCCCGGGAAGGTTCTGAACCAAATCCCTGACGTGCAGCAGCTTCTTACAGAATCCGCTGTGAAATCTGGTTCATCGAAGGCTCTAGTTAAAGCCACGTTGCTAAAAAACCACACTGCTGAAACTATAGAGACAGAAATTTGCTCGGTGGCTGGGCGTGAGGGGCACGGGAGCTCCTGGGCTGACGGATGCCACCCTGGGTGCAGTAGCGGGTTCAAGCATGTATGCCGGTCAGACGCACAGACCTGTGCACACACGTAGGCGAAGCTCAGCACGTGTACGTTAAACTGACTTTTCATTAAGTCAAGGTGCTGGAAGGTAACAGCAGCATTTACAGAAGAGACAGGCCCGGAAAGAGGGGACATGACCTGCAGCAGCTGCGGCCACAGGGGAGGCCTGGCTGGGATTCCTGCCAACCAGAACAGGCCGGGCCAGGGAGCGCCTGTACTCCCAGCTGGCTGAGGCGCCACAGCCCCCTCCTGCCTCCCTCCTCCCAAGGCACCCCTCTCCATTTTTCTCTCTTGAAAGAAAACAGCTAGGCTGGCGCAGCGGTGAGATGTGATCTCTGAGCCCGACCAGGATGGGAAAGTTCTGATCTGCGTCCAAAGACTTCCCCAAACGCACCAGGCACACATGCCCACGATCCCGGCTGGCTGGGCCAGGAGAGACTGCGTGTAAGAACCCCGTGGGTGCCATTTGTCTCTCGTTCAAGGAAGAAAGCAGTAAAGAAACATGACTTTCTCTGTCTGGGCCAGCAGCCCCCCAAGCCCCTCTCCAGTGGGCTGGGCTTCAGGTCCCCTGACTGCAAAACGAGGAGGCAAAGACTGCCACAGCTTCTCACACCAAACAATCGGGCCCTGGACGCCCCATCCCTCCCTGGCTGTGTGTGCCCCAGGGCCAGTGGGAGTGACACCCTCTAGCCAGCAGGCTCACACCTGTCTCTCCAGGGTGGCAGCTGGAGCCCTGCTGGAACCCAGGGAGACCCGGCCACCACCCGAACTCAGGAAAGGCCTGGGTGTGTGTCTCCACATCCACGCCCCTCTGCAGGCATAAATGCATCCGCCACCTCTTCCTGGCCACCCGCTGCAGAGGCCTGGTCAGAGCTGCCCTCCTACCCCTGCTCCTTCGATCCCACAGGGACCAAAACATACAGAACCCAGAAGACTGAAAAACAAACCCTCTGGCAGGGTTTCTGCTTCCGCAGGGGTGGACTCCAGACCCACTGTTGTGCACACCGCACATTCACCCCTCTCTACAAGGCCCTGAAGGCATCCGGTTTCACAAACACCAAGACTAAGTGCTCTGGGAAGGCAGCAGCGGCCCTAGGCTGCCCTGAGAGGCAGTGCAGGCTGCAGGAGGCTCCAGGGTGGCCCCAAGTCCTGGCTGGACTTGCGAAAGGAGCCGGCCCCTGCCTGGGTGCCCCACCCCCGCCCGAGCTGTCAGGATGTCCTGAGCAGGCTAGCTGGGCACAGGGAGGGGACGGAGGCCCTGGCACGTGCAGTCCAGCAGAGGCCAGGCCGGGCCCTCCGGGACTGCAGCTGGTCCAGCAGGGCCTCCTGACTCCCACCTCGCTGGAGTCAGCCCTCCACCAACCAGGGGGCAGGGCAGGGCGGCCAGCAAAGCTCCACCCGGTCCGGAGAGGCTGCGGGAGGCGTGGCCAGGCCGGAAACTGACGGAGTTTCGGCCCTCGGTCCTGGACGCCACAGCTTCCCGGTGGCCAACCTCGGGCGGTGCCTCTGGGGGTCAGCTGGGCCCGAACAGCGGCGCACCAGGGTGGGGACCTCGGGCCGGTCGGGAGAGGCCTCCCGCCCCTGGCCCGCGGGACACAGGCTGGCCTGCCCGGCGGGGCGGGGGGTCGCAGAGCCCACCTTGACCCGCTTGCCCTGCACGTCCAGCGTCTTCATGGTGAAGTCCACGCCGATGGTGCTGCCCTGGCGCTCCGCGAAGGCGCCCGTCTTGAAGCGCTGCACCACGCACGTCTTGCCCACGCTCGCGTCGCCCACCAGCACCAGCTTGAACAGGAAGTCGTACTGCTGGTCCGCGTCCCCCGGGCCCGGCCCTGCCATGGCCGCGCGGAGCCAGCGGCCTGCGCTGCGGACACG
This sequence comes from Tupaia tana, assembly GCA_026018925.1. Classification (NCBI taxonomy): domain Eukaryota; kingdom Metazoa; phylum Chordata; class Mammalia; order Scandentia; family Tupaiidae; genus Tupaia; species Tupaia tana. The sequence goes on from JAKSZU010000025.1 coordinate 29,657,349, forward strand.
GCCCGGCTGGCGACGTGGAACCGCGCGACACCTGAGCCCGCGGCGCTGCGACCGCCGGCCGCCGCCCCGCCTCGGCCCCGCCCCGGACGCACTCAGCCCGGCGGGCCGCGAGCACCGACCGTCCGCCTGCTCCGCCCCGGGAACGCCCCAGGCCAGCCAGGCTCCGCCCTCAGGACGCCTCCAAGTCCGCCCGGTCCCGCCCCCAGACCCGCTCGGCTTCGCCCTCGGAAACGGCCCCTGACCCGCTGGCCTCGCCCCGGAAACGCCCCCAGGCCCTCCGGCTCCACCCTGACCCCACCCTCAGAGAGCCCTGGGCTCCGCCCCCAACGCCACGCCACACCCCCAAAGTGCCGCCCCCTCAAACCCTTGCTCAGCTGCGGCCTGTCCAGCTCCCCTGGACTGCGCCACCTGCTGGCCTCAGGCAGCCCATGACGGTGTTTCCGGGTCCGAGGTCTGTTAGCCCAGCCAGCCCTCGGACCCGAAAAGGCTGCTTCCAGAATGGTCACGGGGAAGCGGTCAAGCAGCAGCGTCCCCAGCTCCCCCTTGGAGGATGTCATGGGCGCCCCATGTTCTCACACTGCTGGGAGAGGTCGAGCACACCGCAAGGAAAAGGACACAGGCCTGTCAAGGCCAGAAGAGTCCAGCCCAGAAAACAGTATCTGCCCCCAGCTTGGGGCAGGGTGGGCTGGGTCCAGCCAGGATGAGTGAGTGGGCTGGGGGGAAGTGCCCACAGCCACAGGCGGGGCAGCTGGGTGTCTAGCTGGCCTGCCCATTGCTGCCGCCTGCAGCTGGTCCGGGGTGGGCGTGTCTGTCTGCTGAGTTGGTGGGGTGGGGCTGCAAGACCAAGGACATTTATTAAAGATCACTAATGGGCTGGCTCCACAGTGTCGTGGTTAGAGCAGCCAGGTCCACATGACCAACCATGCCACTTGAGCCCTAGGCCGATTGGCCTGAGAAACACTCTGGGCACATGTGTGTACGTGCCCCAAGTCCAAAGGGCAAGAGAGATGGAGAAGGGAATGGGATGACTGTCCTCTTCTCCCTGTCGTTCCCCAGCAAGTTCATGTGTCCTACAGCAAATGGAAAAATCACTAGAACGTACACTTACAAGGGATGGATTTTAAGGTATGTAAATTAAACTTCAAAAAGCTGTTAAAAATATCTGCATTTCCTCTTTTGGTGGTAAATTCCTGAAGAGCGTAGAGACATTTTATCTGAAAAAGAATTATGCTATTTTAAAATGGAGCAATTATAAAATACTAATGATGTCTCAATTTAATGCTCAAACTTGAAATAATGCATATTCCAAATTTTTTTTAAAGTAACAATTTAACCTTCTAGGGCCGGCAGGTGGTGTGGTAGTTAAGGCTCTAGAGTCCCACATGGCAACGGCATTTTGAGTCCTGGATCTAGTAGCTTGAAACGCACACCAGGCACCTGTGCGTGTGTGCCCAAAATCCCAGGATGGGAATGGAGAAGGGATTGTGGTGTGGTCGTTCCCCCTCCGAGGGTGATTTCTCATTTGCCCTCTCACTGCCTCTGGTGAGCAAACACACCCTATGACAAAAACCTTTAAAAAAAGAAAGAACCTTCTAAGGCGCGCGTCAGTGGGCTAACCCTAAACCACTGCTGCACTGACGAGGATGGGTCCTGCAAAGGGGACCTGTGAGCGGAACTCCCAGGCAGAACTGAACGTGCTTATTCTCTCCCACCCTTTTCTCATCTTCCTTTCCTCATCGCCACATGGCTGGTAACTATCTCAGTTTTCATGTGCAGTGACAAGGCTAGCCTGAAAACGTGCCCCAGCCAGAAATACAGGCAAAGCACCTAGCAGACCAGACACCAGCCACGATACCCCGTGTCCTTAACAGTCACAGGGTCCCTGCTGCAAAGTATTAGGAAATTAAAAGCACAATGTAGTGAGAAGCGCCTTGGTGGTTGTACATGCTCTGGGCTGCTGTGGGCTGAGGGCCGGGGAGCCCTGGCGGGCCAGAGAATGGCAGGCAGCCCACTCCTGCTCCCCCACCTAGACTATCGGGGTCTTGGCTCAGCCCTCCCTCACGGCTCACTCCGACTGCCAGAGGGCATGCCTCCCCAGGAACACAGGGAGGCACATCCCGCTGCAGTCCCCTCTGCTGGGTCTCTCCGCCCTATGCAGATGCTGGCGGCTACGCACATGCACACACGCACACCACACGTACTTTCAGGTCTCCAAGGTCGAGATTCAAACCAGATTTAAACCAGCCGCGTCACATCCAGCTCCCTTAACAACTGAAGGCCTGGCCTAACTTCTGTCTTGATGACACGATTCACATCAAGGCTCTGTCCCTGAATGTGGAAGTCCCCTGCATCTCAAAATCCCTAGTCCGCCCCCACCCCATCCCACGGCCACCCCCGAGTCCCGACAATAAGCCGGCTTCCTCCCAGGCCTCAGTTCCCAGCCCACCTGCCTGCTACAATGACCCTGCTCAGACACTTCCCCGAGCCCCAGACCTTCTGGGACACCCGTGTGCTCAGGTCCAACTCTCCTAACATCGTCTGTTCCTCACCCCCCAGCCACCGCCTCACTCTCTAACCTGCCATTTGTCTCAGAACCCCCGGGGCACAGACGAGGACCTGGGAGTAACCACAACCTACGCCTCACCTCACTGAAGAGGGTGTCCTGAGTTACAGACTCGGGTCTCCGGAGCTACAGCAGAGTCCGCAGACACTCAGCAACCCCCTTCCCTGTGGCCTGCTGGGGTACGTTAGACCTGAGGCCCCTGGTGGTTCCTGCCTCCCATGGGCCCTGCTGTCAGAACGGGCCGTGGGGACGTCCTCACAGGAATGGGAAGACAGCGAGGGAGATCCTCATCTTATTTATAAACTGCCCAGCACAGGAGCAGGTGGGGCTACAGGTGCAGAGGACACCCACAGACACCACCCAAGGCCTCACAGCAACTGCGAAACTAAGCCCACTTCCAGGACCAGGTGGGAGGCAGAGTTGCCAGAGTTTGGGTGGAAATGCAAGCAGAGCCCATGGAATAGAAACCATTAAACAGGGGACAAGCAGTTGACGTAACGGCTATGTCGCTGGACTCCCATGTAGTTGACTGTGGTTCAAGTCCCGGACCCGTGGCTTAAACTCATGCTGGGCACGTGTGCATGCGTGCCCAAGGTCCCAAGAGGAGAATGGAGAAGGGATTGTGGTGTGGCCATCCCCCCTGGGGGGTGATTTCTCGCTGTCTCTGTCTCTACCTTTCTAATGAGCGCACACACCCTATAGCAAAAACCTCTCCAAAAAAAAAGAAACAAACAGATCCTGTTTGCCAAAGGGCCTGGAAACTCCGTGCCCAGGGGAGCAGGGCAGCACAGCCCTGTTCTCAGGACAGGCTCCTCCAGCCCTGGCCACACCAGGAGGAGCCACAGTGTGCAGTGCCCTGGGGAGACCACTGGGACTGCCTCCCCCTGCCCAGGCCCCAGGGCACACCGGCCCCACCAGGTCCAGTCTTGACCTTTGAAGCAGGGAGGCAGGTTGGGCCCCGAGGACTCACTCAAAGGTCCCACCAACTTCTGCCCTGAGCCTCGACTCTGGCCAGGCCGGGGCTGCGTCCTGGAGCCAAGTCTGCCCTGGTCCCCTGGGGGGAGGCGCTCCGGGGTGTCAGCCCTTCCTGCTCCCCTTCACCTCCCACACCTGCCTGGGCTCTGCCCCGCCTGCTCCTGGCCTGCTCCTGCACTGAGGCGCAGTCCACGCTTGCAGGGAGCCTCCCAAAGCGAGTCACCCACCGGGTAGACTCCCTGGAGAGGCCAGCTTCAGCCGCCCACGGCTCTGCCGTCTGACAGTCCTGCTCCTGTGGAAAGCCGCCCCCGGCAGTGAGGAACCACAGTTGCTGCATGTGGCTTGCTCGAGCCAGGAGCTCCTGTCACAGCCAGCCTGAGCCGAGCCCCAGGTCCGAGGACGGCCAGCACGCTGACCCTGAGCTCCTAGGCCCTGCAAGCCTCTAGCCGCATATTGCCAGCAACCACAGCTTGAGGGAGGTTTCCCACTTGGAAGGAGCCTCCTGGGACGGCCCTGCCCTTAGCTCAGGTCCCATGTGGGGACCGGAAGCTGATCCTGTCCCTGCTCTGGACCTCCCAGCCACAGCCAGCTGGTGCTCTGGGGTGGGGGCTTCCCTGCAGGATGGCAGCACCCTGGGGTCCCTGACCTGGCCTCCTAGTGTGGCCTCAGTGCAGCAGGCAGGGAATGAGTTCCAGGCACAAGGGTTCCCTTTCTTATAAAAACCTTTAATGAAAATAGCTCTCTACAGAACAGGACAGTGCGGTCTACCCCCAGGCAGGGCACGTGGGGAGGGAGTGGGTTGGGGGTGAGGGCTAGCTCTGGCCATCAGCCCCTGCTGGACACTTCATTTAAGACACTTTTTTTTTTTTTTTTTTAAGGAAAATCACATTCGTTAAATGTTGGCCGCTAATCGATGCTCTCCACACCCCCAGCCCCAGGACAAGGCAGGAAACAAAACACCCACAGGAAGCCAGGCAGCGCCCACGTCATACTCCAAAGTACAGACACGGGGTCCAGGAGGGCGTCCACTCTCGGAGCCAGCCCGGCCCCACTGCTCCAGAGTGCCCTTCACTCTCACCTCTCCCTGCTTTGTACTGTTTCACCCCTGCTATATTATTCCAAAGCTTTGTTATTCCACTATTAAGAGAGAGAAAAGAGTATTCCTAGAGGGCCACACAGTCATACGAAGATGTGGCTGAAGTCAGCCCCAGGCTGGCCACCAGGGCAGCGGGGACAACCCTCCCCTCAGCCCAGGGATGAGGTGCAAGAGGAGTGGACGAGCAGCAGCAATGGGCAGCCTCACCATCTCTAGGCCGGGAGTGCGGGAGGGGACAGTCTTCCAAACCAAGGCGGCCCTGGCTTGGCCCTAGTATCCCAGGAGCCTTTTGGCTTCCTCACTCTGGGCCTGCAGGGTCTCGCTTGCATACTTCTGCAGGAGCTCCATTTTCTTCCTCCGCACAAGCGCCTCCTCGATCTGTAGGTGGAAGATAGTGGCTCAGGCCTCAGCCACAGCCGCGCCCTCCCCACTGACCCCCGCACGGCAGGAGGCCGCCCCCCCCAGGCGCAACAGCCTCCTGCCCTTTCTGAGCCCCCACAATGGCTGGTGCAGTGGGGCTGGGTTCAGAGCAAGGGCCACGGAGACCCACGAAGCGCTGCGTGGTCTGCACAGACAGGAGGCCCAGCAGCAGTGAGGCCCAGGCTACCTCTTGCTGAGATGGCACAGGCACGTGGGCGATGAACTTCTGCTGTCCGTCCTCCCCTCCTTCCTCCCGGCCGCCTTCCTCGTCAGACTGCAAAGAGGACACACAGAATCTCTCAGCATGGCCAGTGCCGTGAGCGCCGGTCCTGCAAATGCACGACCTGCAGCTGTTCAGAGGCAGGCAGGCACGCAGGGGTTCTGGTCTCACTCAAGACACCAAGGCACATCCTCAGTTGAAAAAGCAACAAGGCCCAGCGGGTGACGGGGCGTTCAGGCACAGTGCAAGGCTGCCCACAGGGGCGGCTCTGAGCTCATGCTCCAGCACATGTGCCCATGACCCGGGCGGGCAAACGCTGGGGGTCTACCACAGTGTGGGGTCCCTGTGGCACTCTCCCCTCCTGGGAGAGAGAGACTTTCAGGGGTGACTCGACACCGTGTCCATCATATTACCTTCTGCGTAAGGCGACAACAGAGCAGAACAAGTGATGACGTGGGAACAGGCGGGGGGCGGATCTCTGTGGAACACCTTGACACAGTTTCTCGTTTCAAGACAGGTATCATCATGCCTCTGCCTCCCTGCTGGCTACCGCACCCACCAGAGCCAGGCCTCTAGGCTGTACCAGGAATGGAACGCAAGACCCCATGTGGCCCCAGCAGATGGATACACCTTCACATGCACCACCATGGCTAGGCCAGCTTTTTTGTTTTTGAACCTTGTGAATGTGTTACTTCTATTAAACACTTACTTATCTATTTTAAAGCTGCCAGGTCCAGGACTAGAACCTCAGTTGACCATGTGGAAATCCAGTGCCTTAACCACCACGCTGCCTATCGGCCCAATGTGTTATTTGTAAAATACTACACACAGGGCCCCAGGTGGTGTGGCAGTTAAGGCGCTGGACTCCACACAGCCGACTCCGCAGCTTGCTAAACAGGCCAGGCACGTGTGTGTATGCCTAGGACCCCCAGAAGAGAATGGAGAAGAAACTGCAGCACAGCTATAAACCCCTGGGAGTGATTCTCTCTGTTCTGTCTATCTCTGGCAAGCACATGTGCCCTATAGCAAAACCCAAAAATAAAAAAAACCTCTGAGGATGCCCACTCCGTGGTGCAGGGCTGACAGCTACTCAGAAGCCAAATCCCACGCAACAGCCCTGCCCAGTCAGCCTGACTCACAGAAGGCTGGGGACCTGAGAGGCTGGAGGACTGGAAAGGGGACTGCGGTGTGGCCAGGATCTGCAGAGGTCCTCTCACCACCCCACACAGCACGCACCTACTCAATCATACAGAAAGAAGAAAATCTAAAAAGAACAGAGTACAGAACCTTGGGGGACCCCCGCAGGCTGCTGCAGGGGTGAAGCTGGACAGTGCGCGGAGGACTGGCTGTGGCTGCGGGCATGGAGCATGCTCCCTGGGACCCGGGGCCCTCCTCAGTGCACAGCCACCGGAACATGGCTGGGAACAAGACAGCTCACACGGCCCTCAGCTGCAGCTCCAAGCCCAGAGCTAAGCTGACACCTGCCCACATCAGAGCATGTGTCATCTGTGTCCTTTGAGCATATGAAGCTCAGACCGCCTGCAGGTCAAAGCGGTCAGAGCAGGCCGGGGACAGGACAGGCCGCATGCCCCATCTCTCCCCTCATGCTGGCCATGTGGAGTGTTCGCCTGTAAACCCAGGGGCCTGCACACGTGTGACCCATGTGCTTCTGTTATGGAACACTCTTGGCAGTGAAAACAGATAAACTATAGAACTCAGCAACCGGATGCACTCGGGGCATCTTGCTGGGTATAAAGGCATCCCAGGGCCAGCGGGTGGCATGGTGGCTAAGGTGCTGGACTACCACGTGGTCAAACACAGTTCAAGTCCCAGACCTGGTAGCTTGCTTTCTCACGTTCCCTCTCTCCTGTCTCTCTAATGAGTGCAAGTGCCCTGCAGCAAATTAAAAATAAAAACGGTAAGTAAAATTAAACAGAGAAGATGGGGACCAGCAGTTGGCGTAAGGGCTATGTCACTGGGCTCCCACGTAGTCAACTACGGTTTGAGTCCCGGACCCAGTGGCTTAAACCCACGCCAGGCGCATGTGTGTGCGTGCCCAAGATCCCGAGAGGAGAAGGGATTGTGGCATGGCCATCTCCCCAGGGGGTGATTTCTTGCTTTCTGTCTCTCTGTCTCTCGCTGTCTTTCTGGCGAACACATGCGCCCTATAGCAAAAACTTCTCAAAAAAAAAAAAAATTAAATGGAAAAGAAAGGAATCTCTACGGTGATACACAGAAGGACCCATCCATTAACTGTTGCAAACCGACAGAATCAGAGATGGGGAGCGGATGACAGTGGGGGCTGCGTGAGCTCACAGGCAGCAGCTCTGGGTCTGGGCTGCAGAGGCAGTGACGAAAAACAGCTCGGCCAGCTCACGGGCCGCCAACACCCTGCGTGGTGGCTGTACCCAACAGGGACGTGGCCACTGGGAGAGCAGTGCACCAGCTTTCTGCACTCTGCAATTTCCTGTAAATTGTAATCACTTCAAAGAAGAAAAGGGGGAAAGCCTTCCTGTGGCTTTCCAGGGCTCTTAGGATAAAGGAAGAGACCTGTAGGGGCGCTCCCCCCTCACCCTCTGCTCAGAGCGGGACCCACACCCTGCTGGCCGTCTGTCCTGCCTCACCTCAGGGTGTCCTACACATGCTGCTCCCGCCCGGAGCGTCCTTCCCTTCCGTTTATCCCCTTCACCCTATGTCGGCCGAGGGTCCATTCCCAGCAGAACCATCACAGCTGTCCCTGTCCAGCTGCTACCCGGGAGCTGCCGGCCTGTCTCTCCTTACTGGACTCCGTGCCCCAGGCCTAGACCACAGCAGCAGTCCCCAGGACGGAGCGATGAGTACCTGTCCTGAGACTCCTCAGCCCCGCTCACTCCTACCGCCAGCCAGCCAGACCTGCGTCTGCCTCAGGTCTGTGCTCTGCGACCCGACGGAGCCCTGGGCACTCTGGGCCTGCTCCCTCACCAGTGAAGTCACCGAAGTTCCTCACAGAGGACCGCCCCAGCCTGTGTGGGGTGAGCTCCCACTCCCAACTGGCAAGTCAGCTCTGCTCTGGACCTGCCCGGGCAGCAAGACCTCCACATGAGGCCCCCAAGAGCCTCACAAGGCCTGGACACTCAGCCCGGGCACAGAGGACCCAGCCCCAACCCCACCATGCCGAGGGACACCCTGTCAGTGCTGGACCTGTTTCCACTCATAACCAGAGCAGGGTCAGGGGCTCCTGCACTGCCACCTGAGAAACACGACGAGGTCACGGGCTGGCACCACTCAGACACCCACGTGCACCTCCCGAAGGGCCTCTCCAGGAGCAGGTGACGGGGGTGGGGGCAGCACAGCTGGCCGAGCACGCTCCTTCCCTGCACCCTCCCAGGACCCACAGCCAACCTGCAGGTGAGCAAGCCGGGCTCTGAGCCAAGGGTCTCCCTCCCACACCCCAGGCGCAGCGCGAGGAGCAGCAAGTCCCGAGGGCGCTGACCACGGTACCTCCTCCTCGGTGACAGCGTAGATGTTCACCTCCTCCTCCTCCTCCTCCTCCTCCTTCTCTCCTCTCGCCAGCCGGGCCTCTCTCTCCGCTTTCCACTTCTCCACTAACTCAGCTCTGACTGACAGAGAGGAGAGCAGGTGTTATTTGCTCTCGTCTCTAACGAAGCCTGGAGCACCCCACCCCAGACAGGGCCTCTGCTCCGCCCTGGTGGGCAGCCCGGCCCTACGACGGCTCTGGCTGAAGTCCCTCAGGCACTGTCAGGACAGGGCCCATGGTCTCGGGCTGGCACTGTGCGCCTGTGGCCAGAGGCCCTGCAGGGACACAGCGTGCGGGGGAGCTGGGTTCAGGCCCCCCGCTTCCCAGGCCCCAGCCCGTGTCGTGCCCGTGAGAGCCAGCAGCAGCGCTCCTCAGGACACTGTTCAGGCCCCGGAAGAAGGCCTGTGATCCTAGGTGCTCATCAGGGACACGGTGCTCAGACAGCACCATCTTGCTCCACACTGGGGACAAAGCGGACCGAGTGCTGCTGAAGTGGGCACCGTGTCCCAAGCTCAAGAAAGGCCAACCTGGGTGAATCCAGACAGTGACCTCCTGATGCACGGGCTCCAGGGCAGAGGCAGCTCTGGGCTCACCGGCTGCTGCTCCTGCTGCAGCCCTGCAGCCCTGCCTCACGGGGTGTGCCTCAGCAGCGGCTGCTCCTGCTGCCCTGCAGCATTGCCTCACTCACAGGTGTGCCTCGGCAGACACCACCTGAGGACTGCCGGTAAAGAAAGCAGTCTTTGGCATGAAACACTATGAAAACTTCTAAAAGTTTGTGAAAAGGTAGGGTGAAAGTACAAGTTTATTTTGGTGCAAACTTTTTTGAAATCCATGCATAGTTTTCTTTTTCTTGTCTTTTTTTTTTTTTTAAGAATTATTTTAATTTAATTTAATTTATTTATTTTAATTTGAGCAGAGAGGGACAGAGTGAGAGAGAGATGGAGAGTGAGAAAGCAAGCAAGCCATCAGGTCCAGGACTTGAACCATGGTCGGCCACGTGGGAGTCTAGCACCCCCAACTACCATACCATCTGTCAGCCCTGCATAGTTTTAAGACACATTTTCTGTGAATTTCTGGAAGACCCCATCTATAGAAAACTGTTTCCAAAGGACAGACCAGAGGCCAGATGCCCTTGGCAGTGAAGCGAAACGCACTTACATCTCCTCTCGTACTCCTGCTCCAAAGGCACAATGACACCGTCGTCCTCGTCCAGGTAACCGTAGTACTCGAAGTCGACCGCTTTCATGAGTTCGGCGCGGGTCTTTCGGGGAGGGGGAAGTGCTGTGAGGGACGACAGCAGCTCGGCTGAGCTCCCAGCCTCAGCGATGCTTTGCGGCCAGCACAACACGAGCAGCAGGCACCTCTCCACACTGTGACCTTGCTAAGCGGGAAAACCCTTTCTAAAACCAGTGCTTTCACCTAACCAGTCCGTTTAGGAGGAATCTATCCTAATTTAAAATCCAAAACAAACACAAGCTCATAAAGCTTTAAGGACAGTGATCTACAACTCTCACTCATGGGAGAGGTAAATAACCCTTCAAACTCATGGGGGCCAGCCAGGCGTGGTGGTTAACGGGGTAGATCCCACATGGCCAACTCCAGGGGCGTGAGAACTTTGCTGTGTGTGTGTGTGTGCGTGTGTGTGTGTCCCAAATGCTAAGAGGAAAATGGAGAAGGGACTGTGGTGTGGCAGCACCCTGGGGTGCTTTCTCAGTTTCTCTCACTGTCTCTGGCAAGCACACACACCCTAAAAATTTTTTTAAAACTAAAAACCACGGGACCAGCAGTTAGCGTAATGGCTATGTCGCTGGACTCCCATGTAGTTGACCGTGGTTCGAGTCTCAGACCCGGTGGCTTAAACTCACGCCGGGCACGTGTGCATGTGTGCTCAAGATCCCGAGAGGAGAATGGAGAAGGGATTGCGGCATGGCCATCCCCCCTGGGGGGTGATTTTTCGCTTTCTGTCTCTTTGTCTCTCTGGCAAATGCACGCGCCCTATAGCAAAAACCTCTCCAAAAATAAAAAACAAACTAAAAACCACACACACCATGGGAACAAGTCCTACGCTGCATGGCCACTGTGCAGCCAAGAAAGGGCGCGGGAGGGCAGCTGTACATGGTCATTTGCACTTGTGGCTCTACCAGTAGGGAAAGTGACAACCTTGGGACCAGCAGATGCCATGATGGTTACGTCGCTGCACTCCCACACAGTCGACCGCGGTTTGAGTCCCACACCTGGTGGCTTTAAAACTCATGTCGGGGGACGAGCAGTTGGTGCAGTGGCCATCGCTGGACTCCCATATAGTCGACCCGCAGTTCGAGTCTCAGACCTGGAGGCTAAAAACTCATGCTGGGCACGTGTGCAGCGTAGCCATCCCCCCAGGGGGGCGATTTCTCGCTTTCTGTCTCTGTCTCTCTGGTGAGTGCACGTACCCTATAGCAAAAACCTCTCCAAAAAGAAAAAAAAAAGTACTCACGCCAGGCACATGTGAGTGCGTGCCCAAGATCGGTGAGTGCACGTACCCTATAGCAAAAACCTCTCCAAAAAGAAAAAAAAAAGTACTCACGCCAGGCACATGTGAGTGCGTGCCCAAGATCCTGAGAGAATGGGAGAGAAGGGGTTGCAGCATGGCCATCCCCTCGGGGGTGATTTCTTGCTTTCTGTCTCTGGCAAACACTTGCACTCTATAGCAAAAAAATCTCTCTCTAAAAAAAAGGAAGCGACAACCTTTACAGATGTTAATGACTCACGCTCTTTCTCAAACAGCTCGCGGACACCCGGCAAGTCTTTGGCGGCACCGAAGTACTTGTAGCCTCGGTTTCCTGGGACTTCTCTCCCTTCATGATCCAACATTCTAGGGCCAACTTTCTTATTGGAAGGAAAACATAAATGAATCAGATTTCCATGTTTGCACATACATTTCTTAGTGACATTACTAAGTGTGGAAAACACATCGCATGCACACAGAAAACACGTATCCCTTAAAAACCGACCTAAGGAGCCGAGCACATGGCATGGAGGTTAAGGTGGCCGGGTCCCACAAGGCCAGCTCCAGTTGCTGTCCGGACCCAGAGGCTTGAAACCACCCTAGGCGTGTGTGCCTGCGTGACCAAAATCCCGAGGGGACTGAGAAGGGACTGCAGCATGGCCATCCCTCCGGAGAGTGATTCCTCACTTTCCCCCTCTGGCGAGTATGCTTGCCCTATAGCGAAAACAAGACAAAAACCACCCGAAAGGCCAGGCGACCCACGATGGGACCCACATGGGAAAGTCCTGGGCTCATGTTCGGAGACCTGGGCGAACATGTGGTGCCAATGTGCCACGACAGGGACCGACTGGGCCGGCCGAGGCCGGTGTGGACCCCAACGTGAACGCCTCTGGCAGTGGTGCCCATCTCCTCATCTCGTCCATCATGGAAGAAACAAACTCCAATTTATTTTGTAGAAGTTTTTGCCTTAGGGCACATCCATTCGCCGGAAAGAGACAGAGACAGAGAGCAGTAAAGTGAGAAATCGCTCCCCAGGGGGGTGGCCACACCACAATTCCTTCTCCTCCCAGGATCTTGGGCACACACGCACACATGCCTGGAATGAGTTTCAAGGCACTGGGTTTGGGACTCAAACCACAGCTGACCATGTGGGAGTCCAGCGACATAACCACTATGCAATCTGCTGGCCCTGAGCCAATTTTTTAAAGTATATATATGCCTAGGCAAAAAAAAAAATCTCAGAAAGATAAATAAAATGCTAGTAGCAACTATTTATTGGTGATTAAAAAAATATATAATATATATGATATCTTATATACTATATGTTATCATTCTCATAATCTACCTTTCCTCTCTTCCAGTAATGGTATAAACTGTTTACATAATCAAGAGTTGCCATTCTTCAAAGAAAGGCAAACCCTAAGAACCAAACTGTGCAGCAGTGGGCACGCCCCAGCAGCACTCACACACACGACAGCAGGAGCCAGCGCTCTGGGGCTCTCGACTTTTCTGACCTGAACGATATGTGTTATTGGGTCATCGGAAAAGTCACGATGCATTTTTGCATAGAAAAACAGAAAAATACATCATGACTTTTCCGATGACCCAGCAGTTTCGCTGTCTTTTTTTTTTTTTAAGTTTTGCTATAGGTAATATGTGTTTGTGGAGAGACAGAGAGAAAGTGAGAAATCATCCCCTGGGGAGATGGCCACATCTCAGTCGCTTCTCTTTCAGTCTCCCTCAGGACTCTGAGTACACGCTTGTGTGCGGCCAGCACAGTTTTTAAGCCGCTGGGCCAGGATTCCAACGGCAGTTAGTCAGCCACGTTACAATCCAGTGCCTCGATCTTTGTCACTGCTGACCCCACAACGTATCAGTTTCATATGTAGAAAATGAAAAACTGGACTCCCATAGGGCCGACCATGGTTCAAGTTCTGGACCTGGCGGCTTGCTTTCTCACTTTTCCCTTTCTTTCTCTCTCTCTTTCCCTCTGGACAAATTTAAATGAATTAATTAAAGTTAAATAAAATAATTGGAGGGAAAAAAAAATCTTTAGGAAAGGGACCAGCAGATGGCATAATGATTACGTTCCTGGACTCCCACGTAATTGACCACGGTTCAAGACTGCAGTTCAAGTCCCAGACTCAGTGGCTTAAAACTAACACGGTGGGGGAAGAGGAGGGGAAGGCAGCAGGTGGTGTGGCGGTTAGAGACACTGGACTCCCACATGGTCAACCATGGTTCAAGTCCCAGATCTGGTGGCTTGCTTTCCCACTTTCCCTCTCTCTCTTGATCTCTTGCTCTGTCCCTCTCTGGTCAAATTAAAATAAATTAATTAATTATTCATTTTTTAACAGTACTTTTTTCTCTTTTTTTATTAATTTTATTTATTCATTTATTTATTTTAATTTGACCGGAGAGAAGCACAGAGAGAGAGAGAAAGCAAGCCACGAGGTCCGGGACTCAAACCACAGTCAGCCACGTGGGAGTGTCCAGTGCCTTAACCACCATACCACCTGCTGGTCCCAAAATTAAATAATTCTTTTAAAAAAAAACTCTCACCAGGCTCATATGCTTGCATGCTCAAAATCCTAGGAGGAGACTGGAGGAGAAGGGACTAGAGACTGGAGAAGCCACAGTGTGGTAACCCCCTGGGGGGTGATTTCTCGCTTTCTTGTCTATCTCCAGCGAGCACACACACCCCATAGCAAAAATCTCTTAAAAAAAAAAAAACTTTAGCAAAAACATGGGACTGGCAGGTGGTGTGGTGGTTAAGGGCGCCAGACACCCACATGGCTGACCGCAGTTCTAGTCCCAGACCTGGTGGCTTGCCTTCTAATACCCCCACTTCCCGTCCTTCTCTGGTTAAATTAAAACAAATAAATAAATAGTTAAATAAAATAATTCTAAAACAAAAACTTTAGGGGGGCCGGTAGGTAGCATGGCGATTAAGGGTGCTGGACTCACACATGGCCAACTGCGGTTCGTGTCCTGGATCAGGCAGCTTGCTTTCTCCCTTTCTCTCTCTCTCTCTCTCTCTCTCTCTCTCTCTCTCTCTCTCTCTTTCACTCTGGTCACAATTAAAATAAATAGATAAATAGATAAAGTTAAATAAAATAATTCTAAAAAGAAAAACTTGAGAAAAAACACAAAAAACTATAGTTTTAATTTAGGTAGTAGAAGGTAAGAATACTTTACATCTTGGAACCAGCAGTTAGCGTAATGACTTCGTCGCTGGACTCCCATGTAGTCGACTGTGGTTCGAGTCCCGGACCCGGTAGCTTAAACTCACACTGGCATGTGTGCGTGTGTGCCCAAGATCCTGAAAGGAGAAGGGATTGCAGCGTGGCCATCCCCCTGGGGGGGGTGATTTCTCACTTTCTGTCTCTGTCTTTCTGGCGAGCACACGTGCCCTACAGCAAAACCCTCTTTGAAAAAAAGAATACTTTACATACAAATTTGAACCACACACACACAAAAAATTATTCACATTTGTGGTTGCTTTTCTAGGCAGATTAATAATGTGATAAACTTGTTGAAGAGGGTGAGTGAGGCACCTCAGGGAGCACACAGCAACTCCCACAGCAGACAGGCGTGTGGGAGCGTGAGCACGCCTTCCTCAGTGGAGGGGCAGCACTCGTTTTCAGGTCAGACCCAGGAGCAAGCTGTGACGATGAAGCAGGCACACTCGTCATTTTTTAAATCACGATGAGGGGCCAGCAGATGGCATAATGGTTACATCGCTGGACTCCCATGTAGTTGACCATGGTTCAAGACCCAGATCCAGTGGCTTAAACTCACACCAGGTGCACATGCGTGTGTGCCCCAGACCCTGAGAATGAAGGACAAGGGACTGTGGCATGGTCATTCCCCCGGGGTGATTTCTAGCTTTCTGTCTCTCTCTGTCTCTCTGTGTCTCTCTGTCTCAGTGACCGCACGTGCCCTCTAGCAAAAATCTTCTAAAAATAAATAAGTAAATCATGATGGAGGCATAGTTAAGGTGCAGGACTCGGGCGTACTCGACCCCAGTTTGAATCCCAGACCTGGCACCTTGAGAGGCCGGTGCGTCGGGCACGCGTGCACGCAGGGCTGCTGACTTACCCCGTGGTCTGGCCCGCCCAGCTCCTTTATCCGGACCTCCCAGTGCCCTTTCTCCCTCAGCAGCTTGTTGATTTCATCATTCAGGTCCCGGATTCGGAATTCGCCAAGACCAGCTAAAAACAAAACGATACAGTCTCTTCTGTATGAATGCCAACACCCACAAAATGTACCACACAGAAATGCCTATGTAAGTTAGTAGAAAGGGGCCAAGTGGTGACACAGCTGTGACATAATTAAACCCACGAAGGAAAGGTGCTGCTTCGCACCCCAGGGCCTCCCTGAGCACATGGGAACATGCACATGCCCGAGACCCAGGCCGGTCAGGTCGGGTCCCCGTTATGAGGACCCTGCTGTTGACCCTTGTCCCTTTCCCTCCCCTCCCAAGAAAATGCCAAGTTTTTGTTTTCATTTAATTTTTGCTATAGGGTGTGTAAGCTTGTCTGAGAAAGAGAGTGGGAGGAGACAGAGAAAGAGACAGACAAAAGGAAAGTGAGAAAGAACCCCAGGGGGATGACCATGGCGTGATGCGCAGGTGCCTGGCATGTTTTTCCAAGCCACGGGGTCCAGGATTGGAAGTGCGCCATCGGCCAGGTGGGAACCAGTCACTGTAACATCACAGCATGGGCTGGCCCAATAACGGTTTTTTAAAAGACTGGTAAGAAGGCCAGCCTTGTAGCCTAGTACGTGGCTAACCACAGTTTGAATCCCAGCTCCAGTGGCTTGAAAATATGCCATGTAAGGAACCAGCAGTTAGCGTAATGGCTATGTCGCTGGACTCCCACATAGTCAATCGCGGTTCGCGTCCCGGACCTGGTGGCTTACAACTCAGCCGGGCGCGTGTACGTGCGTGCCCAAAATCCCGAGAGGAGAATGGAGGAGAAGGGATTGCGGCGTGACCATCCCCCCCCAGGGGGTGATTTCTCGCTTTCTGTCTCTATGTCGCTCTCTGTCTGTCTGGCGAGTGCACACGCCCTATAGCGAAAAACCTTTCCAAAAAAAAAAAAAAAATGCCATGTACATGTAATGCCTACAGTCTCAACAAAATGGAAATACAGAAAAGGAATTTCAGTATGACCGTCCTCTGTTGAGACTGCCATCAACACCCAAATAAATGAAAGGACAAAGTTCAGAGTTTCCATCAGCATAAGAGAAATCACTAGGGGAGAAAAAAACTTCAGCACTGTAGGGGTAAGCAAAGACACCGGTCTGTAAGGGAGGTGGGTGTAGGGTAGGTCAGTGGGCGGGGCCGAGGGAAGACACACTCAACAGACCCAAGGATGCAAAATTCACCTTGAAAACTGCATATATGGTGGGACCAGCAGATGGAGCAATGGCTATATCACTGGACTCCCACGTAGACGACCACGGTTCAAGTCTCAGAGGCTTAAGTCTCACGCTGAGAACTTGTGCGTGCATGCCTAAGATCCTGAGAGGAGAATGGAAGAAAAGGGATTGCAGTGTGACCATCTGCCCTAGGGGGTGATTTCTCACTTTCTGTCTCTCTGGCGAGCGCACACTCTATAGCAAAAATCTCTCTTTAAAAAAAAAAAAACACACACATATATGGTAACATCCTTGATTTAACTGTAAAAATAAACAAATAAATAAATAAAATGGGGGGAAAAAAACTTCGTCCTCACTAAGAACTTAAGAAATCTACACTGAAAAGACTCTAAAGTCCCATTTTTTTTTTAAGAATTGTTTAACTATTTATTTATTTACTTAAATTTGACGACAGAGGGACAGAGCAAGCAAGAGACAGAGAGTGAAAGTGAGAAAGTAAGCCGCCAGGTCTGGGACTTGAACCTCAGCCAGCCTTGCGCGAGTCCAGCGCCCTTAACCACACCATGCCACCTGCTGGCTCCCAAGTCCCATTTATAAAACTGTTAAAATAGCAAACTCTTGGGCCAACAGATGGCATGGAGGTTAAGGCTGCTGGATTCCATATGCTGCCGACACGGTTGGAGTGCCAGACCAGGCAGTTTGAAAATACTCTAGGCATGTGTGTGCGTGCCTAAAATCCCGAGAAGAGAATGGAGAAGGGACTGTGCTGTAGCCAACCCCCACAGGGGAGGGGTGCTTTCTCACATTCACATGCCCTACAGCGAACTTAACTGGTATCTAAGGCCAGCAGAGACCCGGGGGGCTGGTACAGTGGGCTCCTGAACTCATCCTTCAATTTGATCATGGTGTGAAAGTACCATGCCTTCAGAAGAAAGCATAACCAGAGAACAGCAGTTAGTGTAATGGCTATGTTGCTGGACTCCCATGTAGTCGACCGCGGTTCAAGTTCCAGACCTGATGGTTTAAACTCACACCGGGTGCAAGTGCGTGCGTGCCCAAGATCCCAAGAGGAGAAAGGAGGAGAAGGGATTGCGGCGTGGCCATCCCTGGGGGGTGATTTCTCACTTTCTGTCGCTCTCTTTTTGGTGAGCGCACGGGCCCTATAGCAAAAACCTCTCCAAAAAAAGAGAAGAAAGTTTAACGAAACAGCCGTTCTTTTATCACTTTCAGTAGTTTCCCTCTTGTGGAAAGAAACTTAAAAATGCAGAAATCCCATCACCTCAAAATGTTCCCTCAAACCCTTCTGCAGTCACCCGTTCCCACCCCAACTCCTGGCAACCACAGAATACACTCTTCACTATTACTTTTTGCTTTTCTAAGTCATGCGTGTAGCATGAGACAGCGCTGAGTTTCTTTCATTCGGCCTCACGCTTCTGAGATTCCCCCGCATGTTCGTTCTCACTGCCAAGCAGTGTATCATCATACAGACGCACCCAATCTGTCAACCTGTTCACCAGGGTCTCTGGATTGTCCCCAGGTCTTAGCAGTTATGAATCAACCAGTAATAATGTACTGGTTCTTGTATAGAAATAAAACAGCTTAATCTCTCTTGGACGAATACCTGAGTGGAACTGTTCAGGAGACACTTCAAAGCAGCTAGACTCCCAGCTGCTCCTTCTTTACTCGGGCTACAGCTTTGTGCTGTGACTTTCTTTTTCAGCCACTCTAATTGGTGTACTATGGCATTTCCTTTTAACTACGACTTTATTTTTTAAAGAATTATTTTTATCAAACTTTATTACTATTTTCCAGTTTGATCAGAGCGCAAGGAGAAAAAGTGAGAAGGCAAACCACCAGGTCTAGGACTTGAACCAGTCAGCCACGTGGGATTCCAGCGCCCTTAAACCGCCACACTATCTGCCACTCCCCTCCCGTACCCACCTTTTAGAGATTTTTAATATTGGGCTTGTGCACTTGCTGGAGACAGCGAATCAGAAAGCAAGAAATCATCCCTCAGGGAGGATGGCCACATTGCAATCCCTTTTCCTCGGGATTGTGGGTACGTACACACATGCAGCTGGTGTGAGTTTCAAGTCACCAGGTCCAGGACTTGAACTGCAATCAGCCATGGGGAGTCCAGCGACATAGCCATTATGCTGGTGATCCCATGATGTATTAAACCTTATAAAGATTTCCAGATTTTACTTGCTAGTATGTTGCTGAAAATTTTCCTGTATATTGTTGAGAAATGCTGGTGTATTTGATTCTTTTTTTTTTTAATTTTTTTTTTTTTGGAGAGGTGTTTGCTATAGGGCGTGTGTACTCGCCAGACAGACAGAGAGAGACATAGAGACAGAAAGCAAGAAATCACCCCCCAGGGGGAATGGCCACACCACAATCCCTTCTCCTCCATTCTCCTCTTGGGATCTTGGGCACGCACGCACACGCGCCCGGCGTGAGTTTTGAACCACTGGGTCTGGGACACGATCCGCGGTCAACTACATGGGAGTCCAGCAACATAGCCATTACGCTAACTGCTGGTCCCTTTGCTTCTTTTCTTCTAATGTCTTTTCCTGATTTGTGTATCGAGATAATACAGACACTAAAATGTGTAAAATAAATTAGGGATGTTTCTTCTTCAATCTGTAGGAGAAACCTGCCTTAACCTGAAAGGCAAGTGTCCGTGGTTAAGAAGCACTTTTTGTAAAGTAAGCATTGGTGATTTGTCTTTCAAAAAACGGGCCCATTTCACCTAAGCTGTCCAATTTCTAGGCATGCAGTGGTTTGTAATGTCACCTTACTATCACCCTTTTACTGCCTATGGAGTCCGCAGTGATGGTCCCAGTTTGATTCCTGGTTCCCCCCCCCCCCCCCCAAAAAAGAATCATTTACTTAATTTTATTTATTATTGTTTAATCTGTTACAGGGCACATGTGCTCACCAGAGAGGAAGTGAGAAAGCAAGCTGCCAGGTCCAGTACTTGAACCAGTCGGCCGTGTGAGTCCAGCGCCTTCACCACACCACCTACTGGCCCCACCTGTTTTATATTTGTGTCTTTTTTTTTTTTTTTTTTTGGTCTCACTAGAAGTTTCTTTTATTGATCTCCTTAAAGAACCAGGTCTTGGCTTGTTTTCTCTATCTTGTTGCCGACTTCATTGAGTCTTACTCTTTATTATCTTCCTCTGTTTGCTTTGAACTTAATTTGCTTTTCTTTCCCAGTTTTTGAGGGTAGAAAACTTAGAACATTAATTTGAAACCTTTCTTGGGAACCAGCAGTTAGCGTAATGGCTATGTCGTTGGACTCCCACGTAGTTGACAGCGGTTCGCGTCCCGGACCCGGTGGCTTAAAACTCACGCCGGGCGCGTGTGCGTGCGTGCCCAAGATCCCGAGAGGAGAATGGAGGAAAAAGGGATTGCGGCGTGGCCATCCCCCCTGGGGGGTGATTTCTCGGTTTCTGTCTCTATGTCTTTCTCTGTCTGTCTGGCGAGCGCACGCGCCCTATAGCAAAAAAACCTCTCCAAAAAAAAAAAAAAAAGAAACCTTTCTTATTATTATTTCAGTTATAAGTGCTCATCCAAGTACTGCATCACATAAATCTTTTTATCCTCTTAATTCTGACATTATGTTTGCATTCTCATTCAATTCAAAATACTCTCTAACTTCCTAGTTTCCTCTGAGATGCACGGGTTATTTACGAAATTATTTCCAAATATTTAGGAGCATTCCAGATAGTATAATAACAAGAACACATACTTTGTATAATTTCAATCATTTTAAATCTGCTTTTTTTTAATAAGTTTTGCCCCAGGGTGTGTGTGCTTGCCAGAGATAGAAAGAGGCAGGAAAGTGAGAGAGGACTCTCCAAGGGGAGTGTCCACACCGCAATCCCTTCTCCTCCACTCTCCTCAGTATTTTGAGCATGCACGCACATGCACCTGCCACATTCCTCAAGCTGCCAGGCATGGCTTGAAGTGGGACCCAGCTGTCCTAACCACCACGCCACTGGCTGGCCCAAGAGCTTCTTTTTCAAGTTTACTAGTTTCTACCATAAAAGAGAGAAAGATGTAGAGAGCAGCAGAGGCAGGCACCCAGAGTGTCCACACGCACGCGCGCGCGCACACACACACACCACACACCCGTCCCAGCCGCCTGGATCACAGCCGTGTGGGCGCGCTCGCACACTCAGGGGTCCCAGGACCGTTCCCCCGTCCCAGCCGCCTGGATCACAGCCGCGTGGGCGTGCTCGCACACTCAGGGGTCCCAGGACCGTTCCCCCCGTCCCAGCCACCTGGATCACAGCCGCGTGGGCGCGCCCGCACACTCAGGGGTCCCAGGACCTTCCCCCCGTCCCAGCCGCCTGGATCACAGCCGTGTGGGCGCGCTCGCACACTCAGGGGTCCCAGGACCTTCCCCCCGTCCCAGCCGCCTGGATCACAGCCGCGTGGGCGCACCCGCACACTCAGGGGTCCCAGGACCTTCCCCCCGTCCCAGCCGCCTGGATCACAGCCGCGTGGGCGCGCCCGCACACTCAGGGGTCCCAGGACCTTCCCCCCGTCCAGCCGCCTGGATCACAGCCGTGTGGGCACGCTCGCACACTCAGGGGTCCCAGGACCTTCCCCCCCGTCCCAGCCGCCTGGATCACAGCCGCGTGGGCGCACCCGCACACTCAGGGGTCCCAGGACCTTTCCCACGTGGGTCCAGTTGCTTTCCTGCCGTGTCACTGTCTAGCCCCGCTAACATTTTTTATTTTAAGAGGTTTTTGCCTTAGAGTGTGTGTGCTCGCTCACCAAAGAGACAGTGAGAAGGAAGTGAGAAATTACCCCGGGGGGATGGCCACACCACAAACCCTTCTCCTCCATTCTCCTCCCAGGATTTTGGGCATGCACACACACCTGGCATAATTTTCTTTTTTCTTTTTTTGGAGAGGTTTTTGCTATAGGGCGCATACGCTTGCCAGAGACAGTGAGAGACAGAGAGACAGAAAGCGAGAAATCACCCCCCAGGGGGGATGGCCACACTGCAATCCCTTCTCCTCCATTCTCCTCTCGGGATCCTGGGCATGCATGCTGCTCACGTGCCCAGCCTGAGTTTAAGCCACCGGGTCCAGGACTCGAACCGCGGTCGACTATATGGGAGTCCAGCGGCATAGCCATTACGCTAACTGCTGGTCCCCCTAGCATGATTTTCAAGCCACCAGGTTCAGGACTTGAACCACATCAGCCATGTGGGAGTCCAGAGACATAATTGCTACGCCATCTGGACATACCCACTATGCCACCTGCTGGCCCCTCATTTGTTTTGTAGCCCGGAACATGTCAGATCCCATGTGCTCTTCTGCGTGTGTGTGTGTCCAGTTTTCCTATGTCTGTCTTTCATAAATGAGAGCAAGACCCATGTACAAAGAGGTATCCGTGACAGGGGACAACCCTGCCCCAACCCCTAGCACTCTCGTCTCCCATCCAGCCAGGGCCACGAGCAAGCCTACAGGCCATCCTAGCCTCCACACCCACGGCCTTCCTGTGGGACTCCAGTACCAGCAGCAGAGCCCTACCACCCGCATGACCAGGCCAGGCCTCTGGGTGTTCTCAAAAAATGAAGTTACTCTTCTCTGAGTACACCTTGGTCTTGTGTTGTAAGGTGGTCTGTTCTGTAAACACCAAACGGGTCAGACTGACTGACAACGTTGCTCGGACTGTCCACACCCTCCCTAACTTTCTACCCTCCTGTTCTGATTACCGAGAGACCCCAAGTCTAATGGGTCTGAGAATCAAGCACTTTAACAGGACCAAAGAAGCTTACCATTCTGAATCTGAGCCACTTTTTTAGAGATCTCCCCAATGATCTGTGAAAAAAATAGAAGTTTATTATCATGACTTTTGAAAATGTCTGAAAGTACATAAAATATAGTTCAAAACTAGTAAAAATACTCAAAATTCTGGTTTCAGAGTCACCAAGATAAATAATCTGAGGCTTGTTACCCCCAGGAAGGTCGAGCCGCCCATAGCTACCTGTCGTCGCCACTTCTCAGCTTTCGGCAGCTCAGTGCACTCAGAGGCGAGGAAAGGTCTTCGTTCCTAAGAGGAAGCAGAGCGATGCATAATACCGCAACACGGGTCACACGCGCATCAACCCGGACTCACACCCTGTGGCCAGAAGCCAAGAGGTCCGACGTCCTATACACATCAGGTCTCCATTCCAGACGGTCTTCACCCTACCCCTCCTCAGGGTCATACAGACAAAAGCACCCACCACACTGTGGCTAGGCCAGTGAAACGCAGAAGCCCAGTAACAGAAGGCTAGAGGGGATGCCCACCTCACAGCACAGTCACAAGTCTACAGAAACGAAGGCTGTCAGTGTGGAGCAAACCTACCTACACACGTGCGTGCACACACATACACACGTTATGTGAACACAAATATGAGACAGAGAGAAATACCCAAGAATGGTACATATGACCCTCTGTCCAACCGAGTCTGCCTGATGTGACATCATTATGGTTTCGGTCAGAGCTATTCCCGACATCACACTGTACTTCATGTTGTTCAACAGGAAACAGAGCTGTGACGAGGAGCACCTGGTCGTCATATCGCAGAGGACACAGCCACAACATCACGCCACCCCTGCTGTCAGGCGGTACCCTTACAGTTATTAGAAGGTACAGTCAATAGGGAGGGTTGGAGCTGGAAGTCTATCAAGAAGAAAGCTTCACTGTAACTATTACTGGTACTTCAAAGACCACCAGGAAAATTTATACCAACCTTCACTTTTCCCTCTTCCAGCTGAGCTTGGCGAAATCTTGCTAAGGCCGTCCTACCAGGGAGAAATGAGACTCTGTTAAATCCTGCTCACAGATTTCTTACCTCCAAGTTCCAGAATGGAGTAGACCTGCTTGTGATCACATTAGTGTCACATGTTGCAATTTAAAATGACAGGACAGTCAAGGTTTCTGTGTTCCAAAGAGAAAAGGTTATAAGGCCATGTGTGTTCCTAAATGTTCAAGTACCCAGTTTACTCACACTACATGTAAGGACTGTGACAAACTGCTTACCGAACCCCTGTGATAAGCAATACATCGGAAGATCAAAGACTAGTAAGCTGGGGGCCCTGGCTGTCATTCACACAGCCCCTGCACCATCCACAGGAAACACTCACTGAGTTGGAGTTCCGGAGGCTATCAGAAATACTAGCAGAGGTGCCAGCCAAGGGTGTAGTGGTTATGTCGCTGAACTCCCACATGGCCAACCACAGTTTGAGTCCTGGACCCGGTGGACTGAAACTCACACTGGGCGTGAGTGCATGTGTGCCCAAAATCCCAAGAAGAGAAGGGATTGTGGCATGGCCATACCACCCACGGGGGGGAGTGATTTCTCACTTTCTGTCTTTTTCTGTCTCTCCAGCAAGCGTATACACCCTATAGCAAAAATTTATCTAAGAAAATACTGGGCCAACAGGTGGCATGGTAGTTAAGGGTGCTGGATTCCCACATGACTGACCATGGTTTGAGTCCTGGACCTGGAGGCTTACTTTCCCTCTCTCTCATTCTGTCCCTCTCTGGTCAAATTTAAATAAGTAAGTAAATAAATAAATAAGGTTTAATTTAAAAATAATTCTTTAAAAAAATACTTACAGAGAAAACAAATGGGCAAATGTGGAAGTGCAATTTTTTTTTTTTTACAGTCTTTGCTATAGGGTGAGTGCTTGCTAAAGACAGAGGAAAGGAAGTGAAAAATCACTCCCCAGGGGTATTGCCAAACCACAGTCCCTTCTCCTCCCTCCTCTCAGGATTTTGGGCACACATGCACACGTGCTAAGCATGATTTTCTCAAGCTACCAGTTCAGGACTCAAACCACATGGGAAACAGCCACCTTAACCCCCATATCACCTACTGGTCCCTGGAATGCTTTTTATTTTTTTTTAAGGTTTTGCTATAAGGTCTGTGCACTCACTGGAGATGGAGGGTTAGGGAGAGAGGAAAAAGATTACTCCCCTCCGGAGGGAATAGCCTTGCAGCAATCCCTTCTCCCCCATTCTCTTGGGATTCTGAGCATGCACATGCATGTGCCTGGTATGTTTAACAAGCCCTCGGGTCCGGGACTTGAACTATTCAGCCAGCCACATGGGATCCAGCTGCCTTAACCACTGCACCGCTGGTTAGTCCCAGAATGCTATCTTAATACATGTCGAGAATAAAACAGCTCTCCAGCTATCCTGTGGCGTGACGGGTAGGGTGGATGGATCCCACGTGGCCAATTGCACAGTTGGAGTCTCAGATTCAGCGTCTTGCAAAACACACCAGCGCCATGTCCACATGTGCATGCCCAAAATCCCAAAAGGAGGGGAAAGGAGAGAAGGAATTAGCGTGTGAGCATTCCCACGGGGGAGATGAAGGGGCTCTCCTTTTCCCTCTCACCCTCCTTCTAGCAAGCACGTGTGCCCGCTGCCAAAATGAAAGACAAAGTAAGAGAAAGAATCAGCTCTCAAAAAGCTCATATACCGGGAACCAGCAGTTAGCGTAATGGCTGTCGCTGGACTCCCACGTAGTCGACCGCAGTTCGCGTCCCGGACCCGGTGGCTTAAAACTCACGCCGGGCACGTGTGCGTGCGTACCCAAGATCCCGAGAGGAGAATGGAGGAGAAGGGATTGCGGCGTGACTATCCCCCCTGGGGGGTGATTTCTCGCTTTCTGTCTCTGTCTGTCTGTCCGGCGAGCGCACGCGCCCTATAGCGAAAAACCTCTCCAAAAAAAAAAAAAAAGCTCATATACCAAAAGGGCCAAACTCAAAGAGTGCTGAGGGGGGGGGGGGGGGGGGCAGCTTGCTGTCTCACTTTCTCACTTTATCTCCCTCTCTCTCGCTCTGTCCCTCTCTGGTCAAATTAAAACAAATAAATAAGTTAAATAAAACATTTTTTAAAAAATTTGCAGCCCAAAATTAGTTGATACTTACATGGCCTTTTCTGCATTTCGAGCCTGGGAGGAAAGAAAAAAAGAAAAATGCCAATGTTAAAATATCTTTTTTTCCCATTTACTTTAGTGAAAAGTTTACAAGACACAGTTGCAAGCAGACTGCTCACACTGCTCTGTTAACGGCAATGACAACAGAATTGAAAGATGCCCAGATCCTGTGACTGACACTCTTCCCTCCTCGAGGTAAACCTCTACGCCAGCATTGTCCCTGCCACTCACACCCGGCTCCCATGCCTTCTGCAAACGCTACTTGTGTCATCACCACCGCAAGACGCTCTGCGATCCCTCTCTTCAGCCTGGCTGCTGCCCTCTGTCTGGGTTTATACTCACCACCAGCGTCAAAGCTGTCTGTTCCCTGCCAGCAGGGTTTGGGAAGGCAGCGCAAAGACTGGACTTACGTAAGGAGACTTCGCACATTAGACATGTGTACCTGCATCCCCCGGGTCCGGCAAGGCAGGGTGGGTAAATGAGAAGAGACTGTGCTATGACCCACCCCATGGGGAGCTGCTTTTTCTCCTATCTCTCTGTTCTCTGGTGAGTGCAAATATCCTCTTTGAAAAAAATAATAAAATTAACAAAGAGATGGGGTGAGCAGGTAGCATGAAGGTTAAGGTGCTGGATCCCACATGGCCAGCTTCATGGTTCAAATCCTGGACTTAGCTGCTTGAGAATCAAAGCTGGGTGCATGTGCATGCATGCCCAAAATCCTTGCAGGAGGATAGAGAAGGAACTGAAGCATGGCCATTCCTTATGGGGGTGATTTCTCACTTTATCTCTGGCAAGTACATGTGCCTTTCAGAAAACACACACAAGAAAGTACGGAGAGATGGAACTAGCAGATGGTGTGGAAGGTAAGGTGACTGGCTGCCACATGTCCAACTGTGAGGTTCAAGTCCTGGGCCTAGTGACTTGGAACTCACGCTGGGTGCATGTGCATGTGTGTCCCAAATCTCAAGAAAAGTGACTACAGCACGGGCACCTCCCCAGAGAAGTTTCCTTTTTTTTTAAATTACTTTATTAAACTTTATTTATTTTATTTATTTAAATTTGACCAGACAGGGACAGAGGAGAGAGAGAGAGAGAGGAAGTGAGAAAGCAAGCCGCCAGGTCCAGGTTCGGTACTTAAACTGCAGTCAGCCATGTGGGAGTCCAGCACTCTTAACCACCAGGCCACCTGCTGGCCCCAGGGTGAGTAAATTTTCACCTTCCCTCTCTCTTTGTCTCTCTCTGGTAAGCACACACACTCCATAGCAAACAAAGGGAAAAAACAAACAAACAAACAAAAAAAAAAAAACAGACACTGTAATTCATGAGAAAACGGAAATTTTTTTCAAATTTATTTTCCAAGAATTATTTAATTTGATCATTTTCTTTTCTTTTTAATTTGCTACAGGGTTTGTGTGCTCACCAGAAAGAGAGAGAGGGAGAGAGAAAGAGAGAGTGAATGAGAAAGCAAGCTGCCAGGTCTGGGACTTGAACCGTGGTCAGCCACACGGGAATCCAGCACCTTAATCACCACATAACCTACTGGCCCTGGAAAATGGAAATTAAAACATGATTTTATTTTGGTACAAAAAATTTTGAGTCATGATAATGTTTTCTTTTTCATTATTTTATTTATTTAGATTTGACCAGAAAGGGACAGAGTGAGTGAGAGAGAGAAAGTGAGACAGCAAGTCACCAGGTCCAGGACTCCAACCAGGGTGGGAATCCAGCGCCCTTAACCACCATGCCGCCAGTCGGCCCCAAATCATGATAGTATTTCCCTAATACTCATTTAAACTTTCGGAAGACCCTGCACTGTCACATTGGTGATGGCGTCAAGCCAATTACCCATGAAATGTCTCAGGTGGAGAGCGCCTTTCTGGGGTGCGGTATAGGGACAGAGTATTTAGGTGTTTACTCCGATCTCACCCACTGGGACGCCTAAGAAGTTCTCTCTCTCGGGACCAGCAGTTGGCGTAATGGATATGTCGCTGGACTCCCATGTAGTCGACCACGGTTCGAGTCCTGGATCCGGTGGCTTAAACTCACGCTGGGTGCGCATGCGTGCCCAAGATCCCGAGAGGAGAACCGAGAAGGGATGGCGGTGTGGCCATCCCCCGTAGGGGGGTGATTTCTCGCTTTCTGTCTCTGTCTCTCTGGTGAACACACGCACCCTATAGCAAAAACCTCTTCAAAAAAAAAAAAAAGTCGCCTCTCTAAACCTGTCTTGTCATTTATTTCTTTAGCCACAGGGTACATACACTCGCTGGAGAGAGACGGGGGGAGGGAAAGTGGGACGGCCAGGCCACAACGCCTCCTCCACCCGCTCAGGATTTGGGGCACACACACGTGCCCGGCGCGTTTTCGACCTGACCCGTGCAGTCGGCCTGGTGGACCCAGGCGCCTTAACCTCGCCACCCGCGGGCTCCTGGTTCCACCTTCAGCACACAAGCCAGTCCCTCATCTGCACAGAGACGTGGCGATGACTGAATGCGGCCGACAGGCCAAGTCGCCAAACACAGTGTACAGCTCCTTTCTGGCCCCCTCCCAGGTGAAAAACAAACTGGGCAGCGGGAGGCCACGGCGCGCCCGCCGCGCACAGCACAGGCGCCTTCGGGGCTGGCGGGTTGGGAGCGCTCCGAGGTCGCGTCCCCCCGCCGCCGTGAGGACCGGGCCGGGCCACAGTGCAGGCGCCGACAGCCCGGGCAGTGGCAGCGCCCCCGTCTGCCGCCTCGCCAGGCACCGCGACTCGGTGTCCCCAACAGCCCCGCGGGCAGAAGCTGCGACCCCGGGGACCCCCGCCGCACCCACTCACCATGGCGGGGCTGAGGGCGCCGCCGTCGGGCCGCGCGGGTCCGCCCTGGGAGGCTCCGCAGACTCCGCCGAGGCCGACCCCAAAACGTCTTAGTCCCCGCTCTTCGCCGGAAAGGCAAATGCGCAGGACCGGAGGTGAGGGGCCGGAAGTGCGGCAGCACGCCCGTCGGGTGAAGGGCGCCTCCGCACAGCGTCCCTGCGCTGCACCGTCGCGCGGACGCGCGTGCGCAGAGCGAGCGAGGGCGGGGCTGCTCTCGCGCAGTGAGTCGGGCCTTGTGCGGACTCCGCGCGCGGCTGATTGTGTGCTCGCGATAACTGCGGGACCCCCTCGCGAAGACGCCGGCTCCGAGGAAGCGGGCGGTGCCCGGGGGCGGCGCTGCTCGTGCTGGCCAGCCTCCACGCGCTCGGCAAGAGCCTGTGCGCACTCCAAGTGGGCTGGGCGGGGATTCCTCTCGGCGGCTGGCTAGGCCTGGGCGGAGAGCGAGGATGGCCCCGACTTGGGGTGGCCAGCATGGCTAGGGAGGGCTGCGTGCCACGTAGACGACGCCCCTCTCGGCGGGGGACTCGGAAGCGGAAGTGGCAGCAGAGCTGCCGCACTCAGAGCCCCCCCCCCACCCCACCCCCGCGGAGTCACGGTGTAGGCCCTGACTGGGATTCCAGGACGACGTGGGACCTGAGCACCGTCCCGGCGCTGTGCCCGACTCAGCCGCTTAACCAGCTGCGTGGCCTTAGAGGACTCCACCTCTCCCTACTCTCCTCCGCTGTGAAGCTGGCATAATGGCGTTCCTTCACCTGGGTGCAAATTTTTCTCTTCTGTCATAAAGCAATTAAGAAACACTGCGTAGTAAGCGCTCACATCTGCAGTTCTCAATTATAACAAAAACCCAGGGGCCACCTGGTTGGAGCCCGTTGAATCCCAGACCCAGTGGCTTGAAACACTGGGCACGTGTGCATGCAGGCCCAAGATCGATCCCAGGAGATAGATTCTCACTTTCCCAGAGTCTCTCCCCACCCAGGGAGTTCTGTTGAAGCTTTCCGGAATCCTTAGGTGGTCGGCGGGGCCAGGTCTTTCTGGACGTGGTGAACTTCAGGTTTTACAGGCCACTTCCTACAGGAATCCCATCTTTTTGCCAGAGGGCAGGTGTAGTCTGAGGGAAAGAAAGTCCTCTCCTGCTCAGCATGGAGTGTGGTCACCTTGTAATCTGTCTCCGTTTCTTCATCCTCTTCAAGCTCTGGGCCTACCCGTGTACCTAGTACGTTTTTCAATTCACTGAAGCCTGGACTGAAACTGCTCGGCCGTGGAGCCCTGGCTCCCCTGACCACTACCCCTTGATGCCGCCCCTGCCTTCTGTTTGTGTGGACCCTAACCCTACCCTTGGCATGTCTGGCATAACAAGGGGACTTCAAAAGTTTACAGAAAAGTTAATGAAGCAAAACGATTTCGAAATCCATGCAGGATTTTCATAATACACATTTCCACGAACTTCTTGAAGACTACTCATACATTAATTAGGGTGAAAAAAAAATCTAGCATTAAAAATCTTTTCTTGGACTGGTAATATGGTGGTTAAGACACTAGATCCCACGCTGCTAGATGCACAGGTCAAGTCCCAGATCCAAGGGCTTGAAAAACATGCCAGATGTGTGCACCTGAGAGACCAAAACCCTGAGACAATACATAAAATACTGTGATGAGGTCATGACACTCCCTCTCTGACACCAGACCTATGGCAAATCAAATGAAAACTAAAATTGTATTTGACACAGCCAAATGAGATGAGATCAAGTAGTGGGCTCAGCCAATGATCAAATGTCACGACCCCAGTTAAAAAAATCATCAACCTAATTAATTACTGGGGCCCTTGAGCCACTCTCTCTCCTGCTCAGGCCTGCTCCTACCTCTTGGGAGTGCACTTTTTCTTTTGAGAGGTTTTTGCTATAGGGCGCGTGCGCTCGCCAGACAGACAGAGACAGAGAGACAGAAAGTGAGAAATCACCCCCCGGGGGGATGGCCACGCCGCAATCCCTTCTCCGTACTCCTCTGGAGATCTTGCACACGCACGCACGCACACAGGCCTGGCGTGAGTTTTAAGCCACCAGGTCCGGGACGCAAACCGCGGTCGACTACGTGGGAGTCCAGCAACATAGCCATTACGCTAACTGCTGGTCCCTTGGGAGTGCACTCTTGCTTTTACTTGGCAAGTAACCCTTTGCTTTTGCTTTAAAAAAAAAAAAAGAGAGAAAACTGGAATGACACAGAACTAGGGCATCATTATAATCGATCGTAAGTTTTCTACAGCCCTGCTAAGATAACTGACACCGGAAGTACCTGCACTACACACCTTATTCACGCTTTCATATTTAACAAGTCATCTTCCACTTCAGAACTCATGACTGAAGTAGTACAAAAAGAAGTTCCAACTGTGAGCTTTCACTCCTCCACAGGTCCCTCTGTCCACTACTTATATTAAACTGAATTGAATTTGAAACAAACAAAAAGAACTTTAGTCAAACTCCCCTTCCTCCTCCAGCTTTATTGGAATAGTTTAAAATTACATTTCTATTTTCTAGGACTTCAGTTGCTTTTTCCATCTGACTTTTAAAAACTGATTACAGCAAATGAAACACAGTTGTCTAAGTGATATAGTATACAAAAATAACATCTTGATTTCTGTGAAAATGCAATTCTCTGCAATTCCTGAATAGCTCCAAATTTTGCTAACTCTGAGCATCGATGTTACTCTGTGTTTTAGATTTCGTCTTTGAACAAATGTGTTCTGAACCTTTGCCATCACCACCTACATGTCCAGCATCAACGCTGGGGTGAAGCTGTTTCTGCTGAGGCTTTTATCCTGATTTCTCTCGCATAGCCATGAACACGCACGTTTGTCTTTTTATTTTGTTTACTCCCACTCAACTGTATGTTCTATGTAGGGCCTGATACAGATGTTACTTGATGTTATTTAATAGCTACTGAGGTCAGACAATCCAAGGCCATCATTATGCTAAAATTAAAGTTATTTATGGAAGTTCATAGACACTTCCAGAATTGGTTTTACCTCCTACATGGGAACATATTCAAGAACCCCATAATGGGTTTACTGGTCTGACTCAACTCTTCCCATTCATCAATCCCTATTCACCAGTGGCGTGGAAAGGGGGTTCTTTAACAAAGCATTATACATAACACCTCTACCAAACTAAACATAAACTTTTTTTGTAGTTAAATGCAGAAAGTCGGTTTTTCCACCCCTTTCCTCCTTTTACACGGCAAGTAAAGCTCACTGGCCTGGGAGTAGCCTCTATCTGCCAACCTTTGGCCAGTGAAGAGGATTCAGAGAAAATAATACAACCATCAACCAGAAAAAGGAGGGGCGACAAAGGAAAAGAATTAGGCTGTAGCCTCGATCGTGCATTCCCGTGCCAGGTGCCCCGACTCGCCACAGCGGTAACAGTTGACTTCACTCGTCTTGCTGCAGTTGATGGCTACGTGACCAGTCTCGCCACACCTAGAAAAGAAGCAACGATAGTTTTCACAATTGTGTTCAGACCAGTGAAATGTTCTACCAAAGCAGTGGTCAATACAAAACAGGTCATTTTTCTTATGATCATCAGTCTTTTTAATAAACTAGGGGCAGGAAGGAATAAATTAGTAATGGCTGGTCAACTGTACAACCTAAACTATCAACTTAAAATGTGGGACAAAGGGGCCAGCATACATTGCTGGACTTCCACATGGCCAACCACAGTGCGAGTCCTGGACCAAGTGGCTTGAAAATCACGCCAGGTGAGTATGTGTACAAGCCCAAGATCCCAGGAAGAGAATGGAGGAGAAGGCATTGAGGAATGGTCTTGGAAGGGGGAATGATTTCTCATTTTCCTTTCTCACTCTCTCTGAGGAATGCAGGCGCCCTATGGCAAAAACCACTTTAAAAAAGGGAGAAAAAAATCAACCAACCTCAAAACAGTGGCCAAAGAAGATCTATCTTTATGCAATTTGATCCTTAATATTTTATAACTATATAGACACCAAACGTGTCAAACTGTACGTGCTAAACGTTACACAGTTTACTGTCACAATGGCAAATAGGCAAAGATTTCTGGATACATTACAAAAGATTTCTGTACTCTTAAAAAATTTTATTTAACTTTATTTATTAATTTATTTTTAATGTTGACCAGAGAGGGGAGAGGGAGGGAGGGAGGAAGTGAGAAAGCCAGGTCTGGGACTCAAACCATGGGCAGCCACATGGAAGTCTAGTGCCCTCAACCACCACCCCAACCGCCAGCCACCAAAAATTTATGTACTCTTGACCCTTGAAAAACAATAGGTTTAAACTATGCAGGTTCACTTACACACGGATTTTTCTCAATAAATTCTAAAAACTTGGGACCAGCAGTTAACGTAATGGCTATGTCGCTGGACTCCCACGTAGTCAAACGTGGTTCGAGTCCCGGACCCGGTGGCTTAAACTCACACTGGGCGTGTGTGCATGCGTGCCCAAGATCCCAAGAGGAGAATGGAGGAGAAGGGATTGCGATTGCGGCGTGGCCATCCCCCCTGGGGGGGGTGATTTCTCGCTTTCTGTCTCTCTGTCTGTCTGTCTGGCGAGCGCATGCGCCCTATAGCAAAAAAAAAAAAAAACTCCCAAAAAAAAAAAAAAAATTCTAAAACCTTATTTCCTCTTCCTTATTTTTTTTCAGTAACAGTTTGCTTACCTAGCTTTCTCTATTATAAGAACATAAGTGTTGGGACCAGCAAGTGGCATAGTGGTTAAGGTGCTGGACACTCCCACATGGCCAACCATGGTTGAGTCCCGGACCTGGTGGCTTGCTGTCTCACTTTCCATCTCTCTTCCCCTCTCTCTCTCTCTCTCTCTCTCTCTCTCTCTCTCTCTCTCTCTCTGGTCAAATTAAAATGAATAAAATTAAATAAATAATTAAAAAACATATGTGTTATAACAAACAAAATATGCATTAACTGACTCATTGGTAAGGCTTTGGATCAACAGTAGGCTATCGGTAGTTAGGTTTTGGTGAGTCGAAGTTAAATGTAGATGTCCAACAGCGTGGTGAGTCAGTCGGTCACTAATGCCTGCACTATCCACAAATTGTACAACTTTCTACCGAGTCTCTGGAAGCTTCGCTTTTTAACTCTTATTTTCTTGTATACTTTTTAATTTGCCAGAGGGCACATGTATTCACCAGAGACAGACAGACAGAGGGAGGGAGAAAGCACACTATAATCAAGTGCGGTCACACGACGATGCCGCCTGCATCTCTCCACACTGTTGGGATTTTAGGCACATCTGCACGCACACGACCAGCATGGCTTTCAAGCTGCCAGGGCCACGATGTGAGCTGTGGTTGGCCGTGGGGAAATCCAGCTCCCTCAACCACTAGCTCACAGGGTCAGTCACTTGTTCATAAACCTGTTTAAGAAACTACAGCTGTGCTGATCGGTGTCATAACCCAGACCAACAGCAGACTAGATGGACTACTGGCTACATGTGCCCAAATCGGTCTCATTTGGTGACAGATAACTCCCACTGAATGAGCTGCCCCACAAGGCCCTTCCACTGAAAGACGATTCACTCCTAGGACTGTGCAGTGAGTTTTCCTCCAGCAACTTCTGGACACTCACCTGTAGCACTTCACTTTGGTGCAGTCTTTTTGAATATGTCCAAATTCTCCACAAGAGTAGCACTTCTGCTCATCCGCGTGGTCGCAGTCGCGAGCCAGGTGGCCTGGTTTGCCGCAGTTGTAGCAGCACTGCTCTCGCTCTCTCTTGGGCTCCTTGCAGTCCTTGGCGATGTGGCCACCTCTACCGCAGTTATAGCAGGCTTCAGCAGTAAGAAACAAAAGCAGACCAAGACTATAAAACCCAAACAGAGCACACCCAGGGTTCAAACTGCACAACACAAAACCTCAAGGGGGAAAATCCTTTCCAATGCTCCTCTAGGTGCTCATGCTCAGTTCTCTGAGTTCTAGAAGGGCACAAAAAGGAAAGGTTAAATACTTACCATCTTCCTGAAGATCACAATCCTTGGCAAGATGACCAGACTCACCACAGCGGTAACAGATGTCTGGAAGAGATGAGGAAACAAACTGGAAACCTATTGTGAGCACAAGCAAAAAGAGTTGGGCAAGTTAGACCATCTTGACATTAACAAATACTGAAGTACTTCAAAATTTTGTATTCGACAAGAATACCTCTATCTGAGGTAAAACCACCTCTGCCACGGCTCCTCATCCCACGGCCACGACCTCCACCTGTAGGGCACTCCCGGGCCCAGTGGCCAGAGCGTCCACACTTGAAGCACTCGTTGCTGCTCATGGCTGCAGTCAGATCTTCAAAAATGAAAGACGACAACATTAAACCACTTTTAATAAACATTAGACAGTTTTTATTCCCCTTTAAATATATATTTCTGAGGGGAAATCCTAGCCAATATACTGAGTAGGACAATAATCATGGTACCATGTCCTCAAGTGTATTAAAGTAAAAAAAAAAAAAAATCTAAAACATGTATTTTACTTTTTGGATGAAGATAGTTCTGTGAGTTTTTTGGTTTGGTTTTAGTTTAAGAGAGATTTTTTTAAAAATTATTTTTTAGGGGCCGGCAAGTGGTGTGGTGGTTAAAGGCGCTGGACTCCCACATGGCTGACCACGGTTCAAGTCTCGGACCTGGTGGCTTGCTTTCTCACTTCCTCTCTCTCTCTCTGTCTCTCTCTGATCAAACTGAAAAATAATAATGATATAATAATAAATAAAGTTAAATTAAAAAATAATTCTTTAAAAATAAAAAAATTTTTAAAAAATTTTTTTTTAAAATTATTTTTTAATTTTATTTATTCATTCATTTATTTTAATTTGCCCAGAGAGAGACAGACAGAGAGAGAGAGAGACAAAGGAAGCTGCCAGGTCCGAGACTCAAACTGTGGTTGGACCTGTGGGAGTGTCCAGCACCTTAACCACCACGCCACCTGTTGGTCCCCAACAGAGATTTTGCTATAGGGCACGTGCACTCCTCAGTGAGACAGAAAGTGATGTTGCAATCCCTTCTCCATTCTCCTCAGGATGTTGGGCACTCACATACGAGCCTGGCTTGAGTTTTAAACTGCTGTGTCCAGGACTCAAACTGCAGTCGACTACATGGGAGTCCGGCAATGTAACCATTTAACCATTACATCATCTGCTGGTCCCGAACATGTGTCTTCATAAAACTTACAATTTAAACGTTAAGTTATGGATCAATACACAGGTCAACAGTTACTGACTGAGTGATGTAATTTACACAATATTGATAAACAGTCATTATCAGTAAGACATGTCAGTGATACCTCATCCCAAGTCCAACTCAACAACAGGTTAGTTCTCATCATAGTTAGAAGCTAGTGAGTTCTGAGCAAATGGAATTCATCTACAGGTCACAAAACTGGAATAACCCAAACAAAGGATGCTGCAGTGTGGGTTCTGAGGATGAACAGGGAGCAAAGGAAACCAGTCTCTGCAACCTTGGTACCTAACACTGTGCTGTTATTCCATGGCACTGCCCTGCCATGAGAGCCCTTAGGGCAGAGATGTTGAAAACAGTGCAAGATACAATCTTCTCTACAGCATACGTGTTTACTTGAAATAATTACAAAAATGAGGAGGGGATACACCAAAATGCTAATAGCACCTATAGCCCTGTGAACATTTTTTTTTCCTCTTCTTTCCAAATGTTTCTATTAGGTTGTCAGGAATGTTATGGCATATTTTTCTCTATATATATTTTTTTTTAGTTTATTTCTTCCATAAGTGAGAGACAGAGACAGAGAGAGACAGCACCCTCAACAGGGTCTTTTTTTTTTTCTTTTCTTTTTTTGGAGAGGTTTTTGCTATAGGGCGCGTGCGCTCGCCAGACAGACAGAGAGAGACAGAGAGATAGAAAGCGAGAAATCACCCCCCAGGGGGGATGGCCACGCCGCAATCCCTTCTCCTCCACTCTCCTCCTGGGATCTTGGGCACGCACGCACACGCGCCCGGCGTGAGTTTAAGCCACTGGGTCCGGGACTCGAACCGCGGTCGACTACGTGGGAGTCCAGCGACATAGCCATTACGCTAACTGCTGGTCCCAACAGGGTCTTTTTTTTTTTTTAAAGAGGTTTTTGCCATAGGGTATGTGCGCTCACTGCCAGGAGAGACAGCAAAGAGGAAGTAAGAAATCACCACCCAAGAGGAACAATCATGCTGCAATCCCTTCTCCATTCTCTTCCCAGGATCTTGGGCACACACAAGCACACGCCTGGCATGAGTTTCAGGACACCAGGTCCAGAACTTGTACTGCAGTCGGCCATGTGGGAGTCCAACAACGTAACTGCTACACCATCTGCTGGCCCCTCTATGTTTTCCACGCAAAAATGCGTCATGACTTTCTTGACAACCCAATGTAATGTAATTTTACATTTAAAATAAGGACCTTGAATATCACAATAGACTTATTTTATGGGTATCATTTAAAAATAAAACTCCACTCCCACTAAAGCATACGGGTTTTGTACTTCCAATGTATCAATCTAAAAATAAACTGAGGCTACTCCTGGAATAGAGTAAAATGACACGGAATAGAGTCAAATGAGAACAATGTAATATGTATGATATTACATGTATGCATATCTAAATACTTTTACCCTAATTCCAGTGTCAAACAATAGTACAAAAGTTTTTGTTTCAAATTTGCTATTGGGCACAGTCTCTGGATGGGGCAGGTAATGAGTGTGAAAGAGAGAAAGCACCCCCTAGGGATGGCCAGACCCCAATTCCTTCTACTCTTGAGATTTTAGACATGTACACATGCAAGTGCTCTCTAAGCCACCAGTCAGGACCGGAGCCTCACAGTAGGCCGTGGGGAATCCAGACACCTTAACCATCACACCACTGGCTGGCCCAAAGCATTTTCATTAAATATCCATTCAAAGCTAAGCACACGCAACATCACCTAGAAAAGAACTTCAATTAAATTAAGACTGTATTAATGGGGACCAGCAGTTAGCATAATGGCTATGTCGCTGAACTCCCATGTAGCCAAGCACGGTTCAAGTCCCGGACCAGGTTGCTTAAACTCACGACGGACGCATGTGTGTGCGTGCCCAAGATCCGGAGAGGAGAATGGAGAAAGGATTGCGGTGTGGCCATCCCCCCTAGGGGATGATTTCTCGCTTTCTATCTCTCTGTCTCTCTCTCTGTCTTTCTGGCAAGCGCAGGCACCCTATAGCAAAAACCTCTCCCCCAAAAAAAGACTGGATTAATGGAAGCAGTCAAACTAACCACAGCAAAAACCCCAGGAGGCAGTTAATGAAGAATCAAGCTCAAGTTTAGTTTTTAAAATTTCCATTAAAGTACCCAAAAGAGCTCCCTATGGCCCACGGTAATGTGCTTCTCAAGAGAAGCTGGGTCCCCCATGACAATCGAGATTCACACCGGAGGCCCGGGTAGCCTAAAGCACACCAGACCCATGTACAAGTGCCCAGAGTCAACAGGCTGGGGGACTGGAGGAAGGGTTCGCAGCACTACCAGGCCAGGCAAGGTACACCTGCGGCTACTCTGGAAAGAGCATGTGCACGTCAATAACAGCCTTTTTAAACAGGCCAGTGCTCACTGCGGCTCTCTGCAATCTGACTCAAGTCTGAGGCTGCATTAGCTTTGGAACCACTCTGACGTGAAGCATTCTAAGTTATATAAAGTGCTTGCTCATCTCCCAGAGGAAGGAGAGTGGGAAACCCAAGGCACACGGAGTGAGCGGTCCAAGCAAAAGCTGCTTTGGCCACCCCCACCATTTCCACAGAGCTTCTTCTCCAGGTTAGAGTCAGACAATGTCCGCACATATGACCATCTCTCCATGGGTCTCTGCACAGAGTGAATGACCACCTACTCTTCAGATTTATCATCAGCATTTGACAAGTCCTGAATATTTTATAATATTTAAAGATACTTATCTTTTAAAAAAAAATCTGTTCATCCAATATTCAATATGTATTTCTAAAGCTGAAGAAAATTTGGAAACAGTTGTTGGCGGAATGGCCATGTCGCTGGATTCCCATGTTAGTCGACCACGGTTCGCGTTCCAGACCCGGTGGCTTGAACTCACACCAGGCATATGTGTGTCTGTGCCCAAAATCCCTAGAGGAGAATGGAAGAGAAAGGACTGCGGCATGGCCATGCCCCCTGGGGAGTGATTTCTCACTTCCTATCTCTGTCTGCCTTTCTAGCAAGCGCACACGCCCCATAGCAAAAACCTCTCTAAAAAAAAAAAAAAAAAAATTAAAAAAATTAAAAAAGAAAATTATACTTCCTGACAATCTCCCCTTGGAATGCTTTAAAAATATCTTTATTTCATAAATGTAAAGTACAAAGAAAGACTGTTACAGTGAATCGATATAGCTTACTAATGAAATAAAGTTACCAAAAGGTTTAGGTTTTTCATAGAAATGCTACAGTGGCATAGTGGTTGAAGCACTGGACTCCCACATAGCCTACCACAGTTCAAGTCCAAGACCTGGCGGCTTGAAAAATCACCCCGTGCACGTGTACCTGCATGTGTGCCCAAAATCTCAAGAGGAGAAAGGATTGTGGCATAGCCATCCTCCCTTAGGGATAATTTCTTCCTTCCTTCCTTTTTTTTGGAGAGGTTTTTTGCTATAGGGCATGTGAGTTCGCCAGAGGGACAGAGACAGAGAGAGGAAGCAAGAAATCACCCCCCAGGGAGAATGGCCACGCCACAATCCATTCTTCTCTCGGGATCTTGGGCACGCACGCACTCACGCCTGGCGTGAGTTTAAGCCACCAGATCCGGGACTCGAACTGCAGTCGACTACATGGGAGTCCAGCAACATAGTCATTACGCCAACTGCTGATCCCTCTTGGGGATGATTTCTCATTTACCCTGTCTCTTTCTGGCAAGTGTATGTGCCCTATGACAAAAACCTAAAAAAAGAATAAAAAAATTTAGCTGGGCACAGTAGCAAACATCTATAATCCTAGCTGGGACTGGACTGGAGGATGAGGCATGTGGGTACCACACAGCAAGATCCTGTCTTTAAAATTAATAATGATAATTGACCAGGGCTCGAATCCCAGCCTGGCATGAAAAACAAGGTGGAGAAATGGAGAGGAGATTGCAGAGTGACCACACTTTCTCCCTCTGTCTCTTGCAGGACAGGCACACATACTCTGGGAAAAATACATTTTTAAAAAGAACTGATTAACCAGTGCAGAGATTTTGGTTTTCTTTTTTCCCTCTTCTTTCAGGTTCTTGCTATACTGTGCATGGTTCATGGGGGGGGGGGGGGGGGGTTGTCGGCGAGAGATCACCCCCACCAGGCATGGCCACACTACAATCCCTCCTTCTCTGTTCACCTTGGGATTTGGGGCACACATGCACATGTGCCCAGGTGTTTTTCAAGTTGCTAGGTCCAGGACTAGAACCATAAAATCATCAGCTACGTGAGATCTAGCACCTTAACCACCACGCCATCTACTGGCCCAGCATTAAGATCTTTCATTGACTGTTTGCTTCTCCATTTTGTCTTGTTCACTCATGGGGTCCATATCCAAAGTATACAGAGAGGGGAAAAAAATTGACAGAAAAAGAATATTTCTGGAAAGGCAAAAATAAGCTAAAATAAGATTTTAAGATAAGCATTGAGGAGCCAGCAGGTGGTGTGGTGGTTAAGGCAGATGGACTCCCACATGGCTAACCAAGGTTCGGGTCCCAAACTTGTCAGGTTGTTCTCTCACTTTCCTTCTCTCTCTCTCTCTGGTCAACTAAAAAAAAAAATAGTAATAAGTAAAAATAATGACAATCAGTAAGACTGAATTAAAAAAAAGATTAAACATTGAGCTGGGGACCAGCAGATAGCATAATGGTCACATCCCTGGACTCCCACAAAGCTGACTGCGGTTCGAGTCCTGGAACCAGCAGCTTTTAAACTCGCGCCGAGTACGTGTGTGTGTGTGTGTGTGTCCAAAATCCCAAGAGGAGAATGGAGAAGGGACTGTAACGTGGCCATCCCCTCCCAGGGGTGATTTCTTGCTTTCTACCTCTCTAGAGAGCACACACACTAGAGCAAAAATCTCTCAAAAACAAATAAACAAACAAACAAATAAATAAATAAATAAATTCAGCTCTACTTCCTCCTACCCTAACCGGTTAAAATGTGAACATTTCAGTACAAAGTACAAACTACATTTATAGAAAGCAGTATTTTTCTTAGAAAACAAAATGAAATAATCCCATCGATACAATGTCTTACAGGGCTGCAACTAAACAATCCTGCAAAACAGGTAAGCACTTCTCAGTGGCAATGACAGAACTTTTAGTATAAAGTTTTAGATGTTTTGCTACCAACAAATTTTTAGTCACATATTTTTGTTTTCTATAATTAAAACAAACAAAAAACCAACTAAGATGACATAGCAGCTATGTCACTGGATTCCTGCATGGTCAACCACGTTCGAGTCCCAGACCTAGTAGCTTGAAAATCACACTGGGCACATATGCATGTGTGCCCTAGATCCCAGGAGGAGAACTGGGGAGAAGGGATTGCACGCATGGCCCTGGGGGGGGGGGGGTGATTTCTCACTTTCCCTCTCACTGACTCTCTGCCTCCCCCAGGAGAGTGCATGCCCTAAGGCAAAAACCTCTTTAAAAGGGGTGGGGGGGACCTCTTCATATCTCAGACTCAGGATCAGCAGATGGTGTAATAGTTAAATCACTGGATTCCTACATGGTCAACCACTGTTCGAGTCCCAAACCCAGCAGCTTCAAACTCATGTCAGGCGCATGTGTGTACATGCCCAAGGTCCTGAAAGGAGAATGGAGGAAAAGGGACTGTTGTGTGGCCCCTGATTTCTCGCTTTCTCTCTCTTTCTCTCCCCCAGGAGCACTCACGCTGTATAGCAAAAATCTAAAAACCTCAGACTCATCACCAGTATGCCAACTGTGAAGAGTACTCTCCTGTGTATGCAGCACCTGCTTCCTGCCCTGCCAGCCAGACCAAGCAGTGAACCAGTGGGTCTCCATTTTCACGAAATAACTGACCCCTGGTTACAGAGCTCTCTCTTCAGTGACTTTAATAAGCTAACTTCCATCCCGTCTCAGAGGCAAGCTATCTACCCTAGGAAGCAGGTCCCTACCCAATACTCATCTGGTGTACGAATACATTTGGCTTAAGTCTTAAGAGAACTTACACACTTACTTCAGAAAGGGCAGGCAGGCAGGACAGCGCTGAGAATCCAGGCTCCACGGCTCCCACTGCCTCCAGGACTCCTGGCTGAAATCCCACTGCTCTGGCCTCCATCCTGCTCTTAACCACCTGTCAAGTCCATTTCCAAGGGCCACTCAAGGGCCCTCAAATGCCAACGCTATAAAAGAATCTGACCACATCTCCCAGCCCAAGACACTCCTTCCTGTAAGACACAGGGTACTTTGTTAATATCTAACGACCCAACCACATTGCCTTTTATGGGCAGAGACCAAAGTGGTTCACCTTTGAATGATCACAACACCCCATAGTAGCTGTTATATAAGTCAGTATTTTGGGGTGGTGGTTTTCTTTTGGGGGAAAGGGGTTTCTTAGTCATTTGCTAAATGAAACTAGCTGTCTATCCTGTACAGACCCAATCCAATCTAATCAAATACTGGCCAAAAAAGCACCTATATTCTTGCTACAGAGAAGTTACTGCACCGTTAAACTAAGAATGTGTGTGTTTGGTTTTTTTTAGATATAGATTTTTGCTATAGAGCACGTGCACTCACTGGAGAAACAGAGAGACATAAAGTGAGACATCACCTCCCTGAGGGGTATGCCCACACCGTAATCCCTTCTCCATTCTCTTCTCGGGATCTTGGGTATGCACACACACGCCCAGCCTGAGTTTTAAGCTGTCGGGTCTGGAACTGGAACCCCAGTCAACCACACGGGAGTCCAGCAATAAAACCATTATGCCATCTACTGGTGCCACTAACAATGTAGTTTTAACTGTGGGCCCTATAAGGATAGGCTATAATCACTCTGAGTCTCACAGCTTTCTGAAATGACAGGTAAAAATCTACGCAAATGAATGTTTAGGACCCACAGCTTTCATCTTCCGGCAGGGATTAAGGCGGCAGGGATTAAGGCGCACCACTCTAGACATTCCCAACATAATTTAAAACAAAAGTAGGGACCAGCAGTTAGCATAATGGCTATGTCACTGGACTCCCATGTAGTCGACCGTGATTTGAATCCCAGACCCGGTGGCTTAAACTCACAAAGGGGCGCGTATGTGTGTGTGCCCAAGATCCCGAGAATGGAGAAGAAGGGATTGCAGTGTGGCCATCCCCCCTGGGGGGTGATTTCTTGCTTTCTGTCTTTCTGTCTCTCTGTGTCTTTCTGCTGAGTGCACACGCCCTATAGCAAAAATCTCCCCCAAAAAAGAAAAGAGTAAAACAAAAGTAATTCATAGCAGAAATAACTTCCACTTTAATATTCTTCGAATTCTTTTTTAAATTTTGCTTAATTAT
The DNA here is from genome assembly GCA_026018925.1 of Tupaia tana. Taxonomy (NCBI): domain Eukaryota; kingdom Metazoa; phylum Chordata; class Mammalia; order Scandentia; family Tupaiidae; genus Tupaia; species Tupaia tana. The sequence goes on from JAKSZU010000025.1 coordinate 29,700,329, forward strand.
TTAACTTTTATTATCATTATTGTTATTACAATGTTAATTTGATCACAGAAAGAGAGAGGGAAAGTGATAAAACAAGCTGCCAGATCTGGGACTCCAACCAAAGTCAGCCACATGGGAGCCCAGCATCCTTAACCACCACGCCACCTGCTGGCCCAAATTCTAAACTACATTATGATAAAGCTAAAACTAGGTAATAGATCAAAACAGGAAACTGCTGAGTAATAAGACCAAAGCAAGTTAAAGAGTATTTCAGATTACCTAATGCAATCCCCTCCAGCCCAAGTGGCTAAGAAATTTTTGCCTGGGGTCACTAAGAACACCAGCAGCCAGGCCATCCCTAATTTAATATCCAGCACCATCCTGTTACTCCAAGAATTCACCATCAACGAAACCTCATTGAAACATGCATACTGGGCCAGCAGGTGACATAGAGATTAAGGTGCTGGATCCCACGTGGCCGGCTGCATAGTTCAAGTCCTGGATCTGGTTTTTGAAAATCATGCCAGGAGTGTGCCCCTAAGATCTTGAGAAGACTGGAGAAGAAACTGTGACCTGGCCATCCCCGGGGGGGGGGGGGGGGGGGGGGGGGGGGTTGAATCCCTGCTTTGCCTCTGCCTCCCTCCAGTGAACACATGTACTCTATGGTTAAAAACCTAAAAAAAAACCACCCTCCATTTTCACTGTTTTCAGATAGCAGAACCTATTTTCTCTTCCTTTTGCCAAGAAGTATTGATAAATCCACACTGCACTGATGGGTCCTAACACAGTAGAAAGATTTGGGGACCAGAGGTAAGCCTGGCTAACCACTTAACCATTTGCTGTGTTGTCCCTAAGACATGTGACCACTGTCCTGTCCTTATTTGTAAAAAGGAGATGATGCAACTGTCCCGAGAGGAGAACTATTATGAGGTGCCCTGTGCTCAATCTTGCTATCAATAAATTCACAAATCTGTGAAAGTTTATGTCCTCAGAGTGCAGTTATTCGTTCCTTTACATTCTGCTCCAATTAGGTTACACTGCTTACAAGAAGAACTCGATTTAGTGTCCACACAGCAGGCTAGAGTGAATCTATCTCAGAACACATTTGCCCCCATCTTATTGTCTATTTCCTGAACTAAATGGAGAAGAAAAATGGGTGATTTACAAGTGACTTCACACTTTCAAGTACCAAACAATCAGGTGTTTCTAAGTTTTGGTGTTTGTGCACCAAACTGCCATGACGCAGACCATGCTTAGAGGTGGTCAAGGCACAGGGCACGTCAGGCAGGAGGGACATGAAGACGACAGTTGAGGGTCATGTATACTAAGACTATTTTATAGACAAATGTTGCACTTAACTAGGTTGTAAAAACTAAATTCTAGAGATGGTCGGCAGAAGGCGTGGTGCTTAAGGAGCTGGACTCTCACGTGGCGGACGGTGGTTTGAGTCCCGGACCTGGTGGCTTGCTTGCTTTCTCAATCCCTCTCTGGTCAAATTAAACAAAATAAATAACTGGATAAATAAAGTTAAATAAAATCTTTTTTTTTTTTAAAAAAGAAAAAAATTAATTCTGGGGGGCCAGCAGATAGTGTAGCAATTACATTGCTAGACTCCCACATGGCCAACTGCAGTTCCAGTCTAAGCCTGGTGGCTTCAAACTCACCATGTACATGTGCACATGCCTAAGATCTTAAGAGGAGACTGGAGAAGGGACTGGAGTGTGGCCATCCCTCTTCCCTCTCACTTTCCGTCTCTCCAGGGAGCGCACAAACCCTATGGCAAAAACCTTTAAAAATAAATAACAAATTCTGGAATTGGTAAAAGCGCAAATGGATATATTAATGTGTCTTCATTAACATCATAATTGTACCACACTTCTGAGGCTAGGAAAGCAGCCAATAACCTAATAAAATCTAATAGTGTGTGGTCAAGACTTACAAAGTGTGCTCGTAAATAACACGTTCATGACCCAATCCTAGGAAACATTTAAATAACGGGAAAGTTGGGAAGAGTGTCACTAGCAAAGCACATGCATCTGGCGAACTTTATTGTTTAACCTGGTTAAGAACACTGCTATGGGGACCAGCAGTTGGCATAATGGCTATGTCGCTGAACTCCCATGTAGTCAACCGCGGTTTGAGTCCTGGACCCGGCGGCTTAAACTTACGCCAGGTGTGTGTCTGTGTGTGTGTGGCCAAGATCTCGAGAGGAGAAAGGAGGAGAAGGGATTGCAGTGTGGCCATCCTCCCTGGGGGGAGGGAGGGTGATTTCTCGCTTTCTGTCTCTCTGTCTTTCTGGCGAGCTCACATGCTCTATAGCAAAAACCTCTCAAAAAACAAACAAACAAACAAACAAAAAAACACTGCTATGAACATTAACATCCGTACACCTCCTCAGCCACTCTCTCTAAACCCAGTAACCCCTGACTACATCTGTTGTGACCTAACTACATTTAGACCACAGTGGGGCCTTGTCCCACTGTGGCGCTGAGACATTCTGACAGCTGTAATAAACACAAGCTGCAGATACAAGAAAGGAAGCAAGGTACATCACAGATACCTGCACTCCTGCCAGAAAGGACAGAGAACACCGCTGGCGCAATTCTGCATTCTCATCCTGGTTCTTGCATTTACTGCCTGCCTTAGTTAATTACATCTATTTCTGCCTGCCCCGATTACCTCTAAAGGGTTTTTAATTAATACCTGAATATCTCATGAGTCAGGCACTAATAAACACACTAGCTATAAATCTTACAACCTGCAAGTTACTTATTCTTGTTCAACTTTACCAATAAGGAACTGAAGATCCAAGATCAAGTGCCTAACACAAAGCCACACAGCTAGAAAGTACTAAAATCAGGATTTTTAAGAGTTTGGGTAGAATCCTTTGCAGAGGTTTTTGTTGGAATTAAGTGAAAAAGAACACCAAAATGATATTCTAAGAGCATACCAATTCACTCTCCTACTCAAAATCACAAAGGCTATTACTATTATACAGCAAGTAACTTAAGCAGAAAAACCACATGTTCATTTGAATTTTAGTGTAAGAAAATATTCCTTCAGGGCCAGCAGGTGGCATGGAGGTTAAGGACCCTGGACTCCCACATGGCAGACTGCGGTTCAAGTCTGGGACATGGCAGCTTTCTCTCCCCTCCATCCCGGTCAAATTAAAATTAATGAAATTAAATAAAACTTTTAAAAATGTATCCCTTCTGAGGCCAGCAGGTGGCATGGTGGTTGAAGTGCTGGACACTCACATGGCCAACCATGGTTCAAGTCTTGGACCTGGCAGCTTGCTCTCATTCCTTCTTCCTCTCCTTCTCTCATCAAATTAAAAATAATAAATAAAATTTAATAAGTATCTTTTTTAAAAATGTATCCCTTGGGGGACCAGCCAGTGGAGTGGTGGTTAAGGTGCTGGACACTCCCATATGGCTGACAACAGTTCAAGTCCTGGACCTGGTGGCTTGCTTTTCTCACTTTCACTTTCTCTCTCCCTCCCTCTCCCCTCCCTCCCTGATAAAATTTTAAAAAAACCATAAATGAAAAAAATAATAATTTTTAAAAAAATAGTATCCCTTCTATATTTTCTTTAGATAAACCAAAGTAAAACTAGAATTGCTAACTTTTTAAATCTCAGTCATAACTGAATTTATTCACACAATACAGCATCACACAGCTTTCCTTCATTTTAAGCCACAGGATTTTTCTTAACCTGCTGTGGGGTAGAGCGCGGCGGTGTGGCTGCACTCGGTCACAGGCACCCTGCCTACACTGGTCACACCCTCACTGTGCCCATGGAGCCACTCCGGACGGCCCCAGGCACTCTCCTACACCTCCCCGACAAATCCCTCCTGCTTACAACTTGAATTCTGGTGCTGACAGCTCTCACTTTATCATCCCAGCAGCTTTTTACAACATGAAATGCTGCAAAGCTCGCAGGAACCTCTCAATGGCATTCTCCTACAGCAGTGTCTGACACTGGCAGGACAGGAGTTTGGACCTGAGCGCCGAAGAGGCGTTCACCACATGGGCTAGGATGCTCTGCCCCTCAGCCTTCTCGGCCCTCTACTTACTGCCAGGAGGCTAGGAAGAAGAGCAAACTTTAAATTAAAACAAAAACAAAAAAACTCTGACTTGTGCAGGGGTATAGAAAAGCTCCAAGTGTTTGGCCAACAAACCAATCATTCCAATCAATTCAATGGCGGTTTCGTTGCTCTGATGCACCAATGCGGAACCACATCCCTGCCAGGTGTTTTTAATAGACTTTATGCATCTTGAAGAACTATTTAATTTTACTATTACTTCTCCTTTAATTTGATATAGGGCATGTGCGTTCACCAGAGGGAAAGTGAGAAAGAAAGCAAGCCACCAGATCTGGGACTCAAACCACAGTTGGCCATGTGGGAGTCCAGTGCCCCAACTACCACGCCACCTGCTGGCCCCATAACAGATTTTAAACCAAAGGTATGGTAAAAATGAAAATAACCCAGTCATAAGTCATATTACAAAGCTGTATCTTAAAGGAAATCACTCTGCGTGTTCCAGATGTTCAAACATCAGCATAAGAAATGCCTCTTGGTCTTTTACTGGCTTTGTTCAAAACATTTACAGGGACTACGTATCTGTTTAAAAGACATTATCTCTCCTGTTATCAATAAAAAGGAATGTGAAACTTTGAGTCCTAAAACAATTTAAGAAAAACTTATGCAGACAAGAATAAAAATACATACTGTTGGCTTTTTAAAAATTGTTGCTAATGGTTGCAACTTGCAAAACAAAAATGTTAAGTCCTCAATTCGACCCTTGGGACTCTAATAAAAATTATTCTTTTGTATTCCAGTATACAATGATCCTGCAGACAAGAATCAGGCAACAAGCCACAAACAGTACAGTCCCGGGACCCTAATTTCACAGGTGTTTCATCAGAGCAATTCTTCAGACGTGTCTTTTAAAAACTACTCTGCCGGAAAAGGGGACCCTAGGAAGTAGGGACTGTATGTCATACTTCTCTCCCCAGGTTTTTCAAAAGCCTTCCCTCAACGTATACTGACTGAGCGAACACACAACACGCAGACGCCAGCTTAAATTCCAACAGGAACTTGGGAAATGCACTTTTACCTGGCTGTTGATCTCCAAAACTGGACTGAACAGGAAAGGAGAAAAACCTATTCTTAAAAAACGTAATTGGGGGCAAGATGAGGCGGTATTTTAAAGTAATCCCCCATTCTTCTTCTTCTCTCTCTCTTTTTTTTTTTTTTTAAAGACAAGAACAAATCCAGAATCTCGGCTTCTCCTGAATAATGGTGAAATCGCCACCCGACGCACCGGGCCAGGTGCGCGGCTTCCCCTCCAGCGCCCCCGCGGTTGAGGCCATGTGGCCACCATGAGGCAGCGACGTCAGCTCCCCCGTAATGAAGCCAACACCCGAGCCGACTGCGGGCGACTCTGCGGCTCCCAAGTACGCTTTCGCCATATGGAAAACCTAGACGGAGGCCGGCTAAGTAAACTTCGTGTCTCGCTTGTAAACTACAGCCGCTGAGTTAACCCAAAAACCGAGGCAGCGGCTCCTGCTGCCGCTGCGGTTTTGAGGCTTGACAAACCCACGTTCTGCCGACCCTGGGGTTTTCCGGGGGGCCCAGGGATATAAACCGTGTGGACTCGGGGAAGGCGGGCCCGTTCCAGACTCCACACCTGGAGTGTTCCAAGGCCGACAAAGACCAGAACCAGCCCGTCCCGAAGGCCCCAAGGCCCCGCGGAGTGTCCCGCTCGGGCCCCAAGGACCCTCCGCCAGGCCCGGGCGCCCTGGCACGTGGCCCGCCCGGCCGCTTCCCGCCAAGCCCGGCCTGGGCTCCCCTGCGCGGCCTCGGGCCGGGCCTGGGCCTGGGCCTGGGGCCGGGCCTCTGCCGGGCGCGGCGGGCCGCCTCCTCCGCCCGCGGCCCGACCTGGGGCGCGGCTCGGGCCGGCCGGGACCCGACGCGGCGCCGCTGCGGGCAGGGCAGGGCCAAGGTCCCGACGCGGCGCCGGAAGCCAGCCAGGGCGGCGGCCGAGCTCCCGCCTGACGCAGCAGCGGCCAGCCGAGAGCAGCCGCTTTCGCCTCCCGCCCCGGCCTCACCTTCGTTCGCTCTCGGCGGCCCGCGGCGGCGGCGGCGGAGACTGGAGCAGGCCGGGCGGGCAGCGCGCACGGCAGCGGCTGTTTATTTTCAGGTCCCTGCCTGCGCCACACGCGGATCTGCACACGGCCCAGCACACGGCCCCAGCGCCGCTGCGCACGGCTCGCCTCCGCCTGCCACTGCAGCCAATCAGCGCGCGAGGCCCCGCCGTCCAATCAGAAAGGCCCGGCGCGGCTGGGTGGGCGGGGCGGTCTCGGCTCCGCGCGCCGAGCTTCCCGGCGTCCCGCGCGCGCGGCCTTTCCCGCCCGCGGCCTCGCGATTGCGGCGGGTCGGCGTCCGCAGGGCAGGGCCTGGCGGGCTGGGCGGCCGGGGGCCCAGGCGGGGGCGCAGCCGCGCAGCCGAGCCGTTCTGCTGGGAGTCCCGGCCGGCGGAGTGGCCGTGAGGGCCAACCCGGGAAGCGGAGGGGCCCGAGTCTCCCAGCTCGGGGGTCTGCGGTCGCCCTGGGCCCAGCACGCCTCGAGGTCCCCGGTGGCGAGGGCACAGCCGTCCGCGCGCGGAGTCGACCCGGGACCGCCCTGCGGAACCCGACGGGCTGCCTGCCGCAGGCCGCGGTGGTCAGGACCCTGGGTGTGCGGAGCCGCGTGGCGCGGTGTCGAGAGCGGCCGGTACAGGCTCTACGAGGGCATCAAGCCCGCGTGAATGTTTGGTGCTCAGGACCGACGACTTTAAAGCTTATCCTAACCCAAACTGTAAAGTAGAGAATGCGTTTACATTCAGTATGAAAAAGCCCCCTTACCCATCAGACCGAATCACTGCATAGTCACTTGTATGCTGACCTACAACACCCGCGTCCCGCAATTAAACCGTATTGTTTACATGACTTCATTACCACAAGCTTTCGAAGCTCTAGATTTTTTGCCTCCCTGAGCTATAGTTCCCACCTACAGGTGCTTTAGCTCTTAATGGTGAGTCAGTCGGTTGGTTAGTTCAGGGGTCCCCGACCCCTGGCACGGAGGGTGCCAGCTGTGACCCGGCTCAGCAGGAGGGACTCCGTCTGCAGTGGGCTCAGGGTGGGTGGCTGCAGGATGGCTGCCACCTCCTGTGGACCGGCTTCAGCACCAGACTCTCCCGGGGCACCCATGGGACCATCTACTTGTTGGAAAACAAGCCCAGGGCTCTCACTAATTCTGCAAGATGGTGAGTTTTATTCGTTATGTATTAGTGTAATAGTAGTGGGCAGAAAGTGCAGATTGAATACAATGTCCTTGAACTGTCCCTGAACATCCCTATCCCATCCTTCCACAAAACCAAAAAGGTTGGGGACCGCAGAGTTAATTGAAGAGGCCATAAGCCAGTCCAGCATGGGAGCACCCACACCACCCCAGAGGACAGGTTGGAATAGTCCAGGAAGCCATCAGTACCTGTTTTCTGACCCATTTTGTGTTTCCCAGTCCCACCACAGTGCTGCTTAAAACGTTCCCTATTCACTATAAACCCAAGGATAGAATGTTTCTAGTATTAGCTTTAAAAATAAACGAAAAAAAAAAAAAAAATGAGGTTTAATGTGGAAGATGGGTGCTGGCCATAACATCCCGGCCATAGGAGGCATGGGCACTGTGAGGTCTGTGCTGCTTGGCCCTGGTGGGCTCCACCTGGAGGTACACTTTCCTGTAATTATTATTAGTAGGGCCAGGCCGAGCTCGAGTATTGGGACTCTCCAGAGAAGGTCTGCCGTGGAATTCAGTTACAGCACCTCGAATCACCAGGGTGTGCCCTTGGCTACTACAACTGTTGTAGAGATGGCTGAAAGGGAAAGGAAAGCCAGCTCACCTTTCCTTAAATGAAAAGGAGAGATTTATTTACTTATTTATGTATTTGGCTTTTGCCATAGAGCACATGCACTCTCTGGAGAGACAGAGAAAGTGAGAAATCATCCCCCATGGGGAATAGCCATGCTGCAATCCCTTCTCTATTCTCCTCCTAGGATTTTGGGCATACACACACACACATGCTGGTGCAACCAGGTCTGGGATTTGAACCACAGTTGGCCATGTGGGAGTCCAACACCTTGACTGCCATGTCACCTGCTCACCCCGCCCCTGGCATAAATTTGTTTTGTTAAATAATCTTATATCAAATATCTACATAATTCAGTTAATCTTGGAACTAAGTAGCAGGTGGTAAAAATGATAGATTTAAATGGTTTCCAGGCAGGCAGGTGGCATGGTGGTTAAGGCACTGGACTCCTACGTGGCCAGCCATGATTTGTGCCTAGAACCTGGTGGCTTGCTTTCTCACTTTCCCTCTTTCTCTGGTCAAATTAAAAAATAATTATTATAAATAATAAAATTATTGTTTTTGGGGGACCAGCAGGTGGTGTGGTGGCTAAAGTGCTGGACACTCCCACAGGGCCAACCACATTTCGAGTCCCAGACCTAGTGGCTTGTGTTCTCACTTTCTCTCTCTCTCTGTGTCTCTCTCTGCTCAAATTAAAAATAAATGAAAGAATAGGAACCAGCAGTTAGCGTAATGGCTATGTCGCTGGACTCCCATGTAGTTGACCGCTGTTTGTGTCCCAGATCCAGTGGCTTAAAACTCACGCCAGGCGCGTGTGCGTGCGTGCCCAAGATCCCGAGAGGAGAATGGAGGAGAAGGGATTGTGGCGTGGCCATCCCCCCTGGGGGGTGATTTCTAGCTTTCTGTCTCTCTGTCTCTGTCTATCTGGCGAGCGCACACTCCCTATAGAAAAAAAAAAAAAAAAAAACTCTAAAAAAAATAAAAATAAATGAAAGAATAAATAAAATTAAATAAATAAATCTTTAAAAATAATAATAAAAATTTTGTTTTAGAAATAAATAAATTGTTCCCACATGGTATTTTACAAAATACCCTTAATTTCTGACTTTTTTTTGGGGGGGGAGGTTTTTGCTATAGGGGCCTTGCGCTCACCAAAGAGAGACAGAGAAAAAGAAAGCGAGAAATCACCCCCCGGGGGATAGCCACACTGCAATCCCTTCTGCTCCATTCTCCTCTTGGGATTTTGGGCACGCATGCACGTGCCTGGCGTGAGTTCAAGCCACTGAGTCCAGAACCGCAGTCGACCACATGGGAGTCCAGCGACATAGCCATTATGCCAACTGCTGGTTCCCCCTTAAGTTTTTTTTTTGAGAACATTATAAAGTATAAAGTTTGATTCTATAATGTCATAATCTATTAAAACAATCTGAAAATATTTTAAATGATAGTACATGCACAAGTATGAGAGAGAGAGAGAAGCACCCAGCATGTTTTCAGGCCGACACAGGGACCCAAACCCACAGCTGGTGGTCCAGCCCAGCCCAGCCCAGCAGAGCCCTTGAGTTGCCGCTGTGTCACAGCAGCTGGACCAACACATTTTATTTTATTTTATTTTATTTTATTTTATTTTATTTTATTTTATTTTATTTTTTTATTGGAGAGGTTTTTGCTATAGGGTGCAAGTGCTTGCCAGAAAGACAGAGAGAGAGAGACAGGAAGTGAGAAATCACCCCGCAGGGAGGATGGCCACACTGCAATCCCTTTTCCTCCACCCTCCTTTCTGGAGCTTGGGCACACATATGCACCCTGTGTGAGTTTAAGCCACCGGGTCCGGACTCAAACCGTGGTTGACTACATGGGAGTCCAGCGACAGCCATTATGCCAACTGCTGGTCCATCTGTTTTAGAAGCTGAGATGGAGAAGCTAAACAGGCACAGTAGTAAAGCTCAGTGCTCTGCAAGGCTGACATGTGGGAAGGACCTGAATTTCCTTTTTTTTTTTTTCCTGGAGAGGTTTTTGCTATAGGGTGCGTGCACTTGCCAGACAGACAGAAAGCGAGAAATCACCCCCCAGGGGGGATGGCCATGTCGCAATCCCTTCTCCTCCATTCTCCTCTCGGGATCTTGAGCACGCACGCACACGCGCCCGACGTGCGTTTAAGTCACCAGATCCAGGACTTGAACCACAGTCTACTATATGGGAGTCCAGTGACATCCATAATGCCAGCTGCTGGTCCCAGGACCCAAATTTTCATCTGAGAGACCCCAGAGTAGACTGGGCACATGGGCTGACAGAGGCTGGGTGGATCTTAGTGTCCAAACCCTGTTGGGGGTGCTATCTGTCTCTCACTCATGGAAGAAATAGAAAAACTTCAAAAATTTGCAAAAAAGATTAAACAGTTACTATGTAGTTGGGTGAGTTAAAATTTAAGATCTAGAAGAGTATTTAGTCTAATCTCAGAGTAGTCAGTCCCTTCATTGTAAATGAGAAATGGACCTCCAGAGTCCCCGTGAGTACAGGAAGAGCTGATGGAGTAGGGTTCCAACACGCCTCCTCGAGCTGCACCCTGGGCTTGTGACCTGACTCATTATTTGCCATGGTAGTAAGACAGAAAAATCAAATCCATCCATTTGTTCTTCAGAAATTAATGTAAATCATCACTCTAGTGTATTAATTAGTCACTGGTGAGTTTGGCAAGTATGAATTAATAAATATCTTTGGTGTTTCTCAATTTTGAGAAAAATGTTCAGACCTCAGTTAAGAAATATTAACTCTGAGACATTTTGTTTATTTTAGTTAGAAGGCACAAGTGGTCGCCAGAGAGAGAAAGGGAGGAAACACTCCTTGGTGATGTGCCACAGTCCCTTCTCCATCTTCCACCTTGTTGGAATCTTGGGTGTGCACACACACCTAGCGTATTTCTCAAGCTGCCCCAGCCAGGATTCAAACCATGCAGTTGACCATGTAGGATATGGCTCCTATACTCACAAGCCAAAGGGCCAACCCCATTTGGGGGGGAGGGGATTGGGGTTTTTTTTTAGAGGTTTTTGCTATACAGCACATGTGCTCACCAGAAAGACAGAGAGAAACAGAGGACAGAAAGTGAGAAATCACCCTGCAGGGGGGATGGCCATGCCGCAGTCCTTCTCCTTCATTCTCCTCTTGGGATCTGGGGCATGCACACACACGCATCCGGTGTGAGTGTAAACCACCAGGGCCAGGACTCAAACTGCGGTCGACTACATGGGAGTCCAGCAACATAGCCATTATGCCAACTGCTGGTTCCAAAGTGCCAACCCCGTTTTATTTTCTTAACCCGCCAGAGGGAGGAAGAGAGAAAGCATGCCCTAATGAAGTGGGGTCACACCACACCCTCTTCTTTTCATTCTCCATCCCGGAGCCCCAGGTGGCCATGTGGGAGTCCAGTGCCTTAACTGCCATGCCACCTGCCGGCCCAGTTCATTTATCTTTACTACTGTATGTGTAAGCATACAGTAGAACTATGTATCTATTTCCTCTCCTGTTGGGGATATTTATATTATCTCCACTTTTTGCTATTATAAACAGTGTTGTGATAGGCACTCTTATGCAGAGATCCCCTGACCCTCAGAGTTACACAAGTGTTCTCTAGGGTACATACACCCAGAAGGAGAATGCTGAGTGATGAAGGGTATAGATTTTATTCCTTTCCTTTCTTTTTTAATTGCCAGAGGGTGCATATGCTCACCAGAGAGACTCGGGGTGAGGGAGAAAGCACCCCAGTGGAGTGTGGTCACACTGCAGCCCTTCTCCCCTTCTCCACCTCGTCAGGTCTGGGGCATGCGCACTCATGCTCCGGGCATGTTTTCCAAGCTGCCAGGGCTGGGATTGGAACTGGGCCACCAGCCTTCAGGATCCAGCTCGCTTAACCTCTAGGGTGTGGGGCTGGCACAGAAGGTTGCCCGTCACTCCACTGTGGCTGTCAGTAGAGGACACAGGTGCCACATGCTCGTCAGCACTTCCTACAGGGGGTGTTTGCGGGTTTGGATTCCTCTAGACTTGCTCACACCCATCTGTGTGCGAGTGCACACGTGCTTGCGCCTGCTGTGAGGTTTGGTTGGACACAGTGTTGTGTGGTCTCAAACATAGGTGAGTCCATGTCTCCGCCTCCATGCTCAAAGTACAGAACAGTTTCAACATAAGAATCACTCCTCTGGGACCAGCAGTTGGCGTAATGGCTATGTCGCTTGACATCCACGTAGTCGACCGCGGTTCGCGTCCCGGACCGGGTGGCTTAAAACTCACACCAGGCGCGTGTGCGTGTGTGCCCAAGATCCCGAGAGGAGAATGGAGGAGAAGGGATTGCGGCGTGGCCATCCCCCCGGGGGGTGATTTCTCGCTTTCTGTCTCTCTGTCTCTCTCTGTCTGTCTGGCGAGTGCACGCGCCCTAGAGCGAAAACCTCTCCAAAAAAAAAAGAATCACTCCTCTTGCCTTTATTTTCTCTAATTTTATTTATTTTCCTTATAATTTTATTCTTTTTTTTAACCGTTATTATTTTGCACATGTGCTCACCAGAGAAAGACAGAGTTAAGAGTGAGTGAGTGAAAGAAAGAAAGCAAGCCATCATGTCTGGGACTCAAACCTCGGGTTAACCATGTGGGAATTCAGCCCCCCAACCACTGTTCCACCTGCTGACCTCTCCTCTTGCCTTTTTATATCCATGCTTACATTCCTCCTACCCTCCCCCTCCTCTTTAATCCCTGCTCTCCTTTTCCAAAAATTTGTCCTTTCAAAAATGTTATATGGGGGCCAGCAGGTGGTGTGGTGGTTAAGGGCACTGGACCGCCATGTGGCCGACTGTCATTTGATTCCCAGACCTAGGGGCTTGCTTTCTCACTTTCCCTCTCTCTCACTCTCTCTTCCCCTCTTTGGCCAAATTTAAATAAATAAATAAAGTTAAATTTGAAAGAAATTGTTTAAATGTTGTATAAATGACATCAGGCAGTAGGGACTATTTTTTAAGAGAGGTTTTTGCTATAGGGTGCATGCACTTGCTGGAGAGACAGAGAGGGAGTAATCACTCTCCAGGGAGGCCGTGCTGCAGTCGTGCATGCGCACGTACCCAGCCTCTAGGTCCGGGACTCAAACCGTGGCAGGCTACATGGGAGCCCAGTGACAGAACCAATACTCCATCCGCTGGCCCCGGTAGGGAACTTCGGGACAGCCTCTCACCCAGCGCAGCACCCTGGAGAGCCCTCCCAGTCGCTGCGTGTGTCCGTGGCCCCTTCCTTTGCTGCCGGTGTCCAGTGATACAGATGGGTGCTGGTCTGTGTAACTGTCACTCGTTGAAGGGTGTCCATATTCTTTGAAGTTTGGGACTATTACATATAATGCTTCTAGGGCCAGCAGGTGGTTTGATAGTGAAAGGCATTGGACCCACACATGACTGACTGCGGTTCGAGTCCTGGACCTGGCAGCTTGCTTTTCTCTTTTGCTCTCTCTCGCTCTGTCCCTCTCTGGTCAAATTAAATAAATAAAGTTAAATAAAATAATTATTAAAAAAAACTTCTATAAACATTTGTTAGAGATTTTTTTTCTTTTTGGAGAGATTTTTGCTATAGGGCGTGTGCACTCACCAGAAAGACAGAGAGAGAGAGAGAGAGAGAGAGAGAGAGAGAGAGAGAGAGAAGCAAGAAATCACCCCCCGGGGGGTTAGCCATGCCGAAATCCCTTCTCCATTCTGCTCTCGGGTTCTTGGGCATGCACTCACATGCGCCCAGCGTGAGTTTAAGCCACCGGGTCCAGGACTTGAACTGCTATCAACTACATGGGAGTCCAGCGACGTAGCCTTTACACCATCTGCTGATCCCTGTTACAGGTGTTTGTGTGAGCACAGATTTCCATGTAGCAACTCGGTTTTTCAGCAGTATTTCCCAGGTTGCCGGTGGGGTTGACCCTCTTCATCTGTTTGTAAAGTTCTCTCTTTCGAGAATGGCTGCTTCACTCGTGTTCTCTATTGTGTTGTCTGTCTTTTTCTTGCTAGCTTTTCAGAGTTCTCTCTGTGTCCTAGGTATCAGTCTTTTATCAGTTGTATGAGATGACATGTAGACATTTTGCTGATCAGTTTCTCAAAGTGCTGTAAAATTTAGGAATTGATAAAGATTTCGGAAACATGGATTTAGATCATTGATGAAGGGCAGGGGGACTGCCCATGCTGACCGTGGGGAGACTGTGCACCCACAGCGGCAGCGTCTGCTGTGCGCAGTGCAGCCGAGAGCTTTAGCCGTGGCGTGCTGGGTGCCAGGTGAGCCGGTGGGAGCTCCCCTCTTGAGGGCAGGTGCCGGAACCTGGAGATTTGCTCTTAGCAAGCCCTCCCACATTGTGGGCACTCTGGGTCACAAAGCCAGCCACGCCTGTCAGCACTTCGGCCAGCCCTCGGAAAGTGCTGACATCACAGTGCCCTCCCTCCCAGTGCTGCAGCCAGAATGTAGAGTCCTGACTCACCCTGCAGCCAGCCGCAGAGAGCGCTGATGATTCTGGTACAGTCAGTGCTTACAAAGTGACTTTGAAAGGGGAAACGGCTTTTGGAGAAGCCAAAGCCAGTGCAGTTTCAGGCTTTCTTTCTCATCTGCTTAATTGCTGCTTCTTTCTCCCGTGGCCCAAAGTGGAAGCTGTTGTTCTGCAACCCTAGCCATAAGGTTGTGCGTCCACAATGCAGGAGCTGGCACTGCTCATGAATCCTCTGGTCTGCCCTGAGGAACCCGGCTGTGGTGCTTACGGTGGAATGGTTTGCAGAGCCAAGTTAACTATTCAACATTTAGTTCTCATTTTAATTAATTACCTTAAAAACATTAGCTGAGCAAAATTACCTTGACTATATAACTGTCACAATTTCCTAAAGGAAACTGATGTGCAAACGTTCTTATCATTTCCCCTCAAACTGCAGCCAGAACACAGACAAGTACTGCGATAGCCAGACAATACTGTGTGTGTTTGTCTCATTGCCAGAGGGCACATGCACTTGCCAGAGAGAAACAGAGAGGGAGAGGAAGAGAATGCACCCCCTGACCTGGTGGGGTCACAGTACAATCCCTTCTCCTCCATTTCTCCATCCTTTTGGGACTGGGGCATGCACATACATGCACCCAGCATGTTTCTGAAGCCTCTAGGTCCAGGACTCGAAGGTAGTGGGCCATGTGGGACCCAGCTGCCTTGACCATGGAGCAGGCCCTAAAGACACTGTGGACACGTGAGTAGGCGGGCAGAGTATTTCTATTATGTTTGAAGAATGATGGCAAGTAATTTTTTCCCTCTTGCAGGTTTTGGTTTCCCCCTTTTATGCAGTATTCTCAAAGGACCAAAACTGAGATGTTGCTAATGTTGAAGATTCATCCAAATGGAGTTTGCTTTCAGTGATGCAAAATTCAAACATAGCTCTGGGCAGAACTGAAGTGGATGGTCAGTATAATCTTTTTGTTTCTTCCTTTTCAACATGCATTATCAATTTCTTTTAGGTTTTACTTGTTCTTTAAGCGTGCACAGGCACTAGAAAGAGAAAGAAGGAAGTACTCTCAGCAGTGTCTTGTCGCGATGCCGGAGTGGGCAGGCTGCTGGTGCTCAGAGGTGCTGTTCAGGGCCCACATTCAGGTCATGCCACCTGCCACTCGGACAGGCCAACACTGGGGAGAGGGCAGACCGGGCCCATAACCATCGGTAGGAGATGCAGAGCTTCTGAAGGAGAGGAGCAGGGCAGGTGACTGACGAGGCTATCTCCTGCAGCTCACTAGGGGCCACAAGGAGGTGTGACAGCACTGGGGCAGTGGAGCACGCAGGGCAGGCCAGGGCAGGGCGATACTTCCCGCTCTCTGCGAGGGGCTAGGGAGAAGCGCTGATGACCAAGGCTGCAAGAGCAAACGGAGTGGGGCAAGACAGCCCTGGAGCCTGCTTTCAAGCAGCTGCAGCCTGGGCTGACGCAATCTCAGAAAGACTTACTATGAAGTAAAAGATAGAGGTTAAGACAGATTTCCCTAAGGGTTTTTTTTTTTTTTTTTTTTTTTTAAGATATTTTTGCTATAGCGCACGTGTGCTTACCAGAGAGACCGAGGAAAGGTGAGAAACCTCCCCTTGTGGGTGGTCACGTTGCAGTCCCTTCTCCTTCATCCTCCTCGGGATTTTGGTTATGTGCGCACACTCATCCAGTGTAGTTTTTAAGCCTCCCAGTCCAGGACTTGAACTGCAGTACACTATGTGTACTCCAGCGACATAACCATTATGCCATCTGCTGTTCCCTCTTTACGGAATTCATAATTCATAGATTATTGAAGACCCTACAAGGTCATGGGTAGGCGAAGTCTTGCTAACTCCTTTTAACTTTTTTTTTCAAGTTTACTTACTTATTCAGTAAGTAGGAGAGAGACAGACAGACAGACAGACAGACAGCACACCCCACAGGGTCTTGATCCTGCAATCCAGCCCCAGCCGGCCGTGGGTCATCGGCATATGTCCTGGTGTGCTTAGACAGGTCTCTAGACTCGTGTCCTGGAACGTTCCTTGCACTTAGCCTTGGAGAGACGTTCTTCTGCCATGCCCCTGCACAGTCCCTTACTAATTCCGTAGCCCCAATGTCAGAGACCTGGAACCTTTGGTGCATGGTTACCGTGTGACTACCCCATCTTCCTCTTGGCATCACACCTGCAGTTGCTCAATTCGCTAGTTGTTCCAGGAACGTTTAAGTTGCTGCGACAGGGCATTTCCACAGGCTCTTCTTGTTTTTAAGTACTCCCAGCCTCGATTTGCTGGTCGCAGCAGGTTGCCTTTGTGATGATCCAGTAAGCAGAATCTGGACTCTCGAGCTGGTGTTAGCACGTGTGGCTTTGAGTGGAAATGCCTGGTAGTGGGAAGCTTGGTGCATGCTCAGGAGAGGGTCTGGGTTCAGGATGGCGCATGTAGAAGTGCTTTTTACACTGGGACGTGCTATTCACCTGTCATCATCGTGTATGTGCTAGAAATGGCCCACGGGACCTTACAAATAGTTGTTACGCCAGTCACATTCACCCCGCGTGGCGAAGCAGCAGCTCCCCAGTCTTTCTGGCCAGTTTGGCAACATGTCTCAAGACTCCATCCCAGGCCCTCTTATGGCCCGGTTCAAGAGTTTTCCAGGCCCGCCTGGGAAGAGTGTAGCTGCTTTCACGCTGCTAGGACAGAGAAGAACGCAACGGGGACGCGTGGGAAGAGCTCCAGGTTCAAGGCTCATGGCCTCCAAGGTCAGCTCTCACTAGACTTTTTTTTTAAGAGGTTTTTGCTATAGGGTGTGTGTGCTCGCCAGAAGGACAGAGAGAGACAGAGAGACAGAAAGCGAGAAATCACCCCCCAAGGGGGATGGCCACGCCACAATCCCTTCTCCTCCATTCTCCTCTTGGGATCTCGGGCACACGTGCCCACCATGATTTTAAGCCACCGGGTCCAGGACTTGAACTACGGTCGACTACATGGGAGTCCAGCGACATAACCATTACGTTAACTGCTGGTCCCTGATTAGACTCTTGATGAAGCAACAAGACGCAAAGCCAGTCTAACATCAGGGACACAGAAAGGGCCCAGAAGTGGACGCCAGTATAAGCAGACCTGCCACTGTGCCTGTCTTCACTTCCTCTCACTCACTTCTCCAGGAGAGAAACAGAAACAGACATGCACCCTCAGGGGTCCTCACACCACAGTCTGTCCTGGGCTCAGCCAGGGACGCAGGTGGGGGCACCCTGTACGCTCTGTCCACCCAGGAAGCTCCCCAGACAAACCGAGGACCTTCCCGGGAGTCGCGCTGCACCGCTGCTGTGCCAAGGCCTAGCCCCGCTTTTCCTAATTGCAGACATCCTCCAGGTCTCCTGTGGTGGTTCCCGCTCCTCCCTCAGCACAAGCTCTGTCTCAGCTCTGTCTGTCAAGTGGAGGGAGCCTGTGTCTCTGGCGAGTGCACACACCCTATAGCAAAAGCTAAGAAAAAGTAGATAAGGTAGAGGCCAGGGCGCCTTCTCCAAGGCTGGCCTTGCCCACGGGAAGAGTCTCCCTGATCATGCAGAGCATGTGTGTTCGGGTCCAGGGCCGGCGGATGTTGAGGGTGGATTGCAGCGCTGAGACCCTGTGGGAGACGCTCTCTCTCTCTCTTTTACTCATGGAAGAAAGAAATAAACTTGAAATAAAAAGATAAAAAAACAATGTAAAAGTTGGATAAATTATACCTAGGCATTCCACAAGCTACCCAAATGCAATTTGTCTAAACTGGAATTTACTTCATTCAACACATGAGCAAAACAAAACCTTTCCCTGTTGTAAGGTCTCTGCTGGTCACATCACGTGTGTCTGTGCAGAGCGGAAGCCCTGGGGTTGTGGCCCTTCTCTGTCTTGATATCTCACGTCTTGTCCCTTCACCAGACAGCTGTGTGTCCTCTGGGCAGGCATGTCCTCATGCTGAGCCCAAGGACACAGTAAGAAAGACCAGCCTGGCCTCTGGAGGTGGGCTGGTGGGATTGGACAAGTGCTTGTAAGGCAAGACTAGGTGCTCTGACAGACATGCATACATGGAGACGTGACGGTGGGAATGGGACAAGCTTGTAAGGCAAGACACGCATGAAATGCCACATGATCTTGTCTAAGCTGCATAGCTGGGCCGGCCTCCTGGCTTGGTGGCCTAGGAAGCTGGATCCCACATGGCTAACTGCAGAATTCCAGTCCCAGACCTGGCAGTTTGAAAAATTTTGTGTGTATGGGACCAGGAGTTAGTGACATGGTTATGTTGCTGAACTCCCATGTAGCCAACCTCTGTTTGAGTCTCAGACCCAGTGGCTTAAACTCATGCCAGGCCCGTGTGCGGGCATGCCCAGGATCCCAAGAGGAGAATGGAGGAGAAGGGATTGCAGCATGGCCATCCCCCCTGGGGGTGATTTCTCGCTTTCTATCTCTCTGTCTCTTTGTCTCTCTGGCGAACGCATGCACCCTATAGCAAAAACCTCTCCAAAAAAAAAAATTCGTGTGTGTGGGCCCAAAATCCAGACAGAGTGGAGAAATGAAGGAGAAGGGATTATGGTGTGACCATGACCCGCTATGGAGTGATTTTTCTCCTTCTCCTAATCTCTGTCTCTCTGTTTCTCTCTGGTGAGGGTGCACACCCTCTAGCAAATTATAAAAAAAAAAAAAAAAAAAAAAAAAAAAAAAAAAAAAAAAAAAAAAACTGAGACCAGCAGATGACGTAATGGTTACATTACTGGACTCCCACGTAGTCGACCATGGTTCACGTCTCAGACCCAGTAGCTTAAAACTCAAGCCGGGCATGTGTGTATTGTGCCCAAGATCCCAAAAGGACAATGGAGGAGAAGGGATTGTGGTATGGCCATATCCCCTGAAGAGTGATTTCTTGCTTTCTGTCTCTCCTTGGCTCTCTGGTGAGTGCAAATGACCTATAACAAAATCTCTTTCTCAAAAACAAAATAAAACAAAATCTGTACAATTTTGTACAATTACGTACCTTTTGGGCACATCCACAAACACACCTGTCATGTTTCTCAAGCTGATGGCTCCAGGGCTCAAACCACACAGTCAACCCTGTGGGATCCAGCCCACCGCACTGCAGAGCTGCCCAGCTTCCTAAATTTTTACCCCTTTGTGTTAGAGTTTGCATGTGGACGTGCCAAGGTGACCCGAAAGCTTGGTGCAGCCCTAGATGGACCCTGGCTGCTGTCCGGGGCAGCCTTTGCAAAGAGGACCGTTCAGGCAGCAGTTGGACACACTCCCTATTGACCACGGCTCAGAGGCCTAGAGCGCTGTTTCGTTTTCTTTGCCAAAAGAGAACCTAGATTGTGCTGAATCAGAGCAACTGTAAACATCGTTTGCTTTTAGCTGTTTTACTTTGTCTGGCAGGCTCTCAGATAATCGGCCTACGTTCTGGAACTGTGATTCTGAGAAATAAATACAAATGAGTTGGCAGAGTCCATATACAAAATGTGGACTTAAGCCTTCCCAGTCCAGGACAAGACAAATATAAATCATGGCTTTTACTGCATTATATAACTCCTTGTAAAAAGTACACATGAATCGTGCAGGAAAATTGGTAGTCTACATGAAAATATTTAGAATATTCATTCTTTTTGGAGAGGTTTATTTCGCTACAGGGAGCGTGCACTCGCCAGACAGAGAGAGACATAGAGACAGAAAGTGAGAAATCACCCCCCAGGGGGGATGGTCACGCCGCAATCCCTTCTCCTTCATTCTCCTCTCGGGATCTTGGGCACACATGCACACACGCCCGGCGTGAGTTTTAAGCCACCGGGTCCGGTACACGAACCGCGGTCGACTACGTGGGAGTCCAGCGACATAGCCATTACGCTAACTGCTGGTTCCCTGGAGAGGTTTTTGCTATAAGGCACATGTGCTTACCAGAGAGACAGAGAGACAGAAAGCGAGAAATCACCCCCCAGGGGGGATGGCCACCCCGCAATCCCTTCTCCATTCTCCTCTCGGGATCCTGGGCACGCATGCATAGGCACTTGGACAGCCACAGGTTCAAGCCCTGGGTCAGCCTGCGAGTATGTTGGGCGCAGGCATGGGCAGCTGCAGTCCCAGGGAGCAGAGACTGGAGGAGGGGAGCGGCAGCGTGGGAGGACGCCATCAGGAGTTCTCCTCTCCCCCTCTTGCTCGCTCTCACTCTCTCATGCCCACATATGCTTTCTATCAAAAAAAGAGAAAAGAATACTTTTAAAAGTCATATAGGGGCAAAAAAAAAAAAAAAAAAAAGTCATATAGGGGCCAGCAGGTGGCATGGGAGTTAAGGTGCTGGACTCCCACACAGCTGACCACAGTTCAAGTCCTGGACCTGGCAGCTTGCTTTCTCACTTTCTCTCTCTCTCTCTCCCTGGTCAAATTAAAAAATAACAATGATAATAAATAAATAAGTCAGATAGAGGGTCCAGCAGGTGGTGTGGTGGTTAAAGTGCTGAACCAGCACGTGGCCAACCACAGTTTAAGTCCCAGACCTGGTGGCTTTCTCTCTCTCTGGTCAAATGAAAATAAATGAATTAATAAATAAATAAAGAATTCTTAAAATAAAAAGTCATAAAAAGGGGCCAGTAGGTAGCATAGTGGTTAAGGTGTGCTGAACTCCCACATGGCAGACTGCGGTTTGAGTCCCAGCCCCGGGGGCTTGAAACTCACTCCTGGTGTGTGTGCATGTGTGCCCAAAGTCCCAAAGAGAATTAAGAAGGGATTACAGCGTGGCCACCCCCCAGGGTGAATTCTCACTTTCTGTCTCTGTTTTTTTCTGTCTCTCTGGTGAGTGCATGTGCCCCCTCTCCAGGGACCAGCAGTTAGCGTAATGGCTATGTCGCTGGACTCCCACATAGTCGACCGCGGTTCGCGTCCCAGACCCGGTGGCTTAAAACTCACGCCGGGCGCGTGTGCGTGCGTGCCCAAGATCCCGAGAGGAGAATGGAGAAGGAGGGATTACGGCGTGGCCATCCCCCCCGGGGGGTGATTTCTCACTTTCTGTCTCTCTGTCTCTGTCTGGCGAGCGCACGTGCCCTAAAAACCTCCAAAAAAAAAAAATGTCATATTCACACACACACACAAAATATCATGACATTTACTGGTTTGGGAAATTTATGAGATTGCCCACACACATATGTAAATGTATTTAAGTGCACTGAACTGTACACTTTTTTAAAAAGAAATATTTAATTTTATTTATTCATTCATTCATTTTAATTTGACCAGGGGGCAGGGAGTCAGAAAGCAAGCCACTAGGTATAGTACTCAAACTGTGGTTGGTCATGTGGGAGTGTCCAGAGCTTTAATCACCACACCACCTGCCGGCCCCTGAACTTTACATTTAAAAGTGGCTAAAATCGGGGCCAGCAGGTGATGCAGTTGAGGCGCTGGACTCTTACATGACTGACCATAGTTTGAGTCCTGGACCTGGTGATTTGCTTTCTCACTTTCACTCTGTGTATGTGTGTGTATATGTCTCACTGGTCAAATTAAAATGAATGAATAGGGGGACTAACAGTTGGCGTAATGGCTATGTCACTGGACTCCCATGTAGCCACGTTTTGAGTCCCAGACCCAGTGGTTTAAACTCATGCTAGGGGAACCAGCAGTTAGCGTAATGGCTATGTCGCTGGACTCCCACGTAGTCGACCGTGGTTCGCGTCCCGGACCGGGTGGCTTAAAACTCACGCCGGGCGCGTGTGCGTGCATGCCCAAGATCCCGAGAGGAGAATGGAGGAGAAGGGATTGCGGCGTGACCATCCCCCCTGGGGGGTGATTTCTCACTTTCTGTTTCTATGTCTCTCTCTGTCTGGCGATCACACGCACCCTATAGCGAAAACCTCTCCAAAAAAAAATAAATAAACTCATGCTAGGAGGGTGTGTATGCATGCCCCAAGATCCTGAGAATGGAGGGGAGGGGATTGCGGTGTAGCCATCCCCGGGCGGGGGGGGGGGGGGGGGGGTGATTTCTCGCTTTCTGTCTCGCTCTGTCTTTCTGGTAAGTGCACATACCTTATAGCAAAAACCTCTCCAAATAAATAAATAAAATGAATGAATAGGACCAGCAGATGGTGTAACGGTTATATTGCTGGACTCCCACGTAGTCAATTGCAGTTCGAGTCCCAGACCTGGTAAGTTAAAACACACACCGGGAGGGACAAGCAGTTAGTGTAATGGCTATGTCGCTGAACTTCCATGTAGCCGACCACAGTCCAAGTCCCGGACCCGGTGGCTTAAACTCACGCTGGGTACGTGTACGTGCGTGCCAAGATCCAGAGAGGAGAATGGAGGAGAAGGAATTGAGGCATGGCCATCCCCCCTGGAGGGTGATTTCTCGCTTTCTGTCTCTATGTCTCTCTCTGTCTGTCTGGTGAGCGCACGCGCCCTATAGCGAAAACCTCTCAAAAAAAAAAAAAAAAAAAAAGATTTTGGGGGCCAACAGATAACGTAATGGTTACATCACTGGGCTCGACGTAGTCAACCATGGTTCAAGTCCTGGACCTGGTGGCTTAAAACTCACACCGGGCATGTGTGCATGCATGCCCAAGATCCTGAGAGGAGATAGGATTATGGTGTGGCCATCCCCCTCGGGAGGTGATTTCTTGCTCTCCGTCTCTGTCTCTCCAGTGAGCTCTTGTGCACTATAGCAAAAAGCTCTCAAAAAAATTTTTTTTAATGACAATTTTTTCTTTTATATCTGACCACCAAATGAGAAAGCAAACCAACCATGTCGGCTCCATCGTCCCGGGCTTTGCAGGACTGACCCGCACAGCTCTGTGACTGGCAGGTGGCCCACGTTGGCTCCAGCCGCCTTTCCTGACTCCTCAGTTCTTGCGCAGCTTCTGGGCTGCTCCTGGCCTCCACCCAGACCTCATTGGCCTAGCTCCAGAAGCTTCTTCAGTTCCTTGCCTCCGAGTCCCCCTCCCTGCAGCCAGTGACTCACTCCCTTGCGCCACCCACTGCCCCTCCCTGCCCCTCCCTGCCCCTCCCTGCCCCTCCCTGCCCTGGGCTTTGAGTCCTATTGGGCCAGAGCTGTCTGCTCAGTATCACAGGGGCCGGGGGTGAGGCAGGGTGTGAGCCAGGGCTCAGGAGAGGTAAGCGTCCTGCAGGGAGGCCTGGGCTTGGTTCCTCTGCCACCAGCCAGGTGGGTGGTCCTGCCTCGACCCGCTTCTCTGTACAGTGAGCAGTGTTTTTAAGTTCATCTATTCGCTTCCTCTGAGACACACACATCAACAGGACCGTCACATGCAGACCCACCCCAGCCTCAGCCAGCCTGGTCACACGTGCACACGCATTGTGTGCTGAGGGTCCAGTGCTACTACCACGTCATGTCGCTGCCTGGCCTGAAGAGCGTGTTTACATTTAAAAAGTAATTTTAACCAACTTTTGAAGCTATTTCAAAGTATTACGAGAAAACATTTTACATGCGTCCATTCGTCTAACGAGGGACTGGGAGCAACCATGGCCCCACTGCAGAGGGGAGGCAGGGCGTCCCCCACCTGCCCCTCCCCTGGGCAGTGGGGGTCTCGGGTCTAAAGCCAGGAGGGGTGGCCTTCCCTGAGCCCTCTCTTACCCAGTCTTGAGTGCCCTTTGTCCGGGCCGAGGAGAATTCTCACAGCTGGAACAGCCCCTGCGAGGGAGGGCTCATTTATGCTGATTGTTTTGGGTCCTTAGGTGTTCTTCTTCTTCTTCTTAGTTCTTTTTTCTTTAACTATTTATTTAAATTTATTTATTATTCTTTTTTTAAAGAATTATTTTATTAGGGTTAGCAAGTGGCGTGGTGGTTAAAGCGGCTAGACTCCCACCGGCTGATGGTGGTCAAGTCCCAGACCTGGCATCTTGCTTTCACACTTTCCTTCTTTCTCTGGTCAACTTAAATAAAATAAAATAATGACAATGAATAAAATGAAGTAAAAATAATTCTTTTTTTCTTTCTTTCTTTCTTTTTTTTTTTTTTGGAGAGGTTGTGCGTCCACCAGACAGAGAGAGACATAGAGACAGAAAGCAAGAAATCACCCCCCAGGGGGGATGGTCACGCTGCAATCCCTTTTCCTCCATTCTCCTCTCGGGATCTTGGGCACGCACGCACACGCGCCTGGCGTGAGTTTTAAGCCACCGGGTCCGGGACGCGAACCGCGGTCAACTACGTGGGAGTCCTGGACCCGGTGGCTTAAACTCACACCAGACACGTGTGCGTGTGTGCCCAAGATCCTGAGAGAAGAATGGAGGAGAAGGGATTGTGGTGTGGTCATCCTCCCGGGGGGTGATTTCTTGCTTTCTGTCTCTCTGTCTCTGTCTTTCTGGTGAGCGCTCATGTCCTATAGCAAAAACCTCTAAAAAAAAAAAGAAAAAGAAAAGAAAAATAATTATTTCATTTAACTTTATTTATTTACTTACTTTTTTTCTTTTCTTTTTTTTTTTTAATTTGACCAGAGAGGGACAAGAGAGAAAGTGAGAAAGCAAGCCACCAGGTCCAGGACTCAAACCGTGGTTGGCCATGTGGGAGTCCAGCACCCTTCACCACCACACCATCTGCAGCCTTAATTAATTAATTAATTTTTTTACTATTATTATTTTAATTTGCTGTAGGGCACATGTGTTCACCAGAGAGAGAGCAAAAAAGCAAGCCGCCAGATCTGGGACTGGAACCACAGTAAACTACGTGGGAGTCTAGCGTACCAACCACCATGCCACCTGCCAACCCCTTAGTTCTTTAATTTTTTTTTTTTTTTTGGAGAGTTTTTTGCTATAGGGCGCGTGCACTCGCCAGAAAGACAGACAGAGACAGAGAGCCAGAAAGCGAGAAATCACCCCCCAGGGGGGATGGCCACGCCGCAATCCCTTCTCCTCCAGTCTCCTCTCGGGATCTTGGGCACGCACGCGCCCAGCGTGAGTTTAAGCCACCGGGTCCGGGACTCAAACCACAGTCGACTACGTGGGAGTCCAGCGACATAGCCATTACGCTAACTGCTGGTCCATCCCCCTAGTTCTTACTCCCCTGCAAAGCAATGAGACACCTCTGGTTTCAGCGGTGAAGGCGGAGCCAGCAGGCGGCACTGCGGCTAAGGCACTTGCTCGTGTGGCGACTGCACTCCCAGTTCAGAACCTGGCTGCTCACGTGTGGGCGTGTGTCCAGAATGCCAAGAAGAGACTGGAGGAGAAGGGATGGCATGGCGATCGCCTCTGGGGATGATTTCTCTTTTTCTCCAGAGAGCATGCGTCTTATCGCCAAAAAGAAAACTGAAAAACAAAGAAAGTGAAAGTAAATGAGCCTTGAAGAGCCTAGGCGGCCAATAGGGTTGACTCCTTAGCCAAGGCCACTGGAGGGGGGGCAGAGTTGGGGGGGGGCATGGGCAGTCAAGCCTGATCAGATTTAAGCCCTTCGGTGGCTCCCCCAACCACAGGGTCAAGTCCACCTTCTTATATGGCGAGCAAGGCTCTTGACCACTGTCCCGGCCAGCCTTGCCAGCTCCATGGCCACCTCCACCCTGCCCACGCTGACCTCACCACACTGTGCCCACAAAGGCATGGCCAGCTCTTCTGAGAAAGTCAGAGTGGAGAGGGGTGGAGCAGAAAGAGGAGTCACCGTTGAGAGAGAAATAGAGGTGGGGGGCTGCTGGGAGGAGGAGGCATTTTGTCCTTCGTAAAGGGGAAAGATCTCACTGTGCTGAGGAGAGGAGAGAGCAAATGCCCCGAGGAGCATGTGCAAGAGCAGGAAGTCGAGGCGAGGCCGTGGAGGCCTGGCAGACTGGCATGCTGGGTAGACGTGCCGCACCATGGCCGCCCAGTAGACGCGCCCTGGGCTTCCGTGCTCCTGCTGACCTCTGAGCTTGCTTGAGCAGCTATAAAAGATAAGCTGGGCGGGTACTGCAATTCGATAAGGGGCAGCAAAATGTACAGAGGCCACTCCAAGGGCCAGCAGCTTTCTACCAGCAAAGGGGGGTGGGTCTGGTCCCTTGGGGCTGGTATGGTCACCCTTTGAAATGCTAGCTCTGGGCTGGTCTCTGTGATACCTGAAGTCTACTGGTGCCGGGCTGGTGTTTCTTTTATTTTTTATAGGTTTAAGCCTTAGGGCACATGTGCTTGCTGGAGAGAGACAGAGATGATAAGAGGAAGAGTGAGAAATCACCCCCCAGGGGCATGGCCACTCTGCAATCCCTTCTCCTCCAGGGATCTTGGGCACACACGTGCACCTGGTGTGAGTTTGAAGCCACCAGGTCTGGGACTTGAACCGTGGTCGGCCATGTGAGAGTGTCCAGCACCTTAACCGCTACATCATCTGCCGGTCCCTAGGACTAGGACTGGTGTTCCTTAGTTTCTGGTAGAGTCCTTAAATTACATGTGAGGAAGGAGCTCTATTTTTTTCCTATTTCCAAAATTCTTTCCAGAGGGCCTGGGGGAGTCATGCCTGCAAACATTAGCAGGATAAGCCTTCTTATCTCTGCTAAAATAAGTCACATTTGCTGATCTCTTCCTGAGACACAGACCTTCTTTCCAATCACCAACCTAAGCATTTCAGACTCATCTATCACCTATAAGCCTCCACTTCCCCATGTCCCACCTTTTTGGGACAAACCACTGTAAAGACATTCTTATGCTGACTGACAGCTCTCCTCCCAGACTATAAAAGAAACCGTCCTGTCTCAGCACCGTGAGAAACATGTTTGTCTTTCTCTGAAAGACCATTTTGTACTTAATGATAAACTGCATTAATTATTATTTCTACAGAGTAGGTTCTTTCTGCGGACACATGATATGGGACCAGCCAGTTGGCATGGTAGCTAGGGCAGCTGGATCCACGTGATCTGCTGCAGGGTTCACGTCCCAGACCAGCAGCTTGAGAAACATACCAGGCATGTGTGCACATGTGCTCAAGGTCCCAAGGAGAGACGGAGAAGAAAATGCGATGGGGAATCCCTTCTTGGGCTGTGTCTCACTTTCCCTCTCTCTCCTTCTCTCTTTCTGACTTTGTGTCTCACTGGTGAGCACATGTGCCCTATGGAAAACTAAAAAGAAAGAAAGAATAAGCATAAATTTTTTTTGATTACATGATATGTACTAACCTAGGGCTGACTCCTGGGAAATCGTTGAGAGTAGTTAACTGAGTAAGTAGAAGGGTAAGTGCACAAAGAGGGTTCAATAAAAACGAAGCTGGGGGAGCCAGCAGTTAGCGTAATGGCCATGTTGCTGGGCTCCCACGTAGTCGACCGCGGTTCGCGTCCTGGACCCCCCCCCCCCCCCAAAAAAAAAAGGGTCAATGATATGTACAGATCATTCGTAAAAAGGAAATTCCAGAAATACAACTCTAGTCATCAGGAAATTGCTAAATCAGGCAATAAAGAGATGCTAATATATATTTTTTTGGAGATGTTTTCGCTATAGGACGCGTGCGCTCGTCAGACAGAGACATAGAGACAGAAAGCGAGAAATCACCCCCCAGGGGGGATGGCCATGCCGCAATCCCTTCTCCTTCATTCTCCTCTCAGGATCTTGGGCACGCATGCACATGCGCCTGGCGTGAGTTTTAAGCCACCGGGTCCGGGACTCGAACCGCGGTCAACTACGTGGGAGTCCAGCGACATAGCCATTACGCTAACTGCTGGTCCCCTAATATTCTTTTATGACAGTGGTTTAAACTAAAAAGGGGAATAACACAGCATGGGCAGAGATTCAGGGAGAAAGTCTCCTTTGTTGCTGGGAGGAATGCGATCGGCTGCAACCTATTTGGAAATACGTTTGGTACCATCAAGGTTACCAACATACATCAGGCCAGCGGCAGCATTCCGCAAGGCTGAAGCCGCAGGGAGGGCCAGGGGTCACATCCCGAGGTCTCCCTGTGCACCAGCATCCCGGCGCCTGGTCCTGGGTGGCTGAGGCAGGGGCGGGTCACCACATGAACACCCCGTTGGGTGTGCACCTTTCTCTTGTAGAAGAAATAAATAAGCTCTTAAAAATGATTGAGACTGGGACCAGCAGTTAGCGTAATGGCTATGTCGCTGGACTCCCACGTAGTCAACCGCGGTTCGAGTCCCGGACCCGGCGGCTTAACCTCACGCCGGGCGCGTGTGCGTGCGTGCCCAAGATCCCGAGAGGAGAATGGAGGAGAAGGGATTGTGGCGTGGCCATCCCCCCTGGGGGGTGATTTCCTGCTTTCTATCTCTCTGTCTCTCTCTGTCTCTCTGGCGAGCGCACGCGCCCTATAGCAAAAACCTCTCCAAAAAAAGAAAAAAAAAAAATGATCGAGACTTTTAAAAATTACAACTGTATGTGCTTGTTGCTCTTGTGAACTCCTTATTAGAGAACCCAACCCCCAGATAACAGCACCGGTCTAGGACAGACGTGGGTGGGCATTCGACTGCTGCATGGATTATGGAGGCAAAGAAAATAGGAGGCAATAAGAATGTCAGTGGGAAAATCGTTTAACAAAGTATGTAAGTTCTTACTCTAGAGTACTATGAACCTGTTTACGAGAATAGTCACGGGCCAGCAGGTGGTGTGGGGTTACAACACTGGATCCCATGTAACTGACTGCACAGTTTGAGCGCCAGGCCTGGCAGTCTGAAAACACACTGGGTGCGTGCGTGCCCACAATCCCAAGAGAGTGGAGGAGAAGGGACTGTGTGTGACCATCTCCCTGGGGGGGGATTTCTCACTTTCTCTCTCCCCCCAGCCAGCTGCATGCCCAAGGTCCTGAGAAGAGGGGCCAGCAGACTGTGGTGGTGAAGGCTGGACTCCCACATGGTCGGCCACGGCCAAGCCCTGGACCTGGCAGCTTGCTTTCTCACTCTCTTTCTCTGTCAAATAAAGTAATAATAACAATAATAAATCAAATCAATAATTCTATTTTTTAAAAAAGGGGACCCGAGAAGAGAATACGGGAGGAGAGATTGTGGTGCAGCCACCCTCCCAGGGTTGAGCTGTCACTTTCTGTCCTGTCTCTCTGCCGAGAACACACACCCTATAGAAAAAAGCTCGGGGCCCGGGGGTGGGGGGGAGACTTTTAATGTGTACTTTCCCAGTTCCCTGAAGTTCCATCCTCTTTCTCAAAGTATGAATATCTCAAGGCCAGCAGGTGGCATGGTGGTTAAGGGCGCTGGACTCCCACATGGCCAACCACGGTTCGAGTCCCAGACCCGGCAGCTTGCTTTCTCACCTTATCGCTCTCTTTCTCTTACTCTATCCCTCTTTGGTCAAATTAAAATAAATAAATGGATAAATTAAGTAATTCTTTTTTTAAAAATGTATACACGTCCCTGCTTTTAAATACGCACAGATCGGGTGACCCTGAAACGCTAACCGAAGCTGCAGCCTCCGGAGGGCACGGCCGGGAAGGGCTGTAGTCAGAGGACCCAGTGTCTCGCACAGGCAGCGCCGACCATGGGCCCAGGACTCGCTGACAGTGGCCCTGAGTAGAGGACTGCACCTCCAACTGAGCCTGGGCTGCAGTCCAGTCCTCCTCAGCCACAGGCATGTTTGTGTGGTCCCTGGTGTCAACTGGACCCTTCTGTTGGGGCCAGCCTGGTAGCCTGGTGGGCATCGCGTTACTGCCCAGCGCCATGGCTCTAAACAAAGGTGCGGTGCTGCAGGGGGCAGCGGGGCTGCTGTGTCCTGATAGTCGTGGGCTCGGCTCCCCAGGCCTGCCCCCCTGCACATGTACCGTGGTTCTGCTGGGACGGCTGGGGCGGGAACAGGAGACCCTACTGAGAGTGCTTGACTCAGTCTCTCTCTTCTGCTCAAGAACCAAATAAACTGGGGCCAGTAGGTGGCATGGTGGGTAAGGGAACTAGACTCCCACATGGTTGACTGTGGTTCGAGTCTTGGACTTGGTGCCTTGCTTTCTCAGCTCTCTCATTCTGCCCCTCTCTAGTCCAATTAAAAATAAGTAAACTTAAATAAAACAATTTTTTTTTTTGGAGAGGTTTTTCGCTATAGGGCGAGTGTGCTTGCCAGACAAACAGAGAGACAGAAAACGAGAAATCACTCCCCGGGGAGATGGCTACGCCACAATCCCGTCTTCTCCGTTCTCCTCTCGGGATCTTGGGCACACACGCACACGTGCCCAGCGTGAGTTTTAAGCCACCAGGTCTGGGACGAGAACCGCAGTCAACTACGTGGGAGTCCAGCAACATAGCCATTACGCTAACTGCTGGTCCCAATAAAACAATTCTTTTAAAAAAAGAACTAAATAAACTTAATGTTTTAAGGCAATAAAGCCAGTTGTAACTTTGTAAAATTACAGTGAATCCACAGGGATTTTTCTACCTCTTCTGCCCACTTGCAGTGTTCTCCAGGTGTTCCGGGCTGACAGGAGGATGAAGTCAAGGTCACAGACAGGCCTCTTTTAACCCTCGGCACGCCTGTGCGTCGTGTGTGCCCTTGCATGGAGCAGTGGCACTCGGGGAAGGTGCAGCCTGGCCACCGGCCGGGCCAGCCCCCATGGGAAGCTGGCAGGGAGAAGACGGAGCCTGTGACTTGGAGTCAGAGGACTCAGGATGGAGCTGCTGCTCCACCCTCCACGCCGGAGCCTGTCCTCCCCTAAGATGGAGCCGGGAAGAAGCCCCTCTCACAGGCTGTGGGGACGCTCAGCACGAGGCCCAGCGGTTAGCGACAGTCGCCTGGAGGTCTGTCCTTGGACGGTCTCCCTGGCCGGATGTGAGGAGTGTTGGACGCAGAGTGAAAACAGGTGTGAGTTATAATTAGAAATGAGCGACAGGCCCGAGTCCAAGTCAGGACACCAGGCCTGTTTGTTACAGGTGCCGTTGGGTATCTGTGACGGAGTACCAGTCTTCAGGTGTAATGGTTTTGTTTTTGTGGGGGTATTTTAGTTTGTTTATTCTATAAAAGCCACAGAGAGAGACAGCACCTGTGACAGGTCCCGCTGCCACAATCCACCCCTGGCCTCAGCCACCCGGATCGTGGGCACATGTGCCTGGTGTGCCAGGGAGGTCTCAGAGATGAGCTGGCACCCCCTGCATGACCTGCCTCACAGCATTGTCTCACCACGGCACCGTGGCCCCCGCCCATCCAGTGTTTTCTCCTCTCAGAGCCCCGACCTGTTGTCTCAGAACGGTTCTGGAAATGCAGGGGAGACTACTCACGAGACTAGTTCGGACCAGCGCCAAAGGTCTCAGCTCTTCCGGCAGCACCCAGCCCCCTCGCCTGCACTCTTCCATCTGGCCTTCTGCCCGAGACGTGCTGAGCAGAGCCTTACTCACAGTGCATCCCTGCCACCTTCCTTTGTCCTGTTCCCCGTTCCCTCGTCCTAGAACACCCTTCCCTGGACCCCCAGGTGGCCACTTCCCCCATCATTGAGACTTCAGCTAAGCCGTGCCTCAGGAAGGCCTCTCCTGACCACCTTAGCCAAAGTAGCCACCCTCCAACCCTGGTCACTACCTCATTTTGCTATTTTGTTGTTTTCCACTTTCTTTCTTTCATGAGAATAAGAGCACGAGGGAGACAGGAAGCAAGCTTGGCAGGGTGCCTGCTGTGCCCCACCACCTCCCTCCCGTCCCCGGTCCTCCCAGTAAGGGTCCAGGCTGTGCGCCCAATGTGTACCGACTGGCCTGGGGACATCCCTCTGCGGGGCATGACTGCTGCACCTTGGAGCTGGCCTGCCCCGTTCTCCTCACAGGCTATTTATTTATTTATTTTTTATTTATTTATTTATTTATTTATTTATTTATTTATTGGAGAGGTTTTCGCTATAGGGCGCGTGCGCTCGCCAGACAGACAGAGAGAGACATAGAGACAGAAAGCGAGAAATCACCCCCCAGGGGGGATGGTCACGCCGCAGTCCCTTCTCCTCCATTCTCCTCTCGGGATCTTGGGCACGCACGCACACGTGCCTGGCGTGAGTTTTAAGCCACCGGGTCTGGGATGCGAACCGCGGTCGACTATGTGGGAGTCCAGAGACAGCCATTACGCTAACTGCTGGTCCTAGGCCTTTTATTTTTTGAGAGGATTTTTTCTATAGGGAGTGTGCGCTTGCCATAGAGACAGAGACAGAAAGCAAGAAATCACCCCCTGGGGGATAGCCACACCACAGTCCCTTCTCCTCATCTCTCAGGATCTTGGGCACATGCTCAGCGTGGTTGTCAAGCCACTGAGTAGTCAGCCAGGAGACCCAGCTACCTTAACCTTCACGCTACCTGCTGCACTCCGGGGCTCATCGAGCTTTTTTTTTTTTTTTTTTTTCTTTAAGAATTATTTATTGGGACCAGCAGTTAGCGTAATGGCTATGTCGCTGGACTCCCACATAGTCGACCGCAGTTCGAGTCCTGGACCCGGTGGCTTAAACTCACGCCGGGCGCGTGTGCGTGCGTGCCCAAGATCCCGAGAGGAGAATGGAGGAGAAGGGATTGTGGCATGGCCATCTCCCCTGGGGGGTGATTCCTCGCTTTCTATCTCTCTGTCTGGCGAGCGCACGCACCCTATAGCAAAAAAAAAAAAAAAAACTCTCCAAAAAAAGAAAAAAAAAGAATTATTTAATTTTATTTATTCATTCATTTATTCTAATTTGATCAAAGAGAGAGAGAGAGAAAGTGAGAAAGGAAGCCATCAGGTCTGGGAATCGAACCATGGTCGGCCATATGGGAGTGTCCAGCGCCTTAACCACGAGAGATTCCGACAGAGAGCGAGCGAAAGGGCTCTGTGCCCCGGACCACGGAGAAAGGTGCTCCTCCAGAGCATGGTGCCAGCGACAGGCGCGGCCACCTGGTCAGGACTCTGAGCTGTCACCAGTCCCCATTTCCGCAGACAGTGAGCCGGTGTGGGGCAACTGGACGAGGAAGGGAGGCCGGCCGGGCTGGAGGAGACGCCCCGCTGTGGGAAACGCATCGACACCTCCTCCCCGCCTCTCCCAGCCCTGGGACAGGTCCTTCCCGCCCTGGAGGGTCCTGGGGGGACTGCGCCCACCCACCGCCCGGCAGGCCTCGCTCCTCCGTCCCAACTTCCTCATCTCACCCCTAGGTAGAGCTGGTGCGCTCTGCTGGGGGGGGTTCCCGTGGACAGTGGGTAGGCCTGCCTCTCGCAGTGACAGGCACAGGGGACGACGTGGGGACAGGCCCTGAGCGGTTGGCCTGACTCTGGACGGGCCCCTCGCCAACTGTCACCCTGGGTTCGGCCAAGGAGAGGCGGTGGGGCGCTGTGTGTTAGCGCATGCTGGGACTCCCTGCAGCAGTGACAGGTCCTGTGCGTGCAGCCAGTCCCAGCACCCTCCTTGCAGTGTGCGTCCCTTCCCTGGAGCTCAGAAACGCGCAGCTGGGGTGGCAAAGGCCGCTAGATTCGACAAGGCTGGCTACACAGTTCGAGTGCTGGGCCTGGCAGCTTGAAAAACACCACCCCGTGTAAGCCTGCCCAAAATCCTGAAAGGGAAAAATGGAGGACAAAGGGTTACAGTAGGACCGTGCCCTATAGGGGGCGCTTTCTCACTTTCTCCCTGTGAGCACAAGTGCCTTCTGGCAAAAATTTTTTTAAAAAAGAGAAGCTCAGAAACTATTGAATTTGAGACTAGCAGATGGTATAATGGTCATGTCGCTGGACCCCCATGTAGTCGACCACAGTTCGAGTTCCGGACCCAGTGGTTTAAACCTCATACTGGGTGTGTGTACGTGCATGCCCAAGATCCGGAGAAGAGAATGGAGGAGAGAGGATTGCACTGTGGCCATCCCCTCCAGAGGGAGATTTCTCGCTTTCTATCTCTCTGACTTACTGTCTCTCTGACGAGCGCAAGTGCCCTATAGCAAAAATCTCTCTCTGAAAACAAAACAAAACAAAACACTATAAAACTCATCATTTAATTATGTGTATATGCATTTTTTTCCAAAAGACTAAAAGTTCAGGAGGGCAGTGACCTGGGGTGTACAGCACAAGATAGGAGAAAAGCCTGGTTATCAGGAACATCCTGGGCCCACATTTCGGAAGTGAGTTCATGATGTTCATGAAATTACGATGCTCTAAACTTGCATATGTAATCTGTATCTTTCATATCTATCAAATAGAAAATACATTAAAAGGAAAAAGGATAACTGACTCTTATTTTGCAACATCTTCCTGAAGTTTCCTTGCCCTAATATATGATTTGTTCCTAATTTTTAAAAAATGAATATGGGGGCCAGCAGGTGCTGTGGTGGTTAAGGGTGCTGAACTCCTACATGACTGACTGCAGTCTGAGTCCTGGACCTGGCAGCTTGCTTTTTCACGTTCTCTCTCTCACTCACTCTGTCCCTCTCTGGTCAAAATAAAAAAAAAAAGAAAGAAAGAAAGAAAGAAAGAAAAAGAAAATAATGACAATGAATAAAACTACATACTACATAAAATAATTCTTTTTTAAAAAAGTATATGTTTGGGGCCAGCAGGTGGCGAAGTGGTTCAGTGCTAGACTCCTACCTGACCAACTGCAGTTTAAGTCCCAAACCTGGTAGCTTGAAAATCACACTGGGTGGGGCCAGCAGGTGGCATGGTGGGACTCCCACATGGTTGACTGCGGTTTGAGTCCCGGACCTGGTGGCTTGCTTTCTCACTTACCCTCTCTCTCTCTGTTCTTCTCTGGTCAAATTAAAAATAAATATAGTTAAAATTAAAAAAAAAAAAAAAAAAAAGAATAGAAAGAAAGAAAATCATACCGGGCAAGTGTGCTTGCATACCCAAAACCCCAGGAGTAGGATGGATCAGATCCCCCTAGGAATGACTTCTCACTTTCCCTCTCACTGTCTCTTTTTCTGTTCTCTGGCAAGTGCATGTGTCCTTTGGCAAAAACCTTTAAAAAAAATATGTTAAATTACCTGGGAATCAGCTCTTGCTAAACTCAGGGATTCTTGACAAGTGGAATGTGCTCTCGTGCTCCGGAGAGATGGTATAAGGAGAGCATCTTCCAGAGGCTGACGGGTCCCTGGGCTGTCCTGCAGCTGCATGGCCGAGTCACACTTCCTGAAGGTGGCCTCACCTTGAGTTTTCCTTGCAGCTGATGGCTTGGGGATGGAGAGGCAGCAGTGTTTGGAACCCAGGGTTTGGACCTAGGTTTGAATCCCAGTTCTGTCACCCAGTAACTGTGTCCTTCAGCAGTGTATGTAACTCCTCTGAGGTTCAGTGCTTGTGGCAGGAATCAATCAGTGATGTCTACTTTGAAAACTCATGGGGTGGGTTAGGGTACAATGCACGTAAGTCCTCGAGGAACACCAGCACGTGTCTGTGACCCTCCCACCCCTACGTGAAAGGTGCTCAGGCTAGGCTCGGACTCCGAGACTGTCCGGTCATCCTGTGGTCACCCAGGCCTGGCATGGGGGCTTCCAGCCTCTTCCTATTCTAGCTTCTAAAAAGCAGGAGGTAAGAGAGGTGCCGCCAGGAGGGCAAGAGCAGCGCCTCAGAGGACTGGGGGGTTATTAGAGCCACCTTGATGGTGGTGGCTGTGGGGGATGGTGAGAAGGTATCATAAAATCATTTTGAATTTTTTTAAAGAATTATTTATTTATTTATTTAAATTTGACCAGAGAGGGACAGAGTGAGAGAGAAAAAGAGGGGGGAGAGTGAGAAAGCAAGCTGCCGGGTCCAGGACTCAAACCACTGTAGGCCATGTGGGAGTCTAGTGCCCTCAACCACCACACCACCTGCTGGCCCCTAGAATTTTTTTTTTTTTTTGAGAGGTTTTCACTATAGGGCACATGCACTCGCCAGACAGACAGAGACAGACAGAGAGATAGAAAGCGAGAAATCACCCCCCAGGGGGGATGGCCACACTGCAATCCCTTCTCCTCCATTCTCCTCTCGGGATCTTGGGCACACATGCACACGCGTCTGGCGTGAGTTTTAAGCCACCGGGTCCGGGACTCGAACCGCAGTCGACTACGTGGGAGTCTAGCGGCATAGCCATTATGCTAACTGCTGGTCCCAGCCCCTAGAATTTTTAAGAGTTTTTTTTTTTTTTTTTTTTTTTTTTTTTTTTTGCCTTAGGGCACATATGCTTGGCAGAGAGAGAAAGAAACAGACATAATGAGAGGGAAAGTGAGAAATCACCTCTCTGGGAGGATAGCCACACTGCAATCCCTTCTCTTCTGCTTTCTTCCTGGAATCTTGGGCACATACGCACATGTGCCCAGTGTGAGTTTCAAGCTACTGGGTCCAGAACTTGAACCAAGGTCGGCTATGTGGAGATTCAGTGATGTAACCTCTACACCAACAGCCAATCCCTTGAATTTTCTTTCTTTCCTTTTTTTTTTTTTTTTTGAGAGATTTTTGCCACAGAGCGTGTGTGCTCGCTGGAGAGACAGACAGAAAATGAGAAATCACTCCCCAGAGAGATGGCCACAATGCAATCCCTTCATTCTCCTCTCGGGATCTTGGGTATGCACGCACACATGCCCAGTGTGAGTTTTTTGGGTTTTTTTGAGATTTTTTTTTGCTATAAGGTGTGTGCACTCGCCAGAAAGCAAGAAATCACTCCCCAGGGGGGTGACCTCACCGCAATCCCTTCTCTTCCATTCTCCTCTCAGGATCTTGGGCACGCACGCACATGTGGCCAGTGTGAATTTAAGCCACCGGGTCTGGGCCTTGAACCATGGTCAACTACATGGGAGTTCAGCAACCTAGCCATTACGCCAACAGCTGGTTCCTCCTGTAGCAAATTTTAAGAATAATAATGATAAATGATAAATAAAACTAAGTAACTTAAAAAAAACTTGAAAATAAAACAAAAACAGGCAAGGATGGATGTCGGCGTCACTTCTGAAGAGACGACACGACACCCGGTTCTTCCTCACGGAGTCTTTATTCACAGGTTTCCTTTACTTTTTTCTTTCTTTTCTTTCTCCTTTCTCCCTCCCTTTACTCCCGTATAAATAGATCCGCCCGCAAGTTCCTTTGCCTGTACGAGGCAAGTACTGGAGACACGCCTCCCTATGCAGCCAGCAGCGTTATCTTGGCTCGGCGGCCAACAGATGGATGTTGAGGGTGACACTCTGCCTACCATACCCAACTTTTCTCCCTACCCTCTGTGGCTCTACAAAGGAGGGACATACATTAGGTTGGTTTTCTTTTCTTTTCCTTTTTTTTTTATTTTTGTGATAGGGTATGTGGTCATACATGCACAAGCACATGCCTGGTTTGAGTTTTAAGCCCCTGCGTCCGGGACTTAAACCATGGTTGACTACATAGGAGTCCAGCAATGTAACAATTATGCCATCTGCTGGTCCCAGGGTTTTTTTGTTTGTTTGTTTTTTGAGAGTTTAGGCCATGTGAGCTCGCTAGGGGCAGAGAGAGAGAGAGAGAAAAGGAGAAGCAGCGAGAAATCATTCCCCCACACATCAGGAGGATTAGCCACTCTACAATCCCTTCTCCATTCCTGAGATCTGGAGCATGCGTGCGCACACGCCTGGCCTGAGTTTCAAGTCACTGGGTTAGGTACTCAAGTCGCAGTTGACAATGTGGGAGCCTAGCACCTTGTCACTATTTTATTTTCATTTATTTAAGTTGGACAGAGACAGAGAAGGAAAGTGAGAAAGTAAGCTGCCACATCTAGGACTTGAACCACAGCCAGCTATGTGAGTCCGGCTGCCTTAACTAACACCACGTGTCCTTCCTGCCTGAGTCCTGTACCTTACCCACAACATTACCTGCTGGCCTCCACATTAGGCTTTTGTTTTTCAAGAATTATTTTATTTAACTTTATTTCAGTATTTTTTCAAGAATTACTTATTTATTCATTCATCCATTCATGGTGTGGGGGGGCAGTGAGAAAGCAAGCCACCAGGTCCAGGACTCAAACCAAGGTAAGCCATGTGGGAGTCCAATGCCCTATCTAACTTTATTTACTATTATTATTTTTTTAATTTGAGAAAAACAGAAAGTGAGAAAGCAAGCTGCCAGGTCCAGAACTTGAACTATCAAGCCATGTGGGAATCGAGTCCTTAACCACCACACGACCTGCCAGCCGGCACAGTATGTTTTAAGAATACCAAGGGGCTGGTAGGTGACATGGTGGTTGAGGAGCTGGACTTCTACATGGCAGGATCGTAGTTCAAGTCCTGGACCTGGCAGCTTGCTTTCTCTGGTTCCGTTTCTCTCCCAAGTCAAGTTAAAAAATAAGAATAAACAAGTAATTTGACCATGTGGGAGTGTCCAGCGCCTTAACCACCATGCCGCCTGCTGGTCCAATAAACTAGTAGTTCTTTAAACTAAAAAACCAAAAACCAAACCAAAACACTAAACTCAGGACCAGCAGGTGGCATGGTGGTTAAGGTGCTGGACTCCCCATGGTCGACCAGAGTTCGAGTATCCCTCCAGGCACACGTGGCCAAACCCCAGGAGGAGAGTGGAGAAGGGGCTGCGGCGTGGCCGTGCCCCCGGAGTGACTTCCCACTTCCCTCTCCGGGCTCTGGGGAGTGCATGCGGCCGGCGGCACAAACCAGAGGGGTACCCCTCCAAGCTCGGCAAGCCCGTGCGCACTCGGGTCTACAGCGCCACGCCGCGGGGCGGGCCCTCCCGGCGCAGCGTCCGCGACACGCGCAGACGGCCGCCCGCCCCGGCGTTTCCTCCGAGACGTCCTCCCGCGCGCCGCGCTGTTACGGCGTCCGGAGGCCAGACTGACGTTCCTGGACCGCCACCACAGCCCGACCCCGACCGCGCTACAGCACAGGCCGACTGGCCGCTGGACACATGGCGCCCAGGCGGGAGCGGCCGTGCCCGCCGCGGGGCCGCTAACCCGCGTCCCCTTTCGCCTCCCGGCTCGGGCCCGGACCGACAGGGTTAACGCCAGAGCGCGCCGGGCTGCCGCGTGGCGTAGGCGTCGAGCGCAGCGTGCGCATGCGCGCAGTAGGAAGCGCGCAGGCGCAGGGCGCAGAGTGCGCAGGCGCAATGGGCCGGGCGACGTGGCCGACCGTGCCCGGAAGTAGCCTGTGGGGAGCCGCCGCTGACTGCGTTGTGAGCAGTGCTCGGCCCCGAGCTGCTGCGCCGCGCCCCCCGGCATCACCATGTTGAAGAAATTCGACAAGAAGGACGAGGAGTCGGGTGAGGGCACCCTCGCACGCTCTCCTCCCGCGGGCAGGCCCGGCCCCGGCAGCCTCGGATAGCGGCTGTCCGAGCACGTCCGCCCTCTGGGGCGGGCACGCCCCGCTTCCAGCCCCGGAGTGTCCGCCGCCCCCGGGTTCCCCGCGTCCCCGAGTCCCTGCCGCTGGAGTGGGAGGTCGCGGGAAGCCCCTCGCCCTTCCCTGCCCTCTGCGCAGTGTGCGACGCCACTCTGCCTCCCGACCTCGCGCCAAAGGCTGGGAAGGGCAGGGTGACCGTGACACCAGGCAAGACGCAGGGACGTGGTGGCCGTCCCGGGGGCCGGCAGCGACATCTCGTTCTGAGCTGAGAGCCGTGCGGGTCCGAGTCGCGCTCTGTACTCAGACCCTGCTGTCCTCGGTCGCAGGTGGAGGCTCCAACCCTTTCCAGCACTTGGAGAAGAGCGCCGTTCTCCAGGAGGCAAGTGCCCAGCCCACACACCCGCCGCCATCGTCCCGACGGGCCCAGGGCTGGAGGGGATGCGAAAGTCCTACGTGTGGTCATCGATGTCCTCTGTCCCCGTGCAGCTGCGTTCGCAAGTAGCTGCGGGTCGGTGGAGCACTTCCTGGTGACTGTTAGGTTGACGCAGGGATTGCTAGCCTGCGTGCGGGAGGACGGGAACCGGCCGGTCCTTGGTCCCTCTGGCCGACCTTAGCTAGTCCCGCAGCCTCATGCATTGCTCCTCCGCCTCCCGGACCTTGAACACTGAGGGTAGTTGCGAAAGGGAAAAACGGTCAGGAGCTGACACCTTGGTGGTTTCTTTTAGGCCCGTGTGTTTAATGAGACCCCCATCAACCCTCGGAAATGTGCCCACATCCTCACCAAGATCCTTTACCTCATAAACCAGGTAATAAACCCCGGGCTGGGGAATTGGTGTGGGGGCTGGCAGAGTGCCCAGCCAGCTCTCCCTTGGGCTGTGGTTGGAGCCCCAGCTGGGTCCTGGGTGCTGTCAGCATCCGTGCTCTTCGGCTGCCCGGCATGAGCCTCTGCAGAGTCTAGGGTCTGGCCTGGCTGACCTGGTGGGAGAGCCACATGGCTCTCTGTCCCGAGCGAGACATCTTTCCTGATCACCACAGGGGGAGCACCTGGGAACCACCGAAGCCACGGAGGCCTTTTTTGCCATGACCAAGCTCTTTCAGTCCAACGATGTGAGTGCTCTGACCCCAACTTTCTTCCAGAGGGTCAGCTGGCCCACCAGCCAGTGTGGGCCGCCCCCAGCTGTGGCCCCATCTCTGACCCCATCTCTTCCCAGCCCACACTCCGTCGGATGTGCTACTTGACCATCAAGGAGATGTCCTGCATCGCAGAGGACGTCATCATTGTCACCAGCAGGTCCTTGGGCTGTGGGCGGCTCCTTGGGTGGGCTCTGTACTTTCCTGAGGACTCCAGTGAGCACTGGGAAGGGGCCCCGAAGAGCAGACAGTGGTGCAGGTGTGCTCTTCAGGCAGGCGTGTGAGGTGTCGGGTGTCAGCTTTGCATGACGCCACGTGCTTCAGGGACAGCTGTGACAGTGTAGTCCTTGCCCGTGAGAACTGAGGTTCCGTTCTTACTTCTTCCTGCCACATTTTGGATGGTGGGATCCTGACGTGGATCTCAGGCCAACCTTGAGAGGCCCCTAGGAGGGTGCAGCGGAGGGTCACAGAGGAGACACCCTGTCCGAAATACTGTTACTGGGCCAGCCAGTGGCGTGGTGGGGAAGGCAGCTGGGTTCCACATGGCCGACTGTGGTTTCAGTCCTGGACCCAGTAGCTTGAAAAACACACCAGTGTGTGTATGCACGCCCAAAGTCCTGAGAGGAAAGTGGAGGTGGAGAGGGCCTGGCCTGTGTGTAGCATAGTGGTTAAGGGAACTGGATCCCACGTGGCTAACCCAGTTTGAGTTCTGACCCTGGTGGCCTGAAAACCTTGTCAGGCGCATGTGCCTGTGTGCCCCAAATCCTGACAGGATGGAGAAATGAAAGAACAGGAACTGTGATGTGACTGCATTCCACTGAGAAGTATGTTCTCTGTTTTTTTTTTTTTTGAGAGGTTTTTTGTCATAGGGCAAGAGCGCTCGCCAGATAGACAGAGACAGAGAGACAGAAAGCGAGAAATCACCCCCAGGGGGTGGCCACGCCGCAATCCCTTCTCCTCCACTCTCCTCTTGGGATCTTGGGCACGCACGCATACGTGCCCGGCGTGAGTTTTAAGCCACCAGGTCTGGGACTCAAACCGCGGTCGACTATGTGGGAGTCCAGTGACATAGCCATTACGCTAACTGCTGGTCCCAGGAGTACGTTCTCTTTGTCTCTCTCTCTCTTCTTCCTCTCTCTGGTGAATGCAAGTGCCCTCTGGCAATTGAAGGAGAGAGAAAAGGCAAGACAGGTCGGGGGTGAGGAGTGGTTCAGGCTGAGGAGAGAGCGCGGGCCATGGCCTGGAGAGCAGAGAGCCGGGTCTGTCGGGGCTTCTCCGTTAAGGACTTTGTTTGAGGCTGACAGTAGTCGGAAGCCACAGGAACGGTAGGGTCAGAGCAGGGGGTCTGGTCAGCTGCTGTGTGCAGTTGGGCTCAGAGGACAGGGACGGGCCCGGTAGGAGACTCGTGCAGTAACATGGGTGAGCAGGTGATGGAGCCGGGGTGGGGGTGGGGGAGCGGACAGGTACAGACTCCCTGCATGCCGACAGCCCCTTCCCCCCACAGCCTGACGAAAGACATGACCGGGAAGGAAGACAACTACCGGGGCCCGGCGGTGCGAGCCCTCTGCCAGATCACTGACGTGAGTCATGCGCTATCCGAGGCTCTTGTCCTGGTCCTTTGGGTGCTCCAGGCTGCCTTCCATCCCGCTGAGCCAGGTGGCGTGGGAGCCGTGTGCACGAGCATGTAGGAAGCTCCCTGTATCCTACTGCCGTTGCTCTTGCTGCTGAGACCTGACCGGTCTGCCTGTCCCTCTCCCCTGCTCCGCAGAGCACCATGCTGCAGGCTATTGAGCGCTACATGAAGCAGGCCATCGTGGACAAGGTGCCCAGCGTCTCCAGCTCTGCCCTGGTGTCCTCCCTGGTGTGTAGTTAGAGCTGGGATCCTTCAGGGGTGGGTGGGAACTGGAAGGAGATATCAGAGACTCATTTCACCAGGAAGGAGAAAAGTGTCTGTATCCCTGAGTCTTCAGAGTCCTACCCATCTTCTTAGTGGAGAGACCGAGGGCATTCTGGGCCCGGTGACAAACTGAAAAGGAGGAGGGCCCAGGGGACAACCAGCTCACCCCGTGGGGTGATACCCCGTTGGGTCTTGAGTCTGGGGCAGTGGGGGTGGAGAGGGGCTGCCCTGAGTCTGTCTGCAGTCTCAGGACCAGCACAGTGGTGAGACCCGGTGCGTGAGGGAAGGCGTGGCCCGCCCAGGAGGTGTGACAGAGCAGCACCTTTCTGCCTGGCCTGACGTGCCCTGTTGCCTACAGCATCTGCTGAAGTGCAGCTTTGACGTGGTCAAGCGCTGGGTTAACGAGGCTCAGGAGGCGGCATCCAGCGATAACATCATGGTCCAGGTGAGACGTGAGCGGGGACAGGCCAGGGTCTAGGGCTGGCTCCTGACCTCTTCCTGAAGGACCCTGGGTCTCCCTGCCTGTCCTTACGGTGTTGATCAGGGCCCTTGCTGGGGTAGTGCAGGAGTGAGGACTGCGGACGTCCTCCTGTCCTTGTGAGTGGGGCATGTGTCGGGACTGCACGTGCAGAGGGTCTGGGGCAGTCATCACACTGCCTGCTCCCAGTGTGGTGGCCACCACTGTGCTCATCTTGGAAAGACCCACAGGGCCCTACGCAGTCCCAGGGAGTCACGGCTGGGTCTTGCTGTCTCTTGCCTTCCAGTACCACGCGCTCGGGCTCCTGTACCACGTGCGCAAGAACGACCGGCTGGCCGTCAGTAAGATGGTCAGCAAGTTCACGCGGCACGGCCTCAAGTCGCCCTTTGCCTACTGCATGATGATCCGGGTGGCCAGCAAGCAGCTGGAGGAGGAGGACGGCAGGTAGTGCAACCCTTGCAGCCGGGGATGCCTGCTCACCTTCCCACGGTGGGCGCCTCCAGCTTCTTTCCTTCCGTGTCTTGTAGCCGGGACAGCCCGCTGTTCGACTTCATCGAGAGCTGCCTGCGTAACAAGCACGAGATGGTGGTGTACGAGGCGGCTTCCGCCATCGTCAACCTGCCAGGCTGCAGCGCCAAGGAGCTGGCCCCGGCTGTATCAGGTTTCCCAGCTCTGTCACCCGGCCTTGCGCTCGTGCCTGCGGGAACTGGGCTGGGGGGAGCAGTGCAGGGGCAGGTGGTTCAGGGTCCTTTCGCAAGGGCACTGCAGGCCGGGCTTGAATCCAGGCTCTGCCCTTCCCCGGCTGGGCCAGCCCTCCACTCCCTCGCCCCTCTGAGATGTGGAGATGCTCTCTCCACGACACAGGCCACGGCAGGCGGAAAGCACGGTGACCCGTCCTGAGTGTGGGGTGAGCCTGGCGCGTCGTGCACGCAGCTTTGGGGTCCGTTCTCTGCAGTGGCGAGGCCATCCGGGGGCCCTGAGCTGCTGTGGCCTTGCTCCCAGGGCCGGAGGCTGTGCCAGGCTGCCGGGGTGCTCAGCCTGGACTCCTAGTGGGAGACGAGAGAGTGCTCCAGGCAGGACGGAGAGCTGAGAGTGCGTGTGCCCACTTGGGTCTTCATTCATTTTGTCTGTCTGCAAGTTACTATTTTTTACTTACTTCATGTGTACTTG
Source organism: Tupaia tana (assembly GCA_026018925.1). Taxonomy (NCBI): domain Eukaryota; kingdom Metazoa; phylum Chordata; class Mammalia; order Scandentia; family Tupaiidae; genus Tupaia; species Tupaia tana. The sequence continues at coordinate 29,744,478 of JAKSZU010000025.1, forward strand.
CCAGAGAGAAAACATCTACCTGTGGGGTATGGTTATACTGGGATCCTTTCCCCTCCATTTTTCACTCCATCGGGATTTTGAGCATTTATGCACATGCCTGGTGTGTTTTTTAAGCCGCAGGGGCCCAAGCCAGGACTAATTGGCCATGTGTTACCTGGCCCCTGCCACCATGCCGTGGAGCCAGCCCAGTGTCCCTGCATTCTCACTGCATTGCCTGTCGGTCCAGGACAGTGAGAGACCTCAGTACAGTAGCCTTTGGGCCAGCAGGTGGCTTCTCCCTGGTACCTGCATCCCCCAAAAGGGATGGTGGTTAGGTGGTTAAGGTGCTGGATATCCATATGGCTAAGCGCAGTTTCAGTCCTGACCCGTAGCTTGAAAATCACGCTGGGGCGCGTGTTTGCATGCCTCAAGTGCGAGCAGGGAAAGGGGTGCAGCGTGCTCACCCCTAGGGAGTGATTTCTCCCCTCCCATCTCCGTGTCACGCGTCCACAAGCACGTACACCCCATGGCAGGAACCTAAAAGGTAGTCTTCGAAATGAGTTTTTATTAAGAAAATATAAATTTTAAACATTTATAAGAGAGGGCCGGTAGGTGGCATGATGGTTAAAGGCACTGAACTCCCACCTGGCCAACCGTGATTCAAGTTCTGGACCTGGTGGCTTCCTCTCTCACTTTCTCTGTCTCTCTCTCTCTCTTTCTCTCTGCCTCTCTGGTCAAACTGGAAAATAATAAAGTTACAATAATTCTTGAAAGAAAAAAAAAACAATTAAAAAAGTGTTAAGAGAACAAAAGCTGACTTACAAAGACAGGAGCACAGATATTCCAGAAACAGTTGCCATGTTCACTACCATGACTGAGAATGGGTCCAGCTCTAAGATCCCTGGCAGCCAAGGCACAGAAGAGGTGGCACCTGTAACTTAGCTGGGTCTTCAGGAGAGGGCGTCCCCAGCTCTCAGAGCTCAGGGACATTTCTGCTGGTCCCCATGGACATACTGGAGGGAGTGGGACTGTCAGGGCATGAGGCCTCGGGCTGCAGGTGCAGGTGGTCCAAGACCCTGGCTCCTGTGCTTACTGGCCACTGGCTTAGTGCCTGGGGCTGCTGTGCTCCTCGAGCCCTGGTCTCCTTACCTGTGGTGTGGGTTGAGAGCCGCGGCTGCCTTGTAAGGTACTAAGGACCAATAAGGCCAGCCTCTTAGCTCGGTGCCTGCCCTGCTGGCCCCCGGTCCTGACAGCAGTTGTCACGAGAACTGCTGTGCCTTCGTTGTGCTGAGTGTTGTGCCTCTGTTGGCGGCTGGGGTGGTGCTTCACCTTTGTGGGGAGAGCTGGGCAGAGGGCCTGAGTTGGAACAGGGTTATTTACCCTCATGACCGGGCCCCTCCTGGAAAAATCCCCCTGCCCCTGGGCTCCCCACTGCCAATGTGAGGGCAGCCTAGCAGGTGGTACCTGTCCCCACAGTGCTCCAGCTGTTCTGTAGCTCCCCCAAGGCCGCCCTGCGCTACGCTGCCGTCCGCACCCTTAACAAGGTAAGAGCCAGGGTGGTGAGCACGGGGCCTGGCTATGGGCTGTGGGGAGAGGTGGGCACGGGGCCTGGCTGTGGGCTGTGGGGAGAGGTGGGCACGGGGCCTGGCTGTGGGCTGTGGGGAAGGGTGGGCACGGGGCCTGGCTGTGGGCTGTGGGGAGGGGTATAGCCCTGGGCACAGCCCCTCTGCACAGCAACGTGGACTCAGCCAGAGCTGTCAGCAGGTGACTGGCGCCTGGTGTCCATCTTCCCTTCTGCACAGGTCGCCATGAAGCACCCCTCAGCGGTGACGGCCTGCAACCTGGACCTGGAAAACCTGGTCACGGACTCGAACCGCAGCATTGCCACGCTGGCCATCACCACCCTGCTCAAGACAGGCAGCGAGAGCAGCATCGACCGCCTCATGAAGCAGATCTCCTCCTTCATGTCCGAGATCTCAGATGAGTTCAAGGTGCCAACATGGCCCAGGCACCCACAGCCGGGGCGGGAGCCGGGTGCTTGTGCGCCATGTCCACCGTGTGCACCCTCCTGACGGCCAGGGCGCCGCTCGGCTCGAGGACTGGTGGCAGCTCATTGCTCTTTGGAGGCCTCCAGCCCTGTGTCCTCGCTGTGCCTTTGTGCCATGAGAACGGTAGCTTCCGGCCAGCAGGTTGTGCTTGTCGTCCGCGTGTTGAGGGAGGACTTGCTGTGTACCCTGGGGCCTTAGGAGAGGGCAGCCTCTGTGAGGCAGCTGCCTTCCTGGCAAGCCAGGGCACAGAGGTGTTGTCAGTGGCTGTCGAGTGGATGCAGGGAACCAGGTCCAGGGAGATAGAACAGACAGGAGCAAGTTTGCTGTGAACGTCTCAGAGGGCCAGCGAGGGGGCTGGTAGCCATGGGGCAAGTGCAGGTTGGAGGTCAGGTTGATGGGTCCTGTAGGGCCTTGTGGGTCATGAAGAAGTTTCAGTCCTAAGGAAGACATGGGAGAGGAGGAAATTTTTGGTGTGTCCTGGTGGTACTTCTGCAGTAGCTCGAGGGTGTAAGGGAACAGGCTGTGAAGTCCCTTGTCCCCTCCATCAGCTCCCTCCCCCACTGCCAGTGTCTCACAAGCACAGCACAGGGTCAGCTAAGACGGTACCTAGGCACAGTGCTAGATCTTACCCAGATTTCCCCAGTTACTCAAACGCGCACGTGTGCCTGTGTGAATGCATGAAGCACCATGCAGCTGGTCACGTGCAGCGTCGAAGCTGCCCCACGGTGGAGACGGCTGTCCATCACCTGCAGCTCTGCCTGGCCCAGGCTGTGCCAGTTTCTCTGATGTGTTCGTAATTGTGCTGTGGTGGCTCAGGAAGCCATGTGCACAGAGGTGTGACCAGAGCACACAGGGCCCTGGGGCTGTAGCAGGGCACGTGGACACATGGTGTGTGGGAGGCAGAGGTTACTGCCCGTGGGAGTAAGGACACAGCAAGATGTGTGTGGGGCAGCGTAGAGGCTGGCCCAGTGCAGGGCTCACGGGTTCAGGAGACGATGGTGCCTAGCCCACACACGGGAGCCGGGGAGGCGGCACCTGCAGTGGGGTGTTCTGAGGACAGCAGGCGGTTGGCAGGTTTCGGCTTAAGGGTTGGGGGTGAATGTTGTTTTTTTTTTTTTTTTAAAGAATTATTGATTGGTTGGTTGATTGGTTGGAGAGGTTTTTATTATAGGGTGCATGTGCTTGCTAGAAAGACAGAAAGCGAGGAATCACCCCCCAGGGGGGATGGCCACGCCGCAATCTCTTCTCCATTCTCCTCTCGGGATCTTGGGTGCGCACACACACACACGTGCCTGGCATGAGTTTAAGCCACTGGGTCTGGGACTTGAACCGCAGTCGACTACATGGGAGTCCAGCGACAAAGCCATTACGCCAACTGCTGGTCCCTTGATTTTAATTTTTTTAATTTGACCGAAGAGAGAGAGAGAGCAAGCTGCCAGGTCCAGGACTTGAACCATGGTCAGCTTTGTGGTAGTCCAGTGCTTTAACTACCACATCACCTGCTGGCCCCTGGCCGAGATTTCTGCTTTGTGTTGGTGGTGGTGCCACTGACAGTGGAAGGAGGGGGTCCGGTCTTGGGGGGACGAGGGGAAGGCAATGATGCAACGGTAGATGCTGCGTGTGAGCGGTCTGCAGGCAGCAGGTGGGCTTGCCTGGTAGACAGCACCAAAGAAGAGGTTGAAGTGGGAGGAGGAGAGAGGGCCCGGGATTGAGAGGGCCAAAGACAGAACACCCAGAGGCAGGCTAGAAACAGGAGCCTGAGGGGCAGGACAGGCCAGGTGGGGCGGGCTAGAAGCCTTCCAGAGGTCTGAGCAGAGGGGCTGTCTTCCGGGGACCTGGAGTCTGGCTTCCGAGCCCAGGGTGGGGCTCCTCTAACCTCGCCCCCGGGTGAAGGCCAGGGCCTGGCCTAGCCTAGGGGGACTCAGTGGCACCCAGGGAACTGAGTCACTTGAGCAGGCAGGGCTGTGGCTCACACATGTCTCTGACCAGGTGGTGGTCGTCCAGGCTATCAGTGCCCTGTGTCAGAAGTACCCGCGCAAGCACGCCGTCCTCATGAACTTCCTGTTCACCATGCTGCGGGAAGAGGTAAGTGCAGGGCCTTGGGCATGAAAGTCTCCTGGTGCATGGAGTGACCTGGCTGCAGGCTCCAAGGTGAGCCTCATGGTCAGACCTGTTCACCAGCCGGTGTCCCTGGCACCTGCAGCCCTGTAAGCTCCTGTGGACAGACCGTCAGTAATTAGTAGCTGCTGCCTTTGCAGGTAGCCCTGGGGCAGTGCTTGTGCAGCAGGAAGGCAGTCATGGAGTCCAGGGGCTGTCCTGGGGCCCAGGGGCTGTCCTAGTGCGACACAGGTCCTGCTTCTGCTCCCAGTGTCAGGTTTGGACTCGTGCCACTGGAGCTCAGAGGAGCAGTGGCAGGGCTCCACGGAGTGGGTTAGGTGCCCAGAGCAGCCTGGCCACTGCACGGTAGAGAAGGTGTTGCCCTGGCATCTTCGGAGAGAGGAAGGTTCCAGTGCTTGGTGAGCCTTTGCTGTCGGGCCTGCACACCTGCCGCCCCATGCAACGTCCGCGCTCTTCAGTCCTGATGGGCCTCGTCATTAGGCCTTGTTTTCTGCCTTTAAGAATCAGTGATTCAAGAGCCAACAGGTAGCATGGAGGTTAAGACACTGGATCCCACGTGGCCAATTGCCTGATTCGAGTCCTGGACTTGGCAGCTTGAAAATCACACTGGGTGTGTATACATGCCTCCCCAAAACCCTGAGAATGGAGGAGAAGAGATTACAGCATGACCATCACCCCTAGGAAGTTACTTCTCACTTTCCCTCTCTCTTGCTCTCCCTGGCAAGCACATGCACCCTGTAGGAAAAAGTAAAAAAAAAAAAAAAAAAAAAAAAAAAAAAAAAAAAAAAAAAATCAGTGATCTGAGACCCAGAGAGAGCAACCCGCCTGTGTAACCTGGTCAGTTAGTGTCTGATGTGGGGCAGGACCCAGGCTTTCTGGCTTCTCAGATAAAACACATTTTCACCCAGCTGTCCCGGCGACACCTGCCCTCGTTACGCCACGGCAGTCAGACTGAGACCTCGTCCCCCAGGTGCCTGTGCTGCTGCAGACGTGCCGCACAGGTGCTCAGAGCCTTGCTGTACTGGTGGGCGTCGCTGGCCAGCTGTGCAGTGGGTCCGAGCGTTCAGAGTGCCCAGAACAGCTCTGTGGGCTGTGAGCACCCCACGCACACACCACGTCTCCCTCTTCTTGAGGACAGCCTGCAGGGTCCTGGCAAGGACAGCGACCTCCGCAGACCTGAGTGGAGCTGTAACACACTAGTCTTATTGGGATCTTACAAAGTGGCTTTTTTGATCTTTTGTTGTTTTAGAGAGAGTTTTGCTAGAGGGTGTGTGTGCTCAGTGGAGAGACAGAAAAACAGTGAAAGTGAGAAATCATTGCCCCAGGGGAATAGCTGTGCTGCAGTCACCTCTCCTCTGTTCTCGGGATTCAGGGCACACATGCACATGAACCTGGCTTTTAAACCACCAGATCTGGAATGCAAACCATGGTCAGCCATGTGGGAGTCCAGCTCCTTAACCACTATGCCACTCGGCTGGCCTCAAAGTTCTCCCCCTCCCCCCGAGATTTTTGCTGTAGGGTGCATGCACTTGCTGGAGAAACAGAGAGACAAAGCGAGAAATGGCTACACCACATTCCCTTCTCTGTTCTCTTAGGGCTTGGGGCACATACGCTCGTGTGCCTGATGTGTTTTAAGCCACTGGATCTGGGACTCGAACCGCGGTCAGCCGCATGGGAGTCTAGCACCTTAACCACTACATCGACTGCTGGCTCAGAGTTACTATTTTTAAAGTTTTGCCGGAGGCAGTGTGTACTCACAGTCCCTTCTCTGTCTCCCTTGCACCCAGTGTGTTTTGCAAACTGTGGGCTTAGAGCTCAAGCACAGAGGGAACCACTTGGGGTCCAGGTGCCTCACCCACCCGGCCACTGGCTGGCCTGGACTGTATGATGTTTTAACTGTTTTGACTTCGTAGCCAGCAGTTAAAAGTCAGGAAGTTTTATAAATTAGAAACCCACCACCATGGAGTTCATGTTTCTCTCGAAAAGCTTCGTATCAGACTGAGTAGGGACTCCCCTCAGAGGGCAGGCACCACGGCGCCCTGCTCTGTCGGCAGGGCAGACTCACCTGGACTCGGACTGCCGCACCGGCCTTGCAGTGAGCCGTGCGGCATCAGCCCGGCCGTTACCATGGGACTGCTCTGAGGTCCCTGCACACTGCCATGCCCCACACGCTCCCGTGTCCCCTGCACATTGTCACTGCCATCATCCACCTCCAGGACTTGATCGCAGAACTGGAACTCCATCCCCACAGCCCCAGAGCACCACTCTCTCATCCTGCCTGTGGGTCTTACTGCTCCAGACCAGTCATGGCAGTGGGTCGTACCTGACCAGTCCTCCTGTGCCTGGCATGTCTCACTCGGCAGTGTCCCGTGGCAGTGGGCTCATACATGGCTGGCCCCCTGAGCCTGGCGTGTCTGACTAGGCAGTGTCCTCTGCGTTCATCCCTGTTGTAGCTTGCTCAGCATTCCCTTTTGGAGCTGGGTGTATGTAGAGACCACATTTTGGCCCACTCCCCTGTGGGTAGACACTGGGGCTGCTTCCAGGTTTTCGCTGCTGTGAATGACGCTGCCTTGGAAGGTACAGGTTACTGCTCAGTCCCCTGCATTCAGCTCTTGCTCTCACTCATGTGGGTACATGGAATGCTGGATTGTAGAGTTCTGTGTTGAATTTTTGAAGAAGCACCATACTTTTTCCTCGTGGCTAAGTCACCCATGTTATCACCCGTTTTACCTTTTTACCTCATTTTTTCTTGTTTCTGCCAGAGGGCACATGCACTCATCAAGGTCCGGGAGAGGAGGGGTGGGAGGCAGAGCGCCTCCTGGTGGAGCAAGACCACACTGCATGCCCTTCTCTTCCGTGTCTTCACCCTGTCAAGATGTAGGGCATACGTGCACACGTCAAGCCCCTGGGGCTGGGATTTGAACCCCAGTTGTCCAGCTCCTGTAACTACTAGGCCATGGGCCAGCCCTGCCTTTTGTCTCATCACAGCTGGAAAGAAAAGTAGGCTATAAAATGTCCCATGAAGCCATCTGCTGTCAGAGCAGTGAGGCCTCAGCTGGAGCCTCCTGTCTGGCGGGGAGGAGGGCCGTGTGTCGGCCATGTCCCTGGCTGTACGCCTTGCCCCCTTCTGAGGGGGGAGACTCCTTGCTTAGCTGGCCTCCCCACAGGGTGGCTTCGAGTACAAGCGTGCCATTGTGGACTGCATCATCAGTATTATCGAGGAGAACTCGGACAGCAAGGAGACGGGGCTGTCCCACCTGTGTGAGTTCATCGAGGACTGCGAGTTCACAGTGCTGGCCACACGCATCCTGCACCTCCTCGGCCAGGAGGGGCCCAAGACCAACAACCCCTCTAAGTACATCCGCTTCATCTACAACCGTGTGGTTCTGGAGCACGAGGAGGTCCGTGCAGGTGCGTCTGAGCCGGCGCGGCCTGGCTGTCCCAGCACAGGGACCTGGGCCCCAGTGGGGTGTGCTCACGAGGTCCTGCCTCCAGCTGTTCGCGTGCTATCACTGAAGGACACTGAAATGCCCTCTATGTGTCACTATGGCTTGGTGTTCAGGTTTTTACTTTATTGTAGAGAGACTTGCTATAGGCATGTGTACTCACGGGTGAGACAGAGGAAGTGAGAAATCACCCCCGGGGAGTATGGCCGTTGCATGGGAACGGTGCCTTAACTACTACGCCACGTGCCGGGGCCCTGTTCTGTGTGTTTTTAGTAACAGCTCCATAAAGTGCCTTTCTCTGTAATAATTCAGTGAGCAACCACACTATTCTGCCTTTTTTTTTTTTTTTTTTTTCTTTTTTTTTTTTTTTTTTGTATAAGGCCAGTGCACTTGCCAAAAACAGTTCAAGAAAGAAGAGAAGGGAAAGAACCTCCCCGGGGGGAATAAGCATGCTGCAGTCCCCTCTACGCTTTGCTCTGGATTTCTGACCTTGCACATGTGTACCTGGCATCTTTTTCCTGCCTACGGTTCTGGGACTTGAACCACACAGTTGGTCACGTGGGATCCACCTGCCTTAACCTCTATGCCCTCTGCTGGCCTCACTTTTTTTTTTTTAATTGCTGTAGGTCCTGTGTACTCACTCGAGAGTGGGAGGAGAAAACGCCCCTCAGTGGGTGGCCAGCTGTAATCCCTTCTCCGTTTTCCCCTGTCAGGACATGCATGTTTCAGACCCCAGGGCCTAGATTTGAACTGCAGTCAGCCATGTGGGAGCTGGCTCCCTTGACCCCTGGGTTACAGGGCCAGCTCACTGTATTTCTCAGCTCTGCTCTCTTCATGTTTTCCTGGATAGATTCTCTTTTTTGAGGAATCGGTGTGCATCAAGAAACATTTGTGTCCTCGTGTTAATGGAAGGGTTAGCTGTGGGTTGAGGCCGTTGAGCAGAGCAGAGCAGAGGGGCCCACTGTGGCTAACCTCTGTGACCTCACAGTCATTAGCGAATAGCTTCTGGGACCCCAGGAGCCCTGGCCCCTTTGGGGTTTGGTCCCTTATCCCCTGATTAGACAAGGGAGTCGGACCCGGCTGGCGCCAAGGCCCACTGAAGCCGCTCATTGTGCTGATGGTGACCTTGGGCCTCCTGGCCCAAGACCTCTAGTCTCTGGGGCTCTGCTGCTTGAAGACCCACTCCGCGCACTGGAAGGGGCCACACAGCGAGTGGGCAGGTCACCAGGTGTGCCCTGCTTCTCCATTACAGGCGCTGTGAGTGCACTGGCCAAGTTTGGAGCCCAGAACGAGGAGATGCTGCCCAGCATCTTGGTGCTGCTGCGGAGGTGCGTGCAAGTGAGGCCTGTCTTGTCCCAGGGCTCCCGCCAGGGGCACCCACTGTTGCTGACCGGGCAGGGGGAGTCCAGAGCTGCCCGTCGTAGGGAGGGTGCATCAGGAGGTTAGGGCTAAACCTGTGGGTAGCTTTTTCACAGTAGCTCTTTCCATGGACTTTCTGACGGTCCCTTGTAGGAAGCACAGAAGTTCATGAAAACTGATCATGTGAAATTCCACCACCCAGACATGGCCATCATTAACACGCCCATTTTAAAGAGCGGCTTCGTTGGCCAGTAATTGGCAGGTTGTGCATGTCACCTGCTGAGAGCAGATAGCCCCACAGCGTGAAGCCACCACCGCAGTCCAGTCGGCCTCTGGCACCCCGGAAAGGGTCCCGTGCCCGTTGCAGTCCTCGCCCAGCCGTCTCTGGCCCAGCCCACTGGGCTACGTGTCCTGTCTGGAGTTGGCTCTGCCAGTCAGGTGTGCCGGTGCTGACCCTGCGGCACCGGGCCTTGGGATGAGGCTTCACGTGTCCTGGAGCGCCTCAGTGCTGTACCGCCTGCCTATGCTACGCCCTTTTGTTTTAGGTTTTTGCCATAGAACAGGTGTACTCGCCAGAGAGAGGGAAAGTGAGAAATCACCCCAGGGGGATGGCCATGCCGTAGTCCCTCCTCCTCCATCCTCTTAGGATTTTGGGCACGCATTCTCACGTGCCTGACGTGATTTTCAAGCCTCTGGGTCTAGGACTCGAGCTGCAGTTATGTGGGAGTCCAGAGCCTTAGCCTCCACGCCTCCTGCTGGCCATTATTTCCAAGTTTATTTTACTTACCAAAGAGCGTGCCTGTGTGAGAAGGGAAGAGGGAGGCCTACGTGCTGGCACCCTCAGCAGTGTCTCCCTGTGCCCTGATTCCCAGCCCAGGGTCTTGGGCACGTGCGTGGCCGGGTGCTTACAGCTCCGCAGTTGAGTGTGCCGCTAAGCCGCCGAGGCTGGGCCCTCTGCATTTGGATCCTTCATCTGAGAGGCACCGGGTGCCTTTCCTGCAGACTGAGCTCTCAGAGCCAGACCTGCTCCCCACCCCCGCTGAGGTAGCCCTGCAGGGTCCCTCCTGCCACTCCTCCGGGGCCCCATTGGAGCCTTTGTGTCCGGGCTGCAGGTGCGTGATGGACGATGACAACGAGGTCAGGGACCGAGCCACCTTCTACCTGAGCGTGCTGGAGCAGAGGCAGAAGGCCCTGCACGCAGGCTACATCCTCAACGGTGAGCCTCCTCGCCATCTCCCACAGGCTCTTGCTGGTGCTGTGGCTTCTCACCTCCCTGGAGGGGAGACAGGCCAGACAGTGTCGACGTCTCTGCCCTCGGGAGGGCTTCCACTCACAGAGCTGTGCCCTGGCAAGTCGCTCCGTCGTCTCATTCTGCCCAGAGGGTGTGGATGGGGAAGCAGAGGCTCAGCGAGGTCGTCCCAGCAGATTCATTGTTGGGCTCAGGCTGCCGTGGGTTCCTGGCCTGGGTCCCAGCATGGCTCCTGGAGTGACTGCTTTTCCTCCAACCTAGGTCTGACTGTGTCCATCCCTGGCCTGGAGAGGGCGCTGCAGCAGTATACTCTAGAACCTTCAGAAAAGCCCTTTGACCTCAAGTCTGTGCCCCTGGCCACCGCGCCTGTGGCAGAGCAGAGACCAGGTAACCCCGGTTCCTCCCAGAGGTCTGGGCTCCAGCCCGCTGAGGGCCTGCATGGCTGCAAGCCTCCAGCCCACCAACATGGGAGGGACTGGCCAGTGGGGAGGACTCTTTGCACTCCTGGCTCCAGGACAGAGATCTCTCAGGTGCTGAACTGCCGTGTGCGAAGGTTGGATTTATGGTCCTGCGTGATGGCGCTGGGGCCAACACTGCCTTCCAGGGTGGAGCTGTTGGTCACCGGGTCTGACCCCACGCCTTTGCCTCTGCAGAGAACACACCCGTTGCAGCAGCCAGGCAGCCTGAGAAGGTGGCCACCACCCGGCAGGAGATCTTCCAGGGTGAGTGGTGGTGCTGGGCAGAGGGCACCTGGGACTGGGCCACTGGCTCGGGTTATGCAGAAGGGCTGGTACTTGCTGGGTCGCGGCGACTGCCCCACGCCTACTGCAGTAGTCCCCAGACCGCAGTTACCACGGCCAGTCTGCATCTGAAAACGTGGTCCATGTACCACCTGGGGCAGGCCCGCCCTTTGGCCCAGCGTATGCACACCACACACAGGGCTTCTGTCCTTGTACCTCTCCGGATTCTCAGGCTGGAAATGTAGTACAGAGAGGGCTTGGCTTTGGGCACCTGCTGTGGGCCTTGGGGTGTACCCACAGCTAAGGGGGGTCAGGTGGAGGTCCCTGGGTCCCCCGGTATCTGGGGAGGGGCTGCCATGCACCTCTGGAGCCTAGGCCACTTCAGGGTGTCTGAGTGCACTCTGCTGCTTGCTGAATCCCACGTGTCAGTCCACAGTCGCGCAGGCTCGGTGTGCACACCCACCCGTCCATGCCTCTGGCCTGACTTTTTTTTTTTTTGGAGAGGTTTTTTTTGCTATAGGGCGCGTGCACTCGCCAGACAGAGAGAGACATAGAGACAGAAAGCGAGAAATCACCCCCCAGGGGGGATGGTCACGCCGCAATCCCTTCTCCTCCATTCTCCTCTCGGGATCTTGGGCACGCACGCACACGCGCCCGGCGTGAGTTCTAAGCCACTGGGTCCGGGACGCGAACCGCGGTCGACTACGTGGGAGTCCAGCGACATAGCCATTATGCTAACTGCTGGTTCCCTAGCCTGGCTTTTTTAAAAAATCACTTACTTTATTCTATCTATTATTATTATTATTTTTGTAACTTGCTATAGGGCATGTGTGCTCGCCAGAGATGGGAGGAATGAGAAGGCAAGCTGCCAGGTCTGGGACTCGAACTATGGTTGGCTCTGTGGGAGTCCAGCACCTTAACCCCCACACCACCTGATGGCCTCCCAGCCTTGCATCTTGAGGGGAAAGGCTGTACTTCTAGTTTTCTGCCAAGGTCTACGTGGAGGTCTAGCATGGACTCCCCTCCTGTGGGAAGCCTACGCCCTGCTTCCTGAACTTGCTGCTCCTACCTGCTCTCCTCTGCCTTGTCCGTCTTCTCTTTATTCGTGAGAGAGCTGTTTGCATGGACATGAGAGAGAAGAGAGCCAGCAGATGGTGTGGGCATTAAGGTGCTGGATTCCGCATGGCTAACTGCGCGGTTCACGTCCTGGACCAGTGGCTTGAAAAGTCACTGGGCAGGACCAGCAGATGGCGTAATGGTTATGTCACTGGACTTCCACATAGTCAACAGCGGTTCGAGTCCTAGACCCATCCACTTAAAACTCACTCTGGACGCGTGTGGATGCATGCCCAAGATCCCTAGAGGAGAATGAAGGAAAGGGGATTGCGGCATGGCCTTCCCCTCCGGGGGGTGATTTCTTGCTTCCTGTCTGTCTGTCGCTCCGGTGAGTGCACACTCCAGATAGCAAAAATCTCTCTTAAAAAAATATACAAGTCACACTGGGCACATGCTCACGTGTGTCCAGAGCCCCGCGAGGAGAAGGAGGCCTGGCTGCCCCCTCGCAGTCCTGAGCGTGCTGGGCTTCTTGGTGTCCGCAGCAGCCTGCCTACCCCCGTCCAGGGCTCCAGCCGCCGTGAGCTGGGTCCCCCTCCCCACCCCGTCTCTGAGCCGTGCCTGGCGACATGGTACTACCCGAGCTCAGAGTAGACTCCCAAGCTGCCTGGGACCCCCAGCTGGAGGCTCTCTGTCCTTGTCAGAGGAAGGCTGTGCTCGCTAGGACAGGGCGGGGGGAAGCACCCTGTGGCCGCGCTGCAGCCCCCCATGTGCCCACCCCGTCAGGATGTGGGGCACACACTCAGCGTGCTTTTCAAGCTGTTGAGACAGCGTTCGTGGCTGCTCATGTAGGGTCTGGCTCCTGTAACCATAAGGCCAGCCCCCAAACCACAGCTTTGTGCCCCGTGTCAGTGGCTGTTGCTGTGTGACACATACCCACACTTGCGGTGGCTGGTCACAGTGCATTGTCACCTGTGGTTCTAGATCAGAGGTCCCACATGGGTTTGCTGTGTAGGCAGTGCTGAGCTCCCTCCAGCTTCTAGAGGTGACCAGTATTCCTTGGTCCACTGCCCCCTCCGTCTTCAAAGCCGGTGGTGTGAGCCTCTGAATCTCACCTGCTCTGCCCTCTGTCTCTTAAAGACCCTCATGTCCCCTGGGCCACCCAGACAGCGCAGGCTGATTTTGCATCTCAAGGTCTGAGCTTCATCACATCTGTTCAGTGTGAGCTTACCACGGAAGGGACACGGCCACAGGTTCTGGGATTAGCTTCCTACGCTGTGCAGAAGGGTTTCAGTTCCATTAGTTTTTCCAAACCCTAACACACGTCAATCTCACGCCGGGTTCCAGGACCTTTGCCAGGTGCGGACATGTGTGCCTCCCTTGACTTCACAGCGACCCCGGAGCAAGGTTACAGTGTGTGTACCGACGAGCATCGGTGTGCAGAGGCACGGACTGCTGGCTGCTGGCTCAGTCCCGGCAGCATCCGGACCAAAGAGGGAGCCCACCATCGGAGAGCACCCTGGTGGCTAGTGGCCATGTTCGTCCATGTGCCCTATGGCAAAGCTTTAAAGAAACCCTTGCTGGACCTCTGAAATTGAGGGAGGCTCAGATGGGGTTAGTCTGGGACAGTGAGGCCTTGTCACATAGGTGCTTCTGAGGTCTGTGTTTGTTTTTTTTTTTTGTTTTTTTTTTTTTGAGAGGATTTTGTGCTACAGGGCGCGTACGCTCACCAGAAAGACAAGAGAGACAGAAAGCAAAAAATCACTCCCCAGGGGAGATGGCCACGCTGCAATCCCTTCTCCTCCATTCTCTTCTCGGGATCTTGGGCACACACGCACATGCGCCTGCGTGAGTTTAAGCCACCGGGTCTGGGACTCGAACCACAGTCGACTACGTGGAACTCCAGCGACATAGCCATTATGCCAACTGCTGGTCCCACCTCCAAGGTCTTTCAAAGGATGGGGGTGGGGAGAATGTTCCTGGGGCGTACACATGACCATCGGGAGGTGTCATGCACAGGTGTGTTCGGGGGAGCGAGCAGCCAGCGCGGAAGGCGGAGAGCAGTGAGCGTTTCCTGGTCTAGGGATCAGGAAGCTAATGGATGTGTTCTGTGGGTTCCAGAGCAGTTGGCGGCAGTGCCGGAGTTCTGTGGGCTGGGGCCCCTCTTCAAGTCCTCACCTGAGCCTGTGGCCCTCACTGAGTCAGAGACGGAGTACGTCATCCACTGCACCAAACACACCTTCACTGACCACATGGTCTTCCAGGTGAGCAGGCGTGTGTCAGGGCATGGCCCCGGGTCTCAGGAGTCCAGTCGTGAGTCGGTGGGGAGCCTGTCGATGATAGGGTCCGTCACCAGCAGGAGTGTCTCTGGTACCTTTCTGGCTCCTGGGTTAGCACAGAGACAGGGAGTCTGGATGAGGCAGGACCTGCCCGCTCTCCCCCACAGCACCACTCAGACCTCAGGCAGGTCTAAGCTTCCTCTCCTTCCCGGTCCAGTTTGACTGCACAAACACACTCAATGACCAGACCCTGGAGAACGTCACAGTGCAGATGGAGCCCACAGAGGCCTACGAGGTGCTCTGCTGTGTGCCTGCCCGGAGCCTGCCCTACAACCAGCCTGGGACCTGCTACACATTGGTGGCCCTGCCCAAGGATGACCCCACAGCTGGTGAGTCCTCCAGATACTACCCTGGCCTCGCAAGGGCACCTGGGCCAGCCTCTGTTAGTGCCTCAGCGCCCTGATTTCCATCCTGAGAACAGAAACGGCAACACTGACAGCACTTCCCTTGCATTGTCTTGCTTCATCCTTGGAGCAAACCTGGGGACAAGCACTGCCATCTTTGTTCGTAGATGAGGAAACTGAGACTCGGGTGCAGAGACTTACCCATGTTCACATGACTCAGAACCCGGGTCTTGTCCTCAGAACGCTCAGAGAGGCACATACACTCAGGCGTCCTGAATCTGCCTCTCCCAGCAAAACCAGCAGCTGCATTTACCAGCCCTTGGAGTGGCCGTGGCTGTTAGTGGACGCAGTTGCTCTGCACCACCTCACTGTGTTCTGTCTGCCCTGTGGACGTGGGACTTGCCTCTGGTCCTCTAAGGTGGCGTCTATCCAGCCTCTTGCGGTGGGGTGGTGTTGCTGCTACCGAACCTGTAGCTGAGGTCTAGAGTGGGCGGGGGCCACCCACCTGATGAGGAGCGTGTCCCCGTGGACCAGGGCGTCCTGACCACAGCCTTCCCTCTGCACAGTGGCCTGCACTTTCAGCTGCATGATGAAGTTCACTGTCAAGGACTGCGACCCCACCACCGGGGAGACCGAGGAGGAAGGCTACGAGGATGAGTACGTGGTAAGAGCCAGAGCCAGAGCTCAGGGCGGCGCCCAGCCCTGCCCCGCCCCGCCCAGAGTGAGCAGCCAGACCGGACCTGCTCGCCTCGGGTTCACAGCCACCCTCCAGGGAGCTTCGGGTTCAGTGTATTTCTTTCCTCCATGAGTGAGCGTCCCTAGCAGGCTGACGCCGTGACCCACCACCTTCGGCTCGGCCCGGATCATGGGCACATGTGGGCCAGCCGCAGAGTGTCCCGCTTTACTGCTGCACCACTCTCGGCCCTAAAAGGTTCTTGACAAAAACGCACATGTGGCCTCCCACGGCCCGGTGGTCACAGGGCCCGGGTCCCACCTGGCTAACTGCATGAGCCTCCTGAGACACCAGGTGCATGTGTGTGTCTCACCCAGCGGGTGGGGAGGCAGGAGGCTGAGGCCTTGGCCAGTCTTTCTTCCTTTGTGTCTCTAGCAAACGCAATACACCGTCAACAACTTAAGACAAAAGTGTGTGAAAAGGAAACATGAGAAATACATAATCTTATTTTTTTTATTTTTTTATTTTTAGTTTTTTTTGTGGAGAGGTTTTTTCGCTATAGGGCGCGTGCGCTCGCCAGACAGACAGAGAGAGACATAGAGACAGAAAGTGAGAAATCACCCCCCAGGGGGGATGGTCACGCCGCAATCCCTTTTCCTCCATTCTCCTCTCGGGATCTTGGGCACGCACGCACATGTGCCTGGCGTGAGTTTTAAGCCACCGGGTCTGAGATGCGAACTGCGGTCAACTACGTGGGAGTCCAGCGACATAGCCATTATGCTAACTGCTGGTCCAGAGAAATACATAATCTTTGGGAGTTATTTTTCTGGCAGGGTCATTCCACACAGACCTTACTGTTTTCACTTAAAACCATAATGTAAGCATTTTCATGTTCCTTTACAAAGACTTTGTAAGTATAATTTTCAGTCACTTTTCTTAAGTTTTATTTAGTTTCATTTATTGTTATTATTATTTAATTTGCTATAGGACATGTGCACTCACCAGAGAAAGACACACACAGAAAGAGAAAATGAGAAAGCAAGCTGCCAGGTTCAGGACTCAAACCGTGGTCAGCCATGTGAGAGTCCAGCTCCCTAATTACCAGACCACCTGTTGGCCCCTCAGTGGCTTAACAACACTGGGTTGTTTGAATATTGTCATTACTTAACCGACCTTCCATTCCTTTAACATTGAGCATTTGTTTTTTGTTTTTGTTTGTTTTTTCGTTTTTCTTTTTTTTTTTTTTTTAGAGGTTTTTGCTATAGGGCGCGTGTGCTCACCAGACAGACAGAGACAGACAAAAGCAAGAAATCACCCCCCAGGGGGGATGGCCACGCCACAGTCCCTTTTCCTCCATTCTCCTCTCGGGATCTTGGGCACGCATGCACACACGACCGGCGTGAGTTTTAAGCCACCGGGTCCAGGACGCGAACTGCGGTCGACTACATGGGAGTCCAGCGACATAGCCATTACACTAACTGCTGGTCCCAACATTGAGCATTTGTGATTCCTAGTTCCCCTATTTATAATGCTGGGTAAACACTCCTCTGGGGCCCGGCCTGTCGATGCAGTGTGTAGTGAACTAGGCTAGAAGCCACGTGGCCCATGGCTGCTCAGCTTCCCAGTCGGCCTGAGTTGTGGCAGGTGTGCACACGAGGGCCTGAGACCTGGGGAGCTGGAGGACCGAGGGCAGAGGGCAGGGGTTCGTGGTGTGACCAGACCCTGCCAAGGGTGCACACATACAGGCTCTTTACCAAAAGCAAAAACAAGAAAAATCCTGCATTTCAGGGTCTCCTTAGGGTAGAGTCCTTAGGAGAACAATTGAATCGAAGGGTAGGCACGACTTTAAGGCTCTGCTCCCTGTTGTCAGATTGTTCTCTAGGTAAGCTGGGCCCGCAGGTAGCCCAGGTGCATTGCTCTGGGCAGTCTGTCGTACTGCAACACCCCTCCAAATCCCCTCTGAGCTTGGACAGAGCCAGGCATCGGGTCCTTCAGGCTTTGACTGTGGGACAGTGTCCCAGTGCTGTCCAAGTGCAGACGCTCAGCCCGGGGTGGCAGCTGTTGAAGGGACAGTTACCAAGTGTCATCCTGGAGCCACAGTCAAAGATGGACCTTCCTGAGGCAAAAGGCCCGGTGAAGCTGAAGGAGCTTTGTCTGCATCTGCTGCCATTCTGAGGCAGGAACCGGCCCTTACACTTCCCTCATCCACAGAGCAGGGTCTGTAAGAGCTGCTGGGAGGATGGTGGGGACCTGCAGGCAGACCCAGGCAGTACAGGGCGCGGGTCCTGCTCAGGGAAGACACAGCTAATGTGGACACGGGGTTCCATACGTGTCAGGCTAAGACACACTGGGCTGGGAGCACGAGCTGCTGACTCGGGAATGGCTGCTACTCTCGAGGATCCCTGAGAGTGACAGTTGCAGGGCTGGGCTCGAGCGATCCCTTGTGGCAGGCCCTCCGCGCTGACTCCAGGCTGGGAGAGGTATGATCTGCTGACCATTCTAGCAGGAGCGAGATGAGAGTGGACAGACCCTGGGGTCAGGGTGTTGTCACCAAGGGCACACTGCTCAGCTGTGAGCACCTGGTGAGCACTCTGAACAAGTCACAGGAAGGGGTGTGTGGGCAAGTCTGGCAGGGGCTCCCCAGGGTCGGAGCCTGACCTCTGCCTACCTCTCTCTAGCTAGAAGACCTGGAAGTCACTGTAGCTGATCACATCCAGAAGGTCATGAAAGTGAACTTCGAAGCGGCTTGGGATGAAGTAGGGGATGAGTTTGAGAAGGAGGAAACATTCACCTTGTCAACCATCAAGACGCTTGAAGGTGAAATCCTGGCGGTGCCCTCTCCGGCCGGCTGGCCCTCCCAGGCCCCTGTACTGTTGCTCCGCTCCTTCCCTCCCCTAGGAACCTAGCCCACAGCTAGAGCACAAGCCGGGTGTCACTTCACACAGGCCCTGCGAGTGCGAGGAAGGGGGGCGGGTTGTGTGGCGGGACGACCCTGTGCGTTCTCCCTGCAGAGGCAGTGGGCAACATCGTGAAGTTCTTGGGGATGCACCCCTGTGAGAGGTCAGACAAAGTGCCGGACAGCAAGAACACCCACACCTTGCTCCTGGCAGGTAACAGCATCCCGGTGGGCGAGCTTGGGTGGGGGACCCTGGGAGCAGAGAGTCAGAAGCCACATGGCCTGTGCAACTGGCCACAAGCTGAGCTGCAGTGCTGGGTGCCACACGGCTGCCCATGGGTTTAGATGTCCAGGTTTGCCTGAGAACATTGGGCGTGTGCCCAGGGTCTTGATGGCACCCTCTCAGGGGCCCTCTGTCCCCTCTCTCGTGCACACACGTGCTCCGTGTCATGGATAATGAGAGAGGGCTTGTAGCTGACATCACATACACACGAAGAACAATGCACAGACGGTGCTATATCTGGGGGCCAGGCAGGTGGCACAGTCATTAAGACATGGTTTGAGTCCCGGATCCGGCAGCTTAAGAGAGACGTGTGCACCAAAGTCCCAAGAATGGAGAAGGGATTGCAGCATGCCCATCCCCCTGAGAAGAGAATGCTTTTTCTCTCTCTCTCTGGCAAGCACATATGCTTAAAGTGTCAAAAAAAAAAAAAAAAAAAAAACTGTGAGCTGCTCGAGCTTAACCTGGGGACAAAATGCATGTGTCCAGGTGCAGTCAGCTCTTAAAGCCAGGGCGCGGACCCTGGGGTTCATTAGACTGCATCTTTTTCCTTTTTCTAAAGTTTTTGCTGCAGGGAGTGTGTGCTTGCCAGAGAGCAACAGGAAGAAAGTAAGGACTCCCCCTGACTGGGGGAGTGGCCATGCTGCAGTCCCTGCTCCAGTCTCCGGGTTTGGGGCACGCACGCATGCACTTTCAGCGAGATTCTCAGCTGCTGGGTCCAGGACTCAGCCATGCAGCCAGGCGTCTGGGATCCAGCGCCCTAACCTCCAGGCTACCTGCTGGCCCTCATGAGGCTGTCCTTAGTGACCTGCCCTGACACGGGGAGGTACTATTGATGACCCTAACCACACAAGGAAGTGGGGTCTTCAGCCGAGTGTTTATAAACAGTCTTGGGCGCGTGCTCTCCTCCACTGCCCCACTCACAGCTGGTGTCCTCAGCACACCGTTTCAGTCCCCTGGGTCTCGCACACTCCGCCCTGTGGTTTCTTGGTGGGGCCGCCCCTTCATCTGCTGTCAGCCAGCTCAGCCCGAGTCCTCAGGTCAACTGCCTTGAGCTTGACCGAACCTGGAATGTGGCTGCTAGCGTTCCCCTCCCTGAGGACAAGCTCACAGAGGCATGGGGGCTCCACGGCCTCACCTGTCTACACAGTCTCCCACGCGTCCACACGGTGGGTGCTTCGCTGGGCCCCTGCAGCCCTCCTCCCACCCCCGCCCTTCCCTCCTAGGTGTGTTCCGGGGTGGTCACGACGTCCTGGTGCGCTCTCGCCTGCTGCTTTTGGACACGGTGACAATGCAAGTGACAGCCAGAAGTTCGGAGGAGCTGCCAGTAGATGTCATCTTGGCGTCTGTGGGCTGAGGCCAGCCTGCAGGGCCCTGCCCCTCGGCCTCCCCCACGCTAGGCGGAAGTCAGACTCCTGGACCCGAAACCCTTCCCAAGCCTCTGTACACAAAAGCAGTTAGGAATCATGGAGGACATTTTTTAATCCAAGCCCCGTCCCCAGTCAGGACTGCTGGGGTAACTTTTGTAGTGGGGAGGATTTTAGCCTGTTCTGTCCTCGGAAAAGGACGGTGACTGACCTTCGCGCCGTCTCTTGGATTTAACCCCAAAGAAACCGTGTTATCCCTGTAATAAATCAGCATGTATTTATCGAATGCCCCGTCGTCTGGATGCACTCGGAGCTTGCACCGTTCCCTGGCAGCCACCACGGCTGGCTGCTGTGTCGCAGCGAGGCAGGGGCGGCCCGGGGTCTGATGGAGTCTGCCGTCGGGGGCGCGGCCCAGGGCCAAGGGAGCGGCTGTACCCTGGGACCGCGTGTGCCCCAAAGCCTCTGGTCGGGTCTCCCACGGGCTCGGTGGCCCAGGGTCCCCTCGTGAGAGCCGCATGCCACTCAGCGGGGCGGGGCTGGCAGTGAGCGCGGCGCTCCCGCCCTCCGCGCCGCCGGGGACGGGTCGGCAGGGGGCGGGGCGGGGCCTCCGGGGGGCGGGCTGCGGCCCGGGGGAGGGCGGGGTCTGCAGTGGGCGGGGCCTGCGGGCTGCGGCCCGGGGAGAAGCAGAGCGGCGGGGCGGGGCCTCCGGTGGGCGGGCTGCGGCCCGGGGGAGGGCGGGGTCTGCAGTGGGCGGGGCCTGCGGGCTGCGGCCCGGGGAGAAGCAGAGCGGCGGGGCGGGGCCTCCGGTGGGCGGGCTGCGGCCCGGGGGAGGGCGGGGTCTGCAGTGGGCGGGGCCTGCGGGCTGCGGCCCGGGGAGGAGCAGAGCGGCGGGGCGGGGCCTCCGGTGGGCGGGCTGCGGCCCGGGGGAGGGCGGGGTCTGCAGTGGGCGGGGCCTGCGGGCTGCGGCCCGGGGAGGAGCGGAGCGGCGGAGAGTGGCGGAAGAGAACCTTCGGGCCGACCCGACCGAAGGTAGCGCGGGCGGCGGGGTGAGGGAGGACGCGGGGCCGGGGGCCCGGAGGACGCGGGCGGCTGCTCGCGGAGGCCGAGCCCTCTGGGGTCCGGGTTGGGCCTGGCGGGAGGGAGGACGAGGCGTGGGGCGCCGAGGTCCCCCGAGGAGCCGCGTCGTCGCCCTTCCTGGCCGAGGCCGGGCAGGCAGTGCTGTGCGGGGTGACCGCGGTCCCTCGGGCTCCCGCAGGCGCGGCCGAGGATGTGCGGGAGGACGTCCTGCCACCTGCCCCCCGACGCTCTGGCCAGAGCCTGCGCCTACCGCGATCGACGGGGCCAGCAGCGGCTGCCCGCCTGGAGGGACCCCGGCCGGTACCGCCCCTCCTACAACCAGGGCCCGCGCTCCGTCGGCCCCGTGCTGCTGTCTCGGCTGCACCTGGACAAGGTAAAGCGCCTCCCGGCGACGGGGTGGTTGTGGGGTTGCTTCTTTAGGATTCTGCGGTATGGCCCAGGAAGGGACAGGGAGAGCTCGCTGCCCTGGAGATGGCCACTCCGCAGCCTCTTCTCCCCCTGCGTGATTTTCAGGCTCCGGGGTCTGGGTCTCATACTCGCATCGCCCGTGTGGGAGTCCTGCACCTGGTGGCCCTTCAATGTGTTGAGAATGGTGATTATCTCCTTCCTGGGTTTTACTCTATTTGATCCATGGTGCTGAAATCACTTTATAAAGTTGATTGTACCTCGGTGCATGCTTATTCCAACTTTTGTGATAATATGGTCATCAAAAAGGGTTTATTTGGGGCAGCAGGTGGTGGGGTGGACTCCCACGTGGCTGACGATGGTTCGAGTCCCAGATCTGGTGACTTGCTTTCTCTCTCTCTCTCTCTCATCAAATTAAATAAGTGAAATAAATAAAATTTTAAAAGTTAAATAGAAAAGAATTATAAAAAAAAAAAGGACTTATTTTGGGACTAGCAGGTGGCGTGGTGGTTGAGGCACTAGACTCCCACTTGGCCAACCTTGGTTCGAGTCTCGGACTTGGTGGCTAGCTTTCTCACTTTCCTCTCTTTTTCTTTCTCTTGCTGGTAAAATTTAAGGTAAATGAATAAATAAGTTAAAAAACAAATGAATAATTATTAAAATAAATAAATTTAGAAACTTTTAAAAGGACTCATTTCTGCATTACAGGGATCATGTTATTGAAGTAAATATAACGAGGTAACTGTGACCTTTTTGGTTGAATGAAGCCATTTATGTGAAATAATTTGTTCCTGAGTCATTTTTTGTTTATTTCATTCAGAATAGCACACATGCAGGAGAGGCCAGAGCCCCCGGACAGTGGCTGTCACGCACAGTCCCCTCTTCCCAGCCCTCCAGGCTGTCGAGGTCTTGGGCACCTGTAGCTCAGTCAGCCGTGTAGCTCCCACCAGTCCAACTCAGTACACTGGGCCGCACACCAGGCCTGGCCCCTGGGTCACCCTTAGGGGATGAATTCATCCCTGTTGAAACTGTTTCTAAGGAGAAGGAAATCAAGATAAAATAAATATTATGGCACACTCTGAGGGGAAAGAAAAGGTAGGACATGTTTCCAGGGAGGATAAGGTTGACAGCCACAAGAGAGAAGTGTGGAGGTGCGAGCCTTATTTCTTAGCCTTCTCCTCGTATCACTTCTTTAGATCCGTGGGATGAGTGTTAAGTGGGAGAAACAGTGGAACACGTGTGAAGGCAGAGGCGTATACACACGTGCCCTGGGCCAGCCCCATGACCTAGTGGTCAAAGGGAGCGGCCCCCATGCCCAGTCTGTCCAACCCCTAGCTCCAGTGGCTTGAGAAAAATGCTGAGCACAGGTGCGTGTGTGTCCAGAATATCACAAAACAGAGACAGAGAGGAGATTGCAGCGTGGCCACGGCCCGTTGGGGGGTGCTTCCTCCCTCCCCCATCTCTGTGTCTATGCCAATTTAAAAAAAGCAAAGAGCAGGAAGAAAGATGGTGCCGTGTCCTGTACTACCCAGCCAGTGCGGGACCGAGCTAGAACTGAGGCCCAGACCCTGGCCCCCCTCCAGTAGATGCGTCCGGAATAGGGACTGGAAGGGGGAGCCCAGCCAACAGCCCTCCTCCATGCGCCGGTAGGATTTCCTGGTGATCTCTAATCCTTTTGTTAAGATTAGAGGCTTCTTGATTTTTATAAATGCTTGATATTTCATATTTTTCAGAACTAAATTGTAAAGCAAAATTAAAATCATTTCAGCAGTTTATTTACCCAAATCATCAACAGCCAGCATGTGTATAAATTGCAACATTTGCATTTGAAACCACTGGTTTGCAAAGTACTTCCTCTTGTGGTCTACCCAGTGCTTCCAGCTGTTCTGTCCAAGCCTAAAAGGTAGAGAAAAAGATGACTCAGAGCGAGTAGTATTTTTAGTGTTGGGTTGTCGGAAAGGTCACGACGTATTTGTGCATTTACAAAAATACAAAAATACATCATGACCTTCCCGACAGTCCAGTCACTTTGGGTTTGGTTTATGGTTTTCCTTCCATTGAGTTAGTGCAAGTGGACATGACTGATAGATTCATTAGTGCACAATTTCTCACCCTTGGCATCACTGACCTTTTTTCTTTAAAAGTTTTTATTTGGGACCAGCAGTTGGCGTAATGGCTATGTCGCTGGACTCCCATGTAGTCGACTGCGGTTCAAGGACCCGGTGGCTTAAACTCACGCTGGGCACATGTGCGCGCGTGACCAAGATCCTGAGAGGAGAATGGGGGAGAAGGGATTGCAGTGTGGCCATCCCCCCTGGGGGGTGATTTCTCGCTTTCTCTCTGTCTGTCTGGCGAGCACTCACGCCCTATAGCAAAAACCTCTCTCAAAAAAAAAAACCTCATGTCCTATAGCAACAATCTCTCCTAAAAAGAAGAAAATACGAGAATTAAAGGAGAAGAATCTACTTGAAAACAATTTTTTTTTTTTTTAATTTGAGAGAGAGATTTTTGGCCACACACAAACATCTGGCTTTTTTTTATCCTTTTTTTTGTTTGTTTCTTAGTTTTTTGTCATAGGGCATATGCGCTCGCTTGGGAGAGACAGAGAGAGAGACAGAGAGTGAGAAGTCACCCCCACAGGGGACGGCCATGCCACAATCCCTCCTCCTCTCAGGATTTTGGGCACGTATGTACAGGCATGCCTGGCATGATTTTCAGGCTGCTGGGCCCAGGCCTCAAACTGCAGTCAGCCATGCAGGAGTCCAGTGTCCTAACCACCTCCCTGCCTGCTGGGTCCAGGCCTCAAACTGCAGTCAGCCGTGCAGGAGTCCAGTGTCCTAACCACCTCACTGCCTGCTGGGCCCAGGCCTCAAACTGCAGTCAGCCATGCAGGAGTCCAGTGTCTTAACCACCTCCCTGCCTGCTGCCCCCCAACCCCCAGCATGTGTTTCAAGTCACTGTGTCCCAACCTTGAGCCGTGGTCGCCCATGTGGGAGTCCAGCTGCCTTAGCCTCCACACCTGGCTGGCCATGTATTTCTTTATTTTTTCTCATCACTTTTTCAGTTTGCCTGAGGATGTATGTGGTCAACAGAGGGAGAGGGAGAGGCTCCCCCGGACAGGGCGTGGCTCGCACGTGCGCCCAGTGGGCTTCTCAAAGTGCCGCAGCTGGGACCCAAGCCATTTAGTCGGCCGTGTGGGTCCAGCTCCCCAGCCGCCAGGCCATGGGGCAGCCCATACTTGTATTCCAATGCTGTTGGGTTGTCGGAAAAGTCATGACACGTTTTTGCATAGGAAAACACGTCACAACTTTTCCTGCGATCCAGTAATAATCATACAATGTGTATGTTAAGTTTGGTTTTCTAAATTTAATTATAATCTCACTACATCTTAACCTTTCTTCTGTGACAGAACGCAGACTCATCTGAGCGGATCATTGCTCCCATGCGATGGGGTTTGGTCCCGTCTTGGTTCAAAGAAAGTGACCCCTGCAAGCTGCAGTTCAACACCGCCAACTGCCGTAGCGACACCATGATGGAGAAGCGGTCGTTCAAGGCAGGTAGCTGGTTAGGGGAGGGCATGTATGCTGTTCTTTTTTTTTCTTTTTAGAGAGAGATTTTTGTCTTAGGGTTTGTGCGCTTGCTGGAGAGACAGAGAGGAAGAAAGTGAGAAATCACCCCTCACGGGGATGGCCATGCTGCAATCCCTTCTCCATTCTCCTCTTGAGATTTTGGGCACATATGCACACGCACCTGACTTGAGTTTGAAGCCGCTGGGTCCGGGACTTGAACTGCGGTTGACTATGTGGGACTCTAGCAACGTCCATTATGTCATCCACTGGTCAGGACGTTATTTTTTTTGCCTAAGGAAGTTATTGTCTTGTACACTTCAGAATTAAAATAAGGTTCCAGGGAGTCTTCCCAGGTGCCCATGTGGGGGTGGTTATGTCTGTCACTGCAAAACAGACCATACCAAGCAGCGGTTACTGTCTCCTCCTCTGCGGGTTGGCTGGGCTCAGCTCGGGGGTTTTCGCTGGGAGGTCCCCCGCAGTTGTAACTGGATGACAGCTGGATGGAGGTCCGAGATGGAGCTTTCGCCCATGTCTGATACCTCAGCCAGGATGGCTGGAACACCTGGAAGCCTTTCCACGTGCCTAGCAAGGGAGTACCAGGCTTCCGACGGGGCAGTGCGTTTCCCCAGAGCCGGTGGTCTGAGGGAGCAGACCGGGCTGGCGGGCTCACACTGACATGCGTCAGCGTCCCTTCTCGGTGCCCACTGAGTCTGCAGAGCCAGCCCCGAGCCAGCGTGATGGGGGACCCCACACAGTGTGCCTCCTGAGAGCCCTATCCCTGAGACCAGCTTCCCCAGGACCTGTTGGAATGGACCGGCTGCTTTTAGGTGCCTGCTTTAATCTTTTCAGCCTCGGTGTGAGTGGTTGGTGACTTACACATGAGGACAGGGAGGTACGGAGGAGTGGAGTGACCGCTCTAAGGTCACATGTTGGTAGACCTGAGATTTTAACTCCAGCCTGTGAACCAAGAGGACGCCACTAACACCATGTCTTGCTTGCATTTTCCCTCAGGTGCCTCTGGGCAAGGGCAGACGCTGTGTCGTTTTAGCAGATGGATTCTACGAGTGGCAGCGCCAGCAGGGAGCGACCCAGAGACAGCCATACTTCATCTACTTCCCACAGATTAAGACAGAGCAGGGGTCACCGCCTGCACTCACGGTGCGCATTTCAAGTGCCGGGGAGCCGGGCAATCCAGAGAATGGCACCTCTTCTCTCATGGTGTAGGGTCTTGTTTTTTAGAATTTTTTGCCATAGGACACTTGCATGAGAGAGAGGAGAGGGAAAGTGAGCAATCACTCCCCAGGGAGGATGGCTGTCCTGCAATCCCTTCTCCTCCATTCTCCTCTTGGGATTCTGGGCACGCATGCACACGCGCCTGGCATGTTTTTCAGACCTCTGGGACTCGAACCACAGTCGACCATGTGAGAGTCCAGCACCTTAGCCACTGTGCCACCTGCTGGCCCCGCACAATATGGTTTTTTTGTTTAATAGAGAGATTTTTGCTATTGGATACGAAAGCTCACCAGAGAGACAGAGAAAGAGACAGAAAGCAAGAAATCATCCCCCTACGGGATGGCCACACTACAGTTCCTTCTCCATTCTCCTCTCAGGATTTTGGGCACGCACGCACACTTGCCTGGTGTGAGTTTCAAGCCGCCAGGTCCAGGACTCAGACTGTGGTTGGCCATGTGGGAGTCCAGTGACGTAACCATTAAGCCATCTGCTGGTCCCAAAATATGTTTTTTTCTTTTTTAGAGAGATTTTTGCTATAGGGCACATGTACTTGCTGGAGAGACAGAAATACAGAAAGCAAGAAATCCCCCCCTACCACTTCGGGGGGGTGGCCATGTTGCAGTCCCTTCTCCTCTATCCTCCTCTCTTGGGATTTTGGGCACATGCATATGTGCCTGCTGTGAGTTTTATTTTATTTTATTGGTTTCTTTTTGGAGAGGTTTTTGCTATGGGGCGCGTGCGCTCGCCAGACAGACAGAGACAGACAGAGAGACAGAAAGCAAGAAATCATCCCCCGGGGGGATGGCCACACCGCAATCCCTTCTCCTCCATTCTCCTCTCGGGATCTTGGGCACGCACGCACACGCGCCCGGCGTGAGTTTAAGCCACCGGGTCCGGGACTCGAACCGCGGTTGACTATGTGGGAGTCCAGCGACATAGCCATTACGCTAATTGCTGGTCCCAACCTGCTGTGAGTTTTAAACCACTGGGTCTGGGACTTGAACCGCGGTCAACTATGTGGGAGTGCAGCAACGTAACATTGTCATCCACTGGTCCTGTACAATTTGGTTTCTAAAGCATGCGTGCAGGGTGGAATATTGCCGTAGTCACTGTCTTCAGTAAAGGACATCACATTAGGTTATGCACTTTTGATTTTTGTTCTAGTTTTTCATTTTCTCAAAGTGTACACACACACACACACACACACACACACACACGTACAGGGAAAGTCGTGACATGATGACACAGTATGTGTGTGTGTGAGGTTTACTCTGTCGTGATAGCCTGCTCCCAAACCTCTTTGCCTTGATTACATGCGTTCTGTGTCTGTGAACATTTTTTCCTCAGTCTTTCCCCGTTGTAATTTTTATTGTCGCCAGGCTTGGTATGTAGGGAAGACTGGGGCAAAGACTCCTGTGTCTGGCAGTTGTCAGACCCGCGGGATGTGAGGTCGGGTCGGTCTGGTCGGGAGTGGAGCTGGTCTGGGCTCGCCACTGCCAGTTCCTGGTTCCCTGGTGTGCCCAACGTTGTCCGGCGCTCGTGGGGAGGTGGGTCTCCCAGAGGCCTCCCCAGCCACCCTGCTCTCTGTGGCGCTCGACTGCCCTGGTCACTGGGTGCTCGCCGGTCCGAAGGGGCGGAGGTAATTCTCTGCTGTCTTGGTTCAGTCTGTCTGAGACCTGTGTCTCTGGCTCGCAGACTTTCAGGTGGTCCTGCCTCTTCAGGCTCACTGGGGAGAGAAGGCTTTCCTCCTCACTCTGCCCAGCCCCAGGGGGCCTGCACCTGTGCCGAGGGCAGTAGGGGTGATCGCCGTTTCCTTGGCTGCTCAGAGGAGAAATGGTCGAGTGAGGCTTCATGCACCTTCCCGATTCCTGCAGGCTCCTCCCCGCTCCCACTCTTCCCGTGAGCACCCCCTGCGGTCCCTGGGCAAGAGCCTGCCAGCTCCTGGCGCCTGAGGCTCCCGGGACTTACCCTCTCACTTTCGCAATGTGGTTTATCTAAGCTCCATTGTGTGAAGGCCCTGTCTTCTTCCTGTCGCCAGGACAAGCCAGCGTTCGTGTCCCGTCCCTCCTCAGAGGTCCCTGTCTTCACGTACACCTCAGTCTACTTTATTGCCCTGTAACTGATTCTACGATGAGTTTAAGAAAGCCATGATTGTAGGTTATCCAGCGTTTCTCTTGTTAGGGTGAGAGATGCCCTCTCTGGCTTCCCATATCCGTGGCCTGGAACTGAACCTTGAATGGCAAGCAGGGTCTGACATGATGACGCTGGGAACGGCGTTTTGGACGGAGGCGTGAACTCACAGCCAGCTTCGTTTATGAAGACCCGGCTGAGTTCACTTTCACAACACGAGTGACAGCTGACCATGGCGTCCTTGCCGGGTCACGTGTTCTGTGGCACACGTTCTTCCCTGAGCCCCTCCCGGCGTGTTCAGATTTTTTACTGTGGCCAGGTGTAACGGGTAGGACAGAGATTGAGATAAAGGATATTTAGGGGCTGGCAGTGGGTGGTGATTGAGGCACTGGATTCCCATGTGGCCGACTGCAGTTCAAGTCCTGGACTTGGCAGCTTGCTTTCTCACCCTACCCCCAGTCATATAAACAAATAGTAATAATAGCGATAATAAATAAAATTAAGTAATTTTTTAATAAAAAAGGATGCTTAGAAAGGTGGGTCAGACTAAGGGAGCCCAAATGCCCAGCAAAGGTGCCAAGTTCCGGAATTCGGAAGGAGCCGTGCAACTGCAGCTGCAGTGGGCGTGTGCTGCCAGGCCTCTTTTGGCATCAGTGGATCAAGGGCTTAATAAGGCCTGGGCTGGACTGCTTCCAAATGGCCGCTGTTTCCAGTGTGAAGGGCCCTGGTGTGGAAGGTGTCTGCCCATCTCTTCTGTCTCCAGTCAGGAGGCAGCAGTGCTGCAGACAGTCCGGGGCACCCGGAGAAGGCCTGGGACAGCTGGAGGCTGCTGACAATGGCTGGGATCTTTGACTGCTGGGTGCCCCCAGAAGGCGGAGACCCCCTGTACTCCTACACCATCATCACCGTGGACTCCTGCAAAGGCTTGGAAGACATCCACCACAGGTAGGTCCCCCGTAGGTCCCCCTTCCACGGTTTGCTGGAGAGCGCGTGCCCACTGCAGAGGGAGGGTGAGAGGGTGGGAAAACACCACTGGGGGAGACGGCCACACTGCAGTCCCTTCTCCATTTTTCCTCCTCTTCTCCTTCTTGCTTTCTTTCTGTTGCTCTGTCCCTCTCTGGTCAAATTAAAGTAAGTAAATAAATGAAGTTAAATAAAATAATTCTTTTTTAAATTTTTTTAGTTTAATTTTATTTATTTTTATTTGACCAGAGAGGGACAGAGAGAAAGAGAAAGCGGGAAAGTGAGAAAGCAAGCTGCCGGATCTAGGACTTGAACCGCAGTCAGCCATGTGGGAGTTCAGTGCCCTTCACCACCAGGCCACCTGCTGGCTCCAAAATAATTCTTTAAAAAGAAAAAAAGGGTACTCTGTTCAAATAGTGCTCGACGGAGCCTATATACAGCGTACTCTGGTAGGAAATCTCATTTTGTTTGTTGTGATGATGTATAGTGAGTGTAAATAAATAAATTTAAAGAAAAAATTTTTAAAAAGGAAAAAAGGGGGAACCAGCAGTTAGCGTAATGGCTATGTCGCTGGACTCCCACGTAGTCTACCACGGTTCGCATCCCGGACCCGGTGGCTTAAAACTCACGCGGGGCGCGTGTGCGTGCGTGCCCAAGATCCCGAGAGGAGAATGGAGGAGAAGGGATTGCGGCGTGACCATC
The DNA here is from genome assembly GCA_026018925.1 of Tupaia tana. Taxonomy (NCBI): domain Eukaryota; kingdom Metazoa; phylum Chordata; class Mammalia; order Scandentia; family Tupaiidae; genus Tupaia; species Tupaia tana. The sequence continues at coordinate 29,774,448 of JAKSZU010000025.1, forward strand.
CCCCCTGGGGGGTGATTTCTCGCTTTCTGTCTCGCTGTCTCTCTGGCAAGCGCACGCGCCCTATAGCAAAAATCTCTCCAAAAAAAAGGAAAAAAGGGTAAAATGTTGCCATCACTGCCAACTGAAGTATAATGCAACATGAGATTGCCGTCCACATAAAATACTGGGTTGTGGGAAGTTGTGACGCATTTTTACAAAGAACATAGAAAATACGACATGACTTCCAATGACCTAATACATCCGGATTTTGGGTGCATGTATGCAGGGGGTGTGTGTGCAGGGTGTGTGTATGCAGGGCATGTGTGTACGGTGCCTGCAGGGTGCATGTGTGCACTGACATCTGAGACCTGGAAGAGTTGGAGGACTGGGGACAAGGGATCACGCGTGATCAGACCGTCAGGGCCTCCTCTCTGTCTCATGGGCGTGCACACTCGCAGGAATAAGACAGACAGACAACTTTACACACGTGTCTGCCCTGTGTCGACTCCAGGGTTTGACTGCCGATGCAGGCGTGTACCCATGTGCCCCAGTGTGCATGTGCGCTGCGATGCCCTGAGCTCACACAGGGTCTCGGGCAGTCTGCTGGGTGCCGGAGTCATCCTAGACAGCCCTCACTGCCTCCCTGCGGCCCGGCTCCCGTTGGCTCACAGTTACAGAAGCCCGTCACAGCAGGAGAGGCCGAGAGGGTTACCGATGGCTTCCCGCTTCATTCTCCGCTGAGCGTGGCTGAGAGGTCACCAAGTGCCAGAGCGTGACCTAGGTGTGGCGCTCCTCACTGTCATTGCCGTGAAACGTGGCCCTCTGAGTGCCGACCCCAGTGCTCTGTCAGCGTGCTCAGGAGCACGGGGGCAGCAGTGGGCACGTGAGGCACAGGGAGGGCCAGCTTCTCCTTGTGGGATTCTAACTGTCACCGACCCGGTCTCTCCCTGCCTCCCGACCTGCTGGGCTCTCTCTGCTAGGATGCCTGCTATACTCGACGGGGAGGAGGCCGTTTCTAAGTGGCTTGACTTTGGAGAGGTTCCGATTCAGGAAGCACTGACGCTCATCCGCCCCACCGAGAACATCACCTTCCACCCCGTCTCTCCCGTGGTGAACAGCGTTCGGAACAACACACCTGAGTGTCTGGCTCCTGTCGACCTGGTGGTCAGCAAGGTAGGGCTGCCCTGTTACAGTGCTTCCTGAGCTCAGGCCTCCTCAGGGACGTGGCCTTCTGCAGTCACAGCTGTGATTTAAAGGACCACAGGCTCTCCTTGTGCACGGCAGGGTGGGGGGAGCGAGCGCTCACACCTGCCTGGGGCCGGAGCTCTCAGCAGGGCCCTCCCAGAACAGGTGCTGGTCCTGTCTCAACGTCCCAAGTCATGTCAGGGCTGAGTTGGCCTCACTGTCACTGCTAAGCCAGGTGTGAGCTCCAGAGTGGCTGGGAGAGCCAGGCGCCCTGGGCCAGGTCGAGGCTCGTTCCTGCCTCCTGCGACCTGCCGGCTGCTCCGCTCGGCCTCCTGGCTGTGGCCGGAGCCTCTCCAGCTTGCAGTCCCTCCTTGCACTCCAACCTCCTAGACTTAACAAGGACCTGGGGTGCGTTGAAGGGAAGGTGAGCAGACAAAGGTCTGCAGTGGGGAGGCAAGTTCCAGAGCAAGAGCGGTCCACCAACCTTAGGGGAGGTCACTTCTGGGGACTGCGAGGGGCCTGACGTCGAGCATGCTCAGAGAGGCCCAGAAACAGACCACTTAGGGTGCCTGAGCAGGGCCAGGAAGGACTGCGAGGACAGCTGCTCTCCCCGTTTTCCTTTAAGTCTCTGGCCTTCGAACCCAGTCAGTGTCACCGTTTCTGCTGCTGTCTCAGGTCTGCACACTCCTGCGACCCCGACACTCGTTTTGCAGATGTCTGTACGGACAGAATGGTGCATGCTCACTTTGTGCTGGGCACCGCCTCGCCTCCACGGTGGCCGTTACTGCGGAGGGAGCCACAAGGAGAGCTGGCACTGGGCCGCTCCAGAGCCTGTGTTCAGCCCAGGTTGGGTTTGGGTGTAGAGAGCTGCAGGGTGGAGGCCACAGGCTGACCGGTGAGCAGTTAAACACTCACCATACTTCCTGCTTCGGGTCCCACGGGGCCACGTTCTGGTCCTTCTGTAGAGAAGGCTTTTTTTAAAATAATTAATTTTATTTTATTTTAATTTGACCAGAGAGAGAGAGAAAGCAAGCTGCCAGGTCTAGGACTCAAACCACGGTTGGCCATGTGGGAGTGTCCAGTGCCTTAACCACCACGCCACCTGCTGGTCCCAAGAAAACTTCTTTCTCTGAGTTTGGAACACCCTTCAGCTCTCTCCTCGGACTGGTCCCACATGCTTCTTCGAAATCCCAGAGCTGTCCTCTGCCCTCTTCTCGGCCTTAACCCGAGTCACACTCCTTGGTCAGCACCTGGTCCTCGCCCTCCCTCTTCCCTTGGAGCTGGCCTTTTCCCAGAGCTTCTCCTTCTTCCTCCCAGGAGTTCAAGGCAAGTGGCAGCAGCCAGAAGATGTTACAGTGGCTGGCCACGAAGTCGCCCAAAAAGGAAGACCCAAAAACACCCCAGAAGGACGAGTTGGCTGTGCCCCACTGGTCCAGCGAGTTCCTGCAGAAGAGCCCGCTCCCCAAGAGGGGCAGTGCAGGGCTCCTGGAGCGGTGGCTGAAGCGGGGGCAGGAGGAGCCCACAGCCAAGCGACCACACACCGAGTAACACCTGGGGCAGCGCTTGAGATGATGTTGCAGATAACAGGCTCTTGCTTTGTGTGTGTGTGTACTTGCTTTGGAATACACATTTCCATTGCTGGCCCTGCGCCTAGCCCCCCCAGCCCCCACCCCATCCTGGCACGGCGGCTGGGGCCTGCCCTGTAAGCCCGACCTGCTGGGCCTGTACACCTTTTACAGCCAAGTTCTTAAAGTGTATTTTTTCCTGAATAAATTATGTTTGGTAAGCTGCCTACATTTTTTTTTTTTTTTTTGGAGAGGTTTTTGCTATAGGGCGTGTGCGCTCACCAGAAAGACAGAGAAAGAAAGAGAGACAGAAAGTGAGAGATCACCCCCAGGGGGGATGGCCACGCCGCAATCTCTTCTCCTCCATTCTCCTCTCAGGATCTTGGGCACGCACGCACACGCGCCCAGCATGAATTTAAGCCATCGGGTCCAAGACTCAAACCACTGTCGGCTACATGGGAGTCCAGCGATATAGCCATTACGCTAACTGCTGGTCCCCCTCTTTTCATTCTTTTTTTTTTTTTTAAATAATTATTTTACTTATTCTTTTTCTTTTTCTTTTTTTTTTTTTTAAATTTGACCAGAGAGAGACAGAGGGTGAGAGTGAGAGAGAGGACGTGAGAAAGCAAGCCACTAGGTTCAGGATTCGAACCCTGGTCAGCCATGTGGGAATGTCCAGCACCTTAACCACCATGCCACCTACTGGTCCCCTCTTTTCATTCTTAATGCTTGGAATTTGTCTGAGTCATTTAGCTTAAAAGCCATTTAGTCCTTGAGTCGAGAGCCCACCACACCGAGTGATCTGGAGAGCAGGGTGCAGAGGCTGAGACCCGGTCCTCGCCACCAGGAGCATGCGATGTGGCAGGAAACCCTGGGACAGCCCGCCAGCCCCGCATGAGGCCCCCAGGCTCTGGGGCTGGGGGGGTTCACTGTGTGGGCTGCCCCAGCCTGGCCAGAGCCCCGCAGGTTGCAGCCACACGCTGCCCTTCCTTCTTGCTCTGTCACTTCGTAATTCATACCCACTTGGGGCATCGCTCTGCTGTCCTTTCTCTGCCCGGATCGTAGTCTGCAGAAGCAGGGACACCCCTTGGCCATTCCTTTCTCCCTGTGCAACAGTAAGTGTGCAGGTACAGTAAGTGCAGGTGCAGTGAGTGTGCAGGTACAGTAAGTGCAGGTACAGTGAGTGTGCAGGTACAGTAAGTGCAGGTACAGTAAGTGTGCAGGTACAGTAAGTGTGGGTACAGCAAGTGTGCAGGTACAGTAAGTGCAGGTTCAGTGAGTGTGCAGGTGCTGTAAGTGTGCAGGTACAGTAAGTGTGCAGGTACAGTAAGTGTGCAGGTGCTGTAAGTGTAGGTACAGTAAGTGTGGGTACAGTAAGTGTGCAGGTGCTGTAAGTGTGCGGGTACAGTAAGTGCGGGTACAGTAAGTGTGCAGGTACAGTAAGTGTAGGTAAGTAAGTGTGCAGGTACAGTAAGTGCGGGTACAGTGAGTGTGCAGGTGCTGTAAGTGTGCAGGTACAGTAAGTGTAGGTACAGTAAGTGTGCAGGTACAGTAAGTGTGGGTACAGTGAGTGTGCAGGTGCTGTAAGTGTGCAGGTACAGTAAGTGCGGGTACAGTAAGTGTGCAGGTACAGTAAGTGTAGGTACAGTAAGTGTGCAGGTACAGTAAGTGCAGGTGGTGTAAGTGTGCAGGTGCTGTAAGTGCAGGTACAGTAAGTGCAGGTGGTGTAAGTGTGCAGGTGCTGTAAGTGTGCAGGTACAGTAAGTGTAGGTGCTGTAAGTGTGCAGGTACAGTAAGTGTGCAGGTACAGTAAGTGCAGGTACAGTAAGTGCAGGTACAGTAAGTGTGCAGGTACAGTAAGTGCAGGTACAGTAAGTGTGCAGGTGCTGTAAGTGTGCAGGTACAGTAAGTGCAGGTACAGTAAGTGTGCAGGTACAGTGAGTGTGCAGGCACAGTAAGTGTGGGTATAGTAAGTGTGCAGGTACAGTGAGTGTGCAGGTACAGTGAGTGTGTGGGCACAGTGTGCAGGTACAGTGAGTGTGCAGGTACAGTAAGTGCGGGTACAGTAAGTGTGCAGGTACAGTGAGTGTGCGGGTACAGTAAGTGTGCAGGTGCTGTAAGTGTGCAGGTGCTGTAAGTGTGCAGGTACTGTAAGTGTGCAGGTACAGTAAGTGTGCAGGTGCTGTAAGTGTGCAGGTGCTGTAAGTGCAGGTACAGTAAGTGCAGGTACAGTAAGTGTGCAGGTACAGTAAGTGCAGGTACAGTGAGTGTGCAGGTACAGTGAGTGTGCAGGTACAGTAAGTGCGGGTACAGTAAGTGTGCAGGTGCTGTAAGTGTGCAGATACAGTAAGTGTGCGGGTACAGTGAATGTGGGTACTGTAAGTATGCAGGTACAGTAAGTGCAGGTACAGTGAGTGTGCAGGTACAGTAAGTGCAGGTGCTGTAAGTGTGCAGGTACAGTAAGTGTGGGTACAGCAAGTGTGCAGGTACAGTAAGTGCAGGTTCAGTGAGTGTGCAGGTGCTGTAAGTGTGCAGGTACAGTAAGTGTGCAGGTACAGTAAGTGTGCAGGTGCTGTAAGTGTAGGTACAGTAAGTGTGGGTACAGTAAGTGTGCAGGTGCTGTAAGTGTGCAGGTACAGTAAGTGCGGGTACAGTAAGTGTGCAGGTACAGTAAGTGTAGGTACAGTAAGTGTGCAGGTACAGTAAGTGCGGGTACAGTGAGTGTGCAGGTGCTGTACGTGTGCAGGTACAGTAAGTGTAGGTACAGTAAGTGTGCAGGTACAGTAAGTGCGGGTACAGTGAGTGTGCAGGTGCTGTAAGTGTGCAGGTACAGTAAGTGTAGGTACAGTAAGTGTGCAGGTACAGTAAGTGTAGGTACAGTAAGTGTGCAGGTACAGTAAGTGCGGGTACAGTGAGTGTGCAGGTACAGTAAGTGTGCAGGTACAGTAAGTGTAGGTACAGTAAGTGTGCAGGTACAGTAAGTGCAGGTGGTGTAAGTGTGCAGGTGCTGTAAGTGTGCAGGTACAGTAAGTGCAGGTGGTGTAAGTGTGCAGGTACAATAAGTGTGCAGGTACAGTAAGTGCGGGTACAGTGAGTGTGCAGGTGCTGTAAGTGTGCAGGTACAGTAGGTGCGGGTACAGTAAGTGTGCAGGTGCTGTAAGTGTGCAGGTACAGTAAGTGCAGGTGTTGTAAGTGTGCAGGTACAATAAGTGTGCAGGTACAGTAAGTGCGGGTACAGTGAGTGTGCAGGTGCTGTAAGTGTGCAGGTACAGTAGGTGCAGGTACAGTAAGTGTGCAGGTACAGTAAGTGTAGGTACAGTAAGTGTGCAGGTGTTGTAAGTGTGCAGGTACAGTAGGTGCAGGTACAGTAAGTGTGCAGGTACAGTAAGTGCAGGTGGTGTAAGTGTGCAGGTGCTGTAAGTGTGCAGGTACAGTAAGTGCAGGTGGTGTAAGTGTGCAGGTACAGTAAGTGTAGGTGCTGTAAGTGTGCAGGTACAGTAAGTGTGCAGGTACAGTAAGTGTAGGTGCTGTAAGTGTGCACGTGCTGTAAGTGTGCAGGTACAGTAAGTGCAGGTGGTGTAAGTGTGCAGGTACAATAAGTGTGCAGGTACAGTAAGTGCGGGTACAGTGAGTGTGCAGGTGCTGTAAGTGTGCAGGTACAGTAGGTGCGGGTACAGTAAGTGTTCAGGTGCTGTAAGTGTGCAGGTACAGTAAGTGCAGGTGTTGTAAGTGTGCAGGTACAGTAGGTGCAGGTACAGTAAGTGTGCAGGTACAGTAAGTGCAGGTACAGTAAGTGTGCAGGTACAGTAAGTGTAGGTGCTGTAAGTGTGCAGGTACAGTAAGTGTGCAGGTACAGTAAGTGTAGGTGCTGTAAGTGTGCAGGTGCTGTAAGTGTGCAGGTACAGTAAGTGCAGGTGGTGTAAGTGTGCAGGTACAATAAGTGTGCAGGTACAGTAAGTGCGGGTACAGTGAGTGTGCAGGTGCTGTAAGTGTGCAGGTACAGTAAGTGTAGGTACAGTAAGTGTGCAGGTACAGTAAGTGCGGGTACAGTGAGTGTGCAGGTGCTGTAAGTGTGCAGGTACAGTAAGTGCAGGTGGTGTAAGTGTGCAGGTACAGTAAGTGTAGGTGCTGTAAGTGTGCAGGTACAGTAAGTGTGCAGGTACAGTAAGTGTAGGTGCTGTAAGTGTGCAGGTGCTGTAAGTGTGCAGGTACAGTAAGTGCAGGTGGTGTAAGTGTGCAGGTACAGTAAGTATGCAGGTACAGTAAGTGCGGGTACAGTGAGTGTGCAGGTGCTGTAAGTGTGCAGGTACAGTAGGTGCGGGTACAGTAAGTGTGCAGGTACAGTAAGTGTGCAGGTACAGTAAGTGTAGGTACAGTAAGTGTGCAGGTACAGTAAGTGCGGGTACAGTAAGTGTGCAGGTACAGTAAGTGTGCAGGTACAGTAAGTGTAGGTACAGTAAGTGTGCAGGTACAGTAAGTGCGGGTACAGTGAGTGTGCAGGTGCTGTAAGTGTGCAGGTACAGTAAGTGCAGGTGGTGTAAGTGTGCAGGTACAGTAAGTGTAGGTGCTGTAAGTGTGCAGGTGCTGTAAGTGTGCAGGTACAGTAAGTGCAGGTGGTGTAAGTGTGCAGGTACAGTAAGTGTGCAGGTACAGTAAGTGCGGGTACAGTGAGTGTGCAGGTGCTGTAAGTGTGCAGGTACAGTAGGTGCAGGTACAGTAAGTGTGCAGGTACCGCCCGGTGCATGCCCACACTCTCCGTGGCCAGCCTGTGCTGCAGGGAGCTGAGTGCTCATCCGTAGCAGCTCACGCTGCTGAGAGCTGGGAAGGGCACACAGGACGCTCCTGCAGTAGAAGGGGGTGCGACCCAGTCCCTTGCAAACCCCAGAGGGAGAGAAGGTGTAAGAGGCTGAGGGGAGAGTGTGGGCATGGGGTGACCAGGGACCAGGATGCTGGGTGTTCTCCGTCAGACTCCCAGGAGCCCAGAGCAGCAGATGCTGGCCACTGGGGGAGAGCCAAGACCTACCTCTGGGCTGGTGACGGTTGGAGGTGGGTAAGGATGTCCCTGGGGATATCTTCTCAGATTTGGGAGGGCGCTGGTGGCTCTGTAGGATGCAGTCCCCACGGGTGACAGAGCTAGAGGGGGAGCCAGGCGTCTGGAGGCGTAGACAGTCCCGCGACCAGCATAGGGTCCCGGCAGGCAGCCTCCCAGCCACACCCCCGGTCCTTATTGGAGGTAGCCAGAGACCGATGGGGTGGGAGAGGCCAGCGGAGGCGGGCTAGTCTGCGGGGTGTGCTGGGCAGACTCGGGCCTGGACACACCCTGGAGGGAGGGGCTCAGCAGAGCAGCCTCCGGCTTCCCTTGGCATGGACTCCCTTGGCCTCAGCTCTCGGGACCTACTGCAGGGGCTTCCTGTCTCGTCAGGTGACCAGAAGACTGGGAGCCCTCAGAGATCTGAGAGAGCTCAAAGTCGGGGCTGAGGCCACCTTCATGCACTGATTTTGTTGGGCTAATACAGTATTTTTCAAAAGATTATTTTATTTGACTTTATCATTATTATTATTTTTTTCTTTATTTGACCAAAGAGAGACAGGGAAAGTGAGGAACTGAACCGCCAGGTCTGAGACTCGAACCACAGTCGGCCATGTGGAAGTCCAGCACCTCAACCACCATGCCACTTGCCGACCCCATTGTAACCATTTAAGTGTGCGGGACAGTGGTGTTCATTATACTCACATTGCTCTGTGACCAAGCTCCAGGACACGATGGTCTTCAAAACTGAAACTGTCCCATTAAACAACCCCCTTGCCACCTCCCCTCAGCCCTGGAAGACCGCCACTCTGCCTTCATCCTGGGACGCTCAGCTCTACATATGTCCTGTCGGTGGGGTCCGCAGCGTCCGTCCACTGACTGCCTCCCTCACTCAGCACGTCCTCTGGGTTCATCCTCCAGGCCTTGTCAGAGCCTTCCTCAAGGCTGTCTACCACGCTGCCTCTGTCCGCGTGTGGGTGAGAATGCCGATGCCGATGGCTCTTCTAGCCACTCCTTTCAGTTCCGGGCACACGCTGAGAAGTGGGATTGCTGGGTCGTTAGTCATTGTTTAATTTTTTGAGGAATCGCCACCATCTCCCATAGCAACGACATCATTGTGCACCCCCACCAGCAGTGCTCAGGGCCCCGTCCCCACGCCTTTGCCCGTTTTATCTAGTAGTAGTACTTCAATTTGCTGTCAGACACGTGTGCTCACCAGCGAGGGAAAGAAAGAAAGCACGTCGCGGTTGACCATGCAGGAGCCCGGCACCTAAACCTCCACGCCACCTGCTGGCTCCTTTAAGCTCGTATTTTATTTTTCCTTAAGAATAATTTATTTTTTTAAATTATTGCTTTCTAAATTTGCTATAGGGCACATGTACTCACCAGAGAGAACGTGAGAAAGCAAGCTGCCAGAGACGCAAACTGTGCTCGGTCCTGTGGGAGTCCAGCAGCTTAGCCCGCACTCCACCCGCGGGCCCCTAAGCCCATATTTTAAGTGGGAAATTTTAGGCCCAGCAGTTGGCATGAAGGCTGAGGGGCTGGATCTACATGGCCAGTGCTGTGGTTAGAGTCCCAGACATGGAGGCTTGAGAATCATGCCAATGGTAATCCCAAGAGGAGGGTGGAGGAGAGATGTGTGGCCGCCCCACCCCCGTGGTGATTTCTCTTCCCCTCTTGCCTCTTTCTGTCTGCAAGCACACTTGCCCTATGGCAAAAAGAAAATAAAAATGGAAAATTTCAAGAAATAGTTTTGTTTCCACTTTTAATACTTTGGGGAAGGTGCTTGTGACAACCAAGGATAATACGGGGCCCCTTCCAGGCTGAATCACTCTTCCTGGGGTCCCCAGGCAGGCCACTCCTAGCTCCAGGTGGGGACGCAGAGCTTCAGGAGGTGCATCCACACAGCTGTTACCCGGCAGCGCTGGCCCCGTCTTCTGTCAGCAGGAGCTGGGCAGCCCCAGCCCTCGTGCGTCCAGTGTCCACCTGGCCTGCCGCCCCGCCTGGCCGGTACCTGTGCGCCTGTCTGAGACCTCCATTCCACAGCAGCCACCTGTGGCAGCTGTGTGGCCGTGTCCTGTCCCGCACTGGCAGGCGGGGGCCCACCCCAGAGCGCCCTCACCTGGAGGTGCCTTGGGCCGTGTGGACCACGAGGCAGTCTTGCCAGAGCTGGAAGGAGGCAGTGACTGCAGCTCCTTGCCATGAAGCAGCCTCTGGGCCTGCGACTGCACTCTCCTCAACTCCTTCAGTCCGCGAGTCCTGGTCAGGCGCGTCCATTTTAGCTCTGCAACAGAGGGTCTCAGCGTCTGCCAGTACCATCCACACCAAGGTCCGCAGTGACCAGAGTGGATGCGGGTTTCGGTCTGTCTTTGCGGGGTCCCGGCTGGGACAGCAGGGTGCCGCTCACTGGCCGTCCTGAGCTCCGGGCACAGGTCCAGCCTCAGGAAAGCGGCTGAGCCGCTCCCAGCCCTGCCCACACAGGAAGTGTGTGCTGTACCCTCCTGGGCTGCCTCTCCACGCCCCTCAGCCACAGCCCTCTGGGCCTGCAGTCTCGCGACCACGGCGTACTCGTGACCACGGCGTTCCGGCTCACGGGCACCGCCCCCGGAGTTTCTCCGAGTCCAGCTGTGCTCCCCCTGTCTGGTCCTGGAGCTGCTAGCTTCGGGGCGTGGCCGTGTGCCCGTGCTCCCGCAGCCCCCTAGCCCAGCGAATGCCCTGCAAGATCGCATTTGTCCCCGACAGCTGTGCAGGTGCGCTGTCCCCGCTGAGCCCGTGGGAAGCAGCAGGGCCTCTGCTGCCCCCTGATCGGAGGGGCTACGGAGCAGCTGCCGCCCCGGGCCCATCGCCGCCTGAGGTCGAGAGGGACGGGTGGGGTCGGTGCCTGGGCAGAGGTGAGGGAAGCTGACCGGGGACCCATCCTTTGGGTCACGAAGACTACGCAGCCTGGCATCAGGCCTTTTCGGTGCCTTAGGCCGTTCTGGGGCCAGGGAGAAATGGGAGGGGGTCCCAGAAGGGAGAGTTGAGATGGGGAGGTCACAGCAGGAATGTGGGGTGCTACCCCAGGGGTGGGGTAGGAGCAGAGCCTGGCTTAATAACAAGCTTGGGACAAGCAGTTGGCGTAATGGCTACGTCGCTGGACTCTCATGTAGTCAACCGCGGTTCGAGTCCTGGACCCGGTGGCTTAAACTCACGCCGGGTATGAGCATGCGCGCATGCATGTGTGTGTGCGCATGCGAGCCCAAGATCCTGAGAGGAGAATGAAGAGATTGGGGCGCGGCCATCCCCCCAGGGGGTGATTTCTCGCTTTCTGTCTCTCTGTGTCTGTCTGGCTAGTGCATGCACCCTACAGCAAAAACCTCTCAAAAAAAAGTCTTGCCCCAACCAGAAAGGGCACAGTGGAGCCAGGCCCAGAGCCCCGGAACCTGTGGCGAGACTGGGATGGGGGGTGGTTTGGTTGAGCGAGTGGGAAGGCCTGCCCCACTGGACACAGGATCCTGGAGGCCTTTGGGAGGGGACAGCAGCTGGTGGGGGCCCAGGTCTGAGGGGGCGCCAGGGCTTCCTGGTAGGCTGACCCGCTGAACCTGACTTCCCTGGAGCTGGGGTGGGCCCAGGAGGCACCCACAGTTCTGGTTCAGGAAGGACGGCGTGGCCTGAAGTATCGCTTGGGAAAGGTCAGTAGCACCAACCTTGCTGCCAGGGAGGCCGCTAGCCACTGGCCTAATCAGAGCTGCAGGCAGTGCCCTCTCCTGGGTGCCCGCGGACATGCAGCCAGGCCGGGTTGGGGCCAGGGTAGGGCCTGGGCTGGCTCTGCTCACTGCTGTCCTCAGCGGGCACCTGGCCACAGGGCCCCTCTCCCTGCAGCCCCCGGAGTGCCTTGGGCAACGGCAGAGGGCTCCCCCAGTCTCCCGTCCGCGGCCCAGGCTCACCAGGCTGCCCGCCCCCCTCACACTGTTCTAGAACCTTCCCCGATCCCAAATCCGAACCGCGGGAGCGAAGTCCTGACCAGCTGCCTGGGTGGCAGGCTCGTGCGCCCCCTGCCGCAGGTGCTGAGCGGCCCTGGCCCTGCCGGAGCACGGCTGGCCCGCGGGGCCGGGGCCCTCGCCCTCTTCCCACCACCCTTCGGGTACCGCCCGCGCCGGGCGAGCCAGGGCCAGCTCGGGCCACACCCGGCGTGGCCGGGGAAGGGGTCCCGCACGCCCGGCTCGGCCCCACGCCGCCGGCAGACGCGGGCGCAGGGCCGCAGCTCGCCCCCCGACTCCACTCGGAAGAAGACGCGGGCCGCTCGGGGTTGGAGCAGTTTATTGTGCCCCGCAAGGCCGCGGGGACGGAGGGGAGCGCCGCGCGCCCGGCGCGGCCAACCAGCGGCCCCGGCCGTAGGCGCTTGCGGCCGGTAACCATGGTGACGGCCGTTGCCAAGGGCGAGAGCCAATAGGGGCGCCGCCGGGGCCGTTTCAAAAATCTAAAGCAAACAACAGAAACGGCGGGGGGCGGGGGGCAGGGGCGGCGCGGGCCGGGCGGGGCCGCGGACCCCGGGGGCGCCCGGCCTCACTTGCGGCCCTTGGGCACCTTGGGGACGCTGGGCTTGGCCGCCTTCTTCTCCTTCGCGGCGGGGCCCGCCCTGTCTCTGGCGGAGGCGGCGCCCTTCGGGTGCGAGCGCCTGTCGGGCCCCGCGCCCCGGGCCGGCTTCTGGTCCGCGCGCCGCGGGCCGCCCGCGCCCGGGGCCGCTTTCGGGGCCGCCTTCGGGGCCGCCTTGGGGGCCGCGGGCGCCGGGGCGGGCGCGGCCGGGGGCGCCCCCCGCCGCTCCCCGCCGCCCTCCAGCTTCTTGCGGTTGAGCTTGAAGGAGCCGTTGGCGCCGGTGCCCTTCACCTGCAGGAGCGTGTCGTTCTGCACCAGCGCCTTGACGGAGTACTTGAGGTAGGTGCGCCCGTTCTGCTGGTCGAACCACGCCACCTTCTTGGCCTCCGCGTAGATGCGCGCCAGCGACGAGCCGCTGCGCTCGCCCAGCCGCCGGATGGTCTCCACCACCAGCTGGCTGTACTTGCCCGGCTGGCTCTTCTTCTTGCTGCTTTTCCGCTTCTTGGCCGGGGCCGCCGCCGTCGCCGCCGCCGCCGGGCCGCCCGCCTTGGTCGCCTTCCTGGCCGGCCCCTCAGCGGGCGTCAGCGGCAGGGCCTCCTCGAGCTCCACGGACATGGTGGCCAGCGGGTTGGTGGCGGGCGGCGCGCGGAAGCCGGGGGGGCCGCGCCGGGAAGAGGAAGGCGAGGGGCCGCGGGGGCGCCGGGGGGCTGGGGGCGCGCGGCGGCTCCAGGCGGGAGCGGCCGCGGCCGGGCCTGGGGCCGGGCGGCAGGGCTGGGGCGGGGGCCGCGCCGGGGGCAGAAGGGCCGGAGCCGGGCGGCGGCCGGGGCGTGGGGCCGAGCGGGAGCCGGGCGCACCGGGCCGAGAGCGAGTCCGCCGCCGCCACCGCCGGAGCTGGGAGCGTGCGCGCTGCGCTCTGGCGAGGAGGGCGCCCCGCTCTGCTTTTATGGCTCCATGGCGGACCACGTTGAGAACAACAACAGGCTGGTCCGGGGCCAGCGCCAACTTGTGCTTCTTGGAGTCCCTTCCGCGGCCGCTGGCTGCCCGCCCGCTGCCTGCCCTGCGTCCCCGCGCCCGCAGCGGCGCGCCCAGGGCAGGGGCCGAGCTCGAGGCGCGGCGGGGAGGCGGCCGGCGCTCGGGAAGGACTCCGCAGACGGGACAGAGAGGTGCGCCTAAGGCTGCGGGCGCGCGAGAGCAGGGGGGCACCCCACTTGGGCGCGAATAACGCGGGCCGGGCGGAGCCCCCGCGGCCTAGAGCTTCGTGGGCGACAGCCAAGAGCGCGCCACGCGCCCCCGTGCCCTGCCCGGCCCCGAGCGCCCCGGGCTTGTCCGCGGGACCAGCTTTAATTCGTCGCAACTAACACAGGGCGCGCCCTCGCGCGGTCGACTGGGGCAGCGCGGAGCGCGCCAGGCTGGTTTCCCTGGGGTCTTCGCCCGACCCGAGGGGGAGAGCGAAGCAGAGGTCCTTCGGGCTGCGCGCCGCCTCGGGGGCCTGGGGGCGACCGCCGGCCCTCTGGACACCTTGCCCAGGAGCTCCGCTCTCCCGCAGTGAAGCGCACGGGTTCCACCCCCGAGTTGGGGAGCGGGAAGGCCTCCTCCCCAGCCACGCCCGCCCCGCGTCCAGCGTCTGGAGCAGGTCCTGGACCCGGGGTGTGCAAGCTCGGCGGTGCTGAGCTCTGCCCGGGTCCGCACGGGGCAGAGGGGGCGCCGGGTAGCCCTCGAAGCCAGGGAGGCCTCCACTGAGGTAGCTGGGGCGTTCAGGCTTGCACCTGGTTTTAGGCTGTGGGGGCTGCCAGAGCCTCGGAGCAGGGAGTTGGCGCGGGGTGCCTGTCCTGCCCGCACCCCTTCTCAGGCTCGCCCCACCTGTCTGCTGGCTGGTTAGACCCTGGAGAGGACACGGAGGCAGAGGTGGTCGGGGCAGCAGTGCCGAGAAGGTGGGAGGCCCCGAGGGCCGCCAGGTCCTGGCAGAGGCCAAGCCTCAGCCCTGAAAGGCAGGGAGGGGAGCCTGGGGTAGGGCCGGTCTCTGCAGCGACCGAGGGCTCCGACCTGCACGGGGACAGGCCCTGAGGAGGCCGCAGCAGCCCGGAGTCTGGCGGAGACGGCATAGCTGCCACCCGTGAGGGCCAGCGACACCCGGAGCTCCTGGGGTGCCTGGAGGGGGTGCCAGGCCACTGGGTGTTTCCAGGAGCAGGTGGGGTTCGGGGGTGAGCAGAGGGCACCGTGGGGAGATACATGGGTGTGGCCACTATGTCCAGGGTGGGATGGGAACCCAGAGGGGCTGCCAGATGGAGGGGGCCTGGCCAGGAGGGTCTGGAAGGGAGTGTGGGCCTCATAGGCTGCAGGGCTGCAGGAAGGTGAGGTGCGGCTGTGGGCCTCAGAGACCCCACCCCAGTGGAGTGCACCTGTCCAGCAGAGGTGAGGCAGCACCTGTCCTGCCGCCACCCTAAGGCCCCCCAGCCCCATCTGACTCACCCAGGGTTTAATAAAACTTAGGTGCGTCCCCATTTAAAAACCAGGCACTTCCAGAAGAAAATGCAAAAATCTGAATTTGGAGTGGTGGAGCAGGGTTGAGTAGGGGCCTCACCTCCAACCCCAGAGGGCCTGACTCCAGCCCTCGGGAGGCCTGGCCCTGACTGGAACGAACCCTGAGCCCTGTGAGGACACAGGGGGTGGGGCCCACAGGCTGGGTGCTGGCACTGGCTGGGGGGCTTTGCCTAGAAGTGCCCTGTGGGCCAGGCGCTCAGGAAGATGGGTCTGGGCTTGGGGAGCCGGTAGGGACCCAGCAGACCCCATGCAGGGCACAGGCATTGCCCGGTGGCCAGGAAGCCCAGTGGTCAGTGAGGAAAGGCAGCCTCTGAGTGACTGGCCTGGAGGGGACTGCGGCCAGGCCAAGGAGAACGCCACACGTGGGCTGCTCCCAGCGCCCTCCCGCGTGTCGGCTGTTCCACACCCCTGCCCCTCCCGCACGCTTCCCTCCCCTGGCCGCCTGACACCAGGGCTGACCGGCGGGTCCTCATGGGGTTGATGTGCAGCGGGGCTGGCTCCTGGCTCTGCTCCTGTGGGCGGCCGTGCACACACTCGGCACGTCCCGTCCCCGGGGCTGTGGGCAGAGTGGCCGGGTCAGCCTCACCCCAGTGCTGGCATTCGGGGGTCCCTCCCCAGGTTGGCCGAACTGGGGGCTCTGGCTGGTCCGGCCATGAGTCCCGTGTGTCTGCCCCACCCAGCCTCAGTTCCCAGTGCACAGAGGCAGGATCCGAGTGGGAAGGGCTCCTCCAGCTGTGCCGGTGTGGACTTCTGGGCTGGGGAAAAAGGAGGCCTTAGCCAGCCTGGGGTCTGGCCTGGCCGAGGGCCAAGTCCAAAGCCTTGAGCTCCGAGGGCCCGTGTGACCCTCTGGGAGGGTGCGTTCCAGGCTCAAGTGCAGGGCAGGACGTGGACGTGGATCCACGGGCCCCTGAGGCCATCAGCTTAGAGCCCGTGGCCGTGGGACTGGGGGGAGGGACAGCCAGAGAATCTGTCTCCTCCAAAATGTGTGTGTGTGTGTGTTTCTCACCAGAGAGAGACAGAAAGCAAGAAGTCCCCCCCTGGGGGGGTGACCACACCACAGCCCCTTCCCCGCCATTCTCCTCTTGGGACTTTGGGCGCACACGCACACGCACAGGCACTGGGCA
This sequence comes from Tupaia tana, assembly GCA_026018925.1. Lineage (NCBI taxonomy): Eukaryota > Metazoa > Chordata > Mammalia > Scandentia > Tupaiidae > Tupaia > Tupaia tana. Next base: position 29,790,446 of record JAKSZU010000025.1, read on the forward strand.
TGAGTTTTAAGCTGCTGGGTCCAAACCGCAGTCGACTATGTGGGAGTCCAGCAATGTACCCCTTCCGCCATCTGCTGCTTCCCTGAAATGTTTTAAACCGAGAGGGTGGCTTCGGCCAGGGCCTGGGCTGGAGGGAGGGTGGTGGTTTGGAATTCACAGTAAACGGGGAGACACGAAGGGCTTCCCAGCAACTGGTGGGGCCCGGGGGCTCACGCAGCAGGACAAGAGGGGTGGGTGCTTGTGGTCAGGGTCGGGGTCGTGGTCACCACTGCGGCTCTGGGAAGCCAGGGTGGGCCAGCCACAGAGCCGTGGGCAGGCAGGGGGTGCTGAGCCCGGGAGGTGCTGTGGGGGCCTCACCCCGAGGCAGGTTAGGAGGCATGTCCGAGGGTGGCCACGGGGGGTGGTCTGGGGACCCAGCCTCAGGTGGGCTTCCACTCTCAGCCCGAAGAAGGGATGAACCTCGTTGTGACAGTGGGGGCCAGGCTTCAGCACACACCCTGTAAGGGAGGACCCTGGCCTCCCGCCCTGTCCCCAGGGCTGCTGGGTGACTTGGTGGGACAGGAGGGGAGGCACCGTGGTCCAAAGCCCATGTGGTGGAGGGCAGCGAGGGAAGGGAAGGCTGCCCAGCCAGGCCCCTGGCCGGACTCGGCCTGCACGCTGGCAGGCAGGCGCTCACGTGAATCGTCCTTGGCCACCATCGGACCCTATCTGTGGAAACCCTCTCTGGCAGGCTGTGTGCCTCCTGTCCTCGGGAGTCGGGCGGTCAGTGTGGGCATCACCCTGCTCACGGAGTTTGCAGGTCTCCACTTTCCCCGGGGCCTTCCTCCCCCCGACCACGCCCCAGCCCTCTGCCCTGCCGCCCGCCTGCCTGCCCTGTCCTTGTCTGCATTCCCGCCAGGTGGGCGCCCAGGGCCCAGCACTGCAGACTTGCCTCTGCACCCCCAGACCCTGCGGGCTCTACTGGTGACCCTGGATATGGCCACGGGCCCCCACATCTGCCCTCGGTGGGAGCCACTTACAGGACAGTAGCACCGGGAGTAGGTGTAGCTCTCTCCCCTCCAAGGACCCCTCGGAGCCGTGTCACCCACTTTGCCTCTCCCCCAGGGCGGCGTCCGCTGTGGCCCACCGAGGCCAGAGCTGTTCCTGTCCTGGCGTCTCCACACTTGGACTTGGGGCCCAGGGGGCAGGAAGGGCACCGAGGGTGAGGCCCTGCATCTGTGCAGGCCAGGGTGTCTCGGTGCCCTTCCTCACTGAGGCCTCCATGTGGGGCCGAGGTCGGGACCCTGGAGGGAGCAGGTCCCCAGGGTGCCTGCCAGGAGGTGGCGACAGCCCTCCTCAGCGGGAGCCAGGCTGCGGAGCAGGCTCTCGGCAAGCACCTGTGGAGTGCAAGGCCACGGCGTGTTGCTGTCCCCCAGGGCGCCTGGCCGGCAGGTGTCTGGGATCCACTCGACAGACCGCCCCCGTGCCGCCAGCCGGGTTGCCGTCCTTTCTGGGCCCTGAGCCCCGCTCACTGGGGAGAGGGTTAACGCTGTCCGCACTTCCTCAGCAGCGTCCGGACGACACGGCGCCCTGGCCTGACCGTCCTCCTGGCTGGCTGCCCGTCTCTGCTCTCGGGACCTTGCGCAGGGCGTCCCGGCGCAGTCCCGCGCACAGCCCTGCTGCAGGGCCTCCGTCCCCTGCCTCCCCACAGTGCATCCCTTGGCCATGCCTGGCCCCCGCCGCCTGCCCGCCTGCGCGGCTGCTGGTCAGACTCAGACGGGCCGCCTTCTCTGGCCTGGCCCTGGCCGGGACTCCCGTCTTGGTGAGGGAGTAGAAGAAATGGTCCCTAGAGCCAGCGTCCCGCCCAGGGAGACAAGGCTGAGCTCTGCCCCCTGGAGCCGGTGGCCCTTGAGAAATGTCTCAGAACCACCAGGTCCAGGGCCTGGCGGTGCCTGAGTGCCCGTGTCACCAGCTATGAGGTCCCCAGAAGACTCACGCCTACCAAGGCTCTGACCCACCTCCAAGTCATACTCCCAGCCCCCTGCTCTGTCCGCGGAGGGGGAGGCAAGGCAGAGGCCGCCAGACGGCCCTTCCGGGCTTCTCCGCAAGGGGCCAGCCTACCTTGGGCACAGGCTGGCCAGGCCCTGCTGCCCCCACTCAGGCCGTAAGGCTCTGGAAGGTGGCGGGGTTGGCTTCCACACCCCACAGCCTGGCCTACCCACGCCCCTTCTGTAACACCACGGGCACGAGCAACATGGTCTCAGGTGCCAGCCCAAATGCCCGAGGGGCTGAAGCCTGACTGGGACTGGCCACAGGCGATGCGGCTCCTGGGAGCAAGACCTCGCAGGCCTACAGGTGACGGGGCCTGCCAGGCCGCTGACCCAGCCCCGACCCTGAGCCAGACACTGGTCCCGTGGGTACCTGGGTGCGGGAAACTGTGGCCAGCTGGCCCTGAGGGACCCTGGGGCCCATCCCACTGACCACACGGTGAGGGCCGCACACTCAGCCCACTGAAGGCTGCAGCAGCCCCAGCCCACGGCCTGGCGTGGTCACTTGATGTTATCTAGGAAACCCGCAGGCACGGCTGATGGCCCCGCAGTCACCGCCTCCTCAGTCCCCCTGGCTGGGCAGACGGGGCCCCCCCGTGTGTGCAGGGCACCGGGAACAAGAGCCTGCGTGTTGACACCGGCCCTGTACACAGGGCTGTACCCTGCAGGGCCTCCTTCCTGGCCACCAGGATCTGCCCCCTGGCCTGCCCCAGGCTGTGCACTTCCCTGAGGAAGGACGGCCACGTGCAGCCCAGAGGCCTTGCAGGGCCTGGCACAGAAACACACAGAGCAGTACACCCTGCCTCCCGCCCTCTCCAGTCCTGCCTGTCCTGCAGGGCCTCGTGTGCCGGCCCTGCAAGGAGCCCTGAGGCGCTGTCGCCTGGATAAGGCCTGCCCCCCAGACCCAGCTCCAAGCACAGGCCTTGCTGGCTCCAGCTCTCCGGGAGTCTTGCCCGGGCCCAGGCGCCTGTGCTGGCCTGCCTGCAAGTCCTTAATCAGAGGAGAGGCGTTCAGGGCAGGCACGGCCCACCCCGCCTCCCTGCAGCTCTGCTGGCCCCGTGTCCTGTGTGGGCGCGGGTGCCTGAGCGAGGGCGTCTGCCCCAGCAGCCGGGCTCACGTCGAGCCCTTTAGGCTGTAGGCACTTGCTTACTTTCTTCGCAGTTTCCTTTTATTTAAAAAATTACAAAATGACTGTATTTATTTTTAATTTGACCAGAGAGGGAGAGAGAAAAAGTGAGAAAGCAAGCTGCCAGGTCTAGCACTCGAACTTAACCACCATGCCACCGACTGGCCCCTTCATCTTTTTTTTCTAATTGCCAAAGTGTACTGGCCAGAGAAAGCACCCGCAGCGGAGTGTGGGACTACTTCTCCATCCCGTCAGCGTTTTGGGCACCTACGAGTCATGTCTCTCAAAACACGAGGGTCAGGGTTTGAGCCACGGCCAGCCGTGGGGGGTCAGCTCCTTTGACTGCTGGGTGGCCCAAGTCAGGAATCCGCAGGGTCCTCTCCCTTCCTCCCCCGTGGCCTACAGGACGGGCACAGTGCTTGCTGGAGGATCAGAGACAGGGAGAGCGAGCAATCACCCCGGGCCACACCGCAATCCCCTATCCTCCATTCTCTTGGGATGAGCGTGAGTTTAAGCCACCGGGTCCGGGACTCGAACTGCGGTAGACTGTGTGGGAGTGCAGCGATGTAACCGTTACGCCATCCGCTGGTCCCAGTCGTCATCCTTGACACAGCAGCTCAGCCTGGCGTCCACGTCTGCGGGGCGACTGAGCTGCGGTTCGGATGGTCCCTGCTTGGACACACGCCTCAGAGCCAGCGCCTTCCAGCACGTCGGAGCAAGCCAGGGTGAGCCACGCATCGCAGAGGTTCACGGCAAAGGTGCGCAGAGCCGCCCACGGGCTCCAGCGCCTCTGCACCGGGGCAGGGGCGGCGCCATGGCGTGGCTCCACAGCTGACCCGCAGGGAGGCTCCCGGTTCCCACAGTGACAGGCCCGAGTGCCTGGGGCGGCGGGGAGATGCTCCCCAGCTCCCACTTGTGGGATAAATAAACCTGTGCTTTAACTCTGTCCTCCTGCCTGCACTTCTCTCACGTCCCCGAGATCAGACCAGTCTGAATCCAGTCTGCCAGCCCAGCCAGGTCGCTCCATTCTGAGGCGACATCCCGCTTTGAGAGCCGAGCGGAGCAGAAACACTCACCTTAATTCTTTTTTTGAGATTTTTGCCATAGGGTGAGTGCACTGGCTGGCAGACAGAAAATGAGAAATGACCCTCAGGGGATGGCCACACCGCAAGCCCCCCTCCTCTAGGGGTTTGGGCACATGCGCTCCTGGTGTGTTTTAAGCTACCAGGTCTGGGACTCAAACCGCTGTGGACTACGAGCGCCGTAACCACGCCATCTGCTGGTCCCTGATGCACACCCTCATGGTGCGACAGGCACGCACAGAGCCTGCACGGGTGTCCTTACGCCGCGGGGGACAACATGCTCCTCTCACCAGGACGCCCCCCCACGGTCCTCACTGCCACGACTGCAGGCAAGTGGCCAGCCGGCCCCACAGACACACAGCCAAGGACCGGGCCGGCCAGGCTTCAGGGTGGCGACTGGGGCCAGGGCCGGGTCACAGCCAAGTCTCCCCCGAGGTCCCACGTTCAGGACACTTGCCCACGTAAGGTCAGAGGCAGGGGCCGGCAGGGGTGGTCAGGGCTCCAGACTCCCACGTGGCTGGCTGCAGTCGGAGCCCCCGACCTGGTGGCTTGAAACCCATGCCAGGCACAAGTCCCAGTGGAGAACAGAGACTTGTCGTGGCCATCCCCTCCGGGGTGAGCTCTCACGTCCCATCTCCCCTCCGAGCACGCACCGGAGGAGTCTGGGCCGGGCCGGCCTGAGGCTGCGCTCAGGGCCACCTTGCCTGGAGGCCGGTCAGTGGCAGGACCAGTCGGCAGCCTGATGGCGGAGCTGGGCATCACCAAGGGGACCGGCGGACCACAGCCCTGGACTCGGGACGGGAGTGGACACTTCAAGAAGCCAAACGACACCAGGTAAGGACTGGCAGGACGCACCCAGGGGCGTAAGCCAGGCGCCAGCAGCTCTGGGGCCTTCCAGGTGGTCTCAGCCAGAGCGTCATGCCAAGAAGAAGGACTGAGGGAAGGCGGCAGGAGAGCTGGGGTCTGACTGACCACTGTCGCCATGTCACGGCTGCCGGACGGCGTCCGAGCGTTCAGGCGCTGGACACAGGCCCTGCCAGTCCAACCTCTCTCCTGGGGCAACGCAGAATTGGCGACACCACGCATGAGCAGCCAAGAGTGGGACCACGTGCCCAGCCAGGCTGGCTGCACCGTGACTGGGCCAGAGGCGGCAGCTGGGTGCCCGTCCCAGCTATGACGGTGGCAAAGGCCCTGTGCTCGTGAGGCAGGGCTCCGACTGGCCACTGAGGTCTGCTGAGCCGAGGGCCTGGAGGGGGGAAAAAGACGGACAGAGGCAGACCTTTGTTTTTGTTACGTTTTATTGGCATCACGTCTGTCTCTTTACAGAAGAGCTCACCCCACACCCGAGAAGGTGGACCTCCAGAAGGAGAAGAGCTTGGTGGGCAAGCTACGGTGCAGGGCGGGGGGTGCCAGGGCTCCAGAGAGTGGGTTACCCAGGGGGTGACGGCGTGGGGGGGGGGTGCCAGGGCTCCAGAGGGTGGGTTACCCGGGGGGCGACGTCAGGGACTGGGCGAGGGAAGGTCTGCCAACCGAAGGCCACCACGACCCCAGAGTTGGAGTCGCTGGGACAGATGTGCTCAGCGTCGTCCCCCACCCCCCAGCCGCCTTAGCAGCGGCGGGTCGGAAGTGCAGGGCAGGTAAAAAGGGGCGGCAAGTTTTAATTCCCAAAGTAACAGCCACTTTACCCAGCGCACACACCACTATTACGCAAACCAACCTTCTGGAAAATGCAGACACAGAGGGAACATAGTTCCCTGGAGATGGAAATCTTTTTGGCTCTGAAGTCTTGGGTAAAGGTGCACATGATTCTGTGTCCCCTGTACGGAATACTGCCAGCTGGGCTTCCAGGTTCCGGCCACTGACTGCGACCCGACCTAACCTCACACGTCTGCACTACAGAACTTAATCACGTGATCCGAGACTTTCTTACACTAATTTATACATTTTTAATTGGTTGCATATATTAACATGTACTATAAGATTCTTTTCTAAGAAGCATTACATAATAAATGGATACTGTAAAAAGATCTGATTAGTTAAAAGTAACGAGCATTAACAGATACGTACAAAACTCGGCCTGAGCAGACTGGGTGTGAGTGGTGGTGGAGCGTGGGCGCCAGCCTTCCCAGGGGAGCCTCCCAGGAGCAGGGGCAGGGGAGAAAGACCACAAGACCGTTAAAAAAATCAGATAACTAATTAGACACAGATTAACTGTAAACAGTTCTCTCTCTCCAGTGGACAAGAAATAAGCTTCCGATGCCGATCCCACGTCAGACTGATTTCTACAGCCGGCCCGCCTGCGGCCACACAGGCCCACGCGGGGGTGGGCAGATGCCCAGGAGCTGTGGCAGGCCCGGGCTGGAGTCTGCCCATGTCAGGGTGTGTGTGTGTGTGTGTGTGTGTGTGTGTGTGTGGGCGCGCTCGCGCGTGAGAGAGAGAAGTGGGGCGTAACCGGTGGGGCTCTGGCAGCTGGACGTGAGACCAGTTTCTGCGGTCTGGAGGGTGCGAGGCCTCGTTGCTCCGTCTGTGGAGGCCTGTGCTGGCCCTGCAGCCCTTCAGCAGCTGCAGCTCTCTGCTGAGGCCTTGGCCCGGTCGTTCCTGTCCAGCTTGATAGGCTCGGGGAACTCGTTGTACAGCTCCACCTCCGTCTCCTGGCAGGGAGGGAGAGGCTGGTTGTCGGGGCACGGGGGTGGGGGTGGGGGTGGGGGGGAGGAGCGCCCTGCTGGAAGCCAGGCCACCCTCGCAGACGACTGTCGACCTGGGCAGCACTGACGGGCTTGGCCGGCCTCACTGAGCCGCCCAGCCAGGCCGCAGCCCGGAGGCCCTCGCCACGTGCAGGCACTCTGCAGGTCACGCGGCTGCCTGCGCTCAGACCTCGCTCAGTCTTTTCTCACCCCTGGAGACGCCCAGCTGACTTCACGGGCAGAAGTGCTCAGCCCGCACACCCCCACCGGCTCCAACTCGGCTTTCCGGACCAACGGCCTTTGCTCTATTACTCCCTTCCCTTTCCCGTCGGTTACCGGGCACGGGCACTCACCAGAGACAGAGAGGAGGGGCAAGTGGGGGACGGCCACGCCGCAACCCTTTCTCCAAGCTCTCAGGATTCTGGGAACGCACGCACATGCCTGGCATGTTTTCTAAGCCGCCAGGTTTGGGATGTGAACGTTGTGGTTAGCCCCGTGAGACCTGGTGCCTTCAGCTGCACGCCACAGGCTGGCTGGGTCTACCTCCCTCTTCACTTCGAGGTCTGGGAAGGTCTGAGCTCCCCAAGGCTGCAGGCCGGGACAGGCAGCTGGGCTGGAGGGCAGCCATCCAGCGCGGGGTCAGCCAGAGCCAGGATCCCAGCTGAGCGGCACGTCCCCAAGTGCTGCCTCCCCTCAGTGCTGAGAACGGACGGCCAGGACGCGTCAGCTCCAAGTCGTCACAAGCCCTCGGGGCCAGCCTCAGTGGCACATGCCAGTTGACACTGGCAATGTGGGAGGCTGAGCCACGGAGGCCTGGGAGTTGGGTGGGCTGATAGTGCCTGTAGTCCAGGCTGTTCAGGGGGCCGAGGCCAGGAGGGTCGGGACATGGCAAGACCCCGTCTAAAGGAAGCTACTGGGGCCAGCTGCTGGTGTGGCGATTAAGGCGCTGGACTCCCGCATGGCTGACCACAGATTCCAGACCTGGCAGACTGCTTTCTCACTTTCTCTAATCAGACTAAAACATAAATAATTATTAAACAAAAAAATAAGGTTACTATATAAAAAGTTCTCTAGGAGAAATGATCCCTAACTCCTAGGTGAGGTGTGCGCCTGCAGTCCCCGAGCGCCCGCAGACAGAGGCACAGCCAGCCTGTCCTGCCTGCCGGGAGTGCCAACGTCGCATCTCACAGCTGGCACGTCCGCCTCAGCCCTGCTCCTGGGGCCAGAGAGGCAAGTCCCAGGCGCAGACTGCAGAGCCAGTGCGACTGCCAGGTACGGGACGGGGGACAGCCCCTCAGGGACCTGGATCCCCCTGAGCCCACGCCTTCCCCTGGCACCTGCGTCATTATTCCCGACCCCAGGGAGGGCCCGGAGAGTGCAAAGAGCCACTCTCCTTGAACGTGGCCCTCACACCTCTTGGCACTGAGGCTGAGAACCCCTTGTCCAAGGTCGGAGTGGCCCTGCGAGGCAGGTGTCCCAGCTCACAGGGAGGGCTCAGAGCTGGGACTGCGTCAGGGTCACCCAGTCACACCCTCAAGGCCCGATAGGCGGACAGCGGGGAAGACGGGAGCCTGGTCCAAGGCTGTGGCCCGCATCTGCGTCTGCGCCCGTGTCAGCAGGCCCTCAAGAGGCCAGGGCGGCGACCCACCTGCTTCAGTGCGTTCCGGGCGATGGTCTGGAAGGCCTGCTCCACGTTGATGGCCTCCTTGGCGCTCGTCTCGAAGTAGGGGATGTTGTTCTTGCTGTAGCACCAGGCCTGCGCCCGTTTCGTAGCCACCTGAGGAGGACGCAGCCGGGAGTGCACGCCAGACACACCCGGTGCGCCCGGGAGCCCTGCCTGGCCTACACGGTGGCATGGCAAGCCTGTAGACCCTGAAGTCCCTGCCGGCCCGCAGGGGGCTACCAGGACTCTGACCCAGAGCAAGCGGCTTCTCCTGGGACATCAGACTCCCACGGGGTGCCCAGAACCCTGCAGCCGCCCCCCCACACGTCATCCCCACCACCACAGCCCATCCCAGCCAAGAGACTGGACCGAGTCCCTCAGGCAGAGGAGAGACGTCAGTGGCTGGAGGTGAACCGTGGTGACAGCACACGGTGACCCGGAAGCTCCCAGAGCTCCACCCCCACGGGCAGACGCAGACCCGGAGGCCCACGAGGGCCCTATCGCGACACTCGCACCCCGGGGTCAGAGCCCCGCTGGGTCCTCCAGGACAGCACCCGCCCATGCGACCCCATGACCTGGAGCACTTACTTGTCTGTTCTCAAGGTCGATCTTATTCCCCAAAACGACAAAAGGGAAGTTTTCAGGATCCCGGGGACTAGCCTGGATGAGAAATTCGTCCCTCCAGCTGTCGAGGGTTTTGAAGGTGTTGGGTGCAGTCACGTCGAACACCAGCACGCAGCAGTCGGCGCCTCTGTAGAAGGCCACGCCGAGAGACTGGAAGCGCTCCTGCCCGGCCGTGTCCCAGATCTGCGGGAGAGCAGTCGTCCTGGGGCGCGGGCCGAGCACCGTGCGGAGGGTGCGAGTTGGGGCCACCCCGACAGTCCGGGGCACACCCGAGCCCTGGCGAGGCACGAGCGTGTCTGGGCTGCGGCAGCCCCTGTAGAGCTGCTCCAGGGTGGGGCCGCATGGGCAGGTGAGCGGGGAACCCAGGAGCTGCCAACGCCGGGGCTTGGGGAATGGAGGGCAGGGAGGGCAGTGCTCACTCACGTCTTTACTGAAACCAACGCGTCTGGCTGTAGGTCAAGTCTACCTAGAAACGAAAGGACCTCTCGCCTTATGCCTCAATTAGAAACAGAGCCTGACAGAGCGACCGAGGCGAGACGAGGTGAACACGCTCCTGAACAGCTTGGAGACCACCGCACCACCGTGCCGCAGGCTGGCTCTCCTCGCTGCCCTAGAAACCAGATGGTCCAGAAGATGGCGCAGAAATGCACCCAGGAAGCAACAAACTCGAATCAGAGCCAGTTACCCACCTGCCTGGGCAGGGGGACTAGATGGGGCCCTGCCAGAGCGCGAGCACCATCCTGGTGGGCACAGACAGGACCTGGGGGATGGCCCTGCCCAAGCACCATCCCGGTGGGCACAGACAGGGCCTGGGGGAACAGCCCACCCACATGCGGGGCTGGGTCAGGGTACAGGGGACGGACGACAGGATAGGCCACACAATAAGGCAAGTGGAAAGAAACAGTTACTCCTTTAACAGGAAAGTAGAAAAAAAAATTTAAAACGGAACTTAAATCTAGGCTTGGACAAATTGAGTTTTTGTGTTTTTCCCCATTAGGGAAGTAACACTTATTACGCAAACGCCTGAAAATAAGCTAAAGCCAAGAATATAGGTGCTCCGCGCCCTCCCCTTGGGTGCCCGAACCCCGGCCTGGGCCTGCCCTGTGGTCCAGTGATGAAGGAAGCTGGACCCCAGTTGAGATTTGAGTCAACAGTTCAAATCTCAGCCCCACAGCTTAAAAACCACACTGGGGGGGGGGGGGGGGGAGGAGACCAGCAGTTAGCGTAATGGCTGTCGCCGGACTCCCATGTAGTTGACCCGGTTCGAGTCTCGGACCCGGTGGCTTAAACTCATGCTGGGCGCGTGTGCGTGCGTGCCCAAGATCCCGAGAGGAGAATGGAGTAGAAGAGATTGCCGCGTGGCCGTCCCCCCTGGGGGGTGATTTCTCGTTTTCTGTCTCTTTCTGGTGAGCGCACATGTCCTATGGCAAAAATCTCTCCAAAAGAAAACCACACTGGTCACGTGTGCACAGGTGCCCAAATCCCAGAGACAGGAAGATGGAGGAAGAGGGGTGGGGCGTGACTCGGCCCAGGGAATGCTCCCTCCCTCCCCGTCTCCCTGAGCACCCATGAGCTCTAGCAGATTAAGGGGGAGTAACATGCATGACCCAGCAGCTCCACCCCTGAGCACATGGGGGTTTTCAAAGTTCACGAGAAACATGCATCATAGAGGGAACCGCGTGGATTTCAAGACATTTCACACAAACTCGAACTTCACTCTATTCCTCACTTTCTGAAGCCCTTGCACGTCTCCAAGGGAGATGCCAGCACGTGTCAGAGACCTCTGTGCCCAGGCCACCGCAGCACAACCTGGAGAGCCACAGGACAATCTGCCTGCCTGAGGAGGCGTGGTTGGAGGGACGGAGCACTGAGGACTGACAGCCCGCTCCCCGTGGTGAACCGGGGGACCTAAGGTGAGGACATTAAGCCAAAGGCCAGACACGCTCGCTCACGGAGGGTCTCTGAGCTGCCCTCAGGGACTGTGGCGGGGCCTGGGCAGCAGTGGGCAGGGCGGGGGGACAGCCGCAGCCCACCAGTCGGGGCCCCAGGGCACGCAGGGCAGCTGCAGTAGCCACCGGCCGTGGCTCCCGCTGCGACCTGCTCATCAGGGGGGCCCTCCCACATGTGGCCTCGGCACCCCTGACGTGCACACGCCGGTGCTGTCCTCTGGGCACTGTGCGCGGTTCCCAGGCTCTACCCTCTGGTACACGGACACCTGCACCCTCCCTACGTCTGAGGGTTCAGAACCCCCTCCAGAATCACCAGCTCCTCCCCCATGGGGCCATGCTTACTGGGGCTGGACCCCAAGGTCAGACATGGGCCTGTGTGGGTCTCACGACCTCACAGGCGCCTGGAGGTCGCTTACTGCAGTGCGTGGTGCCACCGTACGAGGTCAGGTGTGGGACTTCTCACTTGTGGCATCACCCTGGAGCTCAGCAAGTTTCCGACTCGGGAGGTTTTGGACTTTGGAATTTCCGACTTGGGACGCCCAACCCTAACCATAAGGCCACAAAGGCTTGAGGGCCTCCTGTCTCTGCCTCTGGGAACCAGAGGCCCCCAACCCTGTGTAGATCCCACCTGCCCCGTGGTCCGCCTCTGGCCCGACCCCAGGAGCACAGCACAGCCGTCCCAGCGAGTGTGGGGGTCCGTCACCACGGGGCTCCAGCAGGCCGGGGCTGCTCTCCACTGCCCTCGGCCCACGGGGCGGCGGACCCCAGCTCAGCAGAGGAGCTCCCCCAGCCCTGCCCAGGTTTCCTGCGTCTGGCGCGAGCAGAGCCTCGGTGGGCCGAGGCGCCGACATCCTGCCGCCCCTCTGTGCCGTCGGCTGGCGTCCACCTCACGCCGTCCCTCCTGCACGTGGCCCTGCTCCAGGAACACTCCCGGCCCCGCGCCCGCAGGTGCCTTCAGCCGTGCTGTGCCCACGGGCGCCCAGCAGCCCAGCCCGCTGCTGCTCTCTCTCCCTTCAAGTTCCACGCGCCCCACGCCCCACACCCTCGTTCCCGTGACCGCCCCTGCCTTGATGGGAAGTCTCTCTTCCTTTTTAAAAACACCTCTAGTCATTGTGAGCCTGCCTCGGGCACTGTTTCCTCATGTGCTAACGAGCTCGCCTTCCTTCCAGAACCGTGTCTCCCTGCTGGCTCAGACAGCTGACAGGGACTCATGTCAATTTTCTCTTTAAGTAGTTTTTAATAGGTTGTGTGGTGGTTAAAATGCTGGATCCCACATAGCTAACTGCACAGTTCAAGTCCAGGACCCAGCAGACAAAAAACACATCAGTGGGACCAGCGTAAGACGATTATGTCACTGGACTCCCACATAAAACTACGCTTCGAGTCCCAAGCCCAATGGCTTCAATCTCAGGCCAGATGTGTATGTGTGCATGGCCCAAATCCCGAGAGAACGTAGGAGGAGAGACTGCGGCGTGGCCATCCCACCTAGGGGGTGATTTTTTGCTCTCTGTCTCTCTGGCTAACACACGCCCTATAGCAAAAATCTCTTTAAAAAAAAAAAAAAAAGATAGTAAGAAAATCACACCGAGGGACCAGCAGGTGGCATAGCAGTTATGTTGCTGGACTCCCATGCAGAGGTTCAAGTCCCACACCTCGTGTCTAAAACTCACGCCAGGCACCTGTGCGTGAGTGCCCAAGAACCTGGGAGAAAAACGGAGAAGGGGCTGTGGTGTGGCTATCCCCCTGGAGGGTGATTTCTCACTTTCCCTCTCACCGTGTCTGCTTCTGGTGAGCACACACCCGGAAAGGCAAAAACTTCTTACAGAAAAAGGAGGATAACATCGAGCACGTGCATGTGTGCCCAAAATGCAGGGACACTGGAGAAGGAACGAGGCACCTGCTGGGGAGACAGCTCTCTCTTCCTCCCTCCCTCAGTGAGTGCGCGTGCACACGAGGATGTGGGAGGTGGCGCCCCAACAGCGGCTCGATGCCACGACCACCCACAGCCCTGGGGTCCCAGTGCACTCAAGGAGACCTCTGGACTCGATGTGGAACCTTTCGGAGAGGGAGGTCCTCCCAGATCGTGGCCTGTCACTGCGGTGCCACCACCTAGCTGGGTCAAGTTCTTCATGACAAAGACTTCGGCAATGCACAAAATGTGGACCGTGGGACCGAGGCAACCTGGAGGCAGGGCCCGGACGTGTCCTTCACACAGCCTACTGTCCTGTCCTACTCTCACGTCCTTCGCAGGGCCCCGGAGTGCATGGGGAGGCACGTCCTCGGTCCCAGCCCCTCTGGCCCGCACGACCCCGACCGCTCCCTGTCCTCACAGCTGAGCCCAGACTTGTCGCTGGCCTCAGTGCCCGCTCTGGCCCTATAACCTGGAGAGCTGGAGATGCCTTTTCTCACGCGCACGCTTTACCCGGCTCTGCTTTCTGGGAGGGCGCAGAGACAAGCACCAAGGCTGCCCTGCCTCGGCCAGCCCAGGCCACGGGTGTTCACACAGCGGGCGTACAGGTAAGCACGAGACAGGGACCCGGCGCCCCGCCGCCCGCCAGGGCACAGTCCGGCCTTCAAGCTTGGCTTCAAACATCTGTATCTAAAGGGTTCCAGGTGTGTGGGGTCCCTTTCTAGACTGAGAGCCAAGTCCTCCCTGTCTGTAGGAGCAGTCGGCAGCCCCAGGGCAGCACGTGAGCTCCTGCCTCTCACCTGCACCTCTCAGGAACCCCGCTCTGCCAGGTAAGGTGACAGTGGATCTCGCCCCAGAGGAGGTTTTAACACCGTAGAGCGAACAGCTGCACATGTGGGACAGGTGTGGGGTGACCAAGGGCCTTGCATGATGCAGAGCTGTGCAGGACAGGCCCATGAGGCCAGCAGGAGGCAGAGGTGAGCCACAGCTTCCTGTGCATCCTCTGCACCGCCAAACACACACGAGCATCCTGGCTGGTGCTCTCCAACAGGCAGCTGCACACCAGGACCTCCCAGGCACGCTCCAGCCGTGGTGGTGACAGTCTGCCCACACGGACGGCGAGTGCCCTGTGGCTGCACAGCTGGGAATGCCACTGAGGACCTCAAGGTAGGCCAGTGTGGAGCAAGGCACCCCAGGGTGAAATGCGACCCTGCAGGCTGACCCCATGGGAGGTTCTGGATCCACATCTGGAGACCCCTCGAGGCACGTGCACACCTATGAGGTGGGGCGGGCTGTGGCTCTGATACCCGGGGTGTGTGTGTGTGTGTGTGTGTGTGTGTGTGCCACCTACTTCGCTCTCTCTGGCTTATGAAATAAACTTAGGGGAAAAAAAGAAGAGGACAGTGCTGAGTCCCGGATTTGACGCATATCTCAAAGATCTAGAAAAATGGTGGAAGAGCCTCTGTCCTGCTAGTCTGGCCTCACTGAGAGCCTCGGCCCACACCAGGCACCAGGACACAGCAGGACGCAAGCCTGGCTGAGTGTGCAGTCCTAACCCCACACAGAAGCCTTGGTGGACACTCAGGAGTCAGGAACAGGACCCAGGGTCGAGGCCTGGCCCGGCTGTGGTAGTGCACACCTGTAGTTCTGGGGAGCCCGGGCTGAGGCAGGAGGCCCACAGGGGAGGAGTGTGCCCCGCAGCACAGCGGTGAGGAGCTGTGGAGAGGGACACGAGCTCCCACCTGGCTGACCACTTCAGCTTCCCAGCAGCTGCTGCCCAGGGTCCTGATGGGATAGAGAACTTAGGAGGAGGACTGCAGTGGGGCCAGGATCACCGGGGTTCTACCCCTCACTCTTGTACGCAGGTGCACACCCTCTGGCATTAAAAACAAATACTAAAAAGGAAAAAGAGAGTAACAGTTCACAGCCAGAATATGAAGGCTTTCAAAAAAGTTACCAAGACTGACCATGTTACCACCAGCTGCCCAGCAGCCCAGGCAGGGCCGACTGCCGTCTGTGAAGAGCCAGGCACGGGGCACCTCTGGCCCCAGCCACGGGGCGGCTGAGGCAGGAGGACTGTGACCGAAACATACACACGCGCGCACATACAGGCACACGCACACACACAGGTGCGCACACACAGGTGCACAAGGGAATCCGAGTCTTCTTTCCCTTCAGTCTCCTCTCCCTTGTGCGTGCTCATAATCCCTTCTCCTCCACTCCCCTATCAGATTCTGGGGGAGCCCACACACACCCAGTGTGTTCCCAAGCTGCCGGGTCCAGGACTAGAGCCACGTGGTCAGCTAGGCAGGACCCGGACGCCTTACCACCGGCCACCTAGGTGTCTAGAGATCTATTATCTTACTCTTTCTTTTTCCTTTTAAATTTGCTGTAGCTCACGTGTACTTGCTGGAGAGAGAAAAAGTGAGAAAGCATCCTTAGGAAGCATGGCCACACCACAAACCCTTCTCCACTCTCCTCTCGGAATACTGGGCACGCGCCTGGTGTGTCTAACACGTCGCTGGCCTGGGACTGGAGCTGTGTAGACCCAGCTGCCCTCACCACCATGCCTGGCCCCCTATCTTATCCTGTTTTTTTTTTTTTTTTTTTTTTTTAATTTTAAATTTTATTTATTTATTATTATTATTTAATTTGACCAGAGAGATTCAGAGAGAGAGAAGGAGAGTGAGAAAGCAAGCCACTAGGTCCAGGACTTGAACCACAGTCGACCATGTGGGAGTCCAGCACCTTAACCACCACACCACCTGCCGGCCCCCTTAGCCTAACTGTTGAAAGAGAAACCCTTGAGAAATTAAGCTGATACATGGAAAAACAGATTTTTTTTTTTTTTTTTTTTTTTGGAGAGGTTTTTTGCTATAGGGCGCGTGCGCTCGCCAGACAGACAGAGAGAGACAGAGAGATAGAAAGCAGGAAATCACCCCCCAGGGGGGATGGCCACGCCGCAATCCCTTCTCCTCCATTCTCCTCTCGGGATCTTGGGCACGCACGCACACGCGCCCGGCGTGAGTTTAAGCCGCCGGGTCCGGGACTCGAACCGCGGTCGACTACGTGGGAGTCCAGCGACATAGCCATTACGCTAACTGCTGGTCCCGAAAAACAGATTTTTTTAAACATGTAATTATTATTTTTACTTGCTATAGCAAATGTGCACTTACCAGAGAGAGAGAGGAGGAGGAGAGAGGAGGGGAAAGAGAGAGCAAGCTGCCCCCCACTCTGGTACACACGTGCTTTCTGGAAAACTAAAAAAGTGTACGATATATTTAAAAAGCCATAAAAAGAAGTAAAATATTCAGTGGCTGCTTTAAGAACACATGAAAGGCCAACAGTTGGTATAGCGATTAAGGTCCTGGACTCCCACACGACCAAATGCGCTTCAAGTCCCAGACCTGGTGGCTTGAAACTCACGCCCGGCATGTGTGCGTGAATGCCCAAAATCTTGAGAGGAGAAGGGACTGCAGCATGGCCATCACCAAGGAGGTGACTTCTCACTTTCTGTCTCTCTGGCAAGCACATGTGCCCTGTAGCAAAAATCTGTCTAAAAAAATTTTAAAAAGAACAGAGGAGAGGGAGCCAGCTGGTGACATGGTGATTAAGGTGCCTGGATTCCACATGGCTGACTATGTGGTTCTGGTCTGGATGTGGTTCTAGTCCTAGACCCAGAGGTTTGAAAAACACTAGGTGCATGCAAGTACACGCCCAAAATTCCAATAGGAGAATGAAGAAGGGATTGTGGTATGGCCAATCCCCTGGGGGGGTATTTTTTCATATTCTATCTCTCTCTCTCTCTCTCTCTCTCTCTCTCTCTCTCTCTGTCTCTCTCTCTGTCTCTGGTGAGCACATGTGCCTTATAGCAAAAAAAAACTTAAAAAAAAAAAAAAAGAGAGAGAAATACTTTTGACTTAAGAAACCGAGGAAGAATATGCAGAGATGGACAAGCTGGAGACGTTGGAGACATGAGAGACATGAGACAGGCACTTACAGGGTTCCAGACTTAGCAAAAATGAAAACCCAAAACAAGAGCAAAAAAACAAACAAACAAACAAACAAAAAACCAGGAAGTCAAATTAAATCTGAATGTTATAAAAATCATGAAAAAAAATTTAATATGGGGCCTGGCAGGTGGGGCAGTGATTGAGGCACTGGACTCCCCACACGGCTGACTGGTTTGGGTCCTGGACCTGGCAGCTTGAAACTCACACCAGGCTCGTGTGCGTGCATGCCAGGAATCCCAAGAAGAGAATGGAGGAGGGTCTGTTGTACACCCAATCCCCCGGGGGTCATTTCTGGCTTTCGGTCTCTGCATCTCTCTCTGGGGAGCACATATGTACCCTATAGCAAAACCTCAGCAACAGTTAGTATGTTGTAACCGCAAAGGATGACCTCCTGTATCTGAAATTCAAACGCATCTGGTGTCCTGGACTTCCCGGCAATCCCACCTGCACCACTCACGGGGGTCTGAGGACAGCCTGGCGCGACCACACGCTCACCTGCATCGTCACTAGCCTGTCGTCCACCATCACCTCCTTGGTCAGGAAGTCGGCCCCGATGGTGGCTTTGTACTGGTTGCTGAACTTCTTGTTCACGTACTGGTTCATGAGTGAGGTCTTCCCAACCCTGTGGAAGGAGACACAGGAGTGTGGGTCAGAGGGAGGGCCGAGGCCAACTCTGACACCTGCAGCTTTAAGAGGAGCCTGCTGGCCCACATCCCTGGGTAGCCTAGGCAACAGAGCGAGACCCCGCCTAATGAATTCATTAAAGCAAGCAAGCAGGTGGGAGAGGTCTGTCTTGAAGGAGGACAAGGAACCACCTTCAGGACAGGAGACAGTGCCAGCACCGCTGTGCACACCCCAGCTCGCACGAGGACTGCGGGGTGAGCCAGGACACAGGCGGGGCGGCCGCTGAGAGCCGTGTGCCCTGGGCACAGGTGCTGCCAAGGCAGAGCCCTGTCCTACTGCTCCCCTCTGGGTCTGGAATGAGGCCACCGACTTCCCACACCACGGCAGCACTGCCCCACGAGCCGCTCCGACTCAGCTGCTGGCAGTGAGCAGACACCCCCGCCCAGCCAGCCTGCGGCCCCCTCCTGGCCCGGGGCAGAGAAGCACTGACAGGCCACCTGTCCAGAAGCCACCTCAAAACGCGTTCCTCTGAGGGCGGTCCCAGAAAGAAGCCACGTCTTTTCCCTACCAGGGCAGCCAAAGACAAGACCGCCCTCGTGCTCACACGCGCACTACCCTGGGAGGGCCTGGACTCTCGTGAGGCACGCGTGGAGACGTGCCGGGAGAGGCGAGCTCACACAGGTTCCTGATCGAGGCTAAGCCACTACCAGAGAAAAGCCGTTAGTTGTTTGTTTCACTTTCTTTGTTTTGGTGTTTGCCATAGGGCACCTGTACTCACTAGAGACCGTGAGAGGGCAAGTGAGAGATCGCCCCAGAGGCACGGCCACCTCCAATCCCTTCTCTAGTATTTTCTGGGCACACACACACACGTGCTGGTGTCACTCTAAGCCACCAGGCCTAGGACTCCAACCGCGGTCAGCCGTGTGGGAGTCCAGGACGTTAACCACCGTGCCACCTGCTGGCCCTAGCCCCTGGTCTTTTAAAGGGAGGGCATGGGGCTCGAGTGAAGAAGCTAACCTGCCTTACTAGGCTGCTATTTAAAAGCTCCCAGATCAGGACCAGCAGGTGGCATAACGGTTATGTCACTGGACTCCCACGTAGTCCACCATGGTTCAAGTCCCCGACCTGGTGACTTAAAACTCATGCCAAGTACGTGTGTGTCCATGTGCAGGATCCTGAGAAAATGAAGAAGGGACTGCAGTGTGGACAGACTCCCAGGGGGGTGATTTCTCGCTGTCTCTCTGGTGAGTGCACACGCCCTGCAGCTCCCAGGCCTCCAACCCTGGCTTTCCTGGGGCCTCACAGGATCATAGGAAGAAGGGCAGCTCTTCCCTCCCAGGCTCTGCGGACTCAGGGCTGGCCAGGCCCAGGGGGCGCCGTGCAGCGCTCGCACACCCGTGCGGGCCGAGCACCCCGTACACACAGCAGGGCGACTCCGTGTGGCCAGGCTGCCACCAAGGGCCCCGAGAGAGCGACCACCAGCTGGGCTGGAGTATCGGCCTGTCTCCAGGGAGAAGGGGTCACTCAAGGGCCTGCCGTGGCCTGTGGAGACGCCGCGTGGCGGCCCCGGAGCACTCACCCGGAGTCGCCCAGGATGATCACCTTCAGCAGCACCTTCTTCCTGGAGGTCATCCTGCAGACTGGGGGGGGGAGAGAGGGGTCAGTCAGTTAGTCAGTGTGCTGGGGGGAGAGAGAGGGGAGTCAGTCAGTGTGCTGGGGGGGAGGGAGTCAGTCAGTCAGTGTGCTGGGGGGAGGGGGTCAGTCAGTCAGTGTGCTGGGGGGGAGGGAGTCAGTCAGTCAGTGTGCTGGGGGGGAGGGAGTCAGTCAGTGTGCTGGGGGGGAGGGAGTCAGTCAGTCAGTGTGCTGGGGGGGAGGGAGTCAGTCAGTGTGCTGGGGGGAGGGGGTCAGTCAGTCAGTGTGCTGGGGGGAGAGAGAGGGGAGTCAGTCAGTGTGCTGGGGGGGAGGGAGTCAGTCAGTCAGTGTGCTGGGGGGAGGGGGTCAGTTAGTCAGTCAGTGTGCTGGGGGGAGAGAGAGGGGAGTCAGTCAGTGTGCTGGGGGGAGGGAGTCAGTCAGTCAGTGTGCTGGGGGGAGGGGGTCAGTCAGTCAGTGTGCTGGGGGGAGGGGGTCAGTCAGTCAGTGTGCTGGGGGGGAGGGGGTCAGTTAGTCAGTCAGTGTGCTGGGGGGGAGGGAGTCAGTCAGTCAGTGTGCTGGGGGGGAGGGAGTCAGTCAGTGTGCTGGGGGGGAGGGAGTCAGTCAGTCAGTGTGCTGGGGGGGAGGGAGTCAGTCAGTGTGCTGGGGGGAGGGGGTCAGTCAGTCAGTGTGCTGGGGGGAGAGAGAGGGGAGTCAGTCAGTGTGCTGGGGGGGAGGGAGTCAGTCAGTCAGTGTGCTGGGGGGAGGGGGTCAGTCAGTCAGTGTGCTGGGGGGGAGAGAGAGGGGAGTCAGTCAGTGTGCTGGGGGGGAGGGAGTCAGTCAGTCAGTGTGCTGGGGGGAGAGAGAGGGGAGTCAGTCAGTGTGCTGGGGGGAGGGAGTCAGTCAGTCAGTGTGCTGGGGGGAGGGGGTCAGTCAGTCAGTGTGCTGGGGGGGAGGGGGTCAGTTAGTCAGTCAGTGTGCTGGGGGGGAGGGAGTCAGTCAGTCAGTGTGCTGGGGGGGAGGGAGTCAGTCAGTGTGCTGGGGGGGAGGGAGTCAGTCAGTCAGTGTGCTGGGGGGGAGGGAGTCAGTCAGTGTGCTGGGGGGAGGGGGTCAGTCAGTCAGTGTGCTGGGGGGAGAGAGAGGGGAGTCAGTCAGTGTGCTGGGGGGGAGGGAGTCAGTCAGTCAGTGTGCTGGGGGGAGAGAGAGGGGAGTCAGTCAGTGTGCTGGGGGGAGGGAGTCAGTCAGTCAGTGTGCTGGGGGGAGGGGGTCAGTCAGTCAGTGTGCTGGGGGGGAGAGAGAGGGGAGTCAGTCAGTGTGCTGGGGGGGAGGGAGTCAGTCAGTGTGCTGGGGGGGAGGGAGTCAGTCAGTGTGCTGGGGGGGAGGGAGTCAGTCAGTCAGTGTGCTGGGGGGAGGGAGTCAGTCAGTCAGTGTGCTGGGGGGGAGGGGGTCAGTGTGCTGGGGGGGAGGGGGTCAGTGTGCTGGGGGGCAGGGTCAGTTAGTCAGTCAGTGTGCTGGGGGGGCCAGGGGAGTAGCCCTGGCAGGGCTTCCGAGCAGCCCTGAGCACTCTGCCCCATCTTGCTGCTGGGCCCCTTTGAAGACCAGGGTCACTTGGAACTGCAGACCTAAGAGGCAGCCAGACAGGGCACAGGGAGGCCCCTGCACTGGGCAGTGCTCCGAGGGCACCTGTGCTGGACGAGGGTGCCAGACGGTGCACAGGGGGCCCTGTGCTGGGCAGGGCTCTGAGGAGGACGCCTGCCCGGCAGGAGGGAGTGCCGGCCTCCAGCTCAGCCCACTCGCTGCCCCCGTGCAGCAGTGCTGAGCAGAGCCACCAACACTGCCCACACAATTGGTGCAGGGCACTCGACGGAGCTGGCCAAAGGCTCCTTCTTCCAGAACACCTTCTGCAGCCCTCTCACCCGCCGGACCAGCCAGGCTGCACTGTGGGCCCCTCTCCTGTGTAAGTGGCACAGCCGAAATGGGCGAGGCGGCTTCCAGAGAGCGAGGGGCACCAGGCCAGGCCTGCACACGCAGCTGAGCTCAGGTTCCCGTCTCACCTGGCTATGCACTGTGCTAACGGCGAGACCGTCTCTGATGGACAAGGCTACAGAAATCATTCTTACTTCTTTTTTTTTTTTTTTTTTTTTTTTTTTTTTTTGCCATAGGGTAAGAGAGAGAGAAAGGGTAAGTGTGAAGTCACCCCCCCATGGGTGGCCACGCGGCAACCCCTTCACCTCCATTCTCCTCCCAGCATTTTAGGCACGCATGCACACATGCCAGCGTGATCTTCAGGTTGCCAGGTCTGGAGTGGAACCGTGGTCAGCCATGTGGGAGTTTAGTGTGAACCACACCACCTGCTGGCCCAGTGTTCATTTTCTGAGGGCACCGGGACACAAGGAGTGGAGTGCCAGGACAGGAACTGCCATGCGGCAGTCCTCCGAGCTACTGCCACTCGTGCTAAGTGCAGAGATGGGCACGGCAGAACTAGGAGCTGAATGGCACGGGCGACAGGGCAGGCATGGCCACCCGCCACCCGCCTCCCGCCTCCCCCCAGGCGCAGGTGCAGGGCTGCGAGCAGAAAAGAAAAAGAAAGAAAATGAGGCCCCACAGCCTCGCTCAGAAGTGGGGCCCTGGGAGGCCGGGACCACGGCCCAGTAACAGAGTTCCCTCCAGGCGTGGCACAGTCCGCTGGTCTGTACCGTGGGCTGTGTGGCCAGAACAGTCCTGGGCTGGGACATCTGCAGAGCGTCAGCCCAGAGCCAGGGCGGAGGAAGCTCCTCAGTGGAGGCAGGACCTGAGCCGAGGAGCGAGCACCTGGCTGTGCCGACCTGGTGTCTGGGAGGAGCCAGGGGTCAGCCGACATAGCTGTGCCGAGTGGAAGGATGCAGGGCGGGCAGAGCCCACCAGGCACAGGGGCTCCGAGGGACAGCTGCTGAACTGCCTGAGCCACCTGCTGTGGTCCGGAGCGGGTCGGGAGCACTTGCTAAATCCCACCTTCCAGTAGATCGGAGCCCCCAGAAAGGACCTCCCGACCCACAGAAACGGCCGGGCCAGAGCCACCACTCACCCCTCTCTTACTCGTTTCCTTTCCTTTTTGAGATGCTGAATTTATACAAAGGAGATAATAACCCCCTGACAATGCCTAAGCTGTATGCTTCCATAACGGTCTCAGGACGCCAGGTGCTGTTTATCGAGAACCACCACCTCGAGGGGGGCTAGTAAGAAAAAAGTAACAGAACTACAGAGAGAGGCTGAGAGTCCAGGGGACAGAGAGACAACTTCCGTGACACGGAAAATATGTCCCCAGTGAGGCAGGCACGTTAAGGAGTGGCCCAAATGGCCTTCAGATCATGCTTCTCGTGTTCGGTTTCCAATCCTGCCAGAAGCGGAACTCTGCTGCTACAGGACGGCCGCTTGAGTCCTGTCAACATTACTGCACTCGCTGACCGGCACCGACAACAATGCCACTGGACCCTCAGCGGAAACCACTCCAGACGCAAAAAGCAAAGCTACAGGGGCAGCATGGGACGCCCCCGCAGGGTTGGCAACTTGTCTGGGAACCAGGGAAAGGCCCTCCAGGAGGAGCGGGCCGAGCCTGAGCCCAAAAGAGGAGAGAGTTTTTGTGCAGAGACCACACACTGGGACCACAGAGCAACAAGACGCCCTCACGCACACCTATGAGCAGCAGGGTCTGGCGGAGGAACGGGCCCACGCCCGGTAAGAAACGGGCCGGAGAGGTCAGCGGCCACGGAGATGCCCAGAGGCCATCCAGGGTCCGGTCTCCTAAGACCAAGAAGGCTCCTTAGATGAGGGAGCGCTGAAAACCAGCTGGGTGCTCTCCGGGAGAGACGACATCTGACTTCAGACATACTAATAAGCCCACGAGAAGAGAGGGCCTGCACTCCGGAGTGGGGCTTCATCTGTGAACACGCCATGTCCGTCGGTGCAGGTTGGCGTGATGAGAGGTGGAGGGCAGCCATGGAGCTCGGGCGTGTCCAGGGGCCAGGAAACATGGCAAAGGCAGAGACTGTGCAGTGGACTAAGCTGTGGTCACCAGAGTGGGTCCTGCCCTGGGGGGAGCCCATCCAGGAGTATGCCACAGTGTAGGCACCCAGCTGTCACCGACACTGGGTCTAAGGAGGGCCCTGGGCTGGGAGTCACCTTGGACTGCTACACACTACAGCCTGCAGGGACTTCCGAGACCAAGAGAGATACAGCTAGGGGGGTCTCAGTACGGCCCCTCGCCTCCAGTACTAGAGGGCCTGGGGGAATCTAGCAACCAACCTACTCTCAAGGACGCAGCTGAGGGCCAGCAGGTGGCGTGGTGGTTGAGGGCGTGGACTCCCACTACTCCTACCTGTCGGAGTAAGCAAGGGAAGGCTGGTCTGTCCTCGGGTCTCCTATCTGAGGTCTAGATGACCATGCTAAGCGGGGGGACAGCCGGCACTGCGGGCAGATGGCACAGCACTGCCGAGGGCACTCTGCAGGAGCAGACAGGGCTGTGGGAGCGGCACCTGAGGAGGGGCCGGCTGAGCCAGTTCGCATAGCCCGTGCCTACAGGTTTCAGAGCAGCTCGAGAAGGAGCATGTCCAGGGGCTGAAGTAAGAGGTGGTCCAGAGGGCAGCTGGGCACCAGGGGTGCTGCCAAGGGAAGAGGCTCATGCTCACGCAACAGGAGGTGGGCGAGCACCCGGGGCTGAGCACCCGCAGGCTTGGGCCGAGTCCCGACGGTGGCCCCCGGCAGCAGCCTAAGCACAGGTGTCCAGGCGAGGAGGGACTGCGTTGCTTACGCTTCTGCAAGGGCCCAGGCATAGGCACGAGCCGCCCTGCCCCACACAGTGTCACGGCGCAGTGTGACAAGGTCGGCAGGGCGCGGCTGGGGTGAGGGCGTCTAAAGGCCTGCAGGGACAGGAATGGAACGCCTGGGCCTCCCGTCAGCAGGTGGCGACAGCCCGCATGGTTTCAGTAAGTCACGAAGCTCCTGCCCCAGCTTTTAGAGGGGTGGGAACAAACCCAGACCTCCCCGTGGCCTCCGCCTGACACAGCAGCAACCACCCCCTGGGGAGAGCCCAGTAACTGCCTTGGGTCATTTGAGAACAGTGGCCTCGGTGAGCCCTAGCTGGCCTGGCCGAGAGCAGGAAAGAAGCTGTGCGGTACCGAGAGGCGCGGGGCCCTGCCCTGAGCCCACGGCCCGCTCTCCTCTCCCACATGACCCCTCCAGTACCAAGACAGCCAGTCTCTCGGTCACCGGTCCCGACTCCACCACGCACGCAGCTCCTAGACCCTGCGCCTCCTGGCAGCCCCCACTGCCACTTGAGCCTCCGTCTGTCCCTTAACTGTGTCTCCTAGCGCCCCTACAGCAGGGTGACCTCTCCCCCTGGGAAGTTCTGAAGTGCCCTCGGCACTACTGCCCCAAGGACATGGCATGTGGTTAGGCTTCACCCCCAGGCCAACCCTCAACCGGATCAAGTCCGCATTCCCAGACCTGCAGCTCAGCCACGGGACGGACACGGTACAGCCATGGTATTACGGTGTCACTGGGGCCGAGCAGACACGGAAACGGAGGGGTTGAGAGCACCGTTCTAGACCTGTGCTGTCCCAACAGTGAGCAGGAGCCGCGGACAACGGCGGAGATGGACCGACAGCCAGCCCTTGTCCTCCTGCCAGCAGCTGCCACGCTGGACGGTGGGGCGAGGACACTTCCCTGGTCTCAGAAAAAGCTCGACTGCACGGTGCTGGCTGGAGCAGTGCCGGGCACTCCTGGGGGACACCCAGACCCTGACCACTGGGGCCTCGGTGCGTGGCCATCACTTGCTCCCTGACGGCTGGCCCTCCTCGGCGCACGGCTCGGGAGAACACCACGGTTGGATTCTCCAGCCCAGCCACCGGCTGCACCTCGGCTGCTCCCACATACCAGGCCACTGCCCAGCAGACATGGAGAGTGCTAGGCCCTGACGCTGAGGGCCGGCCACTGCCCCACGGCCAGGCACGGCGGTGAGCCCGAGAGCAGGGAGGCATCCCACCCAGACTCGCAAAACCTCACCACGGCAGCGTCAGGGCGCAGGTGGGACCCCAGGAGCTGAGTCTGACTGACAGGCGGCCGGCCTGCGGGTTACAGCCCTGGAGCACCGGCCCTCCGGGAGTGCCAGTAATCCAGCGGATCCCAGAAGGTCCTCTCAGGGATGCTACGCAATTCTGTAATGTGTTGTATTTTCAAATACTTTTTACAAAGAACCACAGTTGGAAACAATCAACAAAGTAAAGAAACAATGTATAGAATGGGGGACTATTTCCAAACCACATAAGAGGCTACTATAAGTAAGAGGCTACTATCCAAAATATATAGGAACTCAACTCAGTAACAAGAAAACAAAAAATCCAATTTAGGGACCAGCAGTTAGCATAATGGCTATGTCGCTGAACTCCCATGTAGCAGACCCCAGTTTGAGTCCCGGGCCTGGTGGCTTAAACTCACGCCCGGCGTGTGTGCGTGCGTGCCCAAGATCCTGAGAGGAGAATGGAGGAGAAGGGATTGCGGTGTGGCCATCCCCCCTGGGGGGTGATTTCTCGCTTTCTGTCTGTCTGTCTGTCTCTAACTTTCTGGGAAGTGCACGCGCCCTATAGCAAAAAAAAAAAAAAAAAAAAAAAAAAAAAAAAAAAAAAAAAAAAAAGAAAAGAAAAGAAAAGAAAGAAAAAGAAAATAAAATCCAATTTAAAAAAGGGCTAAGACCTGAACAGACATTTCTGAAAATGAGATACACCAGTTTCTGGGCCAGTAGATGGTATGCGGTTAGTTCAGGCACAGCTAGATCCCACAAGTCAGGCTGCATGGTTCAAGCCCCGGACTCAGGAGCTTGAAAAATACACCGTACCTAAAGCCCCAAGAGGGGAATGGAGAAGAAACTGCAGCGTGGACATGGGAGGGTGCGCGCTCACTTTGTCTGTCTCTCTCTGGGGAGGATATGTACCCTGCAAAGGGGAAAAGAAAAGTTGGGCTAGCCCCTTAGCACTGTGCTTTGGGAGCCAGGCCCTACATGGCTAACCATAGTTCAAATCCTGGCCCTGGTCACTTGCAAAGCACACTGTGCACATGTGTGTGTGAGACCCAGATCCTGATGAGATGGAGGAAGAGCAGGGACTGTGGTGCACCTGTGCCGACTGGTGTAGTGGGGTGCCTTCCCTCTCCAGTAAGTACATATACTCTCTGGCAATAGAAAAAACATTAAGTTAAAAAAAAAAAATCTAAAGCCATGGTGAACTGAGGCATTTCACACAACTAGATTTATATTTCAAAGCCATTTCTTCTTGACCCCTTCCGAACATCGGGAAGTAAAATTAATTCCACCAGGTAAATGAGAATGTATCTCTACAACTGGAAATTTTTTTAAAGCTCCAAAGCAGCAAATAATGCAGAACAACATCATGCCTGCTCAGGTCAGGCCTTGCCTGACAGGACACGTGGCCCAGAGTTCGGCTGGGAGCCCCGACGACAACGACGACGGCACGTGGACCTGCTCCCTCTGGTGGAGGAACGCCCTGGAGACGCAGGGAGGACTGCGGAAGTGGAACTAGCCAAGGCGCACGGAGCTCAGGAGGCTGGACTTCCCTGGGATGACCCACCACCCCATCCCTGGCCCCAAATGCACAAGAGAACGATCAAAGGGATCAGCATCTCTCTCTGACCTCAGACGGAGGGAGGGCTGCCTCCAGGGGGTGTGCAGTGAGAGTGGTTAACTCCTTCCTCACGCTTACGGGCTCGCAGGCTGTACGACTCGGCGAGTCTTCCTTCCAAACTGGATCCGAGAACGTGGTACAACCGCTCAGGTCTTTCAGCCCAGCGGGCCCAAGGCCACCGAGAGGCTGATGCTCAGCAGTCTGTCTTCCGAGTGCATCAGCTCTGCAGTCAACGTTGTGTCACTGAAGAACACCCACAGATCACGTCTGGTAGGACCCCCACCAAGAGCATTTCTTAGAAGGGGCTTAAAAAGCTTGGGGCTGGAGCCCCACATGGCTGACCACCATTCGAGTCCTGGGCCCAGTGGCCTGAAAATCACACCGGGCACGTGTGTACATGCCCGAAACCCCGAGAGGAGAGTGGAAGAGAAGGGAGTGCGGTGTGGCCACCCCTCCTGGGTGGCAGACTCTGAACTGTGGATCACAAACTCCTGGGTGCTTGACTCCAGCCCGTCACTGCCCTTGGGCAACTGCAAGCTGTGTAGACGTAAAGGGCTCTGCCTCGGGGCGCGCGTGGCTCTGTCTGGGCGGTCTCCCGTAGAAAAGCCTGTTCTGTGCTCACACCAGTATCACTGATGGTTAGGCGTCAGGACTTTTCCGACAGCCCAGTATGTGCAAGGAGAACTCAGAAAGTTTGGGGAAATTGGAATTAAGATGAAAATCAGGGGCTGGCAGGTGGAGTGCTGGTTAAAGGCACTGGACTGCCACACAGCCAACCATAGTTCGAGTCCCAGACCTGATGGCTTGCTTTCTCACTTTCACTTTCTCTACCTCCCTCTGGTCGAATTAAAAAATAATAACAAATGGAATTACATAAATCCTTTTTTAAAAAAAGATTAAAATAAAAACATATTAACTTTATTTCTCAATATAAATCCCATCTAGTTCAAGACACTTTGATAAGCAATGCTTCTAGCCATTTAGTCCGTAAGAACAGAGGGCCCTGGGCATTTAACCGCGTCAATGCGGTCTTATCTACATGATTAACTGAAGAAAAATGGGTCCTTTTAAAGATTTTCTAGATTAGGAAATAAGGCCAGTCACAGTGGCTGAGCCTGCAACCCCAGCCACTTGGGAAACTGAGACAGGAGAGTCGTAAGTTAGAGCCCAGCTTGGCAATACAGCAAAGCTCTCTCTAAAGAAAACAAATAAAAACAAAACACACCGTCAGGAAACGAAGAGGTTGGAAGGAGCGAAGCCAGCACCGCACAGGCAGCACGCGCCCAGAATCGCCCTTGTCTGAAGAGAGCCCTGGGACTCAGTCACAAAAGCCCCCCCTGAGCACCCTCGCACTGGCATGAGGTTCTGGGGAACACAGCACCTTGCTAGCTGTCCTGCACGAACTCAGACCTGGCGTAAAAAGAACGTGTGTCTGCCCACAGCACTGCTCCGGACTGAAGTTACTTAACAAGTTTTAAATCAACACAACAGAATACCTACCTACTGCTCAACAGTAAAGCTGGGTGTCCCAAGTAGTCTGAAAAGTCTTGAAACAAAAATCCAAAGCTCACCATGATTTTCTGGGGAGAGCAGTGAGCAGCCTGAAGCGGAGCCCACCCTCTCTACAAGTTCACGTACAGCGAATTCTAGTGAACAAGTTATCTCATTCAACACGAAGAGTTCAGAGCCAGCGCCACAGCCCTGCGGTTAAGTGAGCAGAAACCACATGGATGACTGCGACGTCAGCCCAGCCCTGGTGCCCGACAAACACGTCAAGTGCATGTGACGGGATGGGGGGAGGGATTGTGGTGTGAGCGTCCTCCATGTGGGGGCCTCTCCCTGTCTCTGGTGGGTACCATCCTCTGGCAATTTTTTTTAAAAAGACCCTCATAGGATGGAGAAATGAGAAGAGACTGCAACGTGACCCCACCGAACTGGGAGCACCTGCCACCCTAACCCGACCCCACCTCTGTCTCTCTGGCTAGCACACATGCCTTCTGGCGATCACAAAAGGAAAAAGAGGGGTCAGCAGGTGGCATGGTAGTTAAGGTGCTAGATTCCCACATGGCTGACTGTGCCCTAGACCTGGCAACTTGAAAATCGTGCCAGGGGCATATGCGTACATGCCCAAAACCCCGAGGAGGAGGGACTGGGGCATGGCCATCCCCCCAGGGGTGAGCTTTTGTTTTCCCTCTCAGTGACTGTCTCTCTCCTCTCCAGCAAGTGCACATGCCCTATGGCAAAAACTTAAAAATAAAAAAGAGATCGCCAGCGGTGGCACAGTGGCTAAGATGGCTCACCCCACATGGCCGTACAGTTCAAGTTCTGGACCCAGCAGCCTTTGTGGGGAAGGTTTTTTTTTTTAAAGGAAAGGGTGAAGATTCCATACAGTGACCCCTCATGGGGGTCAGGCAGGAGTCAGTGCAGTGCACACCACGGGGGTGGGGGTGTGGGTGGGGAGCACCGCCCCGGGACGCCCTCGTCACAGGCGCTGGGGCGGAAAGAAAGAGTACGTGTAACAGCACGGTGGTGATGGCAACGAACGTGCCAACAGGGAAAGACCGCGGAGTGCCTAGGAAGTACCTGTCAAAGCTCGGAAGCTCAAGTACTCAAGCCTGCAGACCCACCTTCCCAAGGAACTCTGCGGACAGAGCAGCCCGGCAAACGCCAAAAAGACGGCAGGCCAGAGCCAGACGGAGCCACGCGCGCCACCTCCGGGCTCGGGTCCCCAGGGAGACTTGCACACACGGGCTTCAGTCCGGGGGCACACGTGTGACCCTGGCTGGCCAGGGCCTGGGTGGGGATGTGGTGTGACAAGACTCTTCTACGAAATAAAGAAATCAGCTTTAAAAAAAAATAAATAAATAAAATCAGGGACCAGCAGATGGAGTAACAGCTGCGTCAGTGGACTCCCACAGAGCTGACCGCAGTTTGAGTCCCGGACCCGGCGGCTCAGAACTCATGCTGGACGTATGTGCATACGTGGCCATCCTGTGTGGCCATCCTGGGGGGTGATTTCTTACTGTCTGTCTCTGTCTTTTCAGAGAGTGCATATGCTCTATGGCAAAAATCTCTCTCTTAAAAAAAAAAAAAACAAACACAATGCAACAGCCAAACCCCTAGAAGTGGAAGGTTCTGTTATGACAGCTAGCTTGATCTTGTCAAGTGAAAGGCAGTGACCCAAGAAGGGGCCAGTGGACCTTTGGTAAAGCTGAAAGAAACAGGAGTCGCAGCTCCACAGCGACAGCTCCAGAGCAGACGCGCCTTCCCAGCAGGAGCCTGGCGCCGGAGCTGGGCCTCAGGTGCTGGGAGCTGCACACCAGGCCTGTCCGTCCGCAAGCTGAGGACCTCGGGGCAGACCATCCCCCAGGCCTGCACTGGACCTGCACAGCACACAGACCCCAGGGCAGGAACCAAACCCCTGCCCCAGCTCAGCCTCACTGGAGCGTGGCAAGGCTCCGTGCCAAGGCTTCTTCCCAAGAGTGGCATGTGGGGAA
The DNA here is from genome assembly GCA_026018925.1 of Tupaia tana. Taxonomy (NCBI): domain Eukaryota; kingdom Metazoa; phylum Chordata; class Mammalia; order Scandentia; family Tupaiidae; genus Tupaia; species Tupaia tana. The sequence continues at coordinate 29,820,943 of JAKSZU010000025.1, forward strand.
CTTCAGCCGTCTTAAGAAATACCTATTATTTGTCCTAATTGCAGTTTTACAATAATGGGTATGTATTACCTTGTAATCAAAAGAAACTCAACCCAAAATAAGGGCCTGGTGGTGATCCGGAATCTCCCCTACCCTGCAGTGAGGAATGAACAAAAAGCTTCCCCAAAAGAGGTGGCCCAATATGCTAAACCCTCAATCCTCTTCCAGACAAAGAACAAAGGTTGGGGTTTTTAAATGGGGAGGAGCCACAGGGTCAGGACCAGTGGGTAACTTGCTCTCCACCTCAGGAGCTAAAACGAGGTGAGGTGACTGTGGGCCTCTCACTTCAAGGCTCTGCAAACATTCCCGCATGAGCCTCAATTTCTTCCCCACCTCAGGGCAGCAGGGAGGACTCCCCAGCAAACTGGTGAAGCAGCTGTGAGGCGAGAATGCCACCGGCCTCAGCCTCCCTGAGGTCATGACGGGACACCGACCCTCACCTAGAGGGTCCGACCACACTGGCGCTGGTGCCACGTGCCTTTAATGTGGTGAGACGTGGCATGGCCTCGAGGCTGAGCGCCTGTGCTGCTTTCTCACTGGCCAACCCTACCCACACCTTGGGGCCGGCACTCTGAGCAGCTCAGACGTGGTGTGCAGCACACTGCCCACAGAACAAGCCTTCCCTGCTACTACTCCACCACCTCAGCGGCCACGGAGCCACGCTGCGTGGCCGGGGCAGGGCAGCGGGTGGTTCAGTCCGGCTTTCTTCTAGAGAATGCCAACGCAAGACGGCGCTCTTGGCTGAGGACACCTCGCTGTGTGCCAAGGCAGCATGGAGTTCCGGCCCACAGCCGAACCAAATCCCGAGGAGGAGGACCAGACGGCCCCAGGGGTCGGGTGAGAGGCCACGGCCGGCCCCTCTGTAGCCTGCCAGGGACCACCACTCCGGCCCAGCCCCTCCCCACAGCACTAGAGCTCTGGTGCTGACCCAGAGGGACGGTCCCTGCTCAGCCTCTCCTGGCAGCAAGGTCCAGGCCTGGCAAGCGCCACTGGGGGGCTGGTCGACTTTATCCCCAGAAAATCCTGCATCCCGCTGGCCAGGAGGACCTTGTGGAACGAGAAGCCAGTCGACGGACAAACTCACTTCCTGTTTCCAGGAACGTTTTTAATCGGCACCGCAGGGCTGTCCTCAATGCCGGCTCCTCTGGGGCTGTCAGAAAAGTCATGATGTGTTTTTCCTGTCTTTTTTTGAGAGATTTTTTTGCCTTAGGGCAAGTGTGCTCCTCAGACAGAGACAGAAACAGTGAGAGAAAGTGAGAAATCACTGCCCTGGAGGGGATGGCCACACTGCAATCCTTTCTCCTCCAGGGACCTTGGGCACACACAGTCAACCGGGGTGGTTTTCAAGCTACTGGGTCTGGGCCTTGAACCGCAGTCACCCATGTGGGAGTCCAGCGACGTAACTGCTATGCCATCTGCTGGCCCTATGTGTTATTCCATGCAAAAATGCATCAGGACTTTTCCAACCCAATATATAGTACTTCAAAATAACTGAGAGTCCGTTTCAAATGTCCCCCTGCACTTTAAAGGCGAGACCCAACCCCCTGACCCTGCCAGCAGGCATCTGAAATTGCACAGGCGTGGAACCCAGGGGCTGTGTGTCCAGCCCAGGGTCTTCAGGAGCAGAGGGGGAGGTTGACAGGCTGGGAGCTGAGGCAGGAGCTGCAGGCCCCGTGGGCTCCTGAGCACCCTGTCCACAGCAAGGGAGATCGGAGGACAGGAGCCCTCTGCTCCCTCCTGGGGAAAGGGCAGGGGTGGGCTGTGTTCCTGGGGCACCTCACCCCGCCCTCCCCTGCTCTGCTCTGCATAAATCTGAAAACCGCAGACACTGCTGTCCTGCACCCTCCGTGGGAGAAGTGGGGCCGTGTCCCCCATTTCAGTGGCAAGCAGCACCGGGGCGTCAGGGTGAGCCGGAGAAGCGAACCGAAAGGCTGATCTCAGGGAGCTGTAGACAACGTGCTGGTTAGCGACTCAGAGGACCACCGGGAGTGTCCAGTCCTGCGGAGAGGGCACCCCAGGGGACGACCGTTGACTCAACTTGGCTGGGAGCCACGAGTGGCAGCTGGGGGAGTGGCATGGGCGTGGCCCCCAGCAGCTCGGGCCTCGGGCCTGTGCTGTGCAGTCTGCAAACCGTTCGCTGTAGGCGCTGGGCTCCCCAAGGTTCCCCGCCACCCCAGATTGCGTGGAACGGGCCTTCTAGGAAGGGCCTTTCAGCCAGCCGGACCGCAGGGCTGCTCCATGGCCAGCCCCAGGCCTGGGACCAGAGACAGCAGCCCTGAGGGAGGAACAACAGGGGCGGGAAAGGCGGCTTTCCTCCCAGGTCCCCAGGCCCGTGTTTCCACTCCCGGCTAGGAGGCTGCGGTTTCGGAAACCCAGCAGGGAATGCCTCCTGGGTCCCTACGGTGTCAAAGGAGCCTGGCCCCGCTGTGCACAGGCGTAACCAGCAGTGCCGGGGGTTGGAGTCAGACCAGAGAAGGTTCCTGTCGCCCCGTGAGCAGGGCCAGGGGAAGCACGGAGAGCTGGGACCAGAGTCTGGCTGTCCCCTCTGCTCCCGATGTGGTCACTACTACGCAGCCCAGTGTGTGGTCACCAGTGACACTCGCCTAGTCCACGCCCAGCTCACATCCCTTACGAGCAGGCCCAGGTCCTCAGTGGGCTCTCTATCCTCCGTGATCTGCTCCTGGAGACAGTTCGCCAACGAGTGCCACCTCACACTCTACTGCACATGGACCCGTCCAGCTCATGCCAGGGCTGGTCACACCCGAGGCCCTCAGTGCTGTCTCCTCCTGGACGTCCATGCCGGCACGAGGCCAAGCCACACTGCCCAGCCGAGATGGAACAGCAGGTCCCAGGGAGGACAGGACGGGGACCCAAGTGCCCACAGACAGGGCCGCGTGGACGCACTCAGCACAGCACACACCCACGTGTGGGGGTGACCACAGGGACGGGGGAGGCCTGGGGTGGGGTGGGGAGTGAGGCTGGGAGCCGGGTCGGAGCAGCCCCATCTTGTTCCTAAGCCAATCCCAACTGGTGCATTTGGCTCTGGGTCCCACCACTCAGCCTGACAGGTCTCGCTGGCGACAGCTGCTCTGCTCTGCGACCTCAGGCTTCAGCTGAGCAGCGGACAGCTCCCTAGTTAGTCCCGACAGAAGAGTTTAGTCCACCATGTTTAACGCACCATACCGACTCCTTCCTTCCCTCCTCTCCTGTTTCGTAGTTACTTCTTACTGGTTACCCTGGGAATTAAGCTTTTAAAAGCTTAATTTGGGAACCAGCAAGAACATAATGGTTATATCACTGGACTCCCACGCAGTCAACCCAAGTTCGAATACCAGACCTGGTGGCTTAAAACTCATGTGCTGGGAGCGTGCGTGCGTGCGTGCGTGTGTATGCATGCCCAAGATCCCGAGAAGAGAATGGAAGAGAAGAGATTAGGGCCTGGCCATCCCCCCACCCCCTGATTTCTTGCTTTCTGTCTCTATCTCTCCAGTCAACACACAGCAAAAATCTCAAAAAAAAAACAAACAAACAAAAAAAAAACACCTAATTTGAATAACACCAATTTAATTTCAGTGGCTTACAAACACTGCTCCACGCAACTCCGCCCACCCCTTCCCTGCTACAACGTTACTGTCACAGGTACAGACTTACAACTCTTTCAAACATTTACAGTTTCTTTTTTATAATTGCCAAAGGGCACACGCCCTTGTCCCCAGAGGGAGAAAGCACCTCCCAATGGGGCGTGGTCATAAGACCAACCGTTTTTCTCCGTTCCCCGGCCATCAGGTTTTCTAGCGGCCATCAGGTTTTCTGGCGGCCATCAGGTTTTCTGGCGTGCAGGCACAAGCACCCAGGGCGTTTTCAAGCTGCCAGGGTCAGGATTCAAACTGCAGCCAGCCACCTGGGCCGGGCTCCCTTCACACTGCACTAAGAGGACAGCCCTGTTTCCAATGTGTGCCTTTTCAATCATGTAGGATAGAAGAGGACAATCAAAGTAACATGGCTATTCACCCCGCAGCCCCTTCCCACTGCTCTTTTCTCTCTCTGACGTTCTTGCTATAGAGCACGTGCACTCGCCAGAGACAGAAAAAGCGAAACCACCCACGGGGGATGGCCACACCATAATCCCTTCTCCGTGCTCCTGGGAGGCTGGGCATGCAGGCACACGTGCCCAGCAGGAGCCTGAAGCCCCGGGGTCGGCTGCGTGGGAGTCCTGCGACACAACCATTACGTCGCCTGCTGGCCCGGACCAGTCCTATTTCTTCTATGGCTTAAAGTGTCTAGCATCTTTTCATTCAGCCTGAAGAACTTTCTCAGTTTGTTTATTTAGACATGTCACAGGCCGGGGCCAGCAGGTGGTGTGGTGGTTAAGGGCACTGGACTCCCACATGGCCGACTGTGGTTCAAGTACTGGACCTGGCGGCTTGCTTGCTTTCTCATTTTTTTCCTTTCTCTCATTCTGTCCTCTGATCAAACTGAAATAAATGAGATAATCAAATTGAAATGGATAAAGTTAAATAAAAGAATTTAAAAAAATAATTATTTATTTAACTCCATTTGTTATTATTATTTTTTAATTTGATGAGAAAGAGAGAGAGAAAGGGGGAAAGCAAACCGCCAGGCCCAGGACTCGAATTGTGGTTGGCCACGTGGGAATTCAGCACCTTTAAACACTTCGCCACCTGTCAGCCCCTAAATAAAATAATTGTTAAAAAGAACCGTCATGGGTTCACAGTGGCATGGTGACTGTGCAGCTGTATCTCAAGTGGCTGACTCTCCGGTTCAAGTCCTGGAGCCAGTGCCTTGAAAAACATGCCAGGTGCATGTGCGTGTGTGCCCAAAATCCCACGGGGAGAATGAAGGAGAAGCGAAGGCAACGTGGCTATCCCCGTTGAGGGGTGATTTCTCACTTCCCTCAATCCCGTCTCTCTCTGGTGAGCGGAAGTGCCCTATAGCAAAAACAAACAATTAAAACAAAAAACAAAACAGGCAGACTCAAAACATCAAATAAATCTTGAATTTAAGCACTGCTCAAAGTACGAAGGGTAACAGAGAGAGTCATCAGAGACGCCATGACGCGTTTTTGCAGAGAAAACACGTCAGGACTTTTGTGCCGACCCAACAGTATAACAGGTGACTGGGAGCAGGCCCTGTGCCTTGGCAGTCCAGGCTACACAGCCGGCTGCGGCTCAGGTCCAGCCCTGGCAGCTTGAAGAACTAGCCAGGCACACGCGTGTGCACGCCTGGCTGCTCACAGGCTGCCGCAGTGGAGAAGGGCCTGCAGTGCGGCCACACCCTGTGAGGGTGCTCCCTCCATGTCGCCCACCCCATCACTCCGGCCAGCGCACACTCCCTGTGCAAAAACATTTCGCACCAAAATAAACTCACACTTCCCTTCTGCCTCTGCACACAGTCCGAGGTACCCGTGTGTGAGAAAAGACAGGCGGGACCAGCAGATGGCCTCCTGGCTTGACACTCGGGCTGGGTGCGTGTGCCCAAGATCCCGGGAGAACCATCCCCAGGCGGTGATCTCTGTCTCTCTGGCAAGCACACGGAAGCAGGGAGTCCTGAGCTCTCACTCCAGGTGTCTTCTCGGACCTCCTCCTCCTGAAAGGCCTCCTTGTTTGCTGGACTTGCAGCGCAGGAACGGAGGTCCTAACAGTCACTCGGCGCTCCCTACCAAGGACAGTAACAGCAGGGACTGTCCCTAGTGTCGCCAAGGACGGGCGAGCCTGGCACCACCGCCCTCGGCTGCCCCCTCACCTGTGCAGGGCCTGGCCGGCCGGTGAGGCTCCTCGGCCAAGAGCCACAGCCGCCAGCACGGACGAGGGTGCACGCCCCCCCGACCTGCAGCACCTCAGTGGAGGGCTGTCGGGACACCTCCCGGACAGGCACGTGTGGGCACGGACGAGGGTGCACGGCCCCCCTACCTGCAGCGCCTCAGCGGAGGGCTGTCGGGACACCTCCCGGACAGGCACGTGTGGGCACGTGACGGCAAGTGTGCAAACGAGCACCACGCACCACCGTGCTTTCAGCCCCATCACACTTCCTGCCTGGGCTTTCAAACCCTAACACACGCGGAAACCGCAAAGCCCCCGTGGAGCGACTGCGCAGCACTGCACACAATGCGTGCCGGCTTTCGGCTCCGCATCTGACCGCAAGGACCCAGGACACGTGTTTCCTAGACTGGCCACGGCCGGGCTGCACCACGGTAGCCTGTTCCCAGGGCCATGGTTCCACATCTCCTCCCCACCCTGTGCGTTTCCGAGTTCTCATTCTATGGCCAAAGCCCATAGCTCAGGGCCTCAGGAGCAGAGCCCCGTGGCCAGCCGTGGTTCAAGTCCGGGCCCTCATGGCCTGGGAAGCCCACTGGTGTGTGCACACGTGCCGCAGGCCTTCATAGCACGAGGGCAGAGAGGGGCTGCAGGTAGCTACACTCTCAGCACACCCTTCCGGCAATAAGGGAAGATTCGAGATGGGCATTCTAGTGAGGCAAACTTACGCGTATCACTAGTCAATGTTCTAAGGTGCGCCTGAAATGTTTAACTTGGGGCTGGCAGTTGGCGTGGTGGTTAAGGATGTTGGACACCCACATGGCTGACCATAGTTTGAGTCCAGGACCTGAAGGCTTGCTGTCTCACTTTCCCTCTCTCTGTCTCTCTCACTCTGGCTCTGTCCCTCTCTGGTCAAATTAAAATAAAATAAAGTTAAATAAAATAATTCTTAGATGTCTTAAAAATAATTGTTTAATTTATTTATTCATTCATTTATTTTTAATTTGACCAGAGAGAGAGAGAGAGAGAGAGAGAGAAAACAAACCACAGGTCTGGGACTCGAACCGCAGTTGGCCTTGTGGGAGTGTCCAGTGCCTTAACCACCAAGTCACCTGCCGGTCCCAATTCTTAAATTTTTTAAACTATGTACTTATCACTTTTTAATCTGCTATAGGGACACATGTGCTCACCAGAGACAGACAGACAGGGGTTGGGGGGTAAGGAAGGAGGGAGGAGGGAGGGAAAGTGAGAAAGCAAGCCACCAGATCGACAGGGCTTAGACCACAGCTGGTCACAGGGAGTCCAGCACCTTAGCCACCATGCCACTTGCTGGCCCATGTACTTAAAAAAAAAAATTTTTAAGTAGGATTCAGGGCCAGCCGGTGGTGTGGTGGTAAAGGCAGCTAGATCCCACATAGCCAACTCCCTGGTTCAAGTCCCAGATCTGGTGGCTTGAGAAATGTGCTGGGCATATGCACGCACACCCAAAACCCCAAGGGGAGAATGGAAAAGGAGAAGCACCCATGGGGGGGGGGAGTGCCTTTTCACTTTCCTTCTCTCTCTCTTCCTCTCCAGCAAGCCCACGCACCCTCTAGCAAATTAAAATAAATATTAAGTATGGGGCAAGTTATACTCCCATTTGTTTATTATCCCCAAAAAGGTAATTTCTGTAGGTCAAATAACATGGACAATGGTGTGTGGGCACGAGAGGGCAGTACCTGTCCAAGCTGGCCCCACTCCACTCCCTTCGTCCAGCCCACCAGCATTCCTTTTTTTTTTTTTTTTTTTTAAATTTCTTAAAAAATTTATTTCCATCTGCTCCTATTACTTTTTTTAATTTCACCAGACAGAAACAGAGACGGAGAGAAAGGGAAAGTGAGAAAGAAGCCACCAGGTACGGGACTTGAACCGCAGGTGGCCATGTGGAAATCTAGCACCTTTAACCACCGCGCTACCAGCCGGCCCCCAGCCCACCGGCATCCTGAGCACACGCACGACTGCCCAGCAGGTCTTCGTGCCCACCAAACCGAGAACCTGAACTGTGGCTGGCACAGGGCACTCCGCTCTGTGGTCCCCAAGGCCGGGTCTCTCAATCTTGCACCTGGAAGATGCCTCCGCCAGGTGCCCCTGCAGGTGGGACAGCACAGCCCAGCAGACCTCCCGCTGACAGGCCCGCCCCCTGCTGGGGCTGAGGGCCACTGCACTCCCACCCCAGCCCGGGGCAGAGCAGCTTCCCTCTGAGCTTCTCAGGGCCTGCAGCAGTCTGGCCTCTGAGCAGGTGACGTCATTCATGAACCAAATCCACGCTCTGCCCAAAGAGGGAGTGCGCTGCCAGCTGGCCAAACGCGCCCCTCCCTCTCACAAAAACACAAGGGAGTTCTTTGAAGAATTATTTTATTTAACTTCACTTATTTTATTTATTTTTTTTTTGGAAAGGTTGCTATAGGGCGCGTGCGCTCGCCAGAAAGACAGAGAGATACAGAAAACAAGAAATCACCCCCCCGGGGGGATGGCCACGCCACAATCCCCTCTCCTCCATTCTCCTCTCGGGATCTTGGGCACACATGCACACGCGCCTGGCGTGAGTTTAAGCGACCGGGTCCAGGACTCGAACCACAGTCAACTACATGGGAGTCCAGCGACATAGCCATTATGTCAACTGGTGGTCCCAACCTCATTTATTTTGACTAGAGAGGGACAGAGCGAGAGAAAGGAAAAGGCGAGCCCCAGGTCCAGAACTTGAACCACGGTCGGCCCCGTGGGAGTCCAGCACCTTCACCACCACACCACCTGCCAGTCCCACGAGGGCCATTCTAATACTGATGGGCCGCTCCACTTGGCTATCAGACGCCTGGCCATGGCTCTGCCTTCACAGAGACAGCCCTCCTCCCTGCCCCAGCGGGTCCTGGATACTTGAAAGTTCACACGGCTGTACGGGCTCGGGATGGCCACCTGGCAGGAGCCAATGGGCAGGTGCAGGAAGATGGGCAGAGATGCCGGCTGCACCTTCACAGCTTACAAGTAGAAAAGGCAGACCTGGCCGACCGAGGTACTTGTCCCGGTCTAAAAGGCAGCTGCGTTCCTAATTCGGATTGCTAACATGACTTCAAAAACCTTGAAAACAAAAAGATTGGCCTCATGGTCTGGTCCTTCACTGTGAAAATGAACTAACACCCTTTTCATCTGTTAAAATTAATTAAGCAATTCTGTTTTCTTTTTACATTTGCTACACAACACAGTGCTTGCCAAAAAGATGGGGAGATGAAGACAGGAAGCACTCCCCGCTGGACTGCGGCCACACCCCTACCCTCTCCTTGCTCCTCCGTCTGTCCCTTGGGGTTCTGGGCACACATGCACACATGTCCAGCATGTTTTCAAGCGACCAGGTGTGGGACTCGAACCATACAGTCAGGCACAGAAGAACTAGCTGCCTTAACCAACAAGCCACTGGCTGGCCCAGAAGTCTTTTGAATGTATGCAAAGCTTGGGCATTCCTATGGAATCTTCAAGAATCAGTCTATCAAAGTGAGGCGAGAGTTCGCAGTAAAAATCCATCTAGAGTGTAGTATGTGACATGACTACATACACCTGTTCAAAGAAAAGACAGACCAGAGAAAGCCAGGCAGGAAATGCTGCCCAGACACCACTTGTGACCAGCTTTCCGAGGTCTTCTCACACCCCCACAGGCACAGCAGGGACTCAGATCAAAGGGTGTGAGGGGTGCCGCCTGGCCACGGCCAGGGCTCCATGGCGTCAGGACCACGTGCGGGCGCTTGGCTATGTCACTGATCGCAGACACACCAGGAAGGCTCGCTCAGCTCCTTCACTCCTGCTAGGGTGACTCGTACATTTCTAGAGCATTTCTTGGTGTCGGTGTAGCAGGCAGACTGAGGGACCGGACAAGGCACACAGAGAGTCCAATTCACCAGAAGTGAGTGTGCGTTTGGGCCCAACTTGAACAGAGCCGCCTTGCTTGCCGACACAGATTATGGCTGGGCACGGAGGCGTGGCTGAGGTCTCAGCTACCCGAGAGCCCGAAGCAGGAGAATCAGCGAGACTCTCAGAAAGATCTACGGTGATAAACGTTTTGGAAACACGCGTGGATGGAGATGGGTAGGACTGAGGGTAAGAGGCACACTCAGCTGGGGCAGTCAGTACGGGAGGACGGGAGGACGGTGGAGTAGCCAGCCAGACTGCATACACACGCACAGAAGAACATGGTTTTACTGTCCCAGGGCAGGGGCACGATAAACAGCCTACGTAATAATAAAGCCCAGAGAACAAAATGAGCTGGCAAGTGCACCGACACCCAAGTTTCTGTACCACAGAAAGTGCTGCAGCTACATCAGACCAGGACAGACGCACAGGAGGCTGGTGGGTGGGAAGGGGGTTGGAACTCCTGGAGCAGCGAAGTTTACAAATGGGGGAGGCAAATTAATAAACTTCATTTGGACTTTAGAGAACTAGGGCCAACTGACCAAAAAGTATAAATAAGTAAAATATTCTTTACGGGACCACCGGATGGTGTAATGGTTATGTCGCTGGACTCCCACGTAGTTGACCCCAGTTCAAGTCCTGGATTTGACAGCTTAAACTCACTCCAGGCACGTGTGCATGCGTGCCCAAGCCCCCAACTGAAAGGTGAATGGAAGAGATGGGATTGCGGGAGGGTCACCCCCCCACTCCCCAGGTGGTGGTTTCCCACTTTCCGTCTGTCTCTCCAGCGAGCACACATACCCTACAGTAAAAATCTCTCTGAAATACATACATATGTATGTATATATCTTTACTTTAAAAGTTTAATCTAGCTACTGGAGAAACACAAATTTAAACGAGGCACAATAAAATCCCCCCATACTCATTAAACGGGCCGAAGTTAAGAAAGCGGCTAAGTGGCAGCTATATAAACAGAATTCTCAACTCCACATGCTCAACATAGTCCTCCTAGAGGAAGTCTGGCAATTGAAACCAAAATGTTTTCAGTAGAGGTTTTGACCATAGGGAGCATACACTTGCTAGAGGAGAGGCAGAGAGGGAAGTGAGAAATCACGCCCCCGGGTTGGGTGGCCACAACTACAGCCCTTCTCCATTCTCCTCCTGGGATTCTGGGCATGCAGGCGCACATGTGGTGCCCAGGGCAATTTCCAAGCCACTGGATGCAGGACTCGAACCACAGTCACCATGTGGGAACTCAGTGATGTAAGCCCAATACACCTTCCAAGCCACTGGGGCAGGATTCAAAGCACAGTTACCACGTGGGACCTTAAACTGTAGACTACAGGCCAACCCAGAACTGGGAAATCTTAAACCGAGTTCAGTGCCGACCCAGCAGGTTGCACAGTGGTTATGTCACTGGACTCCCACTCGGACGACCATGGTTCAAGTCCCAGTCTTGGCAGCTTGAAACCCACGCCAGGTGTGAGTGCGTGCATGCACAAATTCTTAAGAGGAAAATAGAAGAGGAGGGCTATGGCCTAGCCACTCCCCAAGGGGTGATTTCTAGCTTCCTGTCTCTGGTGAGCCCGTTCATCCTACACGAGAAAAAGGAAAAAAAAAAAAAAAAATCTCAGTGCCTGGTACTGTGGTCTTTCAAGATCCTTACAGACGAGGGTCAGCCCTGCCCTCAGGGCTCAGGGAGGGGAGGAGCCAAGCTGCAGTCAGATGTGGGACACGGTGACTGCGGAGCGGGAGAGCTGGGCCACATGTGGCATCAGACAGCTGACGTCAGGCAACCCCTGGCACAAGTGACGGGCTGGGCATCGGACGGGAGGGCCTGAAGGAGAGCAGTGCAAACCACGGCAGTCTGTGCCCAACAGGTGCATCTCCCGGGCCAGTCTCCTGCCAGGAGTGGGCACAGGCCCTAAAGCCAACAGCCCACAACAGACTGCTCTCCACCAGACCACGGCCACTCTGCCTTCCCACCCCAGGGATGAAACCCACCCTTCTAAGAGTGGGCTCACACCACAACGTGCCGTGCTCCAGAAACAAGCCGCTGCACCCTGCAAGGGTCCCTCGCATGGTAAAGAAACAGGCTGGGCACTAGGAAGCATTGAAACACAAGGTCCGGGACCAGTAGAGGGCATGGTAGTTAAGGCACTGGACTCCCACATGGCCATCCCTGGTTCAAGTCTCGGACCTGGCAGTTTGCGCCCCCCCCCCCATGAGTGCACATGCCCTACAGCAAACTAAGACTACTAATAAGATTAAATAAATGATTAAAAGAGTAAAGTTCCAGAGCCAGCAGGTGGAGTGATAGTTATAAGCGCTGGACTCACACATGGCCAACGGTGGTTCAAGTGCCAGACCTGGTGGCTCACGTGCATGTGTGCCCAAAATCCTGAGAGGAGCGAATGAAGAAGGGGCTGTGGCATAGTCATTCCCCGGGGAGATTTCTCTCTGGTGAACACGTGCACCCTTATTTTTAAAAAGTGGCGTGATGGCTAAGGGCACTGGGCTCCCACATGGCCCACCATGGTTCTGGTCCTGGTCCTGGAGGCTTGCTTTCTTCTCACTTTCCTTCTTCCTCTCTCTCTGATCAAATTATAATAAAATAAAGTTTTTTAAAAAATGATAAAAGTTAAATGAAACAATCCTAAAGAAATGAAAAAATGCACTTTTGGTGATTTAGCCTGAGGGCATGCACGCTGGGGGATGGTAGAGATGTTAGAGACAGGGGAACCGAGAAAACCCCCCGGGGCGGCCCTGCCACAGTCCCTTCTCCACGGCGCTCCCTCCGGGATCTAGGGCGTACACGAAGAGATGCCTGGGATGAGTTTCAAGTCACCAGGACCAAGACTCGAACCGTGGTCAGCCGAGTGGGACATAACTGCTATGTCACTTGCTCAAAAATGCATATTTTAAAAATAACTTTAACTTTATTCATTGTAATTATTTTGTTTTTTACTTTTTTTTTTAAAGTTGACCAGAAAGAGAGAAAGTGAGAAAACAAGTTGCCAGGTCGAGTCAAACTACAGTCAGTCACATGAGAGTCCAGCCACTTTAACCACGCCACCTGGCAGCCCCAAAACGTGCATTTTTAAAAGGGGTCAAACACTGAGGCCTCTGGGGCACTCTGCATGGTGGAAAGGTGCAAGCACTATGCAAACAGTGCAAGTCTTTAAAGGGAAACATCACGATGAAGGTGTCTACAAAACGTTAATGCTTCTTTTTTTTAAAGAGATTTTTGTTATAGGGTACATGCATTTGCTGGAGAGACAGAGACAGAAAAAGAGAAATCACCCCCGGGGGGATGACCATGCCACAATCCCTTCTTCTCCAGTCTCCTCTCAGGATTTTGGGCACATATGCACACACCGAGTATGGAGTTTCAAGCCACCAGGTCTGGGACTCAAACCATGGTCAACTACATGGGAGTCTAGTGTCTTAACCACTACTCCACCTACTGACCCGTTAATGCTTTTTTTCTGAGGTTTTTGCCTTAGGGTGCGTATGCTGGCTAGAGACAGACAGACACATAAGAGGGAATGTGAGAAATCACCCACACACAGCAATCCCTTCTCCTCTGGGATCTTGGGCATGCACACACACGCACCAGTGTGATTTTCAAGCCACCGGGTCCAGGACCCACACCATGGTCAGACAGGTGGAAATCCAGCCAAATAACCACTACACCACCTGCTGAGTGGTTAATGCTTTTTCTTAAAAAAAAAAAAAAAAAATTCTTTTTGGACTTTATTAATTTTACTTATTTGTTTTGATTTTACCAGATACAGACAAAGTGAGAGAGAAAAAAGATGGAAAGTGAAAGACCAAGTCACCACTGTCTGGGACTCGAACTGCAGTCGGCCATATGAGACTCCAGTACCCTTCACCACCACGCCACCTGCCGGCCCTGTGGCCGGTTATTGCTTTTTTTTTCTTTTTATTCTTTTTTATTTTTACATTCAATCATTGCCCCCCCCCCCACACCGTGTACAAAGTGCCCCTTCCCAGCATGAATACAGTGCACAACAACTGGTTAATGCTTTTTCAACAACCAGAACCGAAAGGTCAAAGGTATGATTTAAGTGTAACTCAGCCTGCGGGCTGCTCAGGTAACCCCGAGTTATTTCAAGGGCCCCAGAACTGGAAGCACCCGAGAACTGCTGGCAGGCCGACGGAGCCAACGCCGTATGTATGAAGCTCTGCTCTCACCAAGCCCACGCTGGGTTTCTAAAGGTTAATTCACAGTAGCTGGGGCATTACAGGGTCCCAGCTAACGCAAACTAAGTTCACCGAATGAAGACTGGCGTTTCAAATTCACTTACACAGACTGGAATCCAACAACAAACTCTGACTAACCGAAGTGGGCGGCTCCCACAAAGCCTGAGTCAGAGGCGTCCCTCCAAAGCGGGGGTGACTGGGAAGCCCCCTTGCTCTGTCTGCTGTCGCCATGGAACTGTGGAGCGCCTAGCAGGGCTGCGGGACCCCACCACCACTCGGGCCTGGGCTTCCCTTTGCACACTTCCTCAGAGCTGCTCCGTCCCAAGAACCGGGCAGTCCCAGGTGACCAGGAAGCGGCCAGCAGCAGCGGCAGACCGCCCTCCCCGGTGACGATGTCACCAGAGTGCCTGGCCAGACACAAACAAGGCCAGCGCAGCGGTCACCGCTGGAACCAAGCCCCGAGCTGTCTTCCTCCCCCGAAGAGACATTCTGCAAGTAGCTATTCTTAAATGTTTTGAAATCACAGCGAGTACTGAAATTGAAGCCAGTGGGACCCCGCCAGGCAGCCCGCTCAGATCTCAACCACCGCTAACTCTGCCTTTGGTCAGCAAAGCACACTGCCGGCACCGGGAAGGACTGGTTTGGGTTTTTTTGGAGAGCTTTTTGCTACAGGGCGCCGGCGCTCGACAGACAGACACAGAGACAGAGACAAAGTGAGAAATCACCCCCCGGGGGGATGGCCACACTGCAATCCCTTCTCCTCCATTACCCTCTTGGGATCTTGGGCACACAGGCACACGCGCCCGCCCGGCGTGAGTTTAAGCCACCGGGTCCGAGAGGCGAACAGCGGTCGACTACATGGGAGTCCAGCGACATAGCCATTACGCTAACTGCTGGTCCCATGAAGGACTGTTTTTAACAACTTAAGTTTTAAAACGTAAAAGCAAACTCTCTCTGTCTAATGCCATACATACAACGGGAAAACGGTAAGGGGTGGGGGGCGGCGACAGCAGGAGCCGGAGCCCGGTGACGAGCGGTGGCACTGCGGGACCAGGCTGGACAGCACCAATGACGGGCCCGGAGGACGGGGCAACCTCCCGACAGTCTGCAGAAAGCCAAGAGCCCCAAAGGAAGGGCGGGGGTTCCTTTCTAGAGTGTCAGCCCCCAGAAGGGACGCGGTGCTGAAGGGGGCCGCTGTCCACCCTGCTCGGGGGTTCCAGGAGAACCTCGCCACAGCTCCTGGGCCTGGGACCTGATCATACCTCGCTCAGCCCTGGCTGCCCTCGTGGGTGGGGAGTGAGCGCACCCCAGAAAACACTCAACACGTAGGTCAGTCCCCGAGAGGAACACAAGCCGGCTGTAGGGCCTGGGTCTGTTCCACCTTCGCACACAAAGCAGTGCCAAGTGTGGGGGACATGTCCTCGGTACAAGCCTCCCGAAGGCTCGGTAAAAGCTGATCAAGCCACCAAACTCGCTTCACCTGCCAGTGTGGCCACAGGCCACGCAGAGCCCACCTTACTGCAAGCCCTGCTCTCTGACCTCAGGGTTGGGGTTGAGGCACAGCTGGGGAGGGGGGGACCAGTGGTTGTTAATACCTGAAGTGACACATTGATAAAATTTTTTTTTTAAATTTTTTATGGGGTTGGTGGTGGCGTGGTGGTGGTTAAGGGCGCTGGATTTCTACATTGCCAACTGTGGTTTGAGTCCCGGACCTGGCGATTTGCTCGCTCACTCCCTTCCCAACACACCCTGTTCCTCTCTGGTCCAATTAAAATAAATAAAGTTAAACAGAAATTTCTGAGAGGTTTTTCTGCTATAGGGCATGTGCACTCACCAGAAAGACAGCAAGAAATCATCCCCATCCCACCCCCACCCCCGGGGTGGGGGTGGCCATGCTGCAATCCAGTCTCCTCCATTCTCCTCTCGGGATCTTAGGCAAGCATGCACACGTGCCTAGCATGAGTTTAAGCCACTGGGTCTGGGATTTGACCACACCGGAGTCCAGCGACATAGCCATTATGCTAACTGCTGGTCCCCTAAACAAAGTGATTTTTTTTTTGAGAGTTTTTTTTCTATAGGGTGCATGCGCTCGCCAGAAAGAGAGACAGAGAGACAGAAAGTGAGAAATCACCCCCGTCCCCCCCAGGGGGTTGGCCACAGCACACTCCCTCCTCCTCCATTCTCCTCTCAGGATCTTGGGCACGCAGCCGGGCATGAGTTTAAGCCACTGGGGCTGGGACTCAAACCGCAGTCAACTACAATGGGAGTCCAGCAACATAGCCATTACGCCAACTGCTGGTCCCCCCAAACAAAATAATTCTTAAAAAAAGAATAAAAATATTTAAAACTTTGTTTTAATGTTTAAAAGTTCAAGTTTACGTAAGTATTTCTTCCATGAGAGAGGAAGGGGGGAGACAGGCAGGCACGAGCACACACCCAGCAGGGCTTCACACTGGTGTGCAGACACCTGCCAGGACTTCTGCACCGGGTGGGCCCAGGGCAGGGTGGAGGTGCGGGGCACCACCGGGGTGGCCCACTGAGGTGCCTTCTTACCTCTCCGCTCGGCCTGTTTATTCACGCGGGCTCTCACAGGCCCCTGTGTTCCCCGGGGGAGGACCCCCCACCGCACGCTCAGGACGGGGCAGTGACCGGCCCACGCAGGCCCATCCCCATCCATCACGAGCCGGGAGTCCAGGGAAGGAGACGGGCACGGCGGGCGGCCAGCACGGACAGGTGCGCCAGCCCACGGCACGGCCGCGCTGCCCGGGAACAGGAGTGCCGTGATGACCCGGAACTTCGGGGCCGGATGGCTGCAGTCCCGCAGCACTTTCCAAAAGCCTCAGCGCCACGCGAGTCGCTCCACGGCGGAACTCCCGCCACCACCACGCACCTCGGACAGGCCCCCGGCCACTCGGCCGCCCCCGGCCGGCCCCCGCGGAGGGCAGGTCACGGGGCTGCTCAGCTGCCGAGTCACAAGGGGCCCAGAGACCGTCCTCCGGGAGCGGAGCCGCAGCGTTCTCCGCACAGGGCCGCGGCCGGGGGCGGGAGCCGGCCGCGGGGCGCCGCCGAGCAGAGCCGGGCCGTCGGCCGGCGTCACTTCCCCCATCGCAGCGGCGCTCGGGACGCTCCCACCTGTGCGCTCGCGGGGCCGCGGGCGCGGCCGACCCGGCGAAGGGCGCGCGGCGCCGCCAACTTCCCCAACTTCCTCCGGGATCCTCCGCAAGGCGCCGAGCACAAAGACCGCGCGTGACCGGCCGGGCCGAGCCGGGCCGCGCGGGAGGCCGCGGGGTCGGCAGGCCCAGGCCCAGGCCCAGGCCGCGCCCACGCCCCGCGCCCCGCGCCCGCAGCAGGAGGCGCCCGGCCCGGCCGCCCGAGGTCACGGCCCGCGCCCTCCACCCTCCGCGGCCGCCGGGTCGGGCCGGGCAGGGCCGGGCGTCGCGAGGCCGGGCCGGGCCGGGCGGCCGCGGGCGAAGGCGCCGAGGCGGGACCGGGCCACCGGGCGCACTCACCGCTCGCCGCGCCGCTGACCGAGGAGAAGACGTGGACGGGGCAGGGACGTGCGCTCCGGGCCCGCCGCTCTGCCGCTCGCAGTCGCCGCCGCCGCCTCGGGCTTTATGGCCGAGACTCCGGCCCCGCTCCCCACTTCCGCCACCGCCGCCGCCCCGAGCGGAAGTGCCCGTCACGAGACGCCCGACGCCGCGCTGGGGCGGGGCCAGGCCGGCGTCACGTGGTGCGCGCCCCTGCGGGCGCCGCTGTCCCACGGTGGCCTCAGAGTACCGGGCGCCGGGCAGGAGGGCCGCCCGCCTCCCCGAGTGTCCCCGCCCGGAGCTCGCGGGCCTGTCGCCCCGGCTCCGCGGATGGGCTCTCCCGGGGGAGTCGGGCGAGAGCCGGGTGCGCTCTGACGCCTGCGAGGGGCGACGAGGGCGGGCCCTACCTGGCACCTGCTGTGCGCCCGGGCGTCCCCTCTGGGTGTCCCCCTGTGCCCCGTCGTCGCGTGGGGAGAGGTGCCACCATCGTTTCCAGACTCGGAGCTGAGAGCGCACGGCAGGGCCGAGGTCTGAGCGGTGGCTGGGCCTGGGTGGCAGATCGTCCGTGGGTCAGCACCGGACACTGGTCCCGCCACGCGGTAGCCGGAAGGAGTCGAAGGCTCCCGGAACCCGCGCCGCTTCTCGCCGTCCCTGCCACTGCGAGTGGGGCGGGGGTGGACAGCCTCTCACCTGGACTGTGGTGGCGCCTGGGTTCCTGCCGCTGCCTCGCCCCCGTCTCTGCGGGATCCCGGGCACCTGCCCCCGCCGCCGTCCCCGCGGATCCCGGGCACCGCGGTCGCAGTAGTTCTACGAAGTGTCAGGCCGAGTGCGGCCCTGCAGTGGAGGTCGAGGCCGCTGAGTCCCGCGTGGTGGATGAGCGCCTGAGCCCGAACCTGGCAGCTTGGGAAACCACACCTGGTGCCTGTGCGTGGGCCCCAGGCCCCAGGGGAGAGCGGAGAAGGGTGGCCATGCTCCCTGCGTGACTTCTAGCTTTCTATCTCTGGTGAGCACATGTGCCTTGTACCAAAACTGAAGAAAAAAAAAAAAAAAAAAAACCTTTAACTAATAAAAGTGGTTTTCTGTGAGACCACGTGAGTGACTAGGCTAAGGAACTGATGGTGGGGCTAGGCGTCACGGGGGCCGCTAGGACGTGGCTGGGCTGGTGCTGCTCAGTGGTGTTCACCGTGTACTTTGTCACCACAGCTCAGCCATCCAGGCCAGCGGCATCACCACCAGTCAGCGAGCCCAGCCCAGCCTCCCGCGGTGCAGGAGAAGCAGCCCTGGGTGAGGAGGGAGGACAGTCTGACCCCCCCAGGAGGACCAGTGACCCAGCAACCAAACGGAATGTGTGCTGCCCTCTCAGCCACGGCTCTGCATGGCTGTGAGCTGCTCTGGGGTCTAAATGGCCAGTTTGACTCAAGTGTCCCCCTCAGCAGCTTCTACTGGCTGAGGAGTCACTGACTGGCTGTCCCCACGACCCACACTCCTCCATTCTTGGCATTGCCCCTGGCCCTCTCACCCGGTCTGAGCTCCCGGGCCTCAGTGTCCTCATGGCCCCTTTGAAAAGGGGTAACAATGGGATGGCAGATGGTGTAATGGGAATGTTGCTGGACTCCCCTGTAGTCGACCACAGTTCGCAGTCCCAGACCCAGAGGCTTAAAACACACCAGGCACACAGTGTACCTGCCTAAAACCTCCAGAAGAAAGTGGAGGAGAAGGGATTGCAGAGGGACCAGTCCCCCAGGGGGTGATTTCTCGTTTTCTGTCTGTCTCTGTCTTTCCAGTGAGCACACATGCCCTACAACGAAAATCTCTCTTAAAAAAAATTTTTTTTTAAGTAACAAACTCTCCCTTTTTGAGTCTTCAGGGGAATAAGATTTGAAAGTGCTTTGTAAAAGTCCCTCAGTCACAGGGAATTTGAAATTGCATGGCAGTTGTGGGAGAGACTATTTCAGGAAGTGGCTTCAAGCACTTCTTTTTCTTTTTTTCTAATGGCATAGAGGCCACTAGAAATTACTCTGGAGGGGGGTGTCTTGGCAGAAAATCTTCATTTTTGGTCAAGGAAAGCAACATTTCACAGCTCAAGTTCAGTGTCCATCTCAGGATTGTCAAGCACTTTTCTCCCAGGTGTCCAAAAGCAGGAGTCTGCAACACCAGTCCGTGGATGGGTGCCAACCACGGGGCCGTGTGCAGCAGAGGAGCTGCACGAATGAGGCTTCATCCGTCACACTGCGGCTGGGCCCCACCTCCTGGCGGGTCAGTGGTGCTGAATTCTCATGGGTGCACATTCAGCTACAACTGTGTGATGGTGTCGTGTGTCGTATGTCACGATGTGGTCATGTGGGAAACGGGGTGCACAGTGGACATAGTGCACTTGAGCCACGCCAGAACCAACATCCGCTCTGACCTGGTCTGTGCAGGAATTGTCCACCAGCAGGTCCCTTGTTCAGGGGTGGGGGGGGGGGCATTACCGTCAAGGAAACAAGAGACCCGACATTCATTCAGAAGTGATCCATCCCAGGCTTCCAGGGTGTGACCCTAGGGACACAGAGATGAACCAGCCACAGTCCCAACGAGCCAGCAGCCCCAGTTCTCTGTAAGCATGGCTAGGGGACACCCAGAAAAGAACTGCGTATGGCCTCGTCCTCGTCACACTGGCCACAGCTCCCTTCTGTGCCCCAGCCTGCGGGCTGCACAGAGTGCCTCACTGGGCTCCAGGTGGGGCCCTGGCCAGGGCAAACAGGCCCAAATCATGCTGGGTCTTTGGGAGGTCAGCAGAGGTGGACCCTTTGGGAGCAAGAAGACGTGTCCAGAGTCGGTGGGGACTTGCCACCTTGAGAGCCTGCTGGCTGTCCTCCAGGCTGTGGCAGCAGCATGCCCTAGACGGGGCGGTGTCTGCATGACACGATGCGGTCCTCGGGGCCTAGAGGCTGAGGACGAGATGAGGCTGTGTCTGCTTCCACGTGTGCACACGGCCGCATCTTGGGACGGGCGGCTCCCCAGTGCCACGGCTTTGTCCACACGCCCACACCGGGGCCTGGGTCTGTCAGGACGTGCAGCCCTACTGCCCCTGCCTGCCACGCCTTCGTCCTGTAGAGTGTGTCTGTGGGCCGAGGGGTCTGGCTCTCAGCATTGCCCTGCCCTCCATCTGTTTGGCCTCCGTTTCCATGGCCAGAGGGCACGTGTCCTCCAGAAAGAGAAAGAGACTGAGAGACGGAGAAGAAAGCACCCTGTGGGGCTTGGTCACGCCACAATCCCTTTCCACCATCTTTCTCTCCTCTTGGGATACTCGGGCACGCATGCACACACGCCCAGCACGTCTGTCAAGCTGGTGAATCCAGGACTCAAACTGCGTGGCTGGGCATGTGGATCTAGCTGTCCTAATTACCAGGCCACGGAGCACGCCTTACCTGCTATCACTATGCCAATACCACCTGGTATTTTCTTTTCTTCTTAGGTTTTTGCCATAGGGTGTGTGTACTCGCCACGGAGAGAGAGTGAGAGAGGGAAAGTGAGAAGTCACCTCCCAGGGGGGATAGCCATGCCACAATCCCTTCTCCTCCAGTCTCTTCTCCAGATTTTGGGCACGTACCTTGTGTGATTTTTGAGCTGTTGGGTTTGGGACTTGAACCAGGTAACTGCCATATGGGATCCAGCGCCTCAGACCCCACACCACCTGCTGGCATGCTTGTTGGATTTGAAGTGCTCTGTGTATATTTTGGGTAATCAAGCCTTACCAGATACAAAATTTATGAAAATTTTCTTTGATTCTGTGGGCTCTTTTCGTTTTTTTTGATGGTTTTCTTTCACAGATGAAAGTGTTAATTCTTTTATTTCTCTTTTCCTTTCTTTTTTTTTAGAATTATTTAACTTTATTTATCTATTTATTTTGATCAAAGAGAGAGAGAAAGTGAGAATGCAAGCTGACACGTCTGGGATGTGAACTGTGGTCAGTCATGTGGGAGTCCAGTGCCCTTAACCACTGCGCCACCTGTCGGCCCCTTATTTCTTTTTTCCAAATTGCCAGATGGGCTGGGGGCCAGAGGTGGCATAGTGGTTAAGGTGCTGGATTCCCATGTGGCCAACTGTGAGTCAAGATCTGGACCCAGCAGCTTGAAACTCACACCAGGCACATGTGCATGCATGCCTGAAATCCCGAGAGGAGAATGGAGAAGGGATTGCAGAGTGGCCATCCTCCTTGGGGGGTGATTTCTCGCTTTCTGTCTGTTTCTCTCCCTCTCTCTGGCAAGTGCACGTGCCCTATAGCAAAACGATCTCAAAAGCAAACAAACAAAAAATCAAATTATCAGAGGGCACATGTATTTGTCAGAGAGAGACAAAAACACCTCACAATGGGATGTGATCACACCACATTCCCTTCTCCCTCTCCATCCTGTGGGGGTTTTAGACATATGCACACACACACTCAAAGCACTTTTTTTTTTGGGGGGGGGAGAGGTTTTTGCTATAGGGCGCGTGCGCTCGCCAGAAAGACAGAGAGACAGAGAGACAAAAAGACAGAAATCATCCCCCAGGGGGGATGGCCATGCCGCAATCCCTTCTCCTCCATTCTCCTCTCGGGATCTTGGGCATGTACGCACACGTGCCCAGCGTGAGTTTAAACCACCAGGTCTGGGACTCAAACCACGGACGACTACGTGGGAGTCCAGCGACATAGCCATTACGCTAACTGCTGGTCCCTCAAAGCACGTTTTTAAGCCACTGGTGCTGGGATTCAAACTACTGTTAGGCAAACGGATGCAGTTTCCTTTAACCATTAGACTATAGAGCTGGGCCAAAGATGTCATTTATTTATTTATTTTTGTTTTTGCTATACAGTGTGTGCACTGTCCAAAAAGAGACAGAGACACAGAGAAAGAGAGAGAGAGAATCACCCTTGCGGGTGACTCACCACAACCCCTTCTACAGTCTTCTCTAGGAGCGTGGGCAGGTACGCACAGGTCCCTGGGTGCTTTTCTTTTCTCTTTATAGAGAAAGATATTTGCTATAGGGCGTGTGCACTTGCCAGAGAGACAGAGAGAGACAGAAAGTGAGAAACCACCCCCCAGGGGGATGGCCGTGCTGCAATCCCTTCTCCATTCTTCTCCCGGGATTTTGGGCATATGTGCACACCTGCATGCCTGGCATGATTTTTCAAGCCACTTGGTTTGGGGCTGGAACTGTCATGGGCCATGTGGGAGTCCAGTGTCTTAACCTGATATCACCTACTGGTTCCAACACCCAGTGTTTTTAAGCCGCCTGGTCTGGGGCTTGAACCGTACTATCATCCATGCAGGATCTGCCCACCTTCACCACCATGCCATCAGCTGGTCCTTAAAATGTATGTTTTGGGCACTTATCTTAGGTCTCGGATCCATTTAAAATTTTTTTTTTGCATACAGTGTGAGGTAGAGATTCAACTTCATTCTTTTGCAGTTGTCCTGGTTTCACTGATTGAAAACGATCCTGTCCTCAGTTAACAGGCTTGGCACCCTGAAGGTGTGGGTTTACTTGTGGACGATCAATTCCACCCGTTCCTCTAAACGCTTTTCTGGAGAGCAGCACTGTGTTGTGCTGGTTACTGTTCCGTGGAGAACTTTGAAATTGGGAGGTGTGAGTCCTTGGATTTGTCATTTCTTCAACATTGTTTTGGCTATCTTGTTCCCTTCCATCTCCTGCTGGATAGTAGGATCCATTTGTTTATTTGTGCAAAAAAGAAACAAAAAAACAACAGTTGGAATTTTGACAGGGATGACATGGTATCTGTAGATCAACTGAAGGGTATCCTCTTACTCACAACACCATGCCTTCCCACCTGGTCCAGTCCATCCTGTTCCTAACCACAGACATGCCTGGGGGTGGCAGGTTGGTGAGGTGGTCAGGGCGCTGGACTCCCACATGGCTGAACACACACAGTTGGAGTCCTGGACCTGGCTGCTTGCTTTCTCTCTCTGTCTCTCTCTCTCTCTCTGGTGAGCACATGTGCCCTATAGCAAAAATAAATAAACACAACTAACTAAATAATTCTTCTTAAAACTTGGAGAAATAAGCTCCCCACCCTGTCCACTTCCTCTTGGTGGCTCTAGTTGCTTAGTTGCTTGCCAGCTCCCGGCCCCCAGCTCCCCTCCCACAGGCTGGGCTAATGCAGCGAGCACCAGAGTCCCTCCTGGCCCTCACTCAGGCATTCGGCCTGGCTGGGTCCTGCAGTTTCACCACCCTCGTGTCAGCCCTGCCGCAGTTTCCTCCTGTTGTCCTGGGTGTCAGCAGAGGCAGGACCCAGCCAGGCCTCTCCCTACTGCTGCCCTCAACTAGCTCTGCCACTACCTCCAGCCTGCGCCTGGCAGGTGCCCCGAATCCCGAGGAGAATGGAGAAGGGGCTGCAGCATGGTCATGACCCGAGGGCGTGCCTACCTCTTTCTCTGGAGAGCGCATGTGCCTGTCACAAATTAAAAAAAAAAAAAAGACAAAGGAGGGCAGAGAAATCCTTCCAGATAAGAAATTAAAGGGGGGGGGGGCAGTAGGTGGCAGCAGGTGGCATAGTGGTTACGCCGCCGGACTCCCACATAGCTGGCCATGGTTCGTATGGCCGGCCTGGTGGCTTGAAACTCACGCTGGGCGCGTGAGCCCAAAATACCGAGGAGAATGGAGAAGGGACTGCGGGGAGGGCGGATTTCTCCCCTATATCTCTGGGGAGCACAAGTGCCCTACAGCAAAAATCTCTCCTAAGAAACAACCAAAGAACCCAAAGGGACAGACAACAAAATGAATGCCAGGTAACGTGGCCTCAGGTCGGACGTGGGGCAGGAAGGGCCGTTTTGGGACAACCCAACTGTGAATTCGGCTGTTAGACTGTTTCTGATAACTGTGTTCCGGTTTGTAACGGAATGCCTTCACTCCTCGGAAATAAACCTTGAAGTTAGCGGGGATGATAACTGTGCTCCGGTTTGTAACCGAATGCCTTCACTCCTCGGAAATAAACCTTGAAGTTAGCGGGGAGCCCAACTTCGCTCTCGCGGCCCAGAGGGACGGAAGAGCACCTGTGCGCAGGCGCGACGGGACGCGGCCCGACAGCCGCCGGCGTGCTCCGGTTATTTTCTAATAGAGGGTTTCGCCTTAGGCGTGTGCGCTCGCTGTACAGAGGCAGTCCTTCTCCTGGGATTTCCGGCACGTGCGGGGTCCCGGACTCCGACCGTTACCCGCCTGCGGGCGCCTACGTCCATATCTACGTGCTTTAGAGATTCTGCCACGAGAGGCTTCGGGACCACCGGCTGCAGTCTCGGCTCGGCTGAGGCGTTTTCCCGGTCGGTTGGGACCCGAACCGCCGTCGGCTACGTGAGTCCAGCGACGTAGCCATTGCGCCATCTGCTGGTTCCCTATTTACGGGTTTCCAAGGCAACGCTCGGCTGGGACTCAGCGCTCCCCGCAGCACGGCGCCCACTGCGCGCCGGGAGGCCGGGCCCTCGTGCGCGCCGGCTGCAGGCGCGGCGGACCGCCCGGTTGCCCTGGAGACGGGGTCCTTGGCCGGCGCCGCCATCTTGCGCGCAGGGGCCAATGAGCGGCCGCCCCGTGGAGAGGCGGGCCCGCGCAGCTCGGTCCGTCATGGAGGCGCCCGCCGCCCGCTTGCTGCTGCTCCTGTGGCTCGGGGCCTGCGCCGCGGCTCCGGGAGGCGCCTCCGCGGAGGCCCCGCCGCTGGTCAACGAGGACGTGCGGCGGACGGTGGACCTGAGCAGCCACCTGGCCAAGGTGACGGCCGAGGTGGTGCTGGCACACGCGGGCGGCTCCGCGGCCCGAGCCACCTCCTTCCTGCTGGCGCTGGAGCCCGAGCTCGAGGCCCGGCTGGCGCATCTGGGCGTGCAGGTGAGGCGGGGCCGGGGAGGCCGGGGGGGCGCCGGGGCCCTCTGTCCCTGCCGCGCCGCGTCCCACGCCCTCCCCCGCCCACGTGGCGGCCCCCGGTGGCCGACCGGTCCCCAGCCGCCCGCTGTCGGCGCGGCCCGTGACGGGGAGCCCGCGGCGGCCCCGCCGGAGCGCGGACACGGCTGACCAGCCCTCCCGAGTTGGCCCTGAGCTGGCGGGCGCTTGGCCTGCTTCTCCCCGCCGTCGGAAAGGAGCGGCCTCGGCGTTCAGGCCCGGAGCGCCGAGATCCTCTTTAGCGAAGCGAGTTCTCTAGGTCGCTGGTGACTGCTTTGGGGTGTGTAGACCCGGCACAGCGCTCTTTGCTGCCACGCGGAGTCCGGCCCTCGCTCCCGCCTCTTCCCTGCTCTCCCGCCGGGCGTTCTGGTGCGTGAGCACGTGCAGAGCCGAGCACAGAGCATCTGACCACTCTGCCCTGCTGTTCCGGGCGCAGTGCTCACTAGGGCTCCCAGGTCACGGTGGGGGTGAGGACAGGCGAGCACACCCCTCAGCGAGCTGGTTCACAGGCCATGTTACAGAGGTGAGCCTGTGGTGACGAGGCACAGGGTGACACAGCTGGTGGCCACGCGGAGCACAGCCTCCTGTGAACGTACCCGTGAGGAGACACAGGGTGACACGGCCCGTGGACACGCGGAGCACAGCCTCCTGTGAATGTGCCTGTGAGGAGACACAGGGTGACACGGCCCGTGGACACGCGGAGCACAGCCTCCTGTGAATGTGCCCATGACGAGACACAGAGTGACACGGCTCGTGGACACATACAGCACAGCCTCCTGTGAATGTACCCGTGAGGAGACAGAGGGTAACACGACCTGTGGACACGCAGAGCACAGCCTCCTGTTAATGTGCCTTTGAGGAGACACAGGGTGACACAGCTCGTGGACATGTGCAGCACAGGTCCCGTCCTTTGGCTTTGGTCGGTTTTGCTGTCGGTTTTGCTTGCTTGACAGGGAGATAGGGAAGTGAGAGACCATCCCCACACCCCCGTGGCCACATAATCCCTCCTCTTCCACTCTCCTCTTGGGATCTCGGGCAGGCTGGCACATGTGCCTGGCAAAAAGAAAAGAATAACTGACTTTTTTCTGTTAACAGGTGAAGGGAGAAGATGAGGAAGAGAACAACCTCGAAGTACGAGAAACCAATGTCAAGGGCACAAGGTAAGCGAGCAGGTGGGTCGAGCCCGAGCTGGCAGAGCTGCCCGGGAGAGCCTGGTGTGTTGGCGTCTGGCTGGGCGATGTCATGTGCCGGAACAAGACATACGCCAGAGCGTCTGGACCTTTCTCTGCTGTTATCGGTGCAGAGACCCCTGAACTGGCAGCAGCTGGTTCTACCCTGAGACAGCATTGCGGTCCCCTTCCACACCAACCCGAGGGGCCCAGCCCCGGGAACGCCAGCTCCCAGAGCCCATGAGAGTCGGTTTGCCTAAGCAGACACCCTCCCATCCATGGCTGCTACTGCTGTCCTTCCTGGGCAGCACCGAGCAGGTGGCCCAGCGCCAGTGCGTTCGGGCCATCAAGAGTGACCTCTGGGTTAGTGTAATGGCTATGTCGCTGGACTCCCATGTAGTCGACCGCAGTTCGAGTCTCAGACCTGGTGGCTAAAACTCACGCTGGGCGCATGTGCGTGCATGCCCAAGATCCCGAGAGGAGAATAGAGAAGGGATTGTGGCGTGGCCATCTCCCCCGGGAGGTGATTTCTCGCTTTTTGTCTCTCTGTCTCTCTCTGTCTTTCTGGCGAGCGCACGCGCCCTATAGCAAAAACCTCTCTCAAAAATAAATAAATAAATAAAAATGAAAATAGAGACCAGCAGTTAGCATAATGGCTATGTCGCTGGACTCCCACGTAGTCGACCGCGGTTTGCGTCCCGGACCCGGTGGCTTAAACTCATGCTGGGTGCGTGTGCATGCGTGCCCAAGATCCCGAGAGGAGAATGGAGGAGAAGGGATTGCTGCGTGACCATCCCCCCTGGGGGGTGATTTCTCGCTTTCTATCTCTCTGTCTCTCTCTGTCTGTCTGGCGAGCACACGCGCCCTATAGCAAAAACCTCTCAAAAAAATAAATAAATAAATAAAAATGAAAATAGAGAGTGACCTCTGGGGAAGACTGACTCTGAGGCAGGATTGGGTGGGCTTGCCTGGTTCTCTGCCTACCCTCGGAATCTAGCATGGGCCATCCTTAGTCAACTTATTTCAGAACACTTTTTATTTTTTAATTACCAGAGGGTGCATGTGCTTGCTATAGAGGGAAAACCCGTCCGTGGGTAATGGTCACGTTGCAGTCTCTTCTCTGCCAGTTCTGTGTCCTTTCAGGGCTCGGGCACTCGGGCACTGAGCCTAGTGTGTTTCTCAAGCTGCTGGGTCTGGGACTCGAACCATATAGCTAGCTCTGTGGGATCTAGCAGCCTTAGTCATGGTGCCATGGACTGGCCCCACTGGAATGTCTGACTTACCCTCTTGCTGGGCGTTAGGGCTTGTGCCCTTGGTGGTTACCAGCAACTCTGTGGTGAGCTCTGGGCCTCTGTCCTGAGAGGCTCAGGTGAGAACACCTCGTACAGGTGACTGCTGCTGTCGTGCGGACACAAACTGCTGCTTCTGTTCAGTTTTCTCGATCTCTGGATTCTCTTCCTCTTCCTCCTCCAGTGGGAGATTCTTCACAGTCAAGCTCCCAGCGGCTCTTGATCCTGGCACCAAGATTTCCGTCATTGTGGAAACAGTCTACACCCACGTGCTTCAGCCGTATCCGACCCAGATCACCCAGGCAGAGAAGCAGTTTGTGGTGTTCGAGGGGAACCATTACTTCTACTCTCCCTACCCGACGAAGACTCAGACCACGCGTGTGAAGCTCGCCTCCCGCAATGTGGAGAGCTACACCAAGCTGGGGAACCCCACACGCTCTGAGGACCTCCTGGATTATGGGCCTTTCAAAGACGTCCCTGCTTACAGTCAGGTGGGCTCGGGGAGCCTGGCCCGTCCCGTCTGTTTAGAGGTGGTCTGGCAGGGCAACTGCCGACTGGGGGCTGGGTGGGTGTGGGTGGGTGGAAGCTGAAGTCACTGCTGAGTTCATCTGCAGAGTCCTTTTTTTTTTTTAAAGAATTATTTTATTTGGGACTAGCAGATGGTATAATGGATATGTCTCTGGACTCTGACGTAACCTACCATGGGCAGCTTGAACTCATGCCAGGCACATGTGTGCGTGCCCAAAATCCCAAGAGGAGAATGGAGGAGAAGAGACTGTGGTGTGGCCATCCTCCCAAGGGGGGTAATTGCTCACTTTCTGTTTCTCTCTCTTGATGGCAAGTGCATGTGCCCTATAGCAAAAACCTTTCTTAAAATATTATTTTATTTAACCTTATTTATCTTAATTTGATCAGAGAAGGACAGAGCGAGAGAGAGAGAAAGCCTCCAGGTCTAGGACCTGAACCATGGTTGACCATGTGGGAATCCAGGGCTCTTAACCACCGTGCCATCTGCTGACCCCATCTGCAGTGCTTTATATGTGTGTGTGTGTGTATACATATATATATATGTATGTATATATATATGTATATGTGTATATGTATATATATATGTATATGTGTATGTATATATGTATATGTGTATATGTATATATATATGTATATGTGTATATGTGTATATGTGTATATATGCATATGTATATATACATGTAAATTTTATTTAACTTTATTTATTTTAATTTAACCAGAGAAAGAGAGCGAGAGAGAGAGAGAAAGAAAGCTAGCTGCCAGGTCCAGGACTCAAACTGTGGTCAGCCTTGTGGGAGTCCAGCACCTTAACCACCACACCTCCCGCTGGCCCCATCTGCAGAGGTTTAGGCTACTGTGAGGGTTCCATGGGAGTCATGGGTCTCCGTCTTGGAGCACCCAGGGAAGCTCGGGGTGGCAATGGGAGAGCTGGATGGAGCCGGGCGGGAGGAGCTGCTGTGCTGGGCAGAGGCACTGAGGGGGGTCTGGCGGCACAGCCGGGCTGCTGGGGGCAGCAGTGCCGGCCACAGGCCGAGGTCTCGGAACGTTGAGGCTTCACCCGGTTTTGGAGTTAATAACTGCGTCAGACGTCCGCAGAAGCGGAGAGACCGGAGATGCACTCCCACCGCCACATGGACACGGCGGTTATCCAGTGACTGCACCCGCCTCAGCACACTTTCTCTTTGCTGGAGTATTTTAGGCCAAGTCAGGCATCACATCACCTCACTCTCCCTACTTCCACATCACGTCTAAGATAAACTTTTTTTTTTTTTTTTTGGAGAGGTTTTTGCTATAGGGTGCATGCACTCACCAGAAAGACAGAGAGAGAGACAGACAGAAAGCTAGAAATCACCCCCCAGGGGGGATGGCCATGCTGCAATCCCTTCTCCTCCATTCTCCTCTCAGGATCTTGGGCACGCACGCACACTCGCCCGGCGTGAGTTTAAGCCACCAGGTCCAGGACTCGAACCGCAGTCAACAACATAGCCATTATGCCACCTGTTGGTCCCTTGAAGCAAGAATTTAAAAGTTATTTTGTAACTCTTTGCACCTTTCCTCGTCCACCACATCACCTGCCGGCCCCTCTGGGTTTACTCTCCAGCTCACTGGGTAGAGCTTGTGTCTTCACTCAATCTTTAAAGAAAGTATTTTTAATACCAGAGGCTTGAGTGGGGCACTCGCGTGCAAGAGGAGGCACATCCCAGTGGGCTGGCCACCGCAGACCTTTCTTCTCTACCCATAGGCCAGGAGTTCACACGCACACAGACCCTGCCTGGATTTTAAGCCAGCGTGGTGGCCACCAGTCAGCCACGTGAGAGCTGTACCCTCCACACAAAGCTTCACCACTGTGCTGTGAGCTGGCCCTTCATTAGAATGTGTGTGTGTGCACATATATGTTTATATATATATCTATATATATACCTATGTATATATATCTATATATGTACGTACGTATATGTGTATACGCATATGTGTATTTTTTTTCTCCTAAAAGAAATAGTTTTGGGCCAGCAGGTGGCATGGTGGTTAAGGCACTGGATTCCCACATTGCCAGCGACGGTTCGAGTCCTGAACTGGGAATGTGTGCGCGTGTACATGCTCAAGATCCCAAGAAGAGGGAACCAGCAGTTAGCGCAATGGCTATGTCGCTGGACTCCCACGTAGTCGACTGCCATTCGCATCCCGGACCTGGTGGCTTAAAACTCACACCGGGCGCGTGTGCGTGCATGCCCAAGATCCCGAGAGGAGAATGGAGGAGAAAGGGATTGCGGTGTGACCATCCCCCTTGGGGGGTGATTTCTTGCTTTCTGTTTCTCTGTCTCTCTCTGTCTTTCTGGCGAGCGCACATGCCCAATAGCAAAAACCTCCAAAAAAAAAAAAAATGATTGTAGATATTTGGGAAAAAACTGCTAGGAGAAAGTAGTGAATTACCTGTAAATTATGTTTCTTAGCTGTTAAGAGTCTTACTTATTTCTGGTTCTCCCCCCCCACCCCCCCGACCCCCGTAGGGCTTGTGTGTTTGATGGAAATACAGAAAGTGAGAGGGAAAGTGAGAAATCAATCCCCCTGGGTGGCATGCTGCATGCCCTTCTTTGTCCTCCTTGGGAGTCGGGACATGGAGGCACACAGCTGGTGTGGTTTTCAAGCCTCTCGATCTGGGACCAAGCCTCAGAGCTGTTCCCGTGGGACCAGCTGCCGTGACCCCCACACCCCTGCTGCCCCCGTCTGTTTTTTCCTCCTGACATCATTACTGGAGAATGGATGGAGTGTTGAAGTTTTCGTGTTTCCATGTAAAAAGCATATTCGAGCCTAATTTTTATGTCCTGCATTTCTAGCCAGTAACACAGATGAGAACTCGTCTCCACGTGTGAGCCGAACGCCCGGTGAACACCGCGTACCTGAGATGCCTCACACTCTGGCTGCTTTTGAGTCGTTCTCAGTTGATTTGATTTAAACTAGGGTTGAGTCCTCTGCTGCCCCGGCATTGTCCTACATGTCCCTGTTCCCCCAGGACACGTTTAGAGTCCACTATGAGAACAACAGCCCTTTCCTGATTTAAACTAGGGTTGAGTCCTCTGCTGCCCCGGCATTGTCCTCATGTCCCTGTTCCCCCAGGACACGTTTAGAGTCCACTATGAGAACAACAGCCCTTTCCTGACCGTCACCAGCATGACCCGTGTCATCGAGGTCTCGCACTGGGGCAACATTGCTGTGGAGGAGAGTGTGGACTTGAAGCACACAGGGGCTGTACTCAAGGGGCCTTTCTCACGCTACGATTACCAGAGACAGCCGGATAGTGGAGTGTCCTCCATTCGCTCTTTTAAGGTATGTCCTGCTCACCTTGGACACCGAAGAGCTGTCCGTCACGCCTGCCCTTGCTTCTGGGAACTCATTAAGTGAAGTAACTGTCTCGGATCGACTGCTGTTGGAGTAGTTAAATGCGTCTTAGAAACCCATAGACTCTTCTGCTACTTTTAATTTTATTTTAAAGAATTGTTTTTATTTCATATAATTTATTTATTTATTTATTTATAATTTGACGAGAGGGTAACAGTAAGGGGGGGGAGTGAGAAAGCAAGCCGCCATGTCTGGGACTTGAACTGTGGTTGCCCATGGGGGAGTTCAGTGCCCTTAACCACCACACCACCTGCTGCCCCAGTTTTTTTTTCTTAAGAGATTTTTTTTTGTACAGGGCATGTATACGTGCTGGAGAGACAGAGACAGAAAGTGAGAAATCACCCCTTGGGAGCATGGCCACACTGCAATCCCTTCCCCTCCAGTCTCCTCTCAGGATTTTGGGCATGCACACACAGGCTCCCGGCATGAGCACTAAGCCACCAGGTCCAGGACTCAAACAGCAGTCAACCACGTGGGAGTCCAGCAACGTAACTGTTATGCCATCTGCCGGCCCCTCTAGTGTTTTAAAGACAGTCTTACACACGTGTAGTTTACACCTTGTTTGTGTCAGACGTCTCTGCGCACTCACTGTACGGAAGACCTCGCCAAGTGGACGTCTCTTCTCTGAAAGAGTCGATAGAGGACCCCAAATCCTTACCCTCCTAGTGACTGGCGTATTTTCCACTATTCATCTCTCTCTGCAGAATTATGTGCAAGGTTAATTTATTTTTTTAAAGAATGTTTATTTAATTCCATTTGTTGTTATTATTTTTAAAATTTGACCAGGCAGAGACAGAGAGAGAGAAAGGGAAAATGAGAATCCAAGCTGCCTGGTCTGGGACTTGAACTGCGGTCAGCCATGTGGAATCCAGCACCTTTAACCACCGTGCTACCTGCTGACCATATGCCAAGTTGTGTTGAATCTTCAGTATTTATCAACCTATTCCCAGTTCTCTTAGTTGCTTACTGTTGAGAGAATTGGCTGCCTAGCAGCACTGATTGACGAGTAAGTGCGGCTTTAGAAATTTTGAAACCTTGTTGGGAAAGTGAGGCTTTTTTATTATTTGTTTTTAAAGAATCATTTATTTAATCTTACTTATTAATTTATTATTTGACACAGAGGGACACACACCCATGGGGCGGGGCAGTGAGAAGCCAGCCACCAGGTGTGGGACTTGAACTGTGGTCAGCCATGTGGGATGTCCAGCACCTTAACCACTACGCCACCTGCTGGCTTCAGCAGTGAGGCTCTTCTAGGTTGGTCGCAGTTGGGGCTGTCAGCCTTGTGCAGGCCTTGTGCATCAGTCTACCTGTTGGGGCCTCTCTGAGGAGCCCCGACTGAGGAGGGGCCCGCTCTCTTGCAGACCATCCTCCCTGCCGCGGCCCAGGATGTGTACTACCGGGACGAGATCGGCAACGTCTCCACCAGCCACCTCCTGGTTCTGGACGACTCCGTGGAGATGGAGGTCCGGCCCCGCTTCCCTCTCTTCGGAGGCTGGAAGACCCATTACATCGTGGGCTACAACCTGCCGAGCTATGAGTACCTCTATAACCTGGGTCAGTCTTCAGTAAGGGCGAGGCTGACCTTTCCCTCAATGTCTTCCAGTTTCGTTTTGCTTTTTACTCTTACCAGTTCTGGGTGGGGGGAGGATGTTCCCTTGTCATTCTTGAGGAAGGTTTGCCTATCAGGAGTGCTTCTCGGGCAGGTGCAGATTACTGTTGTAAGGTAACCGTTGAAAATTGGTTGAGACAGTACGTGAAAATCCTCTTCTAGCCCCCTAGTTCTATCCTCCAATGGAACTATTTAAATTCTTTGAAGTGGTGTTTGAGGGTTTTTTTCCTCAGTTGTTTGTTTATTAATAGGTTTTTGCTATAGAGAGCATGCACTTGCTGGAGAAACAGAGACACAATGCGAGAAACAGCTCCGCAGCATGGATGGCCACTCTGCAGTCCCTTTTTCTCCACTCCCCTCTTGGGATTTTGGGCACGCATGCACATGCCCAGTGTGAGTCTCAAGCTGCCAGATCCGGGACTCAAACAGTGTTCAGCTTTGTGGGAGTCCAGTGACATAGCCATTACACCATCTGTTGGTTCCCTGGCATGTTTTTTTAAAAAGTTATTTTATTTAACTTTATTTATTTTTAAAATTTATTTTAATTTGACCAGAGTGAGAGAGAGAGAGAGGGACGAGGGTGAGATAATGAGAAAGCAAGGCACCAGGGCCTGGACTTGAACTGCGGTCAGCCATGTGGGAGTCTAACACCTTAACCACCGTGCCACCGCCCATGTGGTTTCTCTAGCTGTCAGATCTGGGACTTGAACTGCTGTTGCGCATGAACCACCACTCTGTCTGCTGTCCTCTCAATTTATTTTTAAAAAATTCCTTAGGGAGCCAGCAGATGGTGTAGCAGTTACGTCACTGGACTCACAGGGCCGGCCACGGTTCAGGGTTAGGGTGCGTGTGTGTGAGTGCCTGATGTCCCAGGAGAGCAGAGAAGGGATTGCAGCGTGGCCATCCCCGGCCCCCCCAGCCCCCTGGGATGACTTCTCACTTTTTGTCTCTCTGTCTCTCTGGTGAGTGCACATGCCTTACAGGAAAAAAAAAAATCGTGAAAATCCTCAGATATTGTGTTGTCAGGAAAGTCGTGACATGAGCATTTTTGCATAGGAAAACGTGCCGACTTTCCCGACGACTGGTTACACAGAGACTTAGACGTGACTCATGGGCCCCTTGCAACGCATTCCCTCCGTGATGGTTAGGCTCTTCCACCCGTGGCAGATCAGGTTCCAGAACCTGCCGGCCCCACCAGCCTCTTGTACCTTCCTTGCACCTCAGGAGGTGCCCCTGGCTCGGCTCGTGTCTTCGGGCCAGACCAGAGTCAGCCATTCCCGCGAAGTTGGGCCTTCTCTGCACAGGGCGGCTTGGCACTGCCCTGACGGTGACCAGAGTGTGTCCCCTGCCCGTGACTGCTCCACCTCGTACCTTATGCATGACGGCCTCGGAAGGGGCTCTCCCACTGCCACTTGCAGCAGGGTCAGAGAACCCTTACGGGGCGTTCGTGCTCCCGTGCCCTCTGCCCGCCCTCCCGTCTTTGCTGGACCCGCTGCATGTCGTCAGAGCAAACCGCTGGGGCCCGGCCGGCCTGCGCCCGGGAGGTGTGTGGCTCCAAGGAGCCGGGAGCCTCTCCTTGGTGGGCCCTGTCCATCCTGTTTCTCTGTCCTCGGGCCCGTCAGGACCCCTCTGCTCTCCCTCGCTTGTGCCCGTGCGTGTTTGGTCTGGCCACTGGTGCCTGCATTGCCGTGCGGTGGGGCCGGTGGGGGGCTTCACTGCCCAGCTCTGTTGTCATTGTGGCCACAGGTTTTGGCCAGCTGTCCTCGTGGGGACTGGAGAGGGTCCCTACAGCACGTGCTGCCAGCCTCCATCTACCCAGAGCCTCCTCGGCCGCCAGCTGCAGTCGCCGCTCCCCCTGCCTGTCTGGTGGCCGGCTGCCCTTCCTCATGCCCCGTGCTCGCCCTGCAGGGGACCAGTACGCGCTGAAGATGCGGCTCGTGGACCACGTGTTCGACGAGCAGGTCGTTGACTCCCTGACGGTGAAGATCATCCTGCCCGAAGGGGCCAGGTGAGTGTGGCCATCTGTCCCCGCACACGTCACCCACACGTGCGGCCGTCTGTCCCCACACTGTGTTCTCCACATGTGTGGCTGTTTGCTCCCACACACATTGCTCACACGTGTGGCTGGCTGTCCCCACGGTGTGTCCCTCACGCATGTGGCCATCTGTCCCCACACCACATCCCTCGCGTGTGTGGCTGGCTGTCCCCACGGTGTGTCCCTCACGGCTCTCTGGACCCTGGGGGCCGTGCTCTGGATGCCCAGCCGTAGCCGTAGCCGAGACCTGCAGGGGCCTGAGTGTGAGGTGGAGTTACCTCGTGAGGGCCCGTGTGCGTGTGCATCCCACCCAAACAGCACGACAGGTGCCGCCCAGTCCCCTCACGGGCCGGGTGTGGGTCTGCATTGACGTGTGCAGCCATGAGCTGCCGTGGGCCTCGGGTCTCCGGAAGCCGAGTAGGGAAGCAGTGGTGCCAGACCAGGCTCTGGGGATCTTAGGGTGTGGTGTGAGGAAACAGTGCGTGGGTTTCAAAGCGTTGGCATAGAAATAAACTGATGTTTATGTTTCCCACACGCTTTCTGAAGGCCCCTTGGGTCTGGACTCGGTTTTGCCTGGAAGGGCTGTGCCCCTGAGCAGTGGGGGTGTGTCTGGAGGGCTCTCAGCAACTGCCAGCAGTTGAAGAGGGCACTGCCATGGCCTCCCCAGGTCCCGTGGGTGGGAACAGGTGGGACACCCGCCATGCCACGGAGGGAGGGGAGCCGCCCTGTCTAGACTCACCGTCCTGGAGCCTGTCTTGGGGCACGCGTCCACCCTGCTTTCCAGAACCAGAGGCACCTTGGGTAGCTCTGTGGGGAGGGGCTGCTGGCCATGAGTGGGCGGTGGGCCGTGCAGCCTGACCAGTGGGTGTCCTCCAGCCCCTCTGGGTGGAGCCATGGGGTCACTGGCGGAGCCTGTCCGGGTGCCCCGAGACTCGCAGCTGGGGCACACGAGAGTGCCGTGTGCACGGACTTGGGGCGTGTGCTGCCCTGGCCAGGCGTGACCATGGTACTTGGTCACAGGGAGTGGAGCAGGCGGGTGTGGACTTAGTGACTGGACAGGCCCCCTTCGCTGTGGATCCTGTGGCCTGGTCCCGGATGGCTGCTGTGGTGTCTGAGGCCACCTCTGTCCCTGTCCTCCAGGGACATCCAGGTCGACAGCCCCTACGACATTAGCCGTGCCCCCAACGAGCTGCACTACACCTACCTGGACACATTTGGGCGCCCTGTGGTCGTCGCCCACAAGAAGAACCTGGTGGAGCAGCACATCCAGGACGTGGTGGTGAGGGCTTCAGCCGGGCAGCAGGCACTGGCCTCCCCGGGGCTGCAGGGATGCAGTGGCGAGGGCGCCGGCCGGGCAGCAGGCACTCACACACATGCACCCAAAACCCGGGGCTGCAGGGACGGGGTGGCGAGGGCTGTGGCCTCTGAACCAGCGCCCCGCTCTGCTCCAGGTCCACTACACGTTCAACAAGGTGCTCATGCTGCAGGAGCCCCTGCTCGTGGTGGCCGCCTTCTACGTCTTGTTCTTCACCGTCATCGTCTACGTGCGGCTCGACTTCTCCATCACCAAGGTATGTGGCCCGTCCCACCCTCCAGAGCGTGCCACCAGCCACTGGCCTGAGCGCTCAAGGCTTGGAGCGCAGCAAGCCTGGGGCAGGCCACTGTTGCCCACAGACTCCCTGCCGTGGCCGCTTTCCTGCAGAGGTCTGGTTGGCCTGCTCGTGTCCTCCTCTGTGGCCAGAAGTGCTGAGAGCCCGTGTCTGCCTCTGTCCCCGCGGGTTCCCAGGGTGCCGCGTGGCAGCTGTGCTGTGCGCCTAGGCCCGCCCCTGGCTCTGGCTTGGAGGCCACGGGGTCAGCCCTTGGCATGTGTAGGGAGTGCTGTGCTGTTCCAGCGGGACGGAGCACTGTGAGCTGTCCACAGTCGGGGCTGTGTGCAGCTGGTGCCGTGAGCCCAGCACAGCTGCTCGGTGCCTGCCTCCTGTCTCTTCCTGGCTCCGGGACCCCAGCAACTGGGTGCTTAGACCACATAGACTAGATGTGAACAGATGGGGGTGGGCCCCTTCGCTGCCGAGTCCCCGGCTCCCCCTGGTGACAGGGCAGCAGGACCAGCCGACACGGCCCGTCAGCAGCTTCCTTCCCTCCTCCTCTCTCTTGACCAATGGCCGCAGTGCAGGCGTCTCTGGGCAGCCCCCACCCCTCCCACCTGCCGTCATGGCTGTTCTCTCGGCACCAGCCTTACCGTTTCCTGAGGACTGGCGGTGGTGCCCTGGGCGAGGGTGAGTTCCAGGGCAGCCAGCAGCTCTCTGCCAGTGAGGTGTGTGAGGAGGGACGCCCATGCACCGACAGGCACAGCGTGTGCTGCTGGGGGCAGCGGGCAGGAGAGGTTAGGCTGGAGAGACAGCACCGGGCTGCAGCGTGTGGCTAGGCATGTGGACCCGCTGGGTGGAGCCAGGCTGTGGCACATGGCCGGGCACACACACCCGCTGGGGCAGCACTGGGCACTGAGCAAAGGCTGTCTGGCCACCCGAGGGTCATCTCGGCTAGCCTGGCCGAGCAGAAGGGCCGAGTCTGGTGTCTAGCTTTTAACAAAACCGCTCCCCTTTTTAAGCTTTTGCATATTTTTTTAACTTCGTTTGGAAATAATGCCACATTTACTTAAAAAACAAAGCAAAACAAAACAAAAAAAACTTTGCAAAAATAATAAAAACTCTGGGGCTGCGGCAGGTGGCATGGTGGTAGAGGGCGCTGGACTCCTCAGTTCGAGTCCTGGACCTGACGGCTTGCTTTCTTGCTTTCTCTCTCTCTCTCTCTCTCTCTGTCACTCTGTCCCTTTCTGGCCAAATTAAAATAAATAAATAAAGTTAAATAAAATAATTCTTATAAAACAATAATAAAAACGTGGGGCCGGCAGGTGGGAGGGTGGTTAAGGGCACTTGATTCCGACATGGCCTACTGATTCCAGTCCTGGACCTGGTGGCTCGCTTTCCCACTTTCCTTCTCTCCCTCCCTCTCTCCCTCTCTGTTTAAATTAAAATAAATAAGTAAGTAACTAACACTAAATAAAGTGATTTTAAAGAAAGCATGCCGCGTTGGGTGTGCTCACGTGTGTACCCTGTGACACACACGGGCCTTGGGGAAATGGGATGGAATTAAGGTAGTCGTTCACTTTGGTACAAAAAATTGAAATCCATGCATATATTTCTAAGAATTATTTTATTAGACTTTTAGTCATCATCGTTATTATGTTTTTTAAATTTGACCAGAGAGAGACAGAGAGGGAGAGAAAGTGAGAAAGCAAGCTGCTTGGTCCAGGACTTGGACCACAGTCCACCATGTGGGAGTCCAGCCCCTGACCACCATGCCTCCTGTTGGCCCCTATCCGTAGTTTTTTCAAAATTCACATCTTCCGTCAACGCCTGGAGGACCCCTTGCATGTGTGCGTGTGCATGTGCGTGTTGTGGAGCTATCTGAAGGTAAACTGCAGACATTCGGCTCCTTTACCCTGATGCTCACGCTGCGTGTGGCTGAGAGCACGGGTGTTTTCTCACGTGACCCAGCATGCTGCACTGCAGAGCGTGGCTCCCCAGGCTGACTCCGGGGCCTCTCAGACAACGGGACCGTCGTGACCTGTTGGAGATTCCTGCTCTCAGTCCCCAGCTGGCGGATGGCACCGTGGACCACGCAGGTCTGCCGGGCGCTGTTTGCATGTCTCTGGGCTGGACTTGGGCCGCTGTGGTGGCGCCTACCTCCCATATGCTCAGAGACCTCAGTGTTAGCAGTGCAGAGACGAGGTCTACAGCAGGCCTCAGTGGGTCTGTTTAGGTCCCTCCTGGCCGAGTTGGACAGGGCTGCTGCCGAGTGTGGTGTCAGCGGGGCCCGCCACCGGTCCGGCCCCTATGGTGCTGCCAGCCTCCCTGCCTGGGCTCTGTCGGAAACCTGCTAGTCTCCCCGTGTTGGACAACCCAAGCCTACGCGAACGTCGTGTACCTCGCCCGCTAGTTCACACGTTTAATACTCATTCTTGTTCGAATCCCTGTTTGTACAGTAGGAGCTGCAGAACCCCGATTCCTGTTATTAGTTTGTATTCTGTTGTAAAAGGTTTGCTTTAAAAAAATTTGTTTCTGGGAACCAGCAGTTAGCGTAATGGCTATGTCGTTGGACTCCCACGTAGTCGACCACGGTTTGCGTCCCGGACCTGGTGGCTTAAAAAAACTCACGCCGGGCGCGTGTGTGTGCGTGCCCAAGATCCCGAGAGGAGAATGGAGGAGAAGGGATTGCGGTGTGACCATGCCCCCTGGGGGGTGATTTCTCGCTTTCTGTCTCTATGTCTCTCTCTGTCCGTCTGGCGAGCGCACGCGCCCTAAAAGCGAAAAACCTCTCCAAAAAAAAATTTGTTTCTTAAATTTTTATTTTTTGTAGTAGGGCATGTGAACTTGCCAGAGAGAAAGAGACAGAGTGAGAAATTAACCCCCGGATGATGGGCATGTGCCCCGTGTGTTTTCAAGCCTCCAGGTCCGGGACTCGAACCGCGTAGCTGGCCATGTGGGGTGTAGCCACCGTAAGCACACCACACTGCTGGCTGCCCCTTTGACGCTTTTCTTGCCGTCTGGCCCCCGTTTGGGTGCGTGGGCTGCTTTGGTCAGTGGGTTTCTGTCCAGTGGTGCTTCAGCTGCTCTGATTGTCCTGGACTTGACTGGCTTCGCCACACCTCCGTCATTTATTGGGCTCACGTCCTCATTTCTGGGTCCTGCAGGTGTGTCTGACACTTCCTCCGAGGGGCCCCCGTACCCGGTGGTGGGGAGTGGTGCTAGACCGCGACCCGTGTCTGGGTGTGACGTTGCTGTGGAGGGTCCCCCGGCAGACAGCAGGGCAGTACACACGTGGGGTTGATGTCCGTGGTTACCTGAGGGCTAACACCAGACTGCTGCTCTCTCCTGGAGCTGGCGCACTTTTCTCAGAACGGCCACCTCCTACCACTGCCAGCACCAGACCCACCCAGTGGGTTCCCAGCTTCATTCCTTTTTATTTTGTTCTTCCAGGTTTTTGCCACGAGGCACATGCACTGGCAGAGAGGGACTATGAGTGGAGGGAAAGCATTACCCGGGGTGCTGCAGTCCCCTCTCCATTCTTCCAAGATTCGGGGCACACACTCAGACCTGGACCTCCATGCCACCCTCTGCCCTGCCTCCCCACCTTTTACCATGGGGGGTGTGCTCCCACCAGAGCAGGGGAGAAAGTCTGCACCTCAGTTCCTTCTGCATTCTCCTCTTGGGACTTTGGGCACACATGCACACACCCAGCATGTTCTCCAGGCTGTCAGGTTGAGACTCACACCGTGCAGTTGGCCATGCGGGGTCCAGCCGCCCTAACCCACACCACCTGGCTGGCCTCCAGGGCTTGTCCGCAGTCCTGCCTTGAGACTCAGTATGTGTTGACATACTGTGTTCCCAAGGTACTGGATTTTTTCTTACTCTTCCTGTTAAATCACCTGAAATGCTAGGTTTATTTATTTTTCTTGATTTTATTCTAGTTTTTTTCCCCATCTTTTTTATTTATTTTTTTATGTTATTTATTATATGTTTTGATTTTTCAAGCCACTGGAGCCAGGTCTTGAACCATGGTTTCCCATGTGGGAATCCAGCACCCTAACCACCACATCACCTGCTGGACCTGTGTTTTTTTTTAGTTTCTTTATTACAGGGTGTGTGCATTTGTGTGCATGAGAGGGGGAGAGAGAGAGAGAGCGTGCGCGTGCGCGCGCAGGGGAGAAGGTGAGAATCGCCTCCCCAGGGGGTGGCTGTGCCACGATCCCTTCTCCATTCTCTTCTCAGGATTTTGGGCCGGCACACATGCCTGGTGTGTTTTCTAAGCTGCTGGATCTAGGACTTGAACTGTGCGATCAGTCACATGGGATCTTGCTGCCTTAACTGCTATGCCACCTGCTAGCTCCTTTAAGGGGAGGGGACGCAAAATAAACCTGGCTGCCTTCCCTGGCCTGCTGCCATCTGATCTCCCTTTCCTCGGCACCTTCCCTGTGCCATCATGGTGTAGCCCGTGCCTTCCTGTCGGCTCAGCCTGGTCAGAGGAGGTGCCAGCACGTGCCGGCTTTCCTGGAAGGCGGCTTCACTTGTCGGGTGGCTGCTGGTGGGGTGTTCTCTGGGAGGAAGAGTCAGCTTAGGCTCAGGCCTGGGTGGCGTCTCACGGTGTTGCTCCTGCCTCCAGGACCCGGCTGCGGAAGCCAGGATGAAGGTGGCCTGCATCACAGAGCAGGTCCTGACCATGGTCAACAAGAGAATCGGCCTGTACCGGCACTTCGACGAGACTGTCAACAGGTACAAGCAGGCGCGGGACCTCTCCACCCTTAACAGCGGCAAGAAGAGCCTGGAGACAGAGCACAAGGCCCTGACCAGTGAGATTGCACTGCTGCAGTCCCGGCTGAAGGCGGAGGGCTCCGACCTGTGTGACAGAGTGAGTGGGCACCCCAAGTCCCTGCCTGAGCCTCCTGCGCCCCCCCTTCTGGGGACTGTGTCAGCTGTCAGGAGAGCACCCTGTGCCCCGCCCTGGACAGACCAGGCAGCCCTCCTGCCTGCGTGCTGCGTGTGAGAGTTCTTCCCTGCCTGCGTGCTGCGGGTGAGAGTTCTTCCCTGCCTGCGTGCTGCGTGCTGTGGGTGAGAGTTCATCCCTGCCTGCGTGCTGCGGGCGAGAGTTCTTCCCTGCCTGCGTGCTGCGGGTGAGAGTTCTTCCCTGCCTGCGTGCTGCGTGCTGTGGGTGAGAGTTCTTCCCTGCCTGCGTGCTGCGGGTGAGAGTTCTTCCCTGCCTGCGTGCTGCGTGCTGTGGGTGAGAGTTCATCCCTGCCTGCGTGCTGCGGGCGAGAGTTCTTCCCTGCCTGCGTGCTGCGTGCGAGAGTTCATCCCTGCCTGCGTGCTGCGGGCGAGAGTTCTTCCCTGCCTGCGTGCTGCGGGCGAGAGTTCTTCCCTGCCTGCGTGCTGCGGGCGAGAGTTCATCCCTGCCTGCGTGCTGCGGGCGAGAGTTCTTCCCTGCCTGCGTGCTGCGGGCGAGAGTTCTTCCCTGCCTGCGTGCTGCGGGTGAGAGTTCTTCCCTGCCTGCGTGCTGCGGGCGAGAGTTCTTCCCTGCCTGCGTGCTGCGGGTGAGAGTTCTTCCCTGCCTGCGTGCTGCGTGCTGTGGGTGAGAGTTCTTCTCTGCCTGCGTGCTGCGGGTGAGAGTTCTTCCCTGCCTGCGTGCTGCGGGTGAGAGTTCTTCCCTGCCTGCGTGCTGCGTGCTGTGGGTGAGAGTTCTTCCCTGCCTGCGTGCTGCGGGTGAGAGTTCTTCCCTGCCTGCGTGCTGCGTGCTGTGGGTGAGAGTTCTTCCCTGCCTGCGTGCTGCGGGTGAGAGTTCTTCCCTGCCTGCGTGCTGCGGGTGAGAGTTCTTCCCTGCCTGCGTGCTGCGGGTGAGAGTTCTTCCCTGCCTGTGTGCTGTGTGCTGTGGGTGAGAGTTCTTCCCTGCCTGCGTGCTGCGTGCTGTGGGTGAGAGTTCTTCCCTGCCTGCGTGCTGCGGGTGAGAGTTCTTCCCTGCCTGTGTGCTGCGGGTGAGAGTTCTTCCCTGCCTGCGTGCTGCGTGCTGTGGGTGAGAGTTCATCCCTGCCTGCGTGCTGCGTGCTGTGGGTGAGAGTTCTTCCCTGCCTGCGTGCTGCGTGCTGCGGGTGAGAGTTCTTCCCTGCCTGCGTGCTGTGGGTGAGAGTTCTTCCCTGCCTGTGTGCTGCGTGCTGTGGGTGAGAGTTCTTCCCTGCCTGCGTGCTGCGGGCGAGAGTTCTTCCCTGCCTGCGTGCTGCGTGTGAGAGTTCTTCCCTGCCTGTGTGCTGCGTGCGAGAGCTCGGCTCCAGGCTTGCCGTGGGCTGGTTTGGAGGGAGCTTGGCTGGTGTCAGTGCAGCTGCTTCCTCTTGTGCACCCAGACTACACTAGGCACTGCTCACGTGTGGTAGCAGGGCTTGGAGGGCCTGTGGTTTGAGTCCAGCTCGGAGTCGCTGTGTAAACCGGGCTCTGTACCTCCTGCTGTGCTGCCTGCCCATGCCCAGCAGTGGCCGTGCGTGT
Source organism: Tupaia tana (assembly GCA_026018925.1). Classification (NCBI taxonomy): domain Eukaryota; kingdom Metazoa; phylum Chordata; class Mammalia; order Scandentia; family Tupaiidae; genus Tupaia; species Tupaia tana. Next base: position 29,864,470 of record JAKSZU010000025.1, read on the forward strand.
GAATGGGTTCTGCCTGAGAATGCTTCATGCCCTGCCTGGCACGTGGGGTGTCCATGAGCCCCTGACACGGGCAGCACCTGAGGGCAGGAGGAGGTCCTGGGCACCCTCCCCTTGGCATTGCCCCCTTGCCCATGTCAGCTGCTGTTTAGGGCCTGCTCGCTCGCTCTCTCTTTGTAAAGAATTATTTAACTTTATTTTATTTTAACTTGACCAGATGGGGAGGAAAGCAAGCCTCCAGGTCCGGGACTCGAACCATGGTCAGCCATATGGGAGTCCAGAGCCTTGACCACCATGCCACCTGCCAGCCCACTCTTTTTCAGTTTTATCCCTGGGTATGCGCATACCTGTGCAAGAGAGGGAGAGATCAGCCCCAGGGCGTAGCCACGCTGCAACCCCTTCTCCATTCTCCTTGGGGTTTCGGGCACATGCAGGTGCCTGGTGTGTTTTTGTTTTTGTTTTTTTTTTTTTTTGGGGGGGGGGAGAGGTTTTTTGCTATAGGGTGCGTGCGCTCGCCAGACAGACAGAGAGAGACATAGAGATAGAAAGCGAGAAATCACCCCCAGGGGGGATGGCCACACCGCAATCCCTTCTCCTCCATTCTCCTCTCAGGATCTTGGGCACGCACGCACACGCGCCTGACGTGAATTTTAAGCCACCGGGTCCGGGACGCAAACCGCGGTCGACTACGTGGGAGTCCAGCGACATAGCCATTACGCTAACTGCTGGTTCCCCTGGTGTGTTTTTCAAGCCACTGGGTCTGGGACTGGAACTGTGCGGTGGGATCCAGTGCCTTAGGTTCCGTGCCCCAGCTGGCCCCATACTTCCCACTCTGTGACACTCCATGTTGTGAGCTGGAGTGTCCGTCAGCTTCTCGAGGACGTGATTCCTTGTCTTTCTGGAGCCCAGAGTGGTGCCTGAGGCTCACCAGATACCTGATGAATGTGACTGCACGTCTTCAGCCTGACTCCCTGGGGATGACGGAGTCCTGCGTCACACCGTGCTGTGACCGGGGCCTTCAGACCTGGTCTGGCAAGCTGCAGGGACGGCACCCTTGAGCACTCAGCCTGTGCCAGAGCGCCAGGCTGTCTGGTCCCATGGGTTTGCTCACGCAGCCCTCGGGCCTGTGGCACAGGCGAGGCCCGGAGGTGTGGCAGGGCTTGCTTGCCAAGGTCAGGGCCTGAGGAAAGGGTTCCAAGGTGGTGAAGCTGGCCTCTGCAGACAGGCCTGTCCCCGCACAGCCCCTCTGCTGCGGTGCTCAGCCATTGCAGAGCTCTGGAGATGGTGGGGTGGAGCCGCTCTGATCTCTGCCCTGCTCCCGTCTCGGCCAGGTGAGCGAGATGCAGAAGCTGGATGTGCAGGTGAAGGAGCTGGTGCTGAAGTCGGCGGTGGAGGCCGAGCGGCTGGTGGCTGGCAAACTCAAGAGAGACACGTACGTCGAGAATGAGAAGCTCATCTCAGGGAAGCGCCAGGAGCTGGTCGCCAAGATCGACCACATTCTGGATGCGCTGTAGCCCCAGCCCTGGCCGCTCGAAAGCAGGTGGCAGGAGGGGTGGCGCGAGGGCAGCGACAGCTCGCATCGTACTTCGTGACAGGCCGTTAAGGAAGAGAAACCAGGCCTACCTTAGTGTGAGAACTTTGGCCCTGTCCCTAAACCTTTTTTTTTTCTTTTTTAAGCCTGAATACTTTATTAAAAACAGAACATCTTTGTGTTTTGAAAAAATAATTTTCAGTGGTTCATTGGTATTGCTTTGAAGCCTCAAATATCTTTTTCAGCCTATAGGCCCCCGTTTTATGCCCTAATTTTAGATGTTTGGGCACTTTGAGTGTTTTTTTAATGTGTGTGTGTTCAACTGAAAATAAAGTAGGGGCTGTGCATGTTTGTTTTTGCGTTTGTTCAAAGTCATGACTTAATATGTAACATCGGGGATAGTATCTCACCAAGTGCCTTTTTTTTTTTTTTTTTTTTTTGAGAGGTTTTTTCGCTATAGGGCTTGTGCACTTGCCAGACAGAGAGAGACATAGAAACAGAAAGTGAGAAATCACCCCCCGGGGGGGATGGTCACGCCGCAATCCCTTCTCCTCCATTCTCCTCTTGGGATCTTGGGATCTCGGGCACACGCGCCGGCGTGAGTTTTAAGCCACCAGGTCCGGGACGCGAACCGTGGTCGACTACGTACGTGGGAGTCCAGTGACATAGCCATTACGCTAACTGCTGGTTCCCACCAAGTGCTATTTTGATGTGTCTGTGTGTACATGGCTCGCTCTGCATATGCGTGTGTGCGTGTGTGCATGTGCTGTGGGGTGTGTGTGCCTCTGGAGAGATGAGGGAGAGGAAGCGAGAGGCTGCCCCACAGCTCCTGCATTCTCTCGATCTTGGGCACGCGCACACACACCTGGTGTGCTTCTCAAGCCACAGGGCTGGGACTGCCACCGCTGTCGGCCCCGTGGGATCCATCCACACCAGTCACCACTCCCCGTGGGCTCAGGTGTCCTGGGCGTCAGGGCACCTTGGGTGCAAGGTCTCCTGTATGCCCAGACAGGAGGCTCCATGGGCACTCGTTCTGCTTCTGGGTTGCTGTTGTCGGGATTAGGGGTTAGCCAGGAGCAGAGGCCCAGACCCATCAGGGTGGAACGACGCCCTGCAGGAGGCGCAGGTCTGGTCACCTGGTGCGGGCCCAACCTGTGCAGGGTGGCCTTGGAAGGCCCTGCCCTGCGGACGGGCGTTTGAGGCGTGGGGGGTATGCCAGGCCGGGCACTGACCTGGAGGAATCGGAGTGCTGCTGCCGGGCAGGCCTCCAGGGAAGAGGCCGGACCAGGCGGGCTTGCTGTCCACACCTCCGGAGTTTGTCGGGGAGGCCCGCAGAGAGCTGGGCCTGGCTGCCATCCGCACCGCGGTGGGCAGGCCCCGCCACGTGGGTGCCCGCCTTGCCCTCTGCCGTCTGTCGGGCACCCGTCGTGCCCTGCTGAGCCTCAGGCCCTGTGTGTCCCCTTGGTGTCCCCAGGAGGGCTGGTTGCCGGCCCTGCAGTGGCGGGAGCTGTGCCCAGGCGCGGCGGGGCGGCGGGAGGCGCCGAGTGGCCAGGAGCGGCCAGGAGCGGCCAGGAGCGGCCATGAGCCCGGCTCTGCAGGCCGGCGGGCGGAGCCCTGCGTTGGCGCCGCTCGTCACTAGGGGGGCGCGCGGCGGGCTGCGCAGGCGCGAGCGGGCGGGGCGGAGCGAGCTCCCGACCCAGCTCGGCTGCGCCCCCTGGCGGCGTGGGCGGGGAAGGCCGCCGTACAGGGCACAGGGCGCCCGGCAGCCCCGCGCGTCTCCTTCCCTCCTCGCACATCTGCTCCCTGTGCAAGCTTCAGTTTCCCCTCGGAGGTGCTCCGACGCCCGCCCTGGCCCCTGCTCTGACCGGCTCCCGCCCACCCCGCTGGCCCACGTTCATGGGGAAGCGGCTGTCGGGGCACCCCGCCTCCATCGGTGCCCCAGGCCCGGCGTGGCCCACGGTTTCACCACGAGTATCCTGGGCCGCCTGCTGCGGACTGATAGCGCGGCCCGGCTGCCGGAAGCCGGAAACCGGCCAGCGGTTGGGGCCAGGCTGACAGGAAGCGCCGGTGCGCCCAGCCTGGCCTCCCCGGCCTCCCCACCTTCCCCTCCTCTCCCCGTCTCCCTGTCTCCCCGTCTCCCCAGCCTCTCCCTGTCTCCCTGTCTCCCCGTCTCCCCATCTCCCCAGCCTCTCCCCTTTTCCCCCTTCTCCCCATCTCCCCAGCCTCTCCCCTTCTCCCCGTCTCCCCATCTCCCCAGCCTCTCCCCTTTTCCCCTTCTCCCCGTCTCCCCAGCCTCTCCCCGTCTCCCCATCTCCCCAGCCTCTCCCCTTCTCCCTGTCTCCCCGTCTCCCCAGCCTCTCCCCCGTCTCCCCGTCTCCCCAGCCTCTCCCCTTTTCCCCTTCTCCCCGTCTCCCCAGCCTCTCCCCTTTTCCCTGTCTCCCCGTCTCCCCAGCCTCTCCTCGTCTCCCCGTCTCTCCGTGCTCCCTGGCGTGTCTCGTGCTGTGGGAGCTCAGCCCCACCCCGGCTCACTGGGCCTGGTGGGCTGAGGCCTGGGGACAGCCCGACACCTGGACGACTTGGCGGGGGATGGGGGAGCGAGGCTCTCCAGACAGCCGGGCCGGAGCAGGAGCTGCATGCGGACTCCGGCTTCCTCCACACCGCCCGGAAGCTTCCAGGGCTGTTGGGAAACAGGCTCTTGGAGGCCGACCTCCGGGGAGCTGCGGGCCGGGCCGGGCCCTCCCTGAGCACGTGTGTGCCACGTTCTGGGCTGGCTAGGCCTGGGTTGTGGTGGCGAGAGCCTGTGGGTGCTGTCTCTCCATCTCTGTCTCTCAGTGACCCGTGTAAGAAACATAACAAGCATACAAGCCAGTGGTCAGTTCCCTCTGGGGCAGGCCCAGAACCAGGTGTGGAGGACGCAGATGTGAGCGGGAGGGACGCCTTCCAGCGGAGTGTGCTCTGGGAGATGCGCTGAGCACACGGACTCGCGGCTCAGTCCGCCAGGCTGCCCCCGCGTGGGAGGGCTGCTTCCCGTCCCCGAGGCCACCTTCGCCCTCGTCTTCACGCAGGGAGGGGTCAGGGCCTCCCGAAGCACCAGTCCTGTCCTGCCCGCAGACCCAGTGGGTCCCAAAGGCCCAGCCTCTCCCCCACCTTGGGGTCTGATGGGAGCAGGGCAGGGGGAGGGGAGGGGAGGGCTGTGTGCAGGTGCCTCCTCTCTGGTTCACAGGGGCGAGCACAGGGCCCTCCGCCCGGGAGGGCTCTGGGCAGAGCGGAGAGGCAGCTCCCCCCACGCACTTGTCCACACACGTCAGCCAAGCGCACGTCTCTGTCTTTGCCGTGAGGAAGACACACGTGCCGCAGCACTGGCAGCCTTTCTGCCAGGACCACCCGTCTCAGCCGGCCTGGCAGTGCGTGCCCCACGTCCTCAGGGCGGTCTCCAGACGCTGACCCCTGCCTTCCTGGAGGTCACACCAACTGTCGCTTGCTGTACCAGACGTTCACCCGTGTGCTGGGTGCGGGTCTCGGCCCCGTGACGTGGGGGCGGGCAAGGGACCATCCTCAGGGACTAAATGGAACCGAGATGCAGCACGTGTGCTCGCTGTTCACGGAGGTGTCAGGATCGGCCCAGAGCTGGGTCTGGACCTGGTGCCGAGCACTGGGAGCACATCCTGGGGCAGGGACACCTGCTGTGGGCCGCAGGCACGCCTGCCGACCCCTGGCATACACAGTGTGCGTAAGCCGAGCTCCAGGGTCCTTTAAAAAATTTCTTTCAGAGAATTATTTTATTTAACTTTATGTATTTATTTATTTGGAGACGTTTTTGCTATAGGGTGCACGTGCTTGCCGGAAAGACAGAGAGAGACAGAGCAACATCACCCCCCGGGGGGATGGCCACGCCACAATCCCTCCTCTGCTCTCCTCTCAGGATCTTGGGCACGCACGCACACGTGCCTGGCGTGAGTTTAAGCCACTGGGTTCAGGACTTGAACCGTGGTCGACTACATGGGAGTCCAACATAGCCATTATGCCTAACTGCTGGTCCCTATTTATTTAATTTTTTAATTTGACCACAGAGAGACAGAGTGAGAGAGAGAGAGTTGAAAAAGCAAGCCTCCAGGTCCAAGGAGTCCAGCGCCTTTAACCACCATGGCATGGCCCCCTTCTTAATTTTTTTAAAAAGAATTATGATTTTTATTTATTTATTTATTTATTTTCGAGGGTTTTTTTTTTTTTTTTTTTTTTCGCTATAGGGCATGTGCGCTCGCCAGACAGACAGAGAGACATAGAGACAGAAAGCGAGAAATCACCCCCCAGGGGGGATGGTCACGCCACAATCCATTCTCCTCCATTCTCCTCTCGGATCTTGGGCACGCACGCACACGCGCCCGGCTTGAGTTTTAAGCCACCCGGTCCGGGATGTGAACCACGGTTGACTACGTGGGAGTCCAGTGACATAGCCATTATGCTAACCGCTGGTTCCCTTAAAAGAATTATTTAAACTATGTTATAAACTGTAAAGATGTATGGTGATTAAATGTAAATTTAAAAATAATTGGGCAATATAAAGAATTATTTTATTTATCATTATTTTTATTATTATTTTAATTTGAATAGAGAGAGACAAAAGGGAAAGTGAAAAAGCAAGCTGCCAGATCCAGGACTCGAACCGCACTCTGCCATGTGGAGTCCCGTGCCTTAACCGCCACAGCCCCTGCTGGCTGTGAGCTTCAGCATTCTTTTGTGTGTGTCTGCGTGTGCAGGGAAATTCCAGAGGGACGCTGGGGCCCTGGCCCTGGTGCCGCTCGGGCTGCCGTGAGAGGCTGTCCGGGGCTGGGCTGGGCTGGCAGGCAGCTTGCAGTCCGATTCTTGGGGTCCCACCCACAGAGGGTGCCCCAGGCTGGGGTCACTGCTCAGAGAGCACAGGCGGCCCTCACCGGTGGTGTGGGCTCTGCACTGTGTCCCGGGGCTGCGACTTGACTCTCCCGACCTCCCGTGGCTGGGCCTGCGGGTCCCTGCTGTTTCTGCAGCCTCTGTGTTCCCTGTCCCCTGGGATCCGCAGAGGCTGTGGGTGGAGCCCCTGCCAGCAGAGGGCGCCCCTGCCCAGGACGGCCATGGCCAGAGCCTGCCCGAGTGCCATGCCCACACTGGCCTCGCCCTCCCTGTCCATACGGTCACCCGTGGCTCGGTCTCGCGGGACTCCTTGAGGATTAATGGCACCACTGGCGACCCAGCAGGTGGCGTGTCAGCCAGAGCCGTCCCTGACGTGTCATTCCCGTGGTGGCAATTCCTGGGGAAACCGGCACTTGGGGAGACGGCCAGAGGCCTGTGCCAAGGAGCCTGGCGGTACGGCCCAGGTCCCGGCCCCAGGCGGAGCCTTCAAGCCATGTGTATCCAGCACCTGCCAGGTGGGGCGGGCCGGCCAGCGGGCAGACACCGGGGCCTGCCACGTCCGGGGTGGGCCTCCGTGCGGTCTCTGTGGGGTCTGGGGACGTCCTGGGGGTGAGGCCGCTGTGCTGAAGCCGCCTGGCTCAGCCCGGGGTGCAGGGCGAGAGCATGCGGCGGCCACACTGGCTGTCTGCTCCAGCCCGCAGAGGCCGAGCTCGCCACGTGGACGCACTGTCTGGCCATGCACACGGCGTGCGGTGTGGACACCCTTCGCACAGTCCCCGGGGGAGTGTGGCTTCCTGTGAGCAGATGAGGACACGCAGAGGCCGAGGTCGGGGCTGTGCCACGTGGCTGCCGATGGGCAGCGCACTGGGGACTACGGCTCCACGGTGACAGCTGCCCGGCGCCCAGGCAGACCCTGACTGACAAGCCTCCCTGCGCCCTGTGCAACGCCCCCTACAGCTGGTCCTCCAGGCCCAGGGGAGCCCCCACCGAATGCCGGGGGACCTGCTCGGTGACCACCCGGCCCCGTGTCCTCGCCCTCCAGGAAGCCCTGTGCCAGTGTCTGGTGAACTAGCCCCGCGCTGGAGCTCAGCCCACAAGCCTGGGAGGGCCGTGGCTGCCTGGCCTGTGCCCTGCGGTGGATGTGGCACCCTGCCGGGCTCTTTACCTTCAGTGTGGTAAGACGCTGCCCAGCCCGTCCGAAGCGCCACATTTGGCCCCAGCCTCCGTCTGTCCCCGGGGCAGCTGCTAGTGGCCCTGGTGTGTCCGTGGACTGCCTGCACGGTACTGACCTCTCTCGGCCCCACTCCACACCTGGCTCCCCAGGCCTAGGGTGGCGTCCAAGGAGGGTGCCCGGAAAAGCACGGGAAATGGCGCTGGGGGCCAGCTGGAGGGGCAGTGGGGACCCGTGCTCTGAGGGGCTGCCTTCACGGGAGGCCTCTGGACACGCGTGGTGCATGACTGCCTGCCGAGGCCGGGGGTGGGGCTGGGCACGGGCCCTTCGGGGGTGCCTTTGTCCCCCTGCTTCCTCTGGAAAACGAACGCTAACCGTGAAGGAGGAGCACCTACCTGTGCCAGAGCAGCTGGGCGTGGGTGGCACGGCGGCACGGCAGGCTTGCCACGCCCTCGGTGCTGCCCTCGTCATCGCTCACCGCTCAGGTATTTTTTTTCTTTTTCTGTAGAGATTTTTTTGCCTTAGTGCGCATGCGCTTGCCAGAGAGAGAGAGACAGAGACAGAGAGAGGGGGAAGTGAGAAATCAACCCCCCAGCGGGATGGCCACACCACAGTTCTTCTCCCAGGATCTTGGGCACACACGCACACACACCCAACATGGTTGAAGCCACTGGATCTGAGACAAACTGGTCGGCCACGGGAGTCCTGTGATGTCACTGCTATGTCTCCGCTGGTTCCCAATTTATTCACTTATTTTTTAATAAGATTCTGAGTTGCCCTTGTCTTTTTTTTCAAAAAAAAATTATTTCATTTAATTTTTATTTGCTTATTTACTGATTTATTTTAATTTGACCAGAGAGGAACAGAGTGAGAGAGAGAGAGAAAATGAGAAAGCAAGCCTCCAGGTCCGAGATTCAAACCATGGTTGGCCGTATGGGAGTTCAGTGCCCTTAACCACCACACTACCTGCTGGTCCCTGAATTCATTTTCAACATTGGAAAGTCAGGAGAGGGCAGCAGATGGCATAATGGCTACGTCGCTGAACTCCCATGTAGTCGACCATGGTTCAAGTCCCGGACCCTGGGGCTTAAACTCACGCCAGGTGCATGTGCATGTGTGCCCAAGATCCCAAGAAGAGAATGGAGGAGAAGGGATTGTGGCGTGGCCATCCCCCTGGGGGGTGATTTCTCGCTTTCTGTCTCTCTGTCTCTCTGGTGAGTGCATGTGCCCTATAGCAAAAAAAAAAAAAAAAAAAAAAAAAAAAAAAAAAAAAGTCAGGAGAAATTCCTTAAAAACTCGTTTCTTATCTCTTGAAACAATCCAAACAACTGGCCATGAGGGCCTGTGCTCCAAGATGGACACTCAGCCCGCCTACAGGTGCATGGACACGCACACGTGTGTGCAGATGCAAACGCATGCACACACGTGTATGCTCACGCACACACATGCATGTACTCACACCCCCCCACACAGTGCCCACACTCATGTGTGTCCCGCCCGGCCCAGGCCCTGAGCTGGGATCTCTGTCCTTGGCAGCTGAGGGTCAGGACGGCCAGTGACAGCAACTGTGGCGGCCAGTCCCCGAGCAGAGGAGAACAAGAGGCGATGCCCCCCAGGCCCCCGTGGCCTCTGGAGCCCACGTCCCTGCCCATGTCACGCAGGGTGGCTTGGTCATCCTCTGGAGCTCTGCGGAGTGACAGCGCCGCACACAGAGGGTGGGACCCAGCACGCCAGCCCCGCGGTGCAGACGCTGCCCTGTGGGCCTCGCGCCTGGACCAGTCCTTCCAGACAGGAGGACGGGCTCGGACCCGGGTGCCCAGTCGGCGGAGGGGGCGGGGTAGGTGGCGAACAGGGTAACCCCGTCCCTCAGTGGGGCAGGAGTGGCCCCCCGCAGAGTGGTGGGCTCTGCTCCAGTGGTGGCTGGGGCCACAGGAGAAGCCCAGGGTCAGTTCCCAGTCCACCCTCAAGACGAGTGGTGGCCGCCCTGTGTTCCCGGCGACGGGGGCGGGCAGGTGGGCGTGGGTCTGAGGTTGGCCCGGGTAACGGGGAGACCCTGTCAGACCTCGTCCCCCGTGGGAACTGAGGCAGGCGGATCGTGGCATGAGAAACACTGGACACTGACAGTGAAAGAGGGACACGCATAGCCCAGGGGCCCGGGTGTGGTCTCGGCCTCTGCCATCACTTCTCCTAGACGTCTTGCCCCCAGGAGGTGGCCGCTCCTATCTGGGTGGATCTGGATGCAGGGCGGGCAGCGAGCGCCCCGGGCCCTCAGTACCCTGTGGGCAGTGACCCAAGCACCATGGTCTTCCCCAGTGGCCCCACCTGCCCCGTGCTGTGGGGCAGAGGCCCCCGGGCGAGCCCCTCTGTGGAAGCTTCCAGGCCCCGCTCTGTGGGCTCCTGCACTCCCAGGGCACAGCCAGGCGGGAACTGGGCACAGGACGCTCTCTGGGCCTCGTGCCTCGGCCTCTGCCCACCTGGCTGGAGCGGGGGCAGGGCGGGGCGGCCGAGTGTCCCTGCCTGTCTCTGGGGCCCCCCGCCCTTCCTTTCCCTGGCACCCTCCCCGTGTGCGTCAGTCCTCTCTGCGGCGCCTCCTGGTCAGGTGGTGCTTATCAGCCCCCGCCTGCCAGACGGGCCTTCCGGAGCGGCCAGGGCACCTCGCCCTCCCCGCCCTCACCACATCAGGATACAGAGCACTGCATGGGTACCGGTCTCAGTGGGATTATTTCAGAATTCTGGTCAACCGCAAGCTCGGGGTACTTCACAAACCTGTCACTGCCGTGTGGCGCAGAGCCAGCCGGGCAAGTAACGGACGCAGGAGGCCCCGAGGCCCGTCCACTGTCCGGAGTGTCCTCGCCCCCGCCCTGCCCCCAGTGGCACCCACTGCAGGGGCTCCGGCTGGCTGGGGTTCGAGGCAGGCAGCGAGGCCAGGCCAGGCCCAGGGGAGCTGTGGGGAGGGGAGGGCCGGGCTCGGGTCCACTCCTGGCCACGGCCACCGGCCGGCCCTCCTGAGCATCAGCGCGTAGGTGGCAGCGTGGCCTGATGCCCAGCCCTCTGACAACACGTGTGTAGGGCCGGCGGCACGCAAGTCCTGCCTCCTCACACACACGGGCTCTGCTGGGACAGCGTCTGGGAGGAGCCGGCTGGGCACTGGGGCCCACGCCTGGCAGCTAGAGGGTGGAGATATCTCCCGATGCCCCCTGGGCACCCAGCAGCCTCACGGTAGCTGGGGAGAGGCGAGGCCTGGCCCAGGACCGGCCCCCACTGCACCCCGGATGGACGTGGCACAAGGAGCCCGTGTACTGGCCCGAGTGCGGGCAGAACAGAAGCCCCTGTGCAGCCCAGGCAGCGCCGCCCATGGTCAGAGCAGGCCGAGAGGAGGCCTCTCTGCTGCCCCCGGCAAGGCAGGGGCCACCACCCCCACTTCCCGCTCCCTGAAGGCCCCTCTGTCCTGGGCACCAGCCAGCAGTGAGACACCCTGCAGAGGGCCGGAAGAGGGACAGGGAGCGGAGGCACCAGGCGGGCTACCTGCTGTGAGAGTGCCAGGCCGGCCTGGCTGGACCACCATGAGGCCGGGCTCCCACGGCTGCCGCAGACATCCAGCTATCAGGACAGGGGCTCTGGCCAACGGTGAGGGACAGCCCTGTCTCTGGAGGGCAGACCTGGCAGGGTGTCCATACGCCCAGACCATGGCCACACGTGCCCGGGCTGGCCATTGCCGCGAGGGTCTCCACAGGGAGGGGAGGGGACTTTGTGACCAGGCACCGACCTGCGGCGGTCCTGAGGGCCACGAGGCTACTCTGCACGCCGGCCCCTCTTCCCTGGACGGCCGTGGCTCTGGTGGCTGCTGTCTGCATGTGGAGCCCTTCGGAGGATCTGCCAGCCTCCGCGCTTTCTACGTAGGAGTAAGCTCGAGTCTGAGGCTGACGCCAGCACACGAAGTGGAGACCAGCCCAGCCCGAGGGAGACCAGCGCCCTCGCCCGCCCGGGCCGCTCGCCCTGCCCTGCGGACCTCAGCGGGAACGAGAGTTCTGCTGCGTCCCTCACGGGCCGACAGCCCGTTGAGCCTTGAACCCCTCTGCTCTGCGGTCTGTCACCCTGCGGGCCCCACAGCTCCAATGTCCGGAGGGGACCTGCTCCCCTCATGCCAGGCCCAGGCGAGGGGCCAGATGCTGTGTTCGCTTTCACTGGAATTTATTTTTATTTTTTAGTTTGCTATTGGGCATGTTTGCTCACCACAGGGGGACAGAGAGAAAACGGGGCCAGCAGTAGCCGTAAGGGCTATGTCGCTGGACTCCCACGTAGTCGACTGCAGTTCGAGTCCTGGGCCAGGTGGCTTAAAACTCACGCCAGGTGCATGTGCGTGCGTGTCCAAGATCCCAGGAGGAGAATGGAGGAGAAGGGATTGCGGCGTGGCCATCCCCCCAGGGGGTGATTTCTCGCTTTCTGTCTCTCTGTCTCTCTGGTGAGCGCACACGCCCTATAGCAAAAACGTCTCAAAAAAAAAAAAAAAAAAAAAAAAAAAAAACGAAGAGAGAGAGAGAGAAAGTGAGCACGCACTCCCCAGAGGGGATGGTCACACCACAGGAGGAGAGTCTCCTCCACTCTCCTCTCGGGAGTTTGGAGACTCTGGATTTCACACATGTGATTGGCATGTTTTTCAGGCTGCCGGGTCCAGGACTCGAACTGCAGAGTTGGCCATGTGAGATCCATAAGCACCATGCCGCCTGGCTGGGCCAGGGACTTTTAGTTTTTAATTTTGACTTCTTACGTTTTGTTATAGGGAGTGTGGGCTTGCCACAGAGAGGGAACGTGAGAAATCACTCCCCAGGGGACGGCCCCTCCAGTCTCCTCCAGGAGTTTGGGGCACGCACACGTGCACCTCCGAGCGATCTCAAGCTGCTGGGCCTGGGACAGGCTTCGGCCATGTGGGATCCTGGTGCCCTAACCTGCAGGCCACGTGCCAGCTCATCTTTTCATTTTAATTCTATTTATTTTTCTTCCATGAGTGAGGGGGAGTCAGCACCCTAAGAGCAGCCCGGTGCTGGGGACGGGTCTGGCAGCCCTGGCTCAGGCATATGTCCACCTGCCACTCCCACGGAGGTCTCTGGGTGGACCAGCTACAGCGGCTGCACACACCGAGGCATCTGTGCCAGGCTGGCCGTTCCATGGTGAGCTGTGCACCAGCCACTCGGGCCGGCAGGCTGGGGTCCCAACAAAATGAGCTCATAGAGGAGGGTTTGCCGGCTCAAGAGACACGCATGTAGCACCTGTGGCCACGGTGTGTGTGGGCCTCGCAGAGGCTCCAGAAGCAGGGCCCACGCAGGGGTTCGTGCGTGTTCACACCTCTCCCGACCAAGGCACGAGCAGAGCCACGAGTGCCAGGCACAGGGCGGCCCTGACCTGCCAGGGCCCGGCCTCGCAGGCTGCGTGAGCTGCTCTGCCAGTGAGGGCTTTGTGACCGCGTAGAAGACGTGGGCGTCTGTGGGCTCCAGGACGTTCGCAGAAATGATGTGTTATGAAAAACACCCACGTGTGTGGTCTGCAGGGGTTCAAAGTTGTTTTGCACTAAAGCGAATGTGCCTTTTGATTCCACTTTTCCCACACTTGGGACTTCCCCTCGTATTTTCTGATTCAATCCTTGCGATGGCTCGATGAGGGAGGTGCTGTCTGCCCACTTTAACAATGAGGGCACGGGCTGTAGGAGGTCGCGGTGCTTGCACGGACGCGGGAGACGGCCCGGCAGCGGCGCCTCGTCCTCTGTCACAGCCGAGGGGCCCATAGGCAGGTCAGGCTTGAAGAGGTGACCACGCTGGACTGCAAAGGTGACACGCGGGCTCCTTCAGAAAGTTCCTGGCAGAGCGATTTATGAACAAGCTACGTATGAATTTTCAACAATTTTCTTCACCAAAATAAGCTTGTACTCAGTTCACTTATTCACAAACCTTTTTGAAGTTCCTTCTTATATAAGAGTACTAGGACATTGCACAAAGTTTTCAAATAACAAAAACAAAATGAACAAGCAAAACCTCTCCCACAAAGCCCACACTCACCGCGATTGTGTTCTTGCTCAAGGGCATGTTCATGAGTATGAGTCCCTCTTCCCCCCTCGCTTCCTCTTTCTTTTTATGACTTTCTAAGGCTAGATTTCCAGAAATGGGTATGTGGGACAGGAGATAGATTTAAAGACTGAAAAGTGGGCTCTTGGCACGCGGGGGAAGCCTGGTGCTGTCAGGGCCTGCCGGCTGGTGGGGCCAGTGCGGGCTCCCGATCGCAGACCATCTCAGATCTGGCCGAGGAGCTGACGGGAAGCGCTGCCATCCCGGCGTCACCGTCACCGCGATTATCACTGCCGGCCATCTCGTCTGCATTATCTGAGCCCCTTTCAGGAAGCGTGAGGGGCTCGGGAGAGGCTGCCAGGCCCTGGGCTGCCCTCCCCGGCGTTCCTGTGACAGACAGCCACACAGACGGCGAGCGTGGGGCAGCCTCGGGCACACAGACTCTCGCACGCACCGGGACCAGGCCTCCAGCCCCCGTTGTGCAGGTGACACCGCTCAGGACCCAGCGACACAGCCTCACAGGGCAGCCCCGGCCCAGCTGGCCGAGCGCCGTGCACGGCGTTCTGGACACGTGTCTGCGTGCGGCTGCTCCCCTCCTGAGGACGGCTCCTGGCCCTCATCTTCCCCCGTCTGGCCTCCTCGACACAGCGTGGGCATTGCAGTGTCGCTGCTGTTCAAACGGCGAAGCTCGAAGGCCTTAGAAAGGGAGACCTCCTGGCTCCGTGCCAGGAGGGCCGAGAGTGCTGAGCGTGCGGCGGTGGGGGGACACAGTCCGTGTAGATGTGCTGCTACTCGGCCACCCCCAGCGGTGCTCTGGAGGTTCAGCGGCGCGCCCGTGCCTCATTGTCCTCGTCTGCAAACACCTTGACGCTCGCCACGCACGCGGGCGTGAGCATCGGTCAGGGCTGGCCTAGCCTCAAAGCCATGCCAACCCAGGGTGCCACGACCTCTTGGCCCTCGATGCCCTGGCTGTCAGCCCAGGCCCTCAGGTGACACGGAGCGGGGAGGCCTTTCACCTAACGAGTCCACCACAGTAGCAACGGCGACTCCGAGTTCACAGCCGTCGCCACCCAGTTCGCCTCATACCCTCCTGCGGTTCAGTCCAGACTCGGGAGGCACCGGCACAGGGCCCGGTCACCCTGTCGGGCTCACACAGCCTCGTGGGAGACCCCCGTGCCAGGCCTGGAGGGGCCAGGCCATGATCCATCTGAGATGTTAAAGCTGGGGGCCAGCAGGGTGGCGTGGTGGTTAGGGTGTGGATGGCCACGGGGTGACCGCGGCGTGCGTCCCGGACCTGGTGGCTCGCTTCCCACTTCCCTTCTGTCCTTTCCTCTCTGTCCCTGGTGAGCGTGTGTGCCTTGTAGCAAATTTAAAAATAATAATAAAGATGGTTAAATAATTCTAAGAAAAGTTATTTTTCCTTTTGTCCGTCTTCCAGAAATTCACCCAAATGAGAACACGAAGGGGAGGAGGAGAGGCCCCCATGTGGGCTCCCCAGGCCTTTAGAGAACCCGGAGCGGTTCCTTTGGCAACACCCACGCGAATCTACGAGGAGGGTGGGATTGTAGGCCTCGAGGGGGGGGTGCTGTTCGGAAGGAACGCCCACAGGCGTTACCATGGCAGCATTGGCAGCGTCTCTGGTGGTACCCAGCATGCTGTTGGCGTTGTTGGAAACCAGGTCGGGGCAGGACCCTGCCAAGAGCATTACTGTACGTATGGAGCGTACTAAGCGTTGATGGCAGAGGTGGCTTCTTACAACGTGTGCAGGAAGATGACCAGAAAAGGAAGGACGCCAGAGAGAGGACCTGGGTCAACGGAAGTGCCCCTGCTCCACCCGGAGAAGCCGCTGGGTGAGAGCCCATGGGGGCGAGCCGGAGCCTCTGGGACCTGTTCCCTGTGAGCAGGCGTGACGGTGCTGAAAGTAGACTAATGTGTGGGCTATAAAAAATAAAGAAATTATTTTTAAACCCTATTTTTTATTTACATTCCTTTCTTTGTGCTACAGGGTGCGTGTGCTCGCCAGAGAGAAAGAGAGAGAGAAAGTGGCCCAGGGAGACGGCCGCACTGCCACCCTGCCTCCCTGTCCCCGTCCCTCACTCTCCCTGAGATTAGGTTATAAGAACACACATGTGCAGGCTAGGGTATACGAACACACATGTGCCTAGCGTGTGCTCAAGCCACCAGGTCGGGGACTTGAACTGCGTAGTTGGCCACGTGGGGTCCGCTGCCTAACCATCATGCCACCTGGCTTGTCCAAGTCTTGTTTATTTTAAAGTGCATTTATTTATCTCTTCCAGGAGGGAGAGATAGAGAGAGAGCACCCCAACGGACGTCACGCCGGGCCTAGCCTCGCCGGCTCAGATCAGTCCTGCTCACGGCACACAAGCCCGGCACCTTCCCCATTGGGCCCAGAGAGCTGCCACCGCCACCCACACCCCAGGGAAGTGCAAAACCCTCCTGCGACGTGTGTCCCCGAGGACTGTGACATGAACACCTGCAGTGGGCATGGCCCTGTGTCCCCTCCCTAGGGGAAGCAGTCCTGGGAAGGTGGCAGGGGGGCCCTTGGAAGACCCTGGAACTCCCCGAACCTCATGCTGGGGGAGAAGACTCCGTGTCCTGAGCGCCCACCACACACCAGCCGTGGCAGGGTGTTGGCGTGCGTGTGGCTGCTGCGGCAGGCGGCGAGATGGCAGGCCGGCCCCTGCGCTGGTCCAGGAGGCTGAGCCTGGGCAGCCGAGCTGCCTGGCTGGAGGCCGGTGGGAAATTCCACAGCCCCCCAGGCGTCCCTGCAGGCGTCCCTGCAGGCGTCCCTCCCGTCTGCCCTCTCTGACGAAGGCCTCCTTCAGACCTGGCTCCCCAAGTGTGCCCGGACATGGCCTGGGAGCGCAGCCCCTCCCCCTGCCCTGTCGTGGCCTCGGCGCACACCGGCACCACCGCCTACATCGGAGAGGACCTCAGGTCACGCTGGTGGAGACGACAGTGGTCCCGCAAGCCTTCCCAGCCCCGGAAACAGACCCTAGGACGCACCGCCCCTGCCGCCGCCCGCCAGCCTGGCCCGCATCCCCTCTCGTCCGAGCTGGCTCCCAGCCGCGTGCTGCCATGCCCAGCTAGGTGCCCGTGGGCGTGTGTGTGCGCCCGAGTCCCACACATCTCCCCCGCGCCGGGTCGTGCAGCCCCACGTGAGGACATGAGAAGTGTGAGCTGCTTCCCAGCATGCACTGTATCTCCACGCACACGTTGATAGCACGTGTGTGGTGAAGGCAGAGACCGCGCACGGCTCCACGCTGGGGCCACCGTGCAGTGGGTGGCCCCCCGGAGCACGGGCTTTCAGGAGGCCACCGTGCAGTGGGTGGCCCCCCGGAGCGCGGGCTTTCAGGAGGCCACCGTGCCCGGCTGCCCTCTCGCTGTTTCTAACAGGTGTTAAAACGGAGGGGCCGGCAGACAGCGTAACTAGACTCCCACGTAGTAGGCCTGAGTCTTAGACCTGGCGGCTTAAAATTCATACTGGGGTTACATCACTGGACTCCCACCTGGTCAACCACGATTCGAGTCCCGGACCCGTGGCTTCAAACTCAATGCGGGGCTGGTGTGCATGTGTGCTCAAGACCCCAGAAGGAGAAGGGAGGAGGAGGGACTGCTGTGTGGCCATCCCCCCAGGGAGTGATTTCTTGCTGTCTGTCTCTTTCTGGCGAGCGCATGCACCCTATAGCAAAAATCTCAAAAAACAAAAACAGAAACAAACCCTCATGCCAGGTACATGTGCGTGTGTGCCCAAAATCCTGAGAGAAGAATGGAGGAGAAGGGATTGTGGTGTGGCCTTCCCCCGGGGGAGTGATTTCTCACTTTCTGTCTGTCTAGTGAATGTACATGCCCTATAGCAAAATATCTCTCTAAAAAAATGATTAAAATAGAAACATAACCCCCCACGATGGAACAAAACAAAACGGAAACACAAGTCTTTAGAAAAATAAACTCAAACAGGGAGGAAGAGGTTAAAAAAGAGAGGAAAAGACCTGTGTCCACGCCCAGGCAGCTCCCTCTGCAGGCCCAGCTCAGACCATCTGCCCACAAGCCTGGAGGTGACTATTCTTTTTATTTTTTAAGTTTGCTATAGGCTGCGTATACTGGCTGGGGAGAGAGAAAGTGAGAAATCACCCAAGGTGGACGGCCATCCGTAATCCCCTCTCCCTTGTACTCGGAATTCTGAGCACACATAAAGCACCTGGAGTGATCCTCAAGTGCTGGGGCTGGGGCTCCAGTCACACTTGGCCACGTGGAACCCACGTGGAACCCAGCTGCCCCGACACTGCACCACCTGCTGGCCATCTTTTCTTTCTTGGACACAGACCAAGTGCAGACAGCCTGCAGTCCGTTTGTTCCCCACACTCCCACGGAGAGCTTTCCATCCCCTTCCTTTAAAACCTAAGTATTTTTTTTAAAGAGAATACATTCACATGGTTTAAAATCCGAAAGGTGCAGAACCTAGCAGATGGTGTGGCGTTTACATCTCTGGACTCCCACGTAGTTGACCACACTTCCTGGACCCAGGGGCTTAAACTCACACTGGGTGCATGTGTGCATGCGTGCCCCAAATCCAGAGAGAATGGGGAGAAGGCCATCCCCCCCGGGGGGGGCGATTAATTGCTCTCTGTCTCTCTGTCTCTCCAGTGAGGGCACATGCCCTGTAGCAAAATTTCTCTCTAAAAAAAAAAAATCAGAAGATGCAAGAGCAAGGCCCCCCGCGGCCCCGCCCAGCCACTGCGGGGACCCCTGCATTGTCGGGCTCTTCCGGCTCTTCCAGAGAGACAGACCGCTGTGAGTCCTGAGGCAGCGCGTGGTAGGCGGCTGGATCCCACACGGCTGACCGTGCAGTTTGAGTCCCAGACCCAATGGCCCGAGAATCACGCGGGCACGCGTGTGTGCCCCACGTTCTGAGAGGATGAGAAGGGGGGACGTGGCTGTGCCCTGGGTGTGCTTTCTCACTTTCCCTCTCCCTGTCTCTCCCTGGCGAGCACATGCACCCTCTAGCAGAAGCTAGGGAAATTAGAAGAGAGACTTCCTTCCCTGCACCTGTAAGGGCATTTGGCGCTGCACACGCCCCTGGCAGGGTGCCCCTGGCTCCCTCAGAACCCCTGGGCCCACGGTGGCCACGCAGCCCCTCAGCTTGCGGGGCCCCTGCCCCTCCGTGCTGCTCTGCCTGTCAGGAAACCGCTGGCTCTGCCCTCTTGGGGGCAGCCGCCGCTCAGGGAGAGCCCGGCTGTCCTGGCGATGTCCCGGAGGGCCGTGGGTGGGACCTGCTTCCTCCCAGCAGGGACTCAGCCCAGAGCCCTGGCAGGGAGGAGTCCACGCACAGGTGACCACAAAGACCCTGCTGTCTCTTCCCAGGGGTGCTCCCTCAGGATCGAGGGGGTCTTTTAGATTATGGGGTGACTTAAAAACACCCACGGAAAATGAAGTTGAAGAAGGAGTTTCTTTATGCAGCACTTTTTCATAATATGCATTTTCAAGAGGTTTTCAAAGGCCCCTCCATTAAGCAGTGAAGATGTGGGCTGAGACTGAGCTGTGCCCCCCTCGGCCCAGAGCGAGCTGTGCCCCCCCACACCCGCCCAGAGAGAGCTGTGCCCCCCTCGGCCCAGAGCGAGCTGTGCCCCCCCACACTGGCCCAGAGCGAGCTGTGCCCCCCTCGGCCCAGAGAGAGCTGTGCCCCCCCACACTGGCCCAGAGCGAGCTGTGCCCCCCTCGGCCCAGAGAGAGCTGTGCCCCCCCCACACCCGCCCAGAGCGAGCTGTGCCCTCCCACACCCGCCCAGAGAGAGCTGTGCCCCCCCACACCCACCCAGAGAGAGCTGTGCCCCCCCACACCCGCCCAGAGCGAGCTGTGCCCCCCCATACCCGCCCAGAGCGAGCTGTGCCCTCCCATACCCGCCCAGAGAGAGCTGTGCCCCCCCCATACCCGCCCAGAGCGAGCTGTGCCCCCCTCGGCCCAGAGAGAGCTGTGCCCCCCACACCCGGCCCAGAGAGAGCTGTGCCCCCCCCACACCCGCCCAGAGAGAGCTGTGCCCCCCACACCGGCCCAGAGAGAGCTGTGCCCCCCCACACTGGCCCAGAGCGAGCTGTGTCCCCCCACACCAGCCGAGAATGCCGAGAGGAGCCCACAGAGACCAGCCACGGCTGTCGCTGGTGCAGAGAACGTGCGAAAAGCCTCCATCAGGCTGGGTGATCACCGGCTCTCACAGAGGCCCGACTTCTCCGGGGCGCCTCGCTGGCCTGTCCTCCAGACCCCGCCTGCCCACAAGGCTCCTTCCCCATAGGACAGCACACCCAGGCTCCCTTCAAGGTGGCCACCTCCCACCTTGACCCCTGGGTGCAAGGCCAGGGGAGGGCGCCCAGCCTCCAGCGGACAAGGCCTTGGCCTGGCGCCTGTCGGCGGAGCACAGATGCTCTTGGCCATGCCCAGCTGCCCTCGCTGGGCTGCGGTGCAGGGTGGCAGACGGTCGCCCTTGGCCGTGAACTCTTCCCATGCCCGCCACAGTCTGCTGGGACATCCAGAGTCCTGCACGCAGTGGACAGAGGACCTGCAGGGTGTGCTGTGCTGGTGTGGCCGGTTCGCGGTCTCCCCGGAAGGCCAAAGCTCAGGGCTCCCTTGAAGGCGAAGAGGTGGAGGCAGACTTGACAGGCAGGGACTGGCAGGACAGCCTTACCCCCACCAGGGTCCCGCACTCCGAGGGGCCTTGCTGGGCCCCTCGAGGGGCCAGGCCTCGGGGCTGCTCCTGCCGCTTCGGCTCGGGGTCCGGAGCAGGTGTGCTGGCTGGTCGACATTTTTTTTTTTTTTGAGAGAGATTTTTGCTATAGGGCGCGTGCGCTCGCCAGACAGACAGACATAGAGACAGAAAGCGAGAAAATCACCCCCTGGGGGGATGGCCACGCCGCAATCCCTTCTCCTCCATTCCCCTCTCGGGATCTTGGGCACGCACGCACACGCGCCCGGCGTGAGTTTTAAGCCACCGGGTCCGGGACACAAACCACGGTTGACTATGTGGGAGTCCAGCGACATAGCCATTATGCTAACTGCTGGTTCCCCTGGCTGGTCAACATTTTAAAGCTCATTTATTTGCTTCTTCCTCCAGAGGCAGAGAGAGAGGTCCCTCTGACAGGGTCCTCAGCCACCCCAGCCAGCCCCAGTCACAGGCGTGGGCACCCCTGAGCAGTCAGGGAGGTTCTGGGACTCACCCCATGACCGTCCCACGTGGGTCCAGCTGCAACACCACACTTCCTGGCCCCACATCACCTTTTTTTTTTTTTTTTTTTAAGAATTATTTTATTTAACTTTATTTATAATTTTTTTTTTTTTTTTGAGAGGTTTTTCGCTATAGGGCGCTTGCGCTCGCCAGACAGACAGAGACATAGAGACAGAAAGCGAGAAATCACCCCCCAGGGGGGATGGTCACGCCGCAATCCCTTCTCCTCCATTCTCCTCTTGGGATCTTGGGCACGCACGCACATGCGCCTGGCGTGAGTTGTAAGCCACCGGGTCCGAGACGTGAACCGCGGTCGACTACGTGGGAGTCCAGCGACATAGCCATTATGCTAACTGCTGGTTCCCAACTTTATTTATAATTTTAAAAAATGTGACCAGAGAGTGACAGAGCAAGAGAAAGAGAGAGAGAGGGAAAGTGAGAAAGCAAGTCTTCGAACCGTGGTTGGCCACGTGGGAATCCAGTGCCTTCACCACCACGCCACCTGCTGGCCCCAGCATGTTTTTTTTTTTTTTTTTTTTTTTTTGAGAGGTTTTTGCTATAGGGCGCGTGCGCTCGCCAGACAGAGACAGAAAGCGAGAAATCACCCCCCAGGGGGATGGCCACGCCGCAATCCCTTCTCCTCCATTCTCCTCTCGGGATCTTGGGCACGCACGCGCGCCGGGTCCGGGATGCGAACTGCAGTCGACTACATGGGAATCCAGCGACATAGCCATTGCGCTAACTGCTGGTCCCTCCAGCATGTTTTTTTTTAAAGAAGTATTTACCTTAGGATGTGTGCACACACCAGAGAGAGAGAGAGACATAGCCCATGCCACCAAAAGTAAAAATCACTCCCGGGGGGATGGCCATGCCCCTATCCCTTCCCCTCCATTCTCCTCCTGGGATGTTGGGCACATGCACACGCCTGGTGTGATGTTCAAGACACCGGGTCTGGCACTTGAACTGCGGTTGGCCGTGTGGGAGTCCAGCGACATAACTACTAGGCCAGCCGTGGCCCCACCCACCGGCACGGCACATTGAGGCTGAGTCGCCCCTCCGTCGGCCCGACCTGCTCAGGTGCTGCTGTGACTCCGAGGGTCGGTGGCCGCTGCTTTCTGGGGTGCTTGGGGGGGTGCTGCCCAGCGAGGACCCACAGGAGCAGCCAGGGCCCCGCGTGCCCAGCCCACCGCGTGAGATCAGCGAGAGTACCCTCCTGTCCTCTGTACCTAGAAGAGACGTCCAAGAGCTTGTGGAGGTGGGAGTCACAGACAAGCTTAGTCCCACAGCCCCCGCAGCCCGGCCTTCACGGCTCCATGTCCCGGGGTGAAGACCACGGGCCAGTGGCCAGCAGCTCCTGGGTCTGTGCGGGTGCTCACAGCAGCAGGCGGGCCACCGGGAAAGATGCCGCCAAGCTCCCTGGGAACCCCGACCCTGCGGACCCCGACCCTGCAGACCCTGCCCCTGCGAACCCCAGCCCTGCGAACCCTAACCCTGCAGACCCTGCCCCTGCGGACCTCCCCTACGGACTCCAACCTTGCGGACCCCAACCCTGTGACCCCAACCCTGTGACCCCAACCCTGCGGACCCTGCCCCTGTGACCCTGCCTCTGTGGACCCCAGCCCTGCGGACCCTGCCCCTGCGGATCTCCCCTGCGGACCCCAACCCTGTGACCCCGACCCCTGCGGACCCCAACCCTGTGACCCCGCCCCCGCCCCCGGTGGGCCCCTGTTGCAGAGCTGACTGGCGGGGGTGGGGCCCTGTCTGTCTGGCCTCTCTGGGTTTTCATCTGAATGTCGTGGCTGGACCTGGAAGCTGCTGCTGTGGTAAAACGGCTCCCCACGCTGGCCTCTGTGGGAGGGTCTGCAGTTAGGGTCCCAGTGTCTCCTGACATGCCAAGTGCACGCCTGATCTGGCCTGAGGACCCAGGAGGGGGTGCCTGATTCTGTCATGGCCAAAGTAAACAAGTCACCTCAAACCCCCAGGGAAGTCGGAGGTGGCCTGGCCGCAGGACAGCACAGAGGGCCAGGGGAAGTGCTCCCAGCCCAGCCGCCGACAGGAGTAGGGGGCGCTTGCCCACAGGGCAGCCTGTGCACCTGTCCCGCCCCTGGGCTGGGCGGGGCAGCGGAGCAGGCCTGGCTGAGCCCAGACTAGTGGGCAGCTCTCGGAGGTGCACCTCCCTGGAGCCCTGGGGCAGAGACAGCCGTCTCGCGGGCCCCTGGACTTCCCCTTGACCACGGCCTTGCCTTGGAGCCCGGCTGGGGAAGGGTGGTCTTTGCCAACCCAATCCACTGGGTGAAGGGTTTCTGTATGTTAAAGATTGTGTTTATTAATCTGTTTATTCCACTAGCGAGACAGAGAGACAGGCCCCACGGGGTCTCCGCACCGCCGTACACTCCCGGTCTCTGCCAGCCAGGTCTCGGGCACGCATATGCCCCACGTACACCCAGAAGGTCCTGGCATGAACCCTGGGCCTTCCCGGAAGGCCCAGCTGTGTCCACTGCCACGCCCCTCACTAGGATGTTATTGACACCGCTTTCTTAAAAAAATAATTATTTATTTTATTTTATTTATTCATTCATTGATTTTTTTTTTATTTTAATTTGACCAGAGAGAGACAGGGGGTGAGAGTGAGAGAGGAAGTGAGAAAGCAAGCCACCAGATTCAGGACTCGAACCCTTAACCACCATGCCGCCTGCTGGTCCCATGCACTGCTTTTTCTGTCCTACAGGGCGTGTGCACTCACTGGAGAGAGACGGACACAGAGAGAGTGACGTGAGAGCTCACTGTCCAGCAGACTGCCACGCTGCAATCCTTTCTCCTCCGTTCTCTTGGGATTTGGGCAAGCATGCACGTCCTGATGTGTTTTTTCTTCTTTTCCAACTAGCGGGTCTAGGACTCGAACTGCAGTCGGCCCTGTGGGATCCAGACTTAACCACTGTGCCACCCGCTGGCCCCACTGGGGTTTTGTTCTTTCAGCTTCATGGCGGAGGACACCTCACCCACTGGTGTTGGTGAGCGGCCACTGCTCTGTGGGGGCCCGTCCTGGTGGGTGGGTGGATGTGGGGAGTGGCCCAGGGCTGGGCTGGCGCAGAGGTGGCCGCTCAGTGGAGAATCCGGGGTCAGCTGAGGGCTCCTCTGACGGGCGCCAGGACTTGTACCGCCTCCTCGGGCTCTGTTCTGTGGCATTTCTCTCTCCCCGCTCTTTTCTTTCTCTCTCTCTCTCTCTTTTTAATAAAAATAACTATGAAGGGTTCGAGGCACCTTTCTTTCATGACATCTCAGCACTTAGGTCCCTGCAGCCCATCGGTGGCAAAGAATGTCCCTGTCACCATGGCCGCGCGCCTTTATTTGAAGTGTCTGGCGTGCTATCTCCTGGTGACATGCTTCTTTCAGAGCGAATTATTCATCCCCCAGGCCCCTCCCTGCCTGGGCCGTGGCAGGTGTGAAGACAGGCCTGGCCTTTGTGCACCCTCCCTCCTGGCTCTCCTCCAGGCCCGTCAAGACCCTGTGCGCTGCTCGGCCTCCGGCCGGTTGACGGCTCCTGTCACCCGGGGCAGCCTCCAGCCTCTAATCTCCCCCTCCACAAAGGGCAGCCCTGTCACTCAGGGGATGGGGCAGACCTGAATCCCAACCTGCGCAGGAGGGGCGGCCGAGGGGAGCCACGGGAGCCGTCCACATGGGGCCCTGGCGCTGCAGGTGGGCAGGGGCGGGGCCACCAGGACCTGGAGGCCAGCTTATCCAGGGGCCCGCACAGTGAGCCAGTGTCGGCCTGAGCAGCCGCCAGGGTCAGCGGGGTGGGGGTGGGGGTGGGAGTGGGGCCAGGCCGCCGTGGAACCGAGGGAGGGGCTGCAGACACAGGCCACATGCCGTCCTCCCCTCGGGTGCGTCTCCTGCTCTGGCTGGCGGTGAGATTCGCAGGTGGAAGGCGACAATCAGCGGGTGCCTGGGCTGACGCTAGAGCCCCCTCAGTCCTGTGGAGCCACGCCTGCTTCAGAGGGCTGGAGGGTGCCGAGGTGCCCGTGGCCCGGACAGCAGGGCGCCCTGCCACTGAGGGAGACAAGGGGGCCCGGGCGCAGGTGCCTGGCTCCGAGCTGGGAGGAGAGGCCTGAGGGGAGGGCACGGGCCGAGTCCATGCCCCCTGACAGCGCTGACCCCACGGCGGGCGGGCTCGGACTAGGGGGAGACGTGTGGTGCCAGGGCCTCCCCAGCAACTGGGAACAGGAAGTGCTTCCTGCCCGCCGGGTCAACACACGCAGCCCACCTGGCGCTGCCCCCGGCCTCAGGCAGAAGTCCCCCCCGCTCGCAGCCCTCATCTGGGACCTGCTGCGATGCCCCCAGCCTCTGCTCCACGCAGCTCTCCGCAGGGTCGGAGCACAGAGGGAGGCCCTGCTGTTCTGAAGCCAGCTGTGCTTAGGCCTGGGCTTGTCGCCCCGGGAGCCAGGACAGCCATGTCACCCCCGATCCTTGCAGGTCAGACTGGGGCCCCTGGGGCTGCCCATGGCCATGGGCCAGCAGCACCGGCAGGTGAGGCCGGAGAAGTGTCCCTCACTGCTCTGGCCCCAGAGACATGGATCCTAAGCAAGGCCTGGCCGATGGTCTCCCTGGAGTGAGAGGCCACAGAGGCCCCTCTGAGCTTCAGGGCCTGGGCCTGGCCGCACCACCCCAGCCTCAGCTGCTCTGCCTCGCCTGGGCATGCTCTCGTCCTGTCTTTCATCAGATAAGGGACTAGCGTGTTCTCAGAGCAGGGCAAGGAGGCTCCAAGTCCAGCTGCGGTGCTGGGAGACCCCTCCAGAAGGGCACCAGGCAGGCGTCGGGCCTGGGCTGCTTCCAGGTGCCTCTGACTCCCTGCAGAGCCTTGGAGTAGGGGCGAGGCTGGAGCCCAGAGCGAGGGGGTGGGCAGAGGCTCCTTGTCTGGGCTCCCGGCCAGCAGGGTCTTTGTGACAGCCTCGGTGGGCGTGGAGCAGGACCCGAAACCTGGGAGCCGGCTGGACTCCTTGGGTGCCACCCTCCTTGGACTTCTCTTCCTACAGCCTTGCTGCCCCCCTCCCGGCCAGCCCTTCCTGCCCTCCCTCGGTCCTTGGAGAACCACTGTCTGCTGTTCCTTTGCCCTGGTTGGGCTGCCGGCATCAAAGAGGCCTTGGTGATGCGCCGTTTCTCATCGCCCTGTTCCAGCATCCTCTTCTCAGCGCCGAGCAACTGTTGCGTCCGACAGGAGCCGATAGGAAGCCGTCTCCTGGTCTCTGTGTGGGCTAGTGCTGACGAAGGACGCGCCCATCAGATGACCTCCGGGCGAGCTGGGCACCACTGGGCTGCCCCTCGTAGTCTCTGCCCCCTGCCACCCCACACTTGCAGCCGGGTGCCCTAGGTCAGACAGCACCTTCTGGACAACTCGGCCTGGCCGCTGAGTCTGGCCCCCGTCCCGTTGCCCCCGCCCCTGCCTATGACCCTTTGAGGGGAGAGGGTGATGACAGAGGGGGGTGGGGCCGTGTCTCTCAAGCCGGGCCGTGCTGGGCCCTCACAGACGGCCTGCGCCCTCCTCCCAGCGCAGCCCCTGGAGCCCCGGGCCTCGGTGGACGAAGGCTGCAGTCCGGGCCACGGGAGCTGTCTTGGGGGTGAGGGGTGGAGAGGGGAGGGATTCCCACGGCCCCATCCTGAGCTTGCCTCGGAGGGGTCCCCTGCTCCAGGTGACACGTGCGTTCGGGTGCACACCTGCGAGGGGGCCAGGGCTGCTGCGGGGCTGTCCTCAGCTCCCCCCATCTGTGGGTGCCTGCGGCTCTCCCTCCTGAGCAGCCACCACCTACCAGGCACTGCGCGAGGGCTCCACGTCTGCCATGTCCGACCCTCACAGCAAACCCAGTGCACAGCAGCAAACCTGAGCCCAGAGAGGCTGAGCACCATGCTCAGAGTCACACAGCAGGCCAACGGCTGGCACCTGGTCGGGAGGCAGCGGCTGGGCTCACGGTCGGGCCGCCCCTGTCATCCGGGGGCAGATCTTCTCCCCGGGTATCGTGGAGGGTGCCTCCAACCACTCGGGTCCCTGTGAGACCCTGTCTGGCCCTAACTTGCCCCCTGCCCCGTTGCTGAGGGAGCAACGGCGGCCCACCAAGATCTCCATGCCACAATCTACCCTCCATCCTAGCCAGCTGAGGTCATGGCTCAGGTGCGACCGGAGTGTCCGGGAAGTCTCTGCACGAAGCCCAGAACCTTCTCATCGGGCCAGCGATGATGTTGCCATGAAGCAGCATGGTCTGGCCTGGACAGAAACTTGTTTTTTTAAGAATTATTTATTTATTTTTCTGTTATTTTTTTAATTTGGCCAGAGAGAAAGAGAAAGGGAAAGTGAGAAAGCAAGCCGCCAGGTCCGAGACTCGAACCTCGGTTGGCCATGTGGGAGTCCACTTCCCTTAACTGCCATGCCACCCACTGGTCCCCCAAGACAGGCACCCTCTGTGCCATGATCCCGCGGCCCCGCCTCCCAGTTAGCTGGGATTCAAGGTCCGAAGCACGCCGCGTTCCGGCTGGCCCAGGGCCTGAGCGAGGCCTGCCAGGTGGCTCCAGCTCCCCAGTAGGTGCCCCGTGGCTGCTCCTCCCACTAGCGCCCATCTGCGGCTGAGCTGGGCTGCCGGGCACGCTCTAGCTGGGAGAGGCCAGCGGGGGCGTGCTGGTTACGGTGCTGGACCCCACACGGCCAGCGGGTTCGAGTCCTGGGCCCTGAGGCTTGAAGTCACATGGGGTTGGTGTGCATGTGCACCCCTGGGGCAGAGTGGCCGTCCTCCCGGGGTGATTTCTCACTTTCACTCTGTCTCTCTGGCTAGCACAAGTGCCCTATGGCAAAACCCCAAGAAAGACCTGGGGGAGACCACGCCCCGTCTGAACGCGGCCCTGGTGCCTGGGTCCCTTCACGCCCACTTCGTCCCTCTTTCCCCAGGCGTGGGCTTGTCAAATTTTCATTCTTTCTTTTTCTTTTTTGTCTTTTAGAATTTTTGCCAGAGGGTGTGTGCACTCACTGGAGAGACAGAATGCCAGAGAGAGGGGAAGCGGGGAAGCACCGCGGGCACGGTCACCTCCACCTCTGCCCTTTCAGAATCTGGGCACGCACACGCCGCCGGGTCAGTTGGCCGTGTGGGCTCCGGTGCCTGAACCGCAGTTGTGTGCCAGCCCAGAGTGGTTGTTCCCACTGTGTGGTCGTCCTGTGCCCCTGGTGCTCCCTGTCCCACGTGGGGACCCTCCGGTAGGCAGCAGTCTGTGGGGACCACATTTGCAGGAAGCACAGAGGTGGGTCTGGTCAACTCTGGGAAGCCGCAGCCTTGCCACCCTCGGGCGGTTTGGGGAGCAGAGACGTGGCTTTGGCGCCAGCCCCGGGGGCGCCCCAGCACAGAGTTCGCCCTGGCCCCGTGTCTCCAACCCGGGAGGTGCACAGTCGGCAGGTGCCTGCGGCAGCTGTGGCTGTGACGTGGAGGCCCTCAGCCGCCTGCCTGCTCTGCCGTCGTCCACAGTGGTGTTCGTCTGGGTCTGCGTGGGCTGACCTGGCTTTGCGGGCTCCTGGACGCCATGGCCTGCCATGGTGTGCGTGGGAAGAAGCCCTCGGCAGCAGCCTTCTGAGGTGCTCCAGGGACAGTGAGTCTGTAAATCTGGAGCTTCCTGCCTTCGCTGGCAGGCCGGGCGCACAGCTGCTGCAAACTCCAGATGGGGCGTTGTGGTCACCGGCACCCTGCACCTACTCCGGGGGAAGGCAGCACAGGGACCTGAGTCACAGGCGTGAATGCAGACAAGGCTTCCTGGCTCCCTGGGTCTCTCCAACGGCGGCAGCGCGCCTCCTGCCCGAGGGCACCGGGGCAGAGGCACCCTTACCTTTGGGTCACTGCTCACCTGAGACCCAGCCAGCTGTGGGCGGCCAGGATGGCCGGGCACGCTGCTGCGCTCGGCAGGCCTGGGGACGAGGACGCACACGAGCCTCGCCGTCTTGCGGCTCCGTCACAGCTGTGCCACGGGGCCCTCCCTCCCTCCTCCTTTTTCTTTCTAGTTTTCTTTCAGCCCTAGAGCTCGTGCACTCACCCGTGAGGGAGAGACAGAGAAAAGGAAAGTCAGAAAAGACTCAGAGAAGGGAAGTGACAAGTCACCCTCCAGGGTGAAGGCCACATACAATCCCTTGTCCTGACTCTCCTCTTGGGGTTTTGGGCATGCACATACACCTGCGTGATTTTCAAGTTGACGGGTCTGGGACTCAAACCAAGGGCTGTGGGCATGGGAGGGTGACAATGCCGGTGACTCGGAGGCTCTGGCCCGAACACGGGGCAGGCTGGAGCTGCTGATCCCCAGGACAGGAAGTGGGGCGAGCAGGTGGGACGACAGGAGGAAGGCTGTCTGCCCACAGAGGGCAGCTGCTCTGCAGGGGTCAGAGTGGACAAGGGGCTGACAACCTGGGGAGGCTTTGGGGCGTCCCCGGGACGCGGGAGTTTGTCTAAACACATCTCAGCGTAAGGGTTTAAAATGTCAGTGACACAAATGCTTTCTTTTAAAATACTTTCATTTAGGGGATAGCAGGTGGTGTGGTGGTTAAGGCACTGGACTCCCATATGGCCAACCATGGTTCAAATCCTGGACCTTGTGGCTTGCTTTCTCACTTTCTCTCTCTCTGTGTCTCTCTCTGGTGAGTGCATGCCTTAAAAGAAATGAAATAATAACGAATAAAAATTTTAAAAATACTTTCATTTAAAAAGTAAATCAGGGGACCAGCAGATGGTGTAATGGTTATGTCACTGGACTCCCACATAGTCGACTGCAGTTGGAGTCCTGGACCCGGTGGCTTAAAACTCACAGCGGGTGCGTGTCAGGAGCAGCAGACCGTGTGTGGGACGTTGCCGCCGGCTGCAGGCGTGGGGCCAGGGTGGGCCTGAGACACGCCAGGGCAGGTGTGTGTGGGCGCCCCGGAGCCTGAGGGCGAGAGCTGGGGCAAGAGGGCGCTGCGTGGCGAGACCCGGTGAGCCCCTGTGCGCGCTCCGCCCACCGAATGCACACGTGCGCCCTTTCATGAATAACAAGCTTTTTTTTTGTAAGGGAGATTTGGCTATAGGGCGCGTGCACTCGCCAGAGACACAGAGAGAGACAGAGAGACAGAGATCAAGCAACCCTCCCCCCCGGGGGATTGCCACACCACAGTCCCTTCTCCGTTCTCCTCCTGGGATCTTAGTCATGCATGCACATGTGCCCGGCATGAGTTTTAAGCTACCAGGTCTGGGACTTGAACCGCGGTTGACTATGCGGGAGTCCAGCGACGTCACCGTTGGAGGAGTGGGTGTGACCTGTGAGATGGCGGTCACACCAGCAGGCGGTGGGTGGCCCCGGCCCTCTTAGGTTTAGTCGGACTTTGTGAGGACGGCCATGCGGAGGACGAAGGTAGACCTCCTGCTGGGCCGCCACGCCTGTGGGAAGCCCTGTGCCACTTGCCACAGAAGCTGGTGTGGACAGACGGTGCACAGCTCTGAGCAGGGCACAGGCAGGTGCCGGCCCTCCTCCTGCACCCCACGATGCCCAGGGCACGTCCCTGCGGAGCCTGAGGGGGCCGGGAGGGCGCTCTGTGGGCTGTGGGGCCACTGGGGGCGCTCTGTGGGCTGTGGGGCCAGAGGATTTAGGGAAACCCAAGGTAAGGGGGCCCGAGTGTGGACTGCAGTCGGCCATGGAGGCCAGGGCCACGGGTCCCTGTGATGTGCCCTGCCTAAGGAGAACGGGATCGGGGTGCAGGGAGGGTGCTCCGTAGCTCTGTGTGCTCCGTAGGTCCCCGTGATGGGCCGTGGGGAGGACAGGTCCCCGTGATGGGCTGCAGTGCTCCGTAGGTCCCCGTGATCGGGCCAGCTCTGGGGAGGACAGCAGCTCTGCGTGCTCCGTAGGTCCCCGTGATCGGGGTGCAGGGAAGGCAGCTCTGCGTGCTCCGTAGGTCCCCGTGATGGGCCGTGGGGAGGACAGCTCTGCGTGCTCCGTAGGTCCCCGTGATGGGCCGTGGGGAGGACAGCTCTGCGTGCTCCGTAGGTCCCCGTGATCGGGGTGCAGGGAAGGCAGCTCTGCGTGCTCCGTAGGTCCCCGTGATGGGCCGTGGGGAGGGCAGCTCTGCGTGCTCCATAGGTCCCCGTGATGGGCCGTGGGGAGGACAGCTCTGCGTGCTCCGTAGGTCCCCGTGATCGGGGTGCAGGGAGGACAGCTCTGCGTGCTCCGTAGGTCCCCGTGATGGGCCGTGGGGAGGACAGCTCTGCGTGCTCCGTAGGTCCCCGTGATGGGCCGTGGGGAGGACAGCTCTGCGTGCTCCGTAGGTCCCCGTGATCGGGGTGCAGGGAAGGCAGCTCTGCGTGCTCCGTAGGTCCCCGTGATGGGCCGTGGGGAGGGCAGCTCTGCGTGCTCCATAGGTCCCCGTGATGGGCCGTGGGGAGGACAGCTCTGCATGCTCCGTAGGTCCCCGTGATCGGGGTGCAGGGAAGGCAGCTCTGCGTGCTCCGTAGGTCCCCGTGATGGGCCGTGGGGAGGGCAGCTCTGCGTGCTCCATAGGTCCCCGTGATGGGCCGTGGGGAGGACAGCTCTGCATGCTCCGTAGGTCCCCGTGATCGGGGTGCAGGGAAGGCAGCTCTGCATGCTCCGTAGGTCCCCGTGATCGGGGTGCAGGGAAGGCAGCTCTGCGTGCTCCGTAGGTCCCCGTGATCGGGGTGCAGGGAAGGCAGCTCTGCGTGCTCCGTAGGTCCCCGTGATGGGCCGTGGGGAGGGCAGCTCTGCGTGCTCCGTAGGTCCCCGTGATGGGCCGTGGGGAGGGCAGCTCTGCATGCTCCATAGGTCCCCGTGATCGGGGTGCAGGGAAGGCAGCTCTGCGTGCTCCGTAGGTCCCCGTGATCGGGGTGCAGGGAAGGCAGCTCTGCGTGCTCCGTAGGTCCCCGTGATCTGGGTGCAGGGAAGGCAGCTCTGCGTGCTCCGTAGGTCCCCGTGATGGGCCGTGGGGAGGGCAGCTCTGCGTGCTCCATAGGTCCCCGTGATGGGCCGTGGGGAGGACAGCTCTGCATGCTCCGTAGGTCCCCGTGATCGGGGTGCAGGGAAGGCAGCTCTGCGTGCTCCGTAGGTCCCCGTGATGGGCCGTGGGGAGGGTAGCTCTGCGTGCTCCGTAGGTCCCCGTGATGGGCCGTGGGGAGGACAGCTCTGCGTGCTCCGTAGGTCCCCGTGATGGGCCGTGGGGAGGGCAGCTCTGCGTGCTCTGTAGGTCCCCGTGATCGGGGTGCAGGGAGGGCAGCTCTGCGTGCTCCGTAGGTCCCCGTGATCGGCCGTGGGGAGGGCATCTCTGCATGCTCCGTAGGTCCCCGTGATCGGGGTGCAGGGAAGGCAGCTCTGCGTGCTCCGTAGGTCCCCGTGATGGGCCGTGGGGAGGACAGCTCTCCACCCTCCCTACGGCCCCTGTGAGTTGAAGGTCCTCTTGGGAGAGAGCGGGGCACAGCCCTCCTCATGGCCCCTGAAGCTGGTGCGCTGTGGAAGGAGGTCGCTGTGTGGCCACAGGGGGACCCTGATTGCCTCGTGGTGCTGTGACCCCTCTCCCCGGGGCCTGCAGGCTCAGCCTGTCTTCAGACCCGGTAGGTAGGCTGGCCACTCCCAGCGCTGCCGTCCAACCGGCCCCGGCCCCGCCTCCCACAAACGTGACCACGCATTCCCAGGGTCTGGGCTGGCGGGCCGGGGCTGGGTCGTGGCGTGGGGACCCTGTTTGGTGCCCCACTCTCTTTCTCGTGGAGGAAATAAATACACAAACTTAAAGGGAACGGAAAACACACGGGCAGCCTGCCTCAATTCCAGGGTTGCAGAGCCTTCCCCGACGCTCCCTCAGGCCACGCTGCGCAGGGGTGGAGCAGAGCGTCGTCCCAGCGAGGTTCCCACACAGCTCACAGCTGCGGCCAGCGCCGGGTGGGCACACGCAGCCCGCAGGATTGTCCCAGCCCTGCTTCCCAGCCCGGAGCTGCGGACCCTGCCAGGCCGGGCAATGGCTGTAGCTTCAGGCACCAGAGTCCCACCCACACCAGCACATATCCACACTCCACACACGGGACCTCACACTCACACACGGGACCTCACACTCACCCCACACACGGGACCTCACACTCACACACGGGACCTCACACACGGGACCTCACACTCACCGCACACACGGGACCTCACACTCACCTCACACATGGGACCTCACACTCACCCCACACATGGGACCTCACACTCACCTCACACATGGGACCTCACACTCACACACGGGATATCACACTCACCTCACACACGGGACCTCACACTCACCTCACACATGGGACCTCACACTCACCTCACATATGGGACCTCACACTCCACACACATACGGGACCTCACACTCACCTCACACATGGGATATCACACTCCACACACGGGACCTCACACTCACACACGGGACCTCACACTCACCCCACACACGGGACCTCACACTCACCCCACACACGGGATATCACACTCACCTCACACACGGGACCTCACACTCACCCCACACACGGGACCTCACACTCACCTCACACATGGGACCTCACACTCACCTCACACATGGGACCTCACACTCACACACGAGACCTCACACTCACCTCACACATGGGACCTCACACTCACACACGGGACCTCACACTCACCCCACACACGGGACCTCACACTCACCGCACACACGGGACCTCACACTCACCTCACACATGGGACGTCACACTCACCCCACACATGGGACCTCACACTCACCTCACACATGGGACCTCACACTCACACACGAGACCTCACACTCACCTCACACATGGGACCTCACACTCACCTCACACATGGGACCTCACACTCACCTCACACATGGGACCTCACACTCCACACACATACGGGACCTCACACTCACCTCACACATGGGATATCACACTCCACACACGGGACCTCACACTCACACACGGGACCTCACACTCACCCCACACACGGGACCTCACACTCACCCCACACACGGGATATCACACTCACCTCACACACGGGACCTCACACTCACCCCACACATGGGACCTCACACTCACCTCACACATGGGATATCACACTCCACACACGGGACCTCACACTCACACATGGGACCTCACACTCACCCCACACACAGGACCTCACACTCACCCCACACACAGGACCTCACACTCACCCCACACACGGGACCTCACACTCACCTCACACATGGGACCTCACACTCACCTCACACATGGGACCTCACACTCCACACACACACGGGATATCACACTCCACACACGGGACCTCACACACACGGGACCTCACACTCACCTCACACACGGGACCTCACACTCACCCCACACATGGGACCTCACACTCCACACACACACGGGATATCACACTCCACACACGGGACCTCACACTCACACACGGGACCTCACACTCACCTCACACACGGGACCTCACACTCACCCCACACACGGGACCTCACACTCACCCCACACATGGGACCTCACACTCACCTCACACACGGGACCTCACACTCACCTCACACACGGGACCTCACACTCACCTCACACATGGGACCTCACACTCCACACACATACGGGACCTCACACTCCACACACACGGGATATCACACTCCACACACGGGACCTCACACTCCACACACATACGGGACCTCACACTCCACACACACGGGATATCACACTCCACACACGGGACCTCACACTCACCCCACACATGGGACCTCACACTCACCTCACACATGGGACCTCACACTCACCTCACACATACGGGACCTCACACTCCACACACACGGGATATCACACTCCACACACATACGGGACCTCACACTCACCTCACACATGGGACCTCACACTCACCTCACACATGGGACCTCACACTCCACACACATACGGGACCTCACACTCCACACACACGGGATATCACACTCCACACACGGGACCTCACACTCACACACGGGACCTCACACTCACCCCACACACAGGACCTCACACTCACCCCACACACAGGACCTCACACTCACCCCACACACGGGACCTCACACTCACCTCACACATGGGACCTCACACTCACCTCACACATGGGACCTCACACTCCACACACACACGGGATATCACACTCCACACACGGGACCTCACACTCACACACGGGACCTCACACTCACCCCACACACGGGACCTCACACTCACCTCACACACGGGACTTCACACTCCACACACACACAGGATATCACACTCCACACACGGGACCTCACACTCACCCCACACACGGGACCTCACACTTACCCCACACACGGGACCTCACACTCACCCCACACACGAGACCTCACACACGGAACATCACACTCACCTCACACATGGGACCTCACACTCACCCCGCACACCTCACATATGGGACCTCACACTCACACACGGGACCTCACACTCACCCCACACACGAGACCTCACACTCACCCCCCACACATGGGACCTCACACATGGGACATCACACTCACCCACACACGGGATCTCACACTCACACCCACACATGGGACATCACACTCACCCCACACACATGTGCACATCACACACCCACACCACAACACAGGTGCACATGCACACCCACACTCCACTAGTCTGGGGCCAGGCCACTCGCTAGCTGGTGAGGAGACTCCCTGTGGGTCAGTAGACTTTGGCGGGTCCATGCTTCGGCCTGGCCTGACCGCAGAGCCTGGGCCTGGGCGCTGCGTGCAGGTGAGGCAGTCGTGGCTGGCCCCGTGCGAGTCAGTGCCGTGGTGTCTGCTCAGAACACGCCATCGTTCTGGGACGAGCCACAGCAGACGCAGCCACCGGGAGCCCACACCACTGTGGACCCGCTGCAGGGCTGCTCTGCTCTGCTCCCGAGGGGCAAGGCCTCCTCCTTGAGGAGGGAGCTGAACACAGTGGGTCTGTCCTCTCCTGACGCCGCTCGGCCTGCTGGGACTGCAGCAGGTCTGGAGCCCCCACGTGGACCTTCTGGGTGCCCTGCAGGACCCAGCAGGCCGCCCGGTGTGGCGTGCGGTGGGGAGAGGAGGGAATCGGGGTCAGGACAGGAGGCAGCAGGCATGGCCCTGGGAGTGGGCCTCTGCAGAGCCCACTGGCTGGCCCAGGCCCTGCCTCTGGGCAGCTCCAGGGTGCTGCCTGGGCAGTGGTGCCGTGGTGGAAGAACGGGTGGGCACTGGGTGCCGTGGGGTGAAGCCTGTCTGACGGCCCTGGCAGGACTGTGTGTGGACAGCTGGGCTCCTTGCCTGCGCCCACCTCCATGCCCCACCTGGGGCTCCTCCTGGAGCACCCTGCCCTCCCTCGTGTCCTCGCCAGTGTTCATCCCACAGCAAACCCGCGAGGGTGAATGGAGGGGCACTTCTTGGGGGCCGGGCTGGACAGGGCCACGGTTTCCTTCCTAGAGACTCACGGGAACCCTGGCTGGGACCAGCCAGGCAGGGCCCCGTCAGTGAGGGGAGGGGGCCCTGTGCAGGCCCTCGGTATGGACCAAGGAAGAGCTCCGGCCTGGGCACCACAGAAGTGCTGGCCAGGGTGTAGACGGAAGCCCTGAGGGTCTGTGACGGGCCAGGGCCGTGTCCACTGGTGCCACTGCTGGTGGCACGGTGCTGTGGTTCAGAGCATCCCTGCAGGAGGCCAGCACCTAGGCTCTCTGAGAGCTCGCCCCACTGTCCTCTGGGAGGGGTCTGCCCCTTGAAGCTGGATCGCTGTGGCGATAGCTAACCAACGTCCTGCCAGTTTCCTCACCCCCAGCTACAGGCTCAGAGACAGGCTTGATCTGAAGTCAGCCAGGTTCGATTCCTGTTCTTGATGGCTTCAGGCTGAGGAGACGTAAGGGCAGGAGCTGCTGCAGCCGTCATGTCACCAGCAGGAAGACCCGGGGCCCTGGGGCTCAGGGGTGCTCAGTATGTGCTGTTGAGGGGCCGTGGACAGAGGGTGACAGACTGCACGAGCCACTTGCCTGGATGCTGAGGGGACGACTGTGGGGTTTGCAAGGGACCCTTGTGGCAGGGCTGCGTTGGGGAAGCCGGAGCAGGGGACAAGAGGCCACAGGCCATGCATGGGGCAGCTGGGTGCAGCTTCCTCTCAGGGGCTGGGGTGGACGGCCCCTCCACCAGCAGTGAGTGTCTCCTCGGATCGAGCAAGGTCTTGTCGGGGTGACACTTGGTTCCCGCATGAACACTGAGTGCCAGGTAGGCATGGCTGCCCTGGCCTGCTCAGCCCTTCCAGGGGAGGCAGCCCTGCACCGTGGCGGGGAGGGTCCTGCGTCCGCGTCTGGAGCCATGCGAGTGCAGCGACAGGGCAGGACGGGCGTCTGGGGCAGCTGCTGCGCTGGAGGCTCTCCGGGGGCCACCCCACCTCGGGGGCCTGCCCGCATCTCCTCACCCTGACAGCCCAGCAGCCCCTGCTGCCCCTCCGAGCCGGCCCACTCTCCCCCGTCCTGCCCCCGCCCCCACGTGCCAGGAAGTGCCACGGAGTCCCCGTCTCTGAAAGGGAGGCCAGCTGCCCGCTGCGGGCCCAGGGCTGGCCTCCCCAGGCCTCTCTGGACGGCCCTTCCAGAAACTCCGCAGCCCCTTCCTGCCTGGCTCCCTGCCCAAGTCCTTCCTGGAAACAGGGCCCACCCCGCCCCTGCCCAGGGCGCTGATATTTCCACGGGGTGATTCACCCGCCCTCCCCAGCAGGGCTCCTCCTGTTACCGCGATATCGAAAGTTGGCAGAACAACTCGGGGGGCGAGAAGAGTCCGGACCTCGGCCCGGCCCCACCCACTAGTGCTGTGGTCCCAGAGGGAGCGGGAGGACAGGAGGGTTTCTGTTTAAAGGTCCATCTAGAAAAATACACTCACGAAGGCTTATGAATGCATGAAACGCAAACGGTGTGGTCCAGCCACAGCACAGGTCCTGGGCTGGAGCCCGCACGGCCTATTGCACGGCTCGAGCCCCAGGCCCCGGGGCCTGGAGACCACACGGGGCAATTGTGCGTGTGCCCCAGATCCCAGCAGGGCGGGAAGTGGGAGAAGAGTTTCCATGTGACCGTGCCACGCTGGGGGTGCCCCTCCTGCCCCCACCTCTGGTGAGGGCCACGTCCGGCAGGTAAAACGTGGCATGGTGTGGCCAGGACAGGTCCTTTAGGAAGTTCATGGGAGCGTGACTTCCACATTTTTGGGGGTCTAAATAAACT
Source organism: Tupaia tana (assembly GCA_026018925.1). Classification (NCBI taxonomy): domain Eukaryota; kingdom Metazoa; phylum Chordata; class Mammalia; order Scandentia; family Tupaiidae; genus Tupaia; species Tupaia tana. Next base: position 29,902,560 of record JAKSZU010000025.1, read on the forward strand.
CATACTCTTATCAAAAAGTTTTTATTTGTTTCTCCCACGAGTGGGAAAGACGGAGATGGGGAAGAGAGACACTATGACCCCACAGGCCTTGAGGCCACACCCGCCCCGTTCAGCGAGGGTCACAGGAAAGACTTCTGTGTGGAGGTCTCAGGACTTGAACCGGGCACTTTCCTGTGGGAACTGTCTCGTAGTGCGTGACCTTTCCGTGCCGTCACCATCCGGTCCCTAAGCTTGTACTTCAGCTTCATTTTCGAAGAATCCTCAATGTAGTTTAAAAACAAAGGCCCTGACGTGGGCAGCGTGGGCCCCACACGCTCCCTGCACGGCCCGAGTTGGACGTAGTGGGCATGTGTGCCCCAGATCCGTAAGGAAGACGTGGAGGGGGATTGCAGCTCGGCCCATCCCTGGCAGCTGCTCCCTCTCTCTGGCAAGTGCGCGTGCCCTGCTCGGAGGGCCTTCCCTGAGCCAGGAGCTGGGGCTGCATCTGTGCCAGCCGAAAGCTGTCTGCGTTTGTACGTTTCTGCCTTCAAGTGTGTGCTCGCCAGAGACCAAGTGAGAAATCGCCCCCCGGAGTGGACGGCCAGGCCACCATCCCTCCTCCTCCGTCTCTCCCGGACTTTGGGCACTAACGTGTTTGCACTGGGCCGGGTCCAGGTCTCAAACTGCGGCCGTGGGAGAGCCCGGCCCTTAGCCCCTCACCCTGCTGCCCTGGGAGCTCTCTGCTCAGCCCTGCAGCACCTGTGTCACTGGGGGACAAGGACGAGGGCTGGCCGGCTGTGGGACAGCCCTGTGCTGCGGTGCTGGCATCAGTGGGGAGGCCTGGGTGAGCAGCCGGGCTGGCGGCCTCGCCGTCTTACCTGATGTGAGGGCAAAGCTCATGCCTTGAGGACCAGGGGGACCCCGACTCGGCTTTCATGATTTATCCTGCCCGACGACATCGACATCATTCGGCCGCACGTGGCAGTCAGGAAACGAGGACTCACTGGGTCGTCAGGAAAGCCATGGTCTGTTTTTGTGTAGAAAAGCATCGAAAAACGTGTTGTGACTCCCAATGACAGGAACGATTTACTGGAGACACACCAGCCAGGAACACCGGGCCCTAGGCCTGGGCCTCGGATCCCTTCTCTGGAGGGGTCCTCCTGTGCTAAGATGGCTCCCCAGGGCTTCGGGCTCACATTCCACCTGCTTGGCAATTCCAGGCAGAAAATGTCCCTTTGGTCTCAGGAAAACAACCACAAGGCTGGGTCCTCTCCCGCCCTCTGCCGGCCTCTCTCAGAACTGACCCCGGTAGCCCCTGGGGCAGCCCTCCCAGAGCCCCAGGCCTGTCCCCTGACGGAGTGGCCGCCCGTGTTAACACAGCTCACTTCACGTCCCCCCGGCCGCCTGCTCATCTTCCTCTGGGATTTGGGGGAGTGCTGCCCCTCCTACCAGGGACGTGCAGGGGCAGCCGAGAAGGGCTTGGGAGGGACCCTGCCGAGCAGTCATGGCCCCAGTGCCTTTCCAGGGCAGGGGTGCCGAGCGGGTGGGCAGGGCCGTCTCACTACCGGTACGTCCTGAGTCAAGTGGCCTTGGAGGCTGGCAGGTGACAGCAGGACAGCCATGCAGCCAGGGAGAGGCGCTCCTGCCACGCGCGGTCACTGCCCGACGACCTTGGTCAGTAGTCCCCCCTGAGCCCTATTTCACCCCTGTGAGGTGGGAGGTGGTTTTCAAGGTCTGACAAGGTGGCCTGGTGCGGAGAACAGTGCCGGGCCCACAAGAGCGGTGACGCTGTGGCGGGCGGGTCCCATCTGAGGCTCAGGGCCCTCGTCCTACTGGAAGTGGGTGGTACTGGGCCCTGAGGACCTGCCTCCCACTCCCGACCTGGCACTGCGTGGCTCCCATCCCAGCCCTCCTGGGCCTGCCCCGCAGGCTGCAGCGAAAGCCTTCACATTCTGCGTCCCTGTGGGGTGAGCAGGGCCCCGAGTCGGCCGGGCTCCTGCATGTCAGGGCTCCAGAAAGGGCCAGGAGGGTGATCGGGGCCTCCACCCCAGCCCGGGGCACAGCCTGGGTGGCTTCCTGGGCCCCGCTCTGAGGGACACAGGCTGAGAGGCCGAACCACGGTCTCTGCGGGCCCGTGACGATAGCCATGGGCCATGTGTGGGTGTGCAGGTGGAGGTAAGGTGGCCCTCCTGTGCCTGCCTGTCTGCAGCCCGGGTCGTCCAGCTAGTCTGGGCTCAGTGCACTGTCAGAGCACACCTCGCACGTGCAGGGTTAGGGCTGCTTCACGTGTGACAGCAAAGTCACACATCACCTCGCACGTGCAGGGTGTTAGGGGCTGCTTCACGCATGTCATCGAAGTCATACATGACACCGAAGTCACGTGTGACACTGAAGTCATGCATCACCTCGCATGTGCAGGGTGTTAGGAGGTGCTTCATGCATGACACTGAAAGTGTCACGTATGACACCGAAGTCACACATCACCTCGCATGTGCAGGGTTAGGGCTGCTTCATGTGTGACACTGAAGTCACGTATGACACTGAGGTGAAGGACACCCGTGTCCACCGGCAAGTGACCACGTATGTGTCTTGTGGTCCATCTCGCAGAGAGACACCGCGCGGCGCTGAGTGGACATCTGGGTGGAAGCACCTCAGGGCAGACTAGGCGTTAGGCCTGTCTGCTCGCTCTCGTCGACGTGAGGAAGTGCCTCTCTGTGTTTGCACACGCAGAGGAAGTGGTCCAGGGCACAGGTGTGTGGACTGCTCCCAGCTGGGAGAGGGCAGTCCAGGGAGGGAAGGGACCCTCGCCACCCGGATACAGCGTGTAAAGCTGCTGGACCCCACGTGGCCGGCTGTCCCAGACCAGAGTCTAGAAAAACACACTGGCACATGTGCGTGCGTGCCGGATGTCCCGGGAGGAGAAGGGATTGCGATGAGGCGTCCCCCAGGCGTGATTTCTCTCTCCCGCTCCCTGTCTGTCCCCCGCAGGACAGGGACACGGCGGAGAGAGGACCCTCCCCCCAGAGGACAGGGACACAGCGGAGAGAGGACCCCTCACAGGACAGGGACATGGCGGAGAGAGGAACCTCCCCCCAGAGGACAGGGACATGGTGGAGAGAGGACCCTCCACAGGACAGGGACACGGCGGAGAGAGGACCGTCCCCCCAGAGGACAGGGACATGGCGGAGAGAGGACCCTCCACAGGACAGGGACACGGCGGAGAGAGGACCCTCCCCCCAGAGGACAGGGACATGGTGGAGAGAGGACCCTCCACAGGACAGGGACACGGTGGAGAGAGGGCTCCATGTGAGCATGCCCCATTGGGGCTGGTTCTTTTCTCTCTTCAGTGAGTGCATGCTCCCTCTGGCAATAAAAATTAAATAAATAATAATGGCAATTTAAACATTTAAGGAAAAATGACAATCTCTGGACGGTGCCTAAGGTGTTAAGTGACTGAGTTAAACAGCTCGTATTTCCTAGTGACTTCCCGCCCAAACCCGCTGAACGAGCCTGCATTCCCGTCTGACTCAGTGTCCCCAGTGGGGAAGCTGGTCCCATGCAGGGAGGAGTCAGGCAAGCCATGGCGTGGCCACTGGGAACCCGGGTGGAGGTCGAGGCGGACAAGGCGGGTCTGTGGCCAGCACCAGGAGGCTCTGAGATGCCCCTGCGCAGACACAGCCCTCCTTGACGGTGTTCATGTGTAGCCCCTGGGCGTCCGGGGGGGGGCTCACCAATGTCAGCACGCTGTCCTCCCCGCCCTCGCCGCCCTCACCGCCCTCGCCGCCCTCGCCCTCCTCGCCCTCCTCGCCCTCCTCGCCCTCCTCCCCACCCTCCTCGCCGCCCTTGCCCTCCCCGCCCTCCCCGCCCTCGCCCTCCCCGCCCTCGCCCTCCCCGCCCTCCTCGCCCTCGCCCTCCTCGCCCTCGCCCTCCTCACCGTCCCTGCTGGCCCTGCCCTCCTCGCTGGTCCTGCCGACCTCGTCCACCTGTGACGCGGTGTGGCCGAGGTGGCCAGGCAGGGAGCGCGAGGTAGAGCTCTCCTTGCCCTGCACATCACGCGGGCCTGTCCTGTCTTCGTGTTCTTCTGTTGTATAATCATCGAGAAGAAACCAGAGGCGTGGCAGAGGGAGGCGATGTGTCCAGGGCTGGGGTTCAGCTTTGGGGCCGGCGCTCGGGCCCAGCCCAGCGGGCAGGATGCGGGAGGCGCCTAGGGCGTGCCAGGTGAGCGAGCAGCAGACGGGCGGGGAGGGCCGTGCGTGAAGGCCTGCCCACGTGCCTCTCTCAGGAAATTAAAACAAAGCAAGAGTGCGTGCTGGGTCGGTCCTCCTGGGCAGAGGAGGCCGGGCGCGGGGGGTGGGCAGTGCTGGGCTGACCCCGCACTGGCTGCCCGAGTTTGCCAAGTTCCGCCCTCGCCCACTGAGCAGCTTCGGAGGAGCCGGGGCGCCCGGGGTGGGTGGGAGGCCCTGGGACGGGCACAGGTGCAGCCTGGCCTCCGTGGTGTGCAGCAGGAGCGCCCAGACGGGGTGCTCTCTCTTGAGGCCCACCGCCCTGGGGACTGGGGCCTACCGCCCTGCAACCTTTATGCCCGGCCCCTGGAGCCACCTTCCTCCTACCTGGGACCACTCTGCAGAGATGCAGGACAGTGACCGGGAGCCCCAGAGCCGCCCTGTGGGACAAGCTGCCTGCCACCCCCACTTGGGCATGTCCTGAGTCCCCCCCAGTGAGCCTGGCCTTCTGCTGAGGCCGGCAGCGGGAGACGGTGGGGTCTGGCCCGATAGTCGGACTGGCCACCTTCCGGAGCTGAGGATGCGACGGAGCCCTCCCGGGCCGTGTGATCCCAGGCGACCCCAGGCCTGTCACCCGCAGCCCGGTGCTAGTGGCTGGGCCGGCGGGCGCTGCCTGCCCTCCCAGGGACGCCTTGCGGTGGTTTCCGTAGGTTGGTGGTGATTGCATAACCCTCTCACCAACTGCCACGCCGCATGTATTTTGCAACCACCCGCGGTGCCACACGTGTCGGCTCCACGCCAGGCCTCCTCCGGGCTGGAGCAAGTCCGAGAGCGACAACTGACAGCGTCTCTAGGAGCAGGCCAGCCCCTGAGCTCCCAGTCCCGAGCTCGGGCCCTGGGGGAAGGAGGGAGGGAACTAGGACGTTGCCAGAGGAGGAGACGCCGTCGCGTGCCGACTGCGCCTCTGGGGGTTCACGCGGAGGTGCCCCAGGGTCTGTGGAGACCCCACTGGCCCACCCAGGAGCCGCAACGGCACAGCAGCATGGCTTCCAGGAGGGGTGGGAGTAGCCGTGCCGGGAGGACAGAGGGCCAAGGAAAGACGGACGGACGGACGGCCTGGCCTGGCTCCCAGGAACAGCTGCTGATGGTGGCCAAGTGGGTCACGGCCAGGGTCACCAGCTGCTGGGCCGTCGTCCCGGGGTTGGGTGGTCCCGAAGCAGCAGCCAGGATTGGGGGCCACGGAGCCAAGTGTGGAAGGGGGACAAGAGCCCTGTGCCATGCCCTGAGGAAGACCTGGGGTCAGGGGCCCAGCCCGTCCCTCTACGGCGTGCTCCCCCGGAGCTGCTGCGGACCTTCCCTGGGGTGGACCCCTTCCTAGGCCAGCCTGCACCCCAGCACTGGGGAGCAAAGGCCTGCCCTTGCTCTGGCTGGGGCAGCTCTGGGCCATCACTGCGCAGGCTCAGGTGGAGTAGCCATGACAACCGGCAACTGGCAGTGCTCAGCTGACCCCTTGCAGGGGTGACTTCTGACGAGAGGGGGCCGGGCCCTTCCTGGGGCCCTTTAGCTGTTCAGCCTCAAAGCTGGGCTTCCCAGACCATCCGCCGAAGGAAGAGGAGGGAGACGCGCTCCCCTCTGCATGTGATCTAAAGGGCGAGCACTCTTAGGGCGGTCTTCAGGTGTGGCTTGATCCAGGAGTTAAGTGAGGCCATCGGCGCCCTGTGTTTTCTGTCTGTCTCTGGGACGTGCTTCCTCGGCAAGACTCCGCTCTCAGGAGGTGCCCACCACGTGGCAAGTCTGGTCTTCACCCACAGCAGCAGAGTCCAGGGGTGAGTCTCCTTTCCCTCGTCAAGGGGCCTGTCGGATCTGGTGTTGGGCGCCCCCGAGCTGACTGCTGGCCCCATCTAAGGCTCCCGGAGTGTCTGGCCCTGCTGCAGCCGCTGGGTCTTGTTGCTGCCGCTTGCCCACTTGCCCGCTTGCCCCGGAGGAGGCACTCTCAAGTGGGTGAGCTCCTGGCCACTGGAGCTGACACACGGAGACTTTACCGCGTGCCTGGTCCAGGCCGAGCTCTCGCCACGTGCACCCGCTGGTTCTGCAGGTGAGGACACAGAGGCTCCGTGGAGTGAAAACCCTGCTTTGGCTTACCGAACCGCGAGGTGCCGAGGTACCTGGACTCTGGAGGAGTGAGCTGCACGGCCCAGCAAGCCTGCGCAAGAGGAGGTCCGCGAGCTCTCGGCCCGGAGCCCAGCAGCAGTGGCCCAAGGACTGTGCTTCTGTGCCACGATGCTGGTCCGTCCCCAGGGAGCCGGGCTCCGCAGCCACACACAGGCACAGCCTCACCTCTGCCTCCCTGCCTCGGAAGGACCGCCCAGGGCTGCTCGGTCACCATGTGAGGGAGACGTCTCGGACCCAGACCCACCTGCCGCGGTGTCTGGCCGTGTCCTGGCCACACAGCTTCCGCGAGGCCTGCTCTGACGCGCCGCCCTCTGTGAAGGGCGCTGGGATCCCTGGGGCCCTTGCCCCGAGCTGCGACGTCCCCTTGGCATGTGGGATGCATGCTCTCTCTGTGGTGGCAGGATGTGCGGCTTGTTCTGGGGCGTGCGGGTGCAGCGAGCCGGGGGCTCGGCCCTCCCTGTGCAGGGCAGGGAGCCTCCTGCACCTCTGGCCAGCCCGATTCCTCGCTCGGACACTGAGGAAGCGGGCCGCGCTCGGCGGCCTGCAGCCGCCTGACAGTAACCGGGCTGAAGGAGGGTGGAGGCCGCCTGGCTCAGAGTGACAGGACCGAGTAGGCGGCCCGCGAGGGCCCAGCTACCGGACCTCTCTGGCACACGGCGTGTGTGCAGGGCCCGGGGCTGGCTGAGGCTGGCCTCCGGCAGGGAGGCCCTGTGGGGAGCAATCTGTCCCCATTTAAAGAGGAGAAAGCAGGAGAGAAACTTGGGAAAAAAATTAAAAAAAAGAAAAAGAAGGGGAATCTCTTCACTAGTTTTAAAATATTTATTTTTCAAATCACTTTGCTGAGACGCTTTCCTCTGAGGCGTGCCGGGCAGTGAGTTGCGACGGGCTCAGCGGCACAGCCTGCGCTGCAGCGGGACCCAGCGACAGAACGCCCGCCGCCTGGGCCCCGGGCTGCACACCCTCGCAGGCCACCCTTCCCAGCCTGGGAGTCCACAGACGCGGCTCGCAGAATCTGACCGCCTGTGGCCAGAGGCTCTGGAGCTGCACCCAAGTCCGCGTGGAGTGACACCAGCCTGTGCCGGCCGTGCCGGGGCGCCTCCCCGCCCGGCACGCAGCTTGTTTCTGTGGACCCGCACTGCGCCGAGTCCGTACACGAGTGGGCCTCCGCAGACGCACGTGGTGTCCACAGCGCGGACTGAGCGGGAGCCGTGGCTGGGCCGGCCCTGCATGGCCCACGGCTCCAGCCGCCACCGGCCCCCCGTGCTGTGAAGGGAACGCACGGGTCCCGGGGGAGTGGTCCCTGGAGAGCCTGGGAGAGGACGCAGGGCCAGGCAGCACAGCGGGGCGTAGGGGGCCGCCTCTCACTGCCCTGGTGGGCCCTCCCAGACCTGGTACCTCGGTCCGTGGCTTCACAGTGGTGACGCCCACGGGGACCGGACACAGACTGCAGCCCTGGGGGTCACCCCCATCCAGGTGCCAGAATTTGGTCGTGAAGGGGGCGGTTCGACCGTGGTGTTGGAGGGTGAGGCCTCGGAGGTGACCAGGTCTCAGGGCAGGGTCACAGGGAGGGGACCTGCAGACTCTCAGCCCCTCCATGTGGGCCTCCCGCCGTGAGCGGAAGAAGCCTCCATTTCTGTTTTTGTCACAGGTGCCACGACGTGCTGGAACAGTGACATGGGGACAAGGCCACACCCAAGAAGGGCCCGTGACTGTGGGGAGACCCAGCGCCTGTGACCATTCCAGGGGACAAGCCGGCCGGGAGACGCAGGGCGGGGCAAGCTGGGCCGCAGCGGGCCGTGGGGCATGAGGCTGACCCGTGTATACTGAGCACCCCGCGGGGCGGTGGGTCCCAGTGAGAGGACCTGGTCGGAGAGGTGGCGGCAGCGTGGCCCAGGTAGCAGAGGGGTTGGGGCAGGAAGGGGCCAGGTTAGGAGCAAGGCTAGGTGGGTGTGAGGACAGGGTGAGACGGGGCCCTGGACCCCCATTCCCACCATCTCCTAGGGTCCTGGCCCTCTGTCACCTCCCTGCCCCCACTCGTCCCCTCCCCTCCAGTCCCTCCCCCCCAGAAGGGGCAGGGCAACTTCCAAAATGCCAACGGGCCCACCCTGCCAAGGCCGTCGGGGGCTGCTGTCCTCTCGCTAGTCGGTCTACCGTCACGTGGCAGGGCGGGCAGAGCCAGCCACCCAGCTCAGCTTGGCAGTGAGCTCTCCCTCAGAACAGGGGATGAACTGACTGGGCCAGCTCCCAGCACAGCGGTTAGGGGAGCAGGGCCCCACATGGCTGGCCATGGTTTGAATCCCAGCCCTGGTGTTTCGGAAAACACCTTGAGTGTGTCCCACACCCCGACAGGACGGAGAATGGAGGAGCAGGGTTTGTGGTGCCACCTCACAGAGGACACTCCCCCCTCCTCTGTCTCTCACTCTCTGGAGAGTGCACATGACCTAGGGCGAAAAGAATTAGAAAAATGAAGACATAAATTGAGCTAAAGAAAAAGTCAGAGAACATCACACGGGGATGGAGACGTGGCCTAACTTCTGACAATGGTGACGGGAAGGCCAGGCTCTGGGTGGGGCGCCAGCCCCCCATTCCTGGCACAGAGCCCTTCCACATGCCCACATTCGGGCTCTGCCTTCACCCAGAGAGGCTGCACTGCCCCCAGCCTTCACACACACACTTTTCTGGGCCAAGACGGCATAGGTCCCTGAGGTGTTTGTGAGCTGGTTAGTGCTTATTTTTCATATTTACTTAGAAAATGTTTTTAGGTTTTTGCCCTAGGGCAGTGCAGTTGCTGGGGCGAGACAGAGACAGAGAGAGGGGAAGAGAAATTACCCCTGGGGGATGGCCACACTGCAGTCCTTTCTCCTCCATTCTCCTCTTGGGATTTCGGGCACGCATGCACGTGTCTGACGTGGTTCTGAAGCCACTGTGTCCAGGATGCGAACTGCAGTCTGCCCTGTGGGGACCCAGCACTATGCCACCTGCTGGTCCCCATTTACATTTCTTTCCTTTTTTTTTTTTTTTTTGAGAAGTTTTTGCAATAGGGCGCTCGCCAGAAAGACGGAGACAGACAGACAGAAAGTGAGAAATCACCCCCCAGAGGGGTAGCCACGCCGCAATCCCTTCTCCTCTATTCTCCTCTCGGGATCTTGGCACGCACGCACACTCACCCAGCGTGAGTTTAAGGCACCGGGTTCGGGACTTGAACCACGGTAGACTACGTGAGAGTCCAGCGACACAGCCATTACGCCAATGGCTGCCCCCCCCCCCCCATTTACATCTCTTTATCCATCTGAATTTATTTGGAAATACAGAGGGGTCCAATCTAATTTCCTTCCAGATGGACGCTGGGTGCTGCAGGGCCGTTCTTCTGCAATCCTCCTCCCACGTGGGCGCTGTCCTGGTCCTGATGGGCCGGCTTCTCTGCCCTTCCCCATGCGCATTCCTCTGCCAGCGCGGCACTGGCAGGGTCACAGTGGCTCTGCGGTATGGTCTCATTTCCAGTAAGGCAGAACCCCTGTGTTACTCCTGCCCTGATACCCCTGGTCACCTTCGGGCATGTCCTGCAGGTCATCCTGAAGGTCACCACCCAGTTAGAAATGTCCCGTGTTGGAGTATGACTTGCACCGAATCCACACAGAAACTACGGGGGCTGACGCTTGTGGTGCTAGGTCCCCTCTGAGAACTCGCCGTGGCTTCTCCCAGATCGCATCCCCCCTCCCAGCACCCCCATGTCGGGTGCTGTGTCACGTGGCTGTGACTAGGCCCTGCTGGCCTCTCCTGGACACCGTGTTGTCCCTGGGGCTCCTCGATTCAGACCAGGCTCTTGGGTCCCATTTCTTCTTTACACACACAGCCCGTCCCTTCTGCGCCAGCCGAGGGGTCTCCCGCCTAGGAGGGACCGCCGGGCCACGTGGCACCTGCCTCCTCAGCAGCTGGGGACTGCTCTGCAGGGAGCTGGGCTGTCACACTCCTGTTGGGGCAGGGAGCCTGTTCTTCATGTCCAGGAGGGACTCGACTCCCCTGGCGTTTTCTGCCCACAAACCTCTGCCCTTTTCCAGCCTGGTATTTTAATAAAAAAAAAATTGTTTTATGTTAATCTTTAAAAAATATATAGGACACACACAGACGTATGCATATGTGTGTATCTGTCTATCTGCCTGTCTGTAACTTTAGCAGGAGCAAATGGTATGCAGTGAAAAGCCTTCCTCCCATCCCCAGCCCCAGGTGGATGGTGGATGGCGGCCATTGCTCATGGTGTGTGTCTTCCAGCCAGAGAAAGCCCGTGCAGGTGTGTGACAACACACACAAACCTCCCGCCCACGCCCAGTCTTTAAGGAGGTGGCAAGCCACACTGTGCCTCGGCCCCGCCTTTCGCAGTCCTGGCGGGGCGTGTCAGCAGTCACAGGGACGTCCCCGCCCTCTTCTTCCCGTCTCTACCCTCGATGGCAGCACAACTTCCACCTCTAGGCAGGCGAAAGTGGCCTTCCCGGAGCGCGTGCACACGTCTGCGGGAGCCGGAGCGCGAGAGAGGAGGCACCTCTCCCGGGTCTCCTCACAGACGAGCCCCTTCCCTCGGCCCTCCTGCCAGCAGCCGAGAGGAGTGCACACCTGGCGTGTTCAGGTCGACTTGGGATCTGGGCCCACGGTCAGCCATGTGGCTTCTGGCACTGCAGGTCAGCACGCCACCGGCTGGGGCCTGGACAGACGCCTCTGTCTCCGTGTTTGCCAGATACATGAGGCTGCAGTAGTTTCCACGTGCCACAGAGGTAGGAGACCTGCCGGAGGGGCTGGTAAACGGAGTCCCGTAAGTGGCTCAAGCGGGGAGTTCGTTGTTGACAGCGGCCTGCTGTCCACCCTCCAGAGGGTTCCAGTCGATCTTCAGCTGTCTTCTCCACACTCCATTTAGTGGATGTTTTGAGAATTGCTAGTGCTAAGAGGTATAAAATGATATTTCAAGCCAGCAGGTAGTGTGGTGGTTAAGGCTCTGAACTCTTACAAGGCCAACTGTGGTTCGAGTCCTGGGCCTGGTGGCTCGCGCTCACTCTCTCTCTCTGGTGACTGCATATGCTCCATAGAAATCCCCCTGGGGCTGATTTCTCCCTTTCTTTCTTTCTTTCTTTCTTTCTTTCTTTCTTTCTTTCTTTCTTTCTTTCTTTCTTTCTTTCTTTCTTTCTTAGAGAGGTTTTCGCTATAGGGCGCGTGCGCTCGCCAGACAGACAGAGAGACAGAGACAGAAAGCGAGAAATCACCCCCCAGGGGGGATGGCCACGCCGCAATCCCCTCTCCTCCATTCTCCTCTCGGGATCTTGGGCACGCACGCACACGCGCCTGGTGTGAGTTTTAAGCCACCGAGTCCGGGACTCAAATTGCGATCGACCACATGGGAGTCCAGTGACGTAGCCATTAAGCCAACTGCTGGTCCCTGATTTCTCGCTTTCTGTCTCTCTATCTTTCTGGTGAGCGCATGCACCCTATAGCAAAAAGCTCTCCCCGCCAAAAAGGATATCCTGAAGTATTTTTTAGCCTTATTGTGGCGTAATTAACATATAAAACCCACAGTTCTAAGTGTACACTTCAGTAAGCATCAGGACATTCATGGGGCTACAGCTAATTTTTAAAAATTATTTTATTTAACTTTATTTATTTATTTTAATTTGACCAGAAAGGAACAGAGCAAGGGGGAGGGGGAGCGAGAAAGCAAGCTGCCAGGTCTGGGACTTGAACCGTGGTCAGTCATGTGGGAGTCCAGCGCCCTTCACCACCACACCACTGCTGGCCCCGGGGGTTACAACTACCACTGCAGCCTGGATGTTAGAGCAGTCCCTTCACCCTAAGTGCCAATGCGTATTTCAATGCCCGCTCCTCTGCGTGAGACTACGCGTGCTTTCATTTCGTTAAGAGCCATTTTTGTTTCCTTTCCGGTGGATTCTCTGTTTACGTATTACCCTTCACCCATTTTTAAAAAAAAATTTTTATTTTACTTGGGAACCAGCAGTTAGCGTAATGGCTATGTTGCTTGGACTCCCACGTAGTCAACCGCGGTTTGTGTCCCGGACCCGGTGGCTTAAACTCACGCCGGGCGCATGTGCGTGCGTGCCCAAGATCCCGAGAGGAGAATGGAGGAGAAGGGATTGCGGCATGGCCATCCCCCCTGGGGGGTGATTTCCTGCTTTCTGTCTCTCTGTCTCTCTCTGTCTGTCTGGCGAGCGCACGGGCCCTATAGCAAAAACCTCTCAAAAAAAAAAATTATTTAACTTTAATTAATTAATTTAAATTTGACCAGAGAGGGGCAGAATGAGAGAAAGAAAGAGAAAGTGAGAAAGCAAGCCTCCAGGTCCAGGACTTGAACCGTGGTCAGCCATGTGAGAGTCCAGCACCCTTAACTACCACGCCACCTGCCGGCTCCCACCCTTTTTACTGCATTTTTTCCTCCCTGATTTTTAGGCACTCTTCATATATCACCCCCAGGCCTGGAAGTGCCTCTCCTCCCCAGGGCGGGTGCCACCAGGCCTGGAGGTGCCTCTGCTCCACAAGCGTCCCGTGGTTCTGGTCCCCAAGGCTGGGCTGACGGAACCTGTGGGCATGCCCGCCCTCTCTCAGCTGCGAGTCGCTGCACAGGTCACTGTGTGTGTGTCCAGCGTGGGGCCTGGCCCAGAGTCGGTCTCTGCAAATAAGCATGACTCCGTCAGCCGGCACACGCCCCTTCCCTCAGCTCACTCACGATCGCTCACTGGGTCCTCGGGAAGGTCGTGATGCACTTGTGCATAGAAACCCAGAAAAACACAGCACGGCTTCCCGACGACCCAGCAGATCTGCATGAAGAGTGCTGCCCGACTCCCCCCGCGCTGGCGGCTCCCTGAGGGAGTCCCCTGTGGCCTGGCGCGGCCGCTTGGTTACTAAGTGGCTCACGGGGCCTGGAGAGGGCTAGGCTAGACGGCACGCCGGAGGACGCGGAGGGGACGCCAGACCAGCGCAGCCCACGCCCGGGCACCCAGCAGGACAGTCTCCTAGCAGCCCGAGGGGCTGGGGCTCTGGAGTCCTGTTACACACGGTGAAGACCACAGGCCCGGAGGCCGAACCTTTTCAGGAGAAGCTGGGAGCTCAGCTGCGGTTCCCCACTGTCTGCCTGAGCCCGAGTCTCGGCTGCGTGTGCAAAGCCCGGTGTGCACTCTACACATCTCTCTGCGGTCCTGGAGGAGGTGTGCAGAGCGGAAGCCAAGGCTCAGAGCAGAGAGGCGACTGCCCCAGCCACCCAGGTCCTCCGGGCCACAGTTCCTCTTCCAGGAGGGAGTGGGTGTCTGATCTCAGAGCTCCGGAACGGGCCTCTCCCACGCACGCCCCAGGGCTGCCTGGGCCGGGTCAGCACAGGCGGGCGGTGGGCCACCACCCTCTGTGCTAGGCCGGGCGCTGCCCATGCCCCACGCACAGTGACCCACCCTCTGCCTGGGACAGCGTTGTGCAATGCTCTCTATTATGAGTGAAGTCTCGCCCAGGTCCAGGCCTCCCAAGGCAGGCGAGAAGTGTCCTCAGCTCCCGGGGTCAGGGCAGGGCAGGGCAGGGTGCAGAGGGATGGTGTGCTCTCCCTCTAGGATGGGCTGGGCAGGTGGGTGGCCCATTCGCAGCATGGCTGGAGTGGCCTGGAGTGACTGGTGCTGGCACAGGGGCAGGGGGCGTGTGCTCAGGGCAATCGCGGGTAAGGGGATTGTGGGCCAGTGCTTCTGGCCTCAAGTCCTTGTCCCCAGAGACGTGAGGGTCCCAGGCAGATGTCAGACCCGACTCCCTACAACCAGGGCCAGAGCAAACCGCTCCCACCAGCCTAGCCTTGGGGCGGACAGAGCAGCAGGCAAACGGGCAGAGGGAGGTCTCATTGCGCTAAGCCTCGCTCGGGAACGGGAAGTGCACGCAGAAGCCGAGGACTAGAGCGACCCTGCAGGCGGCCGTCAGACAGAGGCGCGAGGCTGGGGTGGAGGGGCCAGCAGCTCCTCGGTTCGGCCGTGGGCTCCGCTAGCCTTTCAGGACAGAAAGAGTCCCGGCCTTAGCTGAGGACTCACATCCGAGGTCAGAGAAGGCTGCTGGGCGACTCTCGGGGAGTCTGCCTTCTGCTCAGCACCGGGAGGGCGGGTCTGGGCACCGCGGTCCCCTGCCCACCTAGCGGTGCGCGCGCGGGGCGGGCTCAGGAGGAGGCTCTCGCGGCCGCCAGGTGGCGCTCTGCGCCCGCGCGCGGGTCCCGGCCGGCGGGGGCGGGGCGGGGCCGCGCCGCAGGTTGTGTGACTTTGGGTTTGACCTGCCTGGAGATGAGCTAATCCCGCCGTAGAATAGACTCCGGGGAGATAGGGAAAATGGCTGCGGCGCTATCTGCGTCGCCATGGGGACCATCGCGTGCGGGCGGGGCGCAAGCCTGGAAAAATACAGCCTTTGTCGGCGGCGCGTGTCACTCACGGCACGGAGCCGCGGGCCGCAGCGGGGATGGCGGCGGAGCTTCAGCGGGGCCTTGGGACCGAGCCCTGGGCGCCCCTTCCTGCCCGCACACCCGAGTCGCCACGCCCTCGCTCCGCGCCGCGCTCCCTGCAGCCCGGCGTCCTGCACGCGCGGGCACCCTCCGGCCCCGGGGCGGCGCCGCTGGGCGCACCCGGCAGGAAGGGGCTCAGCGCGGGCGACCTGGCACATCTGGGCGCACCGGAAGGGCCACCCGCAGAGGGGCATGCTTACGAGCGCAGGCGCCTCCGCCACACTGTACACACGGGCTTGCACACCCACGCCACACACGTGTTTACCTACCTGAGGGCCACGCCTGCCCGCACACTCGCGCAGCACGGCTTCCTGGGTGCGCTCGGCCAGCCTCCGCCCTCCGCAGGCCTTCGGCGCTCACGCCGCCCGTGCATGTGCGCATGGGCTCGCACACGTGCACCGTCTTGGAGCACACTTGTCTGATACGCCCGCGTGCACGGCCACCTCCTTGCTTGCTCAGCGCCCACACACTGGCACACCCACACGGCCCAACCACGGAGGGCGCACGGAGGGCGCACGCGGGCGGCCCTGAGCGGCGGTGGGGCCCGGGGCGCCGCTGCCCCCGCGGACGGCTATCTGCCTGCCCATCAGCGCGGATCTGCCGCGTAAATGATGCATTGGACGGCGGGCGCATTTGTTGTGCGCGCTCTGAAAGGGCTCCGATAATCTGGAAGGCAGAGATAAGGAACACCATTTATTCCGCGGTACTTGGGAAACAATTCCCAGCCCTGTACAACCCCATTCTCGGGCAGCCTCCGGGAGCCGGGCAGATAACGATTGGCTATTCATTATCTTCGCCGGGAACAAAGATTAGCCGGCCGAGATGAAAAATTACCCCGGACAGCGGCGCAGCCCCGCGCGGACCCCCCTGCCCGCTGCCGGTGCCGGTGCCGGCCCGCCGCTCACGCCCTCACCCCGGGCCTCGTCTCCAGGCCGGCAGGCAGGCGGGCCGCTGCTCCTTTGTGCCCCTCTTCCCCGCAGCCCTTCCCACCTCCAGCCCTCTTGGTGGCCTGGCCCTGTCTCTCCACTCTCTGGCATCTCTCTCCCTTTCCTGGTCTCTGACCACATCTACCTCTGTTACCACGTTCTCTGCCTTTACCCCCTCTCTCTGACCTTTCGGCCACTTCTGTTGTCTCTGTCTCCTCTCTGTCCTCAGCTCCCACCAGCAGGGCCCTCTGTCTGTCCGTAATCTGTCCTCAGGTCTCTGTGCCCTGCCTGGAGCTCCCTGCCACTGGCCACAGCCCAGAGACTGGAGGCTCCAGCCTGCTCTGGCCAGCCCGGCCCAACCAGCACGGCAGGCAGGGGCAGGTGGGATCGAGGGTCCATGGCCTGGAACCCCCTCCAGGGAAGCAGGACAGAACCGGGAAAGGCCGCACAGACAGCCCTGGCCCTGCTGGGTTCAGGCATTTTGCTCCAGGATGGCCCAGTGCCCCTCCCTATGGAGACCAGGGACGGGGAGCGGGGAGCGGGTGGCCCCAGCGAGGCCACCTCATTAGAGCAGTTATTCAGAATGGCGCTGGCCAAGACAGATAAGGCTTATCTGCTCATCTCCCCACGCAGATGGACAGAGTGCCCCTGCGCTGGCACTGGGAGCTCCCCTGGAAGCCTGCCCCGCTGGCTGGGGAGGTGTGGGTGGCAGGGCAGTCCGGGAGGACACACATACCTTGTGTCACCCAGCGACACATCCCACAGACACAGGGTGGCACTCGGCAGACACAGTCATGTACAGAGGCCCACGCCGCCCGGCATACAGCACAGACACTCCATCAGCTCCAGGTCTGTGCTGTCGACAGACAGATGGACACTCAGACAGGAGCAGGTGCTGGATGTGCGGGCACGGACTCTTCCACATGCCCAGTTACCGTGCAGAATTACACATGGACATGCAGACACGTTGCCACCCCTCCACGTGCGCCCAAACACACCAGCTCGCAGACACAGGAGCACACTGATCCAAGTGCCCACCCCCGATCTTGTGACTCTTGGGCACAAAGACCCCACAGATACACATCCCAGGGACACACGCCCAGGCCCGGAGGCTCACTCTCCTCCGCGCTCTGAAAGAGCCACACAGTGACCTGCTGCCAACCCACTCAGGGACCCCAGGCTCCACTCTGCACAGATGAAGAGCCACACACTCAGGGCTGTCACCATAGGCCTGGAGAAAGGCCACAGCCAGCAGGTGCCACAGCTGGGACCTTCCAGGGACCCCCAGGGCATGGTCACTCTCCCGGCACAGCTGGAGTGGGACACAGGGCCCCACGGAAGGGCTCGCGGCCCTTGGCAGGAACCTGCTGGTACAGGACTGACTCAGCTCTTCCAAAGCTCAGGGGCCTTCCCAGGCCTCCCACACCCAACCTCAACCCCCCAGCCCTCTGCTCTGCATCTTCCCTCCAGAAAGGCCTGAAACTCCAGAACGGCAACGGCTCTGTCCTGGGACACTGGAATTAGGGGAAAGGAATCGCTGCCGAGCTTAGCCAAACCAGCTGGAGCGGGGAGTTGAGTGTGCACACACACTGTCGGGGGACGTCCACGAGCCGCACCACCGAGGGAGCCCAGGTACGCACACGTGTGAACACTTCTGGGAGCGGTAGGAGCAGGCGTCTGTACCCGTGCATGTGAGCATGTGTGCCGGCGACTGGAGGACTGGAGGTGCCTAACCCAGAGGCCTGACAGAGCGTGGGTGTGCTGTGCACCGTGGGAGGGCAGGAGCGCCTGGAGTGGACAGCAGGGTGAGAGCGGGGGTCCTCAGCCTGCCAGGCTGGCCGGTTGGCCTGCAGAGATTCCGGCACCCTCTTGCACCCTGAGAGACTCCCGCCCCTCAAAGCGATGTCGAAATAAAAAGCAGCCGAGTTGTGCCCCAGAGGGAAAGGCGGCCGCAGAGCGGGGGAGGTGGCCAGGGGCTCTCGCTCAAGCCGGTCACTCCCACCCTACCCAACCTGGGTGCCCAGCAGGCGGACAAAAGCAGCCCCTGAGCAGCAGGCGGCTGCCCGGTGCAGTCCAGGCCCTGCTGGTGAGCGGCCGTCAGTGCGATCCGGTCGGGACGCTCTGCCCTGTAGCGCTCTGTGTCCCGCTGCGGGGCCGGGTAAGTTCCCTCCGCACCCAGCGCCTGGCCTCAGTCCCTGGGCCCCCGGGCTCGCGAGTTGCACAGTCCTTTTGGCTCTGTGGCCCTACCTTGGGGCTTTCCAATGGCTTGGACCCCGGTCTTAGGGGCCTAAGCCGGAAGGAGAATTCGGGGAACTTGGGGTCAAACAAGCCTCCTGCATTCCCATTTCTCCAAGCCCCAGGCCCGGAGCCCCCTGCGTTCTTAGAACTTCACACGGCACCCGTCTCCCAGCCCTCGAGCGGGGGGCCTTTGTCTCGGCTGCCCCCACTCCTCGGCCGAGGCGGATGCGCCGGAGCCAGAGCCGGAGCCGGGCAGCCCAGCCGAGGCTGCACCTGCCGGCTGGTCCCGTGCGCCGGCTTTGCGCGGCTTAACCCAGCTCGCTCCTGCTTGCACCCCGGCGCGCCGCACCCCCGCCTTTTATCCTGTGTGACTGGGGTGCCCATGGGGGAGAGCATCGGGTCTCCAAGTCTCCCCCAGCTCCAAGCGGGAGTTGGAATCCGTTTAGTGTGATTTTAATAAGAATGGGGCCGCTGCCGGCTAGGGGTCTGCCGCGGGTAGAGGCGTTTTGGACCTGCCCGGAAGCCAGGCATTTAGTCACCCAGAGGCAGCCAGGCTGGAGCTCAGGGGTGCCCCCATCGCGAAGGGATAGGTCCAGTGTTCAGGGTCCCCAGGTCTGGCAGCGGCCCCTTTACCGGAAGACAAGGAAGGAAATTCGTTGTTTTGGGAAAAGCTACGTCTCCCCGTGTCAAGAAGATCTGGTGGTGAACGCCGGTCTACGCAGGCACCCGAGCTGGGGTTCGTTTACGAACAGGCTGGATTCAAGATCCAGGTAGGGCCAGAGCAGCAGCCCAGGCGTCTGGAGAGCGTTTCCCGGCCCGGCTGACAAATTGCAAACAAATTGCGTCTAACGAAACGGATTTACTAGTGGTCATGCCGGGCGCTGCGCTGGGGGCCCTCTGATAAACCTGGGCTGGCCGGGGAGGAGGGAGGAAGGGCTGTCTGTCTGCAGGTCTCAGCCTCCGGCAGGCTCAGGGGCTCGGTGGTGGGGTCGGGATCTGCCTAAGGAGATGCAGCACCGCGGAGTGTCCCCAGAGGCCTAGGGTATTGTCCCAGAGGCTGTGATTCCAAAAGACCCAGAATGGGAGGCGGGTGGGAAAGGGCCTTCAGGCCAGGGGAGAGGAGCGTTCTGGCGGGGCAGCTGTGAGGGCAGGAAGGTCTGTGGGGAATCTAGACGCCCTGGATGTCCCTCTGGAGGGGTAGCTGCCGTCTGAGCTGAGCTGACCGGGCCTCCGAGCCCCTCTGCCAAGGTGCCCCACCTTCTCCCCAGTAGCCCTGAGTTTACTGCCAGTCCGGGCCCAGGCCACTAGGCTAGGAATGAGGTGTCCCTCGGAAGGTAGGAAGGCAGCCCGAATCAACCCCCACCCCTCCACTGTGGCCAATTAGCCGCCCATAGGAAAAGGCGAGAAGAATTAGGTTACAAAGAGCGGGCAAACTTACGGTCCCAGAGGGGCCACCTCGGATGAGCGAAGTTTGAACAAAGGGCGCAGAGGGGAGGGCTGCGAGCCGGCCGGGACCTGGCAGTTCTGAGAGGCTGGCAGGGGCTCTGGAACCCGGCTGGAGTCTGCCGCACAGCCTCCCCCGCATAGCCTTCGCTGCACCCTCGCTCCTGGGGGGTTCTGGGGAAGGGCTCTTAGGAAATGCAGTCTCCTCAGCTGCTCTTTCCTGGTCCTCCAAGACTCTTGTTCTCGGGTAAGAAAAGTGACAGCCTCTTAGCGTGATCATGGATGGAATGAGCAAAAAATGGAAAAAAGGAAGCAAAAGAACAAAGACGAAAATAGAAAAAAAGGAAAGTGTCCTGCCGAAAGTATTACGCAGAGCTCTGAGCTCGAATAAATCTGCTTCCGCCGCCTGAGCCCAGGGTGGCCGAGTCCGTGCCCAGCCTCTCCCGGGACAGCCCTGACCTCCCCAGATGTTTGCCTGGGGCTGAGATTGGAGCCGTCTCCCAGCTCCTGGGCCAGCGGCCGCGGTTCCCGCTGCCTGGTTCACACTCCGCTCGGCCGGTTTCTGGCCCGCGGGCCTCGGTGCTGACCGCTGTGCCGGAGCCCGTCCCGCTTCCAGCGCAGCAGCCCCAGCGAGGTGGAGGCTCTGGCCGCCGAACTTGCCAGCAACCTGGGCCTCAGGGGACCTGGCAGACGTCCCTGTCCCCTTCCCCCAGCCCAGGCTGCAGGCTGAGAGGCTGCTGGGGGCCTCCGGAGGCCGCGGCTCAAGTGCTGCTTGCCCGCCCCGCTGAGCCGCCCCGCGGAGTAGAAACTGCCGCCCGCGACCCGCGATCCGCGACCCGCGATCCGCCATCCGCGATCCGCTCGGAGCCTCGCTGGCCGCGCAAGGCTGAGCTCCGCCGGGGTCTGCCCGGCCGCCCCGACCCCGTGGTCGCATTCTGCCCACGAAGGGCTGGCGGCCGGCGGTGTTGGGGATCGTTTCAACCACGCCTTTGGGACAAAAAGGCGACCTACCTGCTCTCTGGGGCGCTGCGCCGCCGCCGCGGGCCGGGAAGTGCCCGCCGCGTCCCGGTTTCGAGCTGAGCGGGACAGCCTTGGACGTCGGGGCTGTCCCCGAGACCGCAGTGTCTCTGGAATCTCCCACTAGGCTCGGGGACGACAGACGCGCTCGAGGCCCCCGACGCTGTCCCCTGCGCCTTGATGGACCATCTCAGGCTTCGGGCGGAGAGAAGCCGAGAGAGACGCGGAGAGACCCTGGGCCGGGGCCAGACCGCGACGGGGCGAGAAGTGGAGCCTCGGAGGCCGCTCACCTGCCGGGGCGGGCGGGGAGGCCTCGGCGTCCAGTCTGGCGGCCGGGCCTCCCTGGACGCCGCCTCCCGCCGAGCGAGCGCCCTCGGCCGCGGAGGAGGCCCCGGGGCGCAGCGCGAGCTCCGCGGCCTCTACCTGCGCCCGGGTCTCGGGTCTCGGGTCTCGGTGGCCACCCCGCCGGCGCAGAGGTGCCGCGAGCTGGGCCGGGCCGGGCGCCCCCGAGCCGAGGGGACCGAGGGCTCTCCTCCCTCCTCGGATTATTAGAAAGTTCATTTCCTGGCGAATCGGGTGACGTCAGGGGCCCGGCGTCGCCGTGGCGGGGCCGCCTGGCCGGAGAAGCCGCCTCCAGTTACCCAATTACGCCCGCCAATCCCGCCGCCCCTCCCCCGCTGCCGGACCCCGGCCCCGGCCGAACCCACCTGCGCGCCTTGGGCTGGTCCGGGATGCGCGGGCCCAGCGCGGACGCGGCCCACACCTGTGCAGGCCCCCGTCCGAGGCCGGGGCTCCCGCGGCGCCCGCGCAGCACGGTCGTGCGCGGCCCTCCGCCCTCCGAGCCGCCCCGGGGCTGGCGGGTGCGGAGCGCGGCTCCAGGTGACCCAGGGGACGAGGCCCGCGGCCGCCCTCGGGCACCTCCGGGCCGGACCACGCCTCCTGGCCCGGGCGGCTCCCCCGCCGGCGCCGAGCGGGTCTCCGCGGCCTCGCCCCAGGCCCCCCTGCCGTCGCCGCGGGCACCTCCGGGCCCGGCACAGCCGGGAGGGCGAGTCCGAGGCCCGGGGGCCGCTCTCGGCCGCCGCACCCCTGCGGGCCCTGGCCCGGCCCCCTCGGCCCCGCGCCGGGTCGGGGAGTCTCGCACGGACCACGTTCGCCGTGGAAGGTGGGACTCGCTCGGCGACAGTCGGGCTGGGGTCCCGGGCGGCACCAGGGACTGCGCCGCCGCGCTGCGGGGAGACGGCCCGCCCTGGGGCCGTGGCCTGGGAGGGCGAGAGCGGCGGGCCGGGATGCGCAGAGGGGGCGCGGGTCCCTCGGCGGGGGCGCTGGCGGAGGGCCGCCGGGAGGGCGGAGGGGCCGGCTGGCGGGTCGGCCCGAGTCCGGGGACCCGGGTGGCGGGCGCAGCCAATGGGGGGGCGGAGGCTGGGCGGCGCGCCGCGCTGATTGGCTGGCGCCGGCTTCTTAGGCGTGCGCGGCCCCCGCTTCATGTCTGTGCTGGAGCCGGCAGCTGGCGCCAGGGCGGCCGGAGGATGCCGAGGGGCCGGAGCCGGGCGGGACCAAGGCCGGGGCGCGCGCTGTCCCCCGCCCCTGCCCCGTGAGCCCCGCCGGCCTCTGGACTCGGCCCGGCCGGCGCCCCCCGAGCTCCCGCCAGTGCTCCCCAACTCTCCGCCGCGTCCTTCCCCTCCCCGCAGCGCTGCGTGTGTAAGTTTGGGGTGCGAGAGCGACCGGGAGTCCGGGCCCTTCCAGCTCCGAGGGTCCCTGCGGGCCCGGGCCGGGCTGCCTGTGGCTGCTTCGGCGCGGCTTGGGGACAGGTCCGTGCCGCGCCGCGGAGTGCGCTCAGGGGCTCCCGCTCAGCCCGGGGCTGCATCTGGGGGTCGAGGCCGGTGTGCCCCAAGTGCGCTGTGCCCCCGGGTTCTGGGCGTCCGTCTCCGGCTTTTGGGCTGCGTCGTGTGCGGAGAGCGGGGCGCTTAGCGAAGTACCTTCCTGGGACCCACTCCGTGCGCTGGTTGGGGTCACCATGTGACTGCCGTCCCCGCGTGTGACCCCGTGTGCCGGCGAACGGCGCTGGGGTCGTGGGTCCCCACGTGAGTGGACGTGGCCGCACTCTCCCCTGCCACCCTTTCGGGTCTGGCCTATGGCTCGCTGGGGCACGGTGCCGCGGGGACGCCTTGGGAGGGGTGAAGGTGACAACGGCTGGTGGCGCCCCTCACTGCCCTCCGTCCCACAGGGCCGCCGCAGCCTCCGCCGGATCCCCAGCCGCCGGCCATGGAGGTGGCGCCTGAGCAGGCCCGCTGGATGGCCCACCCAGCCGTGCTGAACGCGCAGCACCCCGACTCGCACCCGCCGGGGCTGGCGCACAGCTACATGGAACCCGCGCAGCTGCTGCCTCCGGACGAGGTGGACGTCTTCTTCAACCACCTCGACTCGCAGGGCAGTCCCTACTACGCCAACCCGGCCCACGCGCGGGCCCGCGTGTCCTACAGCCCTGCGCACGGTGAGCTGCGGCAAGCCCAGACCAGGGCCTGGAGGAGGGCCCTGAGCCTGCTTCCCGGATGTGCGATCCGCAGGACTGGGCAGCGAGGCAGCCAGCCAGGGGCGGGAGGGGCAGTTGCCTCTTGGGGTGGGGGGCCTAGGACACAGCAGGCCCAGAACTTGGGGCCAGTCCCCGGGGTGCCTCCTGGCCACTTGTCCTTCAGTGGAGCTGCATTCCCAGTCAGGGCTGTGCTGCTTGTGTTGGGCTCTGCTGGCCACTGTGGTGCTGACCGCATTGCCACCTTTCCCTGCCCGCAGCCCGCCTGACGGGAGGCCAGGTGTGCCGTCCTCACCTGCTGCACAGCCCCGGTCTGCCATGGCTGGACGGGGGCAAGGCGGCCCTCTCTGCAGCTGCCCACCACCACAACCCCTGGACCGTTGGCCCCTTCTCCAAGACGCCGCTGCACCCCTCTACCGGGGGCCCTGGCCCACTCTCCGTGTACCCCGGGGCCGGGGGCGGGGGCGGGGGAGGCAGCGGCAGCTCGGTGGCCTCCCTCACCCCCGCCCCAGCCCACTCTGGCTCTCACCTCTTTGGTTTTCCCCCCACACCCCCCAAAGAAGTGTCTCCCGACCCCAGCACCACCGGGGCTGCTTCCCCAGCCTCGTCCTCTGCAGGGGCTGGCGCAGCCCGGGGGGAGGACAAGGACAACGTCAAGTATCAGGTGTCGCTGGCAGAGGGCATGAAGATGGAGAGCGGCAGCCCCCTGCGCCCCGGCCTCGCCGCCATGGGCACCCCGCCCGCCACGCACCACCCCATCCCCACCTACCCCTCCTACGTGCCGGCTGCTGCCCACGACTACAGCAGTGGGCTCTTTCATCCGGGGGGCTTCCTGGGAGGCCCAGCCTCCAGCTTCACCCCTAAACAGCGCAGCAAGGCTCGCTCGTGCTCAGGTAAGCAAGGCACACGGCTCAGTGGGGCGTGGGACGGGGGACCTGGGCAGTCTGCACCTTTGCGAGCTGGGCTGTGGCTTGGAGGGGAACCCCCTCTGATAGCCCCGTAAGATTTGAGCCTCCACAATGCAGGAGGAGACCCCTAAATGTTGGTTCTTTTCTTAAGTGTTCCTGTGGCCCCTGAAGTTGTGCTCCCTTCCCCACTCCCCACCACCCCTCCAAGAATGGGAACCCCCTGCCCAACCCGAAGGGAACTTTTGGAGCCGGGTGTGGAGGGCGTCTGTTGGCATGTGCAAGTCCCAGAGGCTCCAGACCTGAGGAAACCAGTTCTCCGAGGCAGACAGCCCACCCTAGGATTCCCAGTTCTACGATTCCGATGGCTCCTGCTCTCCTAGGGAGATTCCCTGAAGCTAAATTCCTGGCGGTTCCCTGAGGCCACGTCTTAAGCTCTGCTTCCACCCTCCCTCCCGGAAGGGAAGGCTGCAGGGAGGGGATGGAGCTGCGAGCACTCCCCCTGGGCCCCTGCAGCTGGCGGGCCCCACAGTTGTCCCCTAGCCTGGCCGACAGGCAGATAGCCGAGGCTGAGCGGACTCTTGCTGTCCATCCACACCAGAGAGGGCAGGTCGTTTAAACGTCTATCCCGAGGAGTCTAGGCAGCCCCTTCTCTCGCTGTCTTACGGGACAAGCGACAATCGGTTTGTAATAAGCCGGGTGGGAGCGCGGAGGGAAGGGGCTGCTCCCGCACTTCCCAGCTTCCCAGCGGGTTAGGGCCCTCCGGCCCCGCCCCTTCGTGGCCCTCTCTCCCAACTTCGCTTTGGATTTGATCTGAGTTCTAGATGGGCTTTAACGAAACACACACACCAAAAAACAAAACAAGGCCACTTAGTCTCAAAATGAAAGGGCTTGGTATTTATTTTGTTTTAAAGAACAACTGGAGCTGCGTCCGGACTTGGTTCTAGGGCTCAGTGAAGGAGAGAAGTTGGGGGGCAGAGGAGCAGGCCAGCCGTGACCGAGGGGCTGGGGCAGGACAGCAGAGGAGGGGACAGGGTGCCGGTGGGGCCCCAGGGCCGAGGCTCCGCCTGCCACGGTCAGGGTAGAAACGCTCTAGGGCCTGGCCCCACACCTCCGCTGCCTGCCCTGCCTGGGAAGATTCGGAGGGGCCACTGGGTGAGCGACTCTCCGGACTCCTCCGAGGGGGACCTCACGGGCTCTTTCTGCCCTGCTGGGACTGAACCTTCACCTCCCGACGCAGCCAGCAGGCTCTCTCCAGAAGCTGGCCTGCCTGCACCCCGTGACCCTGCCGGCCAAGCAGCCCTGTCTCTCCCTGTCCCCTCCAGAAGGCCGGGAGTGTGTCAACTGCGGAGCCACGGCCACCCCTCTGTGGCGGCGGGACGGCACTGGCCACTACCTGTGCAATGCCTGTGGGCTCTACCACAAGATGAACGGGCAGAACCGGCCGCTCATCAAACCCAAGCGGAGGCTGGTAGGAGTGGGCACTGGGGGTGGCACCCACACCGAGGCCCCCGTAGGTGCACACGCGGCCTGGGGCTTTCCCTCCGCTGCGGTGGGTGCCCTTTCTGACTGCCCACCGCTGCCCTGGCTGCCGCTCGCTCGGGGTCCCCAGTCGAGTGTCCAGGGGCCCGGCTCCTCCCTCGGCCCAAGTCGTTCCTTTTAAAAACAGGGCCACCGAGTCCTTTGCCTTGCCGGCGCCCTGCCCGGCTTCCCAGCTCACAATCTCCTTGTGGCTATTAAATGAAACACACTCACCCAGCCACCAGAAAACCTGCCCTTCATTATTTTTCCATGGAGTCACCTACACTGTGTATTTTCATTTGAGTGATTTAAAAAAATGCCTCTCGGGTCTCCTGCCGGAGTTTCCTATCCGGACATCTGTAGCCTGCAGATAAGGAAACTCCGAGCGTCTGTTTCCGGACGCCGCGGGTTTTCAGAGCCTCCTCGGCTCAGGCCTGCCTCTCGCTGGGCTGTTTTGAAATTTCTAATACCCTCCATTCTGCAAATAGTGCGTAAAATGCTAAGAATAATAAATATATTTTTTCAGGGCAAAGTGATTTATGAGGCTTAAATCGTCCTCCGCTTTGGGGGCCTTTTTCCCCCTGGAGCGAGGAGGGGCGAGGCTGGTGGGGGCAGGGTGGAGGATGCGGTGTTAGCTCCTGAGTCAGAATCCCAGCTTCAAGCTCTTACTCACCCTCACCCCTCCCGCCAGAGGCCGCAGCCCTCATCCCGGGGCACTGTCCGACCCTGCTCAGCCCCCACCCGAGCCTGGCCACCAGTGGGCTCCAGCCCTGTCTGGGGAGAGGCCCAGCCGACATAGCTGGAGGGGCTGTATTGGGGTGAAGCCCCCTCTCCACCCCCAGTTGGTGGCACTTCTCCCAGGGACCAGATGCCCAGTCGTGCCCACCTCTGCTGGCATTTGCCGGGACTGGGGTGGGATCTGAGATTTGGGGTGCAGGAGGTCGGGCAGAGGTGGCCACAGTGGGGGGAATGGACCTGCACCCCCTGGCTGGTGCTGGCTGTGGCTCAGTTTCATTTCAGGAGCTGCCCTGGGCGGTGCAGCCCTGAGCTCCCGACCCTCCTCGGGCCCCTGCAGCTCCAGGCTCTCCCTGCCTCGGGCCCCAGAAGCCAACGTATTCAGGATTCTGGATTTTGGAGAGTCCTGCGGGAGGGCTCAAGCAGGGTGGCCGCTGGGCCTCAGGGTGCTGGTCACCCTACGCGGGGCTTCAGCTCTGAGCTGGGAAGGAGCTGGCTCGGCCGGGAGGCGGCTCTCCCCTCTAGCTCTGCAGTCCTGCAGTCTCTGCAATCAGGCTTCCTAGAGTTCTCCACTCAAGTCCTGAGACCCTCAGCTTGCTTAGTTCTCAAACTCTAAAATCCCACGGTGCTCAGGCCCTGACTCCCTGTGAGGGTCACGCTCCAGCTCCGGGTGGGGCTGGCGTGCTGGCGGGGCTGTGGGGTGGTGTGGGAGGCTGAGGCCGCCTAGGCAGCCTGCTGACCCTCCTCCCACCGCAGTCGGCCGCCCGGAGAGCGGGGACCTGTTGTGCGAACTGCCAGACGACCACCACCACCTTGTGGCGCCGAAACGCCAACGGGGACCCGGTGTGCAACGCCTGCGGCCTGTACTACAAGCTGCACAACGTGAGTCCCTCCCAGCCCTGCCGCCAGGGCTCAGGCAGGAGGCCCCGCCACTGCCCAGCCACGCCAGAGGCCTTCCGTCAGAGGGGCCTGTGCTTGGGCCGCAGAGCTGGCTGGAGCCGGCCGGCAGGTCCAAGGTGGGATCTGCCTAAAGAGAGCTGGGGGTGGGCTCAGCAGTACCGGCCGGGCTGGCATGGCCCAGGGAGGCTGCTGCCCGCCCACCTGCCTTTGCCGCGCAGAGGCCTCTGCCTGAGGCTGGCGCCTGAGGCTCTGTGTCGCCTGCAGGTGAACAGGCCACTGACCATGAAGAAGGAAGGGATCCAGACCCGGAACCGGAAGATGTCCAACAAGTCCAAGAAGAGCAAGAAGGGCGCTGAGTGCTTCGAGGAGCTGTCCAAGTGCATGCAGGAGAAGGCGTCCCCCTTCAGTGCGGCCGCCTTGGCTGGACACATGGCGCCCGTGGCCCACCTCCCGCCCTTCAGCCACTCGGGACACATTCTCCCCACCCCCACACCCATCCACCCCTCGTCCAGCCTCTCCTTCGGCCACCCCCACCCGTCCAGCATGGTGACCGCCATGGGCTAGGGACGCCGCTTCTGCTCTGGACAGTCGACGATGTCGGACGATGCTGGACGGTGGCCGCAGTCACGCGGGCCCTCAGGGCGGAGCGGAGCCAGCGCAGCCTGAGCCCCCCCTGCTCCGTCACTGTGAACACCGCCCCTCCGGCCGCTGCCCAGGCGGGGCCCCTTCTCGGACCAGCGTTTGGGAGGACAGCTTCATGGACAGAAAGGAGGGGCAGGGCGGTGAAGGAAGCCATTTTTAGAAGGAAAAAGGAGTAAGCAAAAATAATTTATTTTGCTGTTGTTTCTAGCAAGGACTTGGCGATGCGGAGGCCGGAGCAGGCCTGAGTTCTCGCAGCCCTCCCTCGGCTGCCGCTGCCACGTGGCCCAGGGTGGGGGACCTCAGCCTGCACCCCGCTCCCCAGCGGCCTCCCGCTCTGAGGCACTGCACCCCAGGCTGGGGGAGGGGCGCGGGCCTGCCTGCCTGGGAGGCCGAGACAATCACGGGCGGACCTGTGTGACTCCCAGGCCAGGGCTGGGTCACAGGAAGGAAACGGCGTTTTCTCGAAAGGGGAAACGTCTCCCAGATCGCTCCCTTGGCTCTGAGGCCGAAGCCACGGTGACCCGTGTCCCCTCTGCCAGGTGGACGTGTAAATACGCCCTTTTCTGCTCCTCCCTCCCCACTCTGACGACACAACGTTAAAGAGAGCTGCCTGAGCTGAGCTCGCTGACGAGTTAGTTTCATTTGAAACTTTTTGGGTCCAGTCCATCGTACGCTGCCACAGGAGCCCGCTGATGGGGAGGCCGGGACTTAGGGGCCGAGCCAGAGTTTCGTGACGGTGTTTGGGAAGCTCTCGGATCCCACGGCCAGGGTGAGAGCCAGGTGGGCAGCAGCTTCAAGCCCTTGGTTGGGGCCCCGTTGGCTCTGGCTGCTTCGCCCCCGCGTACTGAGACGGGCTGGGCTGACCAGGGCCAGGCCGCAGGGCCGGTCCTGCCCTGTGGTGGCTGGCTGGACCCTTCCCAAGGTACAGCTGTTCAGACACGTGTCCTGAGCTTCGATCCTGACGCGGTGTTGGCTCGGTGTGGGGCCTGCCAGGGGGCCCTCCCGGGAGTGAACCATGCTGGCGTCGCCGACGGAGTGCAATAGCAGGCCTGGCCGGGAGTAACTTATTCTGTGCTCATGTCCGCTTGAGAGAGGCTTGGCAGTATCTTCTGTTCTTACGTTTTATTTGGGATTAGTGAACTAAGTTATTGTTAATTATGTACAACGTTTATATATTGTCTGTAAAAACTGTATGCTAGCCTTCCACTCCTTTAAAGTGAGTACTGTTAAAAACAATAAAATACTTTTTGCGAATGCCTCTGGCCTGTCTGGGCACCTGCTGCCTGGGGTGTCTGGGAGGGAGGGGCCTGTACAGGCGGCCGGGCCTGGTCTGACCTGGGGTGTCCGGAGGGAGGGGCCTGTACAGGCGGCCGGGCCTGGTCTGACCTGGGGTGTCCCGGAGGGAGGGGCCTGTACAGGCGGCCGGGCCTGGTCTGACCTGGGGTGTCCGGAAGGCCGTCTGCAGCAGGTGGCCGGGCCTGGTCCGACCTGGGGTGTCCGGAAGGCCGTCTGCAGCAGGTGGCTGGGCCTGGTCCGACGGGGCCTGGACACTCTAATGCTTCCAGCCGGACTCCCCGTCCTCTGCCGCCCCCCGGGGCCCTAGTGGGGCAGGCAGGATCCCTCTGTGCCCTCTTTCCTGAGGGCTCCGCCACCCCCCATGTGCTGCTGCAGAGCCAGGCCCGGCCCTGGCTCCACCTGCCAGCCCTCCGCAGGCGCTGACCGGCACTGGCCCCCACCTGGCCGTCGGGGCTCTTGCTGCTGGTGAGGCACTTGTGCCCACAGTCACTGCCGCAGTGGCTGCTGTCTGACGTGCCTGAGTGGTGGCCGGGCCAGTCACCAGAGCCTGCATCAGTCATCATTACCAACAACCGGCCACCAACACCCATCACCACGTCACTGCGGTGTGTCTGGTCACCGACACCAAAAAGGTGTGGCTCCGTGTCCCCAGTGACTGCCTCTGTTTGCCACTGGTCTGACCATGACGGGCTCTCGCCGAGACGTCCGGTTGTCAGTGCGAGGGCTGCCAGCGCCTTGTCACCCATGCCAGGTCACTGGGGAACCTGCTCCCTGGTGCCACCAAGCAGTGCTGGCCCTCGTGTGGTCACAACTCCTCCTCACCAATGTCTCCTCCAACCACGTGCCTGATGGCTCCCATCCCCATCTCAGACTCCTGCTGTCACCTGTCCCGTCAGTGCGTCCCTGGTGACTGGTCACACCTCTGGCTGCTCAGTTCCAGCCTTGGGGGTCTCCTCTCAGCCATGTCCCTGGCACCCGGCTTCAGTGTTGCTGGATCGACCCTCAGGCCTTGGGTGACCGGTGTCGGCTCTCCACGGTCTCCTTAGGTCACTGGGCTTCCTGATGCCACAGCCGTCTGTGCTCTGCTGGCCACATTCCCCAAGACAGATGTCTCTGGTCACCGGTGCCGTTGGCCGCAGGGGGTCTGTCCTCACTGAGCTCTCTGGACCCCCGTCTCCAGAAATGGAAGCTGCCTCTGTCTCCTGTCCACTGGGTCGTCAAGGACGTGAGTGCCAGGGGCTGGCATCAGTGTTGGTGACCGAGCCCTCGGAGCGTGTTCGAATAACAGCATCTGTGACTCTGCAGCCCCTGGTGTGTCACTGGCCACGGCCTGCTGCTCGTCGTCTGTGTCACTGGGGTCTCTGACGACCAGCGCGTCTGGTGCCCGCGGCCTCATTCCTGACACCGACGCTCTGCATGTCCATGTCGGGCTGGTGCTCAGAACTGGGCAGGCCGTGGCTCCGTGAAGGCGCCCACCTCTGGGACTCCGACGTCGGCACCTCGACACGCTGTCCTTCCTCATACAGCAGACAGGGCCGGCTGTGACACCTGCCTCCCACCCGCCGCACCATGGCCCTGGTGCCTGGCACCCACAGCCCTCCCTTTAGAACATTCTGACCCCTCCTCCTGGCTGGGGCCACAGCCTCGCTCCTGTGCTCCAGGATGGGGCCGCAGGCTCACGGTGTCTGTGATTATGCATCTGGGCATGGATACACGCATGCTCGTGGGACAGCCACATCCCACGTGCTGTTCTGGGGTGGGGCTGCGTCAGCAAAGAAAGGTGGCTCCTGTCCCCAAAGAGCTTACATTCTGGGTGCTGAGCTGACAGTGACTGCTGGCCTCTGGCAGACGGCAGGTGCCGGACCAGACCCTGGCGTCCAGAGCACAGACACCCAGAATTTGCAGCTCAGAGCCCAGAAGCCAGACGCCGTGGCCCTGGGGCCCAGAACTCGGGAACCTAGAGCCCCACACCCATAGAAAGCACAGAGCCCCAGACCCGCAGCCAGCAGCCTGGGGCACAGAGCCGTGCACTGCCGAGGACGGCGCTAGGCAGGCTCTACCGCAGCTCGGCTCAGGACGCAGGCAGCACAGCCAGGCCTCGGAGGCCAGCAGCCCACTGCCTCCTTTCCGTGTGCTCACCTCTACGCCAGCTGACCGCTCCTAGCCTCTGCCTCTGTGGCCCCCCTTCTCTGTGTCCCCCTCATTTCTGTCCCCTTCTCTGTCCCCCCACTTCTCTGTCCCCCACTTCTCTGTCCCTCCCACTTCTCCATCCCCCCAACTTCTCCGTCCCCCCACTTCTCTGTCCCCCCACTTCCCTGTCCCCCCACTTCTCTGTTCCCCACTTCTCTGTCCCCCCACTTCTCTGTTCCCCACTTCTCTGTCTCCCCACTTCTCTGTCCCCCACTTCTCTGTCCCCCCACTTCTCTGTCCCCCCACTTCTCTGTCCCCCACTTCTCTGTCCCCCCACTTCTCTGTCCCCAACTTCTCTGTCCCCCCACTTCTCTGTCCCCCCACTTCCCTGTCCCCCCACTTCCCTGTCTCCCCACTTCTCTGTCCCCCCACTTCCCTGTCCCCCCACTTCCCTGTCCCCCCACTTCTCTGTCCCCCCACTTCTCTGTTCCCCACTTCTCTGTCTCCCCACTTCTCTGTCCCCCCACTTCTCTGTCCCCCCACTTCTCTGTCCCCCACTTCTCTGTCCCCCCACTTCTCTGTCCCCAACTTCTCTGTCCCCCCACTTCTCTGTCCCCCCACTTCTCTGTCCCCCCACTTCCCTGTCCCCCCTACTTCCCTGTCCCCCCCACTTCTCTGTCTCCCCACTTCTCTGTTCCCCACTTCTCTGTCCCCCCACTTCTCTGTCCCCCCACTTCTCTGTCCCCCACTTCTCTGTCCCCCCACTTCTCTGTCCCCAACTTCTCTGTCCCCCCACTTCTCTGTACCCCCACTTCCCTGTCCCCCCCACTTCCCTGTCTCCCCACTTCTCTGTCCCCCCACTTCCCTGTCCCCCCACTTCCCTGTCCCCCCACTTCTCTGTCCCCCCACTTCTCTGTTCCCCACTTCTCTGTCTCCCCACTTCTCTGTCCCCCCACTTCTCTGTTCCCCACTTCTCTGTCCCCCACTTCTCTGTCCCCCCACTTCTCTGTCCCCAACTTCTCTGTCCCCCCACTTCTCTGTCCCCCCACTTCCCTGTCCCCCCCACTTCCCTGTCTCCCCACTTCTCTGTCCCCCCACTTCTCTGTCCCCCCCCTCTCTGTTCCCCACTTCTCTGTCCCCCCTGACTTCTCTAGGACCCTGCATTATTTCTGCCTCCCACCCCACTCTGTTCCTGGTGTCTGGCAGGCAATCCCACGTGTAGGGCCCCTGCTCTGGTGACCTGCTCTGCCGCCTTGCTGGGTGCATGCAGGGCAAGGCTATTTTTGACCAGAGGCAGAGACCTAGGATGATGCTGTGGGGTGGTGCTGAGTCGGAGGGGCAAGGCCCCAGGTTCGAGTCCAGCCTCCGGAGGCTTCTCTTCCCTCCAGGGTGCCCAGTGCCGCGGTGTGAGGTAAACAGTTTCAATCTGGGGTCCCAAAGTGCCAGACCTGGCTGGGCAGGCAGCCCAGGCGCCAGCAGGGCCGAAGGCAGCCTTTATGATTGCTCGGGGCCTGGCGCCAGGCAGCGGGTGGGGTCAGCTTTGTTCCTCTGCACCCAGGTGGGGCTGGCCGCCAGGCCCCTGGCTAGCTGGCCCTGCGTCTTTTCCTCTCGCTTGGCTTTCCCAGGCCTGGTGTCCCTCCTGCTTTCCAAAGGAAGGCCCCAGGCCCCATGCAACTCGGAGTGGCCGGCTCTCCGGGGAGTGCCTGTTCTGGGGGACCCCCACTAGGACAGCAGGAAGACAGCACAGAAGCTTCTGAAGTGGGCCAACGTGGAGCAGTCAGCCATGCAGAGTGCATGGAGTGTTTTTAGGCAAAGCAATAAAATGATTCCGAATTTTATTTGGAAAAATCACAAGCAGGACCAGCACAGTAAAGCAGAAAATGAAGAAAACAAAGTGAAGTGTCATGCTTTCTGATATCAAAGACAATTCTGTTCTCAGAATAGCCAAACCTAGGGCACTTGCCGTAAGACGGAGCAGGCCAGCGGCATGGGCTTGTGTAAGCCTGAAGCAGACCCACTTACTCGGGAGCAGGGAGAGGCTGTGCGAGGGTCCTGGAGTCAATGCCTGGGGTCGGGGCCACAGCAGGGGCTGCCCAGGGGCTGGCCGCCCAGCACACAGGCTGCGGAGTGTCTCACAAAGTGTGAAAGACCCACGATTCGAAATTAGGGGTCACAAGAACAGGTGGAAGGTGTGGGCCCAGGGGGCACCACGTGCAGGGGCTCTGCGTCCGTGAGAGGGCGGCAGGTGCTCAGGAGCCCCGCCCCACATCACCAGGACCCCTCCTCTGCCTGCCCCCTCCCAAGGATGACTCTGAACCTTGGCAAAGCCACGCACTTCCCACAAGTGCTCCGACGCGTGAAGAGATTTCAGGGCTGCCGCTGGGTGAGGTTGACCCCGCGTGGAAGGCCTCAGGTCCACGTCCCACAGCCTCCGTGTGAGCTGGTGCCTGCCCATGCCCACGGTCCAGGCAGGTGAGGCTGGGACACGGCTCCGGTGCAGACCCAGAGCCCCGTGTGCGGGACCGGGAGACGGCTCCGGTGCAGACCCAGAGGGCCCGTATGCAGGACTGGGAGACGGCTCCGGTGCAGACCCAGAGCCCCATATGCAGGACTGGGCGACGGCTCCGGTGCAGACCCAGAGCCCCGTATGCAGGACCGGGAGACCCAGAGCTCAGGACCGGTCCGCAGACCCAGAGCCCCGTGTGCGGGACCGGGAGACGGCTCCGGTGCAGACCCAGAGCCCCGTATGCAGGACCGGGAGGTCGCACCCAGCCTGCATGCTCGAGCATGGTGGGGGCAGCAAGCACCACAGGAAGCAGAGCTGGGCTCATGCCACGCCGCCTGCCAAGCCTGTCTGGGGAATGCCCAGTGTCCCACGCACGTGGATGACAAGGGTGGTCCATGCAAACACTGACTGCAGCGTGGATGAGCCTCAGGACGTGACGCTAAGAGGCAGGCTGTCCGGAGGGACAAAGCTGTGACTCCACTCACGTGTGGGCTGCCGAGGTCAGCTCAGAGATGGAGTAGAAGTCGTCAGAGCCACAGGACGGGCATCAGGGCCTGCCATCAGCAGATAGGCCGACGGCGTCTCGGGTGAGGGTCAGTGTCCACCTGGGCACGAAGTTCCCACAGGGACAGTGGCAGTGGCCACACGTGGCTTGCCGTGGCACTGTGCTTGGACGCGGTTAAGACAGCAGGTTCTGAGCTGGGTGCATTGGCACAATAAAGAGGGCGGGGGCCGTGGGGCCTGCGTGGCGTCTCAAAGGCTGTGCCCTTGAGTCCACCCAGCGGTAGGAGCGTCGAGTGTGGTTACAACAGCACCCAGGACCCCAGGAGGAGGGGACTGCCACCTGATGTGAGTGGTGCCATCTGTGGTGGGCCGTTTCTCCTGTTCTCCGCTTTCCAAATGTTCTATCATGTGATTTCATAACTTTAATAAGAATTATTTTAAAATAATCATAGCAGAAGACATAATTTTGCAAAATATGCAGAAACTTGAAATAGCCCAAGAGGAGGAATCCGGGCAGTGTGGGCGGTGTGGGCGGTGGGCGGTGGGGCGGTGTGGCGCAGGGGCAGTGTGGGCAGTGTGGGCGGTGTGGGCGGTGTGGGCGGTGTGGGCGGTGTGGCGCAGGGGCAGTGTGGGCAGTGTGGGCGGTGTGGCGCAGGGGCAGTGTGGGTGGTGTGGGCGGTGTGGGCGGTGTGGGCGGTGAGGGCGGTGTGGGCGGTGTGGACGGTGTGGGTGGTGTGGGCGGTGTGGGCGGTGTGGGCGGTGTGGGCAGTGTGGCGCAGGGGCAGTGTGGGCGGTGTGGGCGGTGTGGGTGGTGTGGCGCAGGGGCAGTGTGGGCGGTGTGGGCGGTGTGGGCGGTGTGGGCGGTGTGGACGGTGTGGGCGGTGTGGGCGGTGTGGACGGTGTGGGCGGTGTGGGCGGTGTGGGCGGTGTGGGCGCAGGGGCAGTGTGGGCGGTGTGGGCGGTGTGGACGGTGTGGGCGGTGTGGGCGGTGTGGGCGCAGGGGCAGTGTGGGCGGTGTGGGCGGTGTGGGCGGGGCAGTGTGGACGGTGTGGGCGGTGTGGGCGGTGTGGGCGGTGTGGGCGGTGTGGCGCAGGGGCAGTGTGGGCGGTGTGGGCGGTGTGGGCGGTGTGGGCGGTGTGGCGCAGGGGCAGTGTGGGCGGTGTGGGCGGTGTGGGCGGTGTGGACAGTGTGGGCGCAGGGGCAGTGTGGGCGGTGTGGGCGGTGTGGCGCAGGGGCAGTGTGGGCGGTGGGGCGGTGTGGGCAGTGTGGGCGGTGTGGCGCAGGGGCAGTGTGGGCGGTGTGGGCGGTGTGGGCGGTGTGGGCGGTGTGGGCGCAGGGGCAGTGTGGGCGGTGTGGGCGGTGTGGGCGGTGTGGAC
The DNA here is from genome assembly GCA_026018925.1 of Tupaia tana. NCBI lineage: Eukaryota > Metazoa > Chordata > Mammalia > Scandentia > Tupaiidae > Tupaia > Tupaia tana. The sequence continues at coordinate 29,938,109 of JAKSZU010000025.1, forward strand.
GGTGTGGGCGCAGGGGCAGTGTGGGCGGTGTGGGCGGTGTGGGCGGTGTGGACGGTGTGGGCGGTGTGGGCGGTGTGGGCGGTGTGGGCGCAGGGGCAGTGTGGGCGGTGTGGGCGGTGTGGACGGTGTGGGTGGTGTGGGCGGTGTGGGCGGTGTGGGCGCAGGGGCAGTGTGGGCGGTGTGGGCGGTGTGGGCGGTGTGGGCGGTGTGGGCGGTGTGGACGGTGTGGGCGGTGTGGGCGGTGTGGGCGCAGGGGCAGTGTGGGCGGTGTGGGCGGTGTGGGCGGTGTGGACGGTGTGGGTGGTGTGGGCGGTGTGGGCGGTGTGGGCGGTGTGGGCGCAGGGGCAGTGTGGGCGGTGTGGGCGGTGTGGGCGGTGTGGGCGCAGGGGCAGTGTGGGCGGTGTGGGTGGTGTGGGCGGTGTGGGCGGTGTGGGCGGTGTGGACGGTGTAGGCGGTGTGGACGGTGTGGGCGGTGTGGACGGTGTGGGCAGTGTGGGCAGTGTGGGCAGTGTGGTGCAGGGGCAGCCTCCGAGGAGTGCAGGTGCACGCTGTCACTGGCCCAGTGGGTACTTAACCTCGGAAACGACCAGCTGAGCCTGGCCAGAGCCCAGACGGGCAGGCCCTGGGTGGCCGAGTGCACCCTGGGGTAGGACTGGACCCAGAGCGTTGTGGCCCAGCAGGGCCTCTCCAGGAGCCTCTGCAGAGTAAGTGGCAGCGAGGAGGGTCTGGGGAGCACAGCTCATCATGTAAACACAGAAAGCCTCACGAGATGCATGCCAGGGGACTTTGGAGAGTTCGTGTGGGGACTGCCCGTGGCCTGGCTGTGGGGGTGCTGGATCTCACGTGGCCAACTATGCAGTCTGAATCCTGAGGAACGCGCTGGGCGGGTGTGCGTGCGTGCCGTAAGTCCAGAAGGGGGACGTGGAGGGGAGGGACGGCCACAGGGCCACGCCCCACTGGGGTGCGCACGCCTTGTCTGTCTCGTGAACGAACGAGGGATCTGAGTTCGCCCTCCTCAGGCACCTAACTGGTGTCACTCAGGCTCGGGCCTGGCTGTAGGCCAGAGACCAGCCTCACCCCTGCTGTGTGGGCCACAGCGAGTGGGTCAGCCTCTCGGAGTCCCGGCCCTCCGCCGCAAGCAGACCACACCTGCCGTCAAGGCGAGGGTGGTTGGGGAGGGTGCCCAGCAGGAGGCCCCTTCGTCTCTCACCCACTGGACTCGGGCCAAGCCCTGACTGTCCCCCACTCCTAGCAGACCGGGCGGTCTGGGTCCCTGGGGAAATTGCTGCCTTTCTGTCCTTTCTCCCACAGAGCCCACAGCAGGACCCGGGGAACGCCTGCTGTTCCTTCGTAGGTGCCGTGCCTCCTGGCCACACCCCGCTCGGCCAAGGTCCCACAGATCACCCCTGCACACCCGGAAGCTGAGGGGCAGGGCACAGGCGTGTGCTCGCAGGCACCTCTCCTGGGGAGCAGGCCGGCTGGAGTTGGGATGTCTCCCTGGAAGGGGCTGGAGAGCTGGGCGCAGCTGCTTCCCCCACAGCCCGCCTGTCCTCCCAGAGCTGCCCAGACTCACGGCCCGGCTCCCCAGGGGATCCTGGGAAAACGCTGCCCTGCCCTGGCCCCTGCCCCCACCCACGCCAGGGTGGCTGTGCTGACCCAGGGTGGCTGCAAGGCTGTGACCCGGGAGTCCCAGGCTTTGCAGGGACGTGGCATGGGCCCTCCCTTTCTCAGGATCTAGGGCCGGAGGGGAGTTATCCACCCACACATGCACATATGCTCAGGTGCACACACGCACACACACACACACACACACACACACACACCGCCCCCCCCACGCACAGTGGTCCCCGCACAGGCCCACACACATGCACACACACACACACACACACCGCTCCCCCATGTACAACGCTCCCCGCACAGGCCCACACACACGCACACACACATACACACACCACTCCCCCACGTACAGTGCTCCCCGCACAGGCCCACATACACACGTGCGCACACACACACACACACACCCCGCCCCCCCCCCACAGCGCTCCCCACACAGGCCCACACACACGCACACACACATACACACACCGCTCCCCCACGTACAATGCTCCCCGCACAGGCCCACACACATGCACACACACACACACACACACCGCCCTCTCCCCATATACAGCCCCCCCATGCACAGGCCTACACACACACACACAAACACACTGCCCCCCCCCATGCACAGCGCTCCTCGCACAGGCCCACACACATGCATGCATGCTCAGGGTCACACACTCACACACACAGCCCCTCCACGCACAGCCCCCTCATGCACAGGCCCAGACACATGCACACACATGTATAGGCCCCCCACATACACACATGCTCAGGCACACACACATGCACACATGCTCAGGTGCACACATGCACACACACAGCCCCCTCCTGCACAGCTCCCCATGCACACATGCACAGGCCCAGACACATGCACACACATGCACAGGCCCAGACATGTGCACACACATGCATAGGCCCCACATACATGTATGCTCAGGCACACACACATGCACACATGCTCGGGTGCACACATGCGCACACACACACAGCCCCCTCCTGCACAGCCCCCACACACATGTACAGGCCCACACACATGCATAGGCCCCCCCACACATGCACAGGTCCACACACATGCACACATATGCCCAGGCCCACAGACATGCACACACACGCACAGGTCCCCACATACACACATGCTCACACACATACATGTGCACACAGGCCCCCCACATGCACACACATGCATGCATACATACACATAGGTCCCCCACATGCATGCACACATGTGCACACATGCATAGGCACACATGTGCAGGACACAGCTCACCCTCCTGCCCGTCTCCAGTGGCAGGCCCCGCCCTGCCGGCCTACAGGCTCTCCTTCCCCAGGCGAGAGCACAGGCAGGTCTACTCCAGTCAGGGACGAAGAAGGGTCAGCACGCCCGTAGAAAATGGAATCCAAGTACAAGTTTATCTGGTGCAAAAAAAAAAAATATGGAAACGCATGCGTTTTTCATATTACTCAATTCCCATGAAGTTTCAGAAGGCCCTTGTATTTCTGAAACCCAAACCCAGCCAGCGGCAGCCCAGCACCGCCCCCTGGAGCTCTCCCTCTGCTGTGAAGCAGCCTGCTTCCAGCGGCAGCCATGGCCACATGCAAGCCAGCCCCGCAGCACTGCAGCTGTGCTGCTCCGGACAAGCCCGGTCCCACATGGCGACCACGGCTCACGCTGGCCCCGTCAGCCTGAAACGTGCGAGTGCCTGGACTCGACAGGCTGGAGGTCCAGGCCCCGTGTGGGGCGCCCCTCTCCCTCACGTGCACGCGCGCTCACACACCAGGAGAAACCTCAGGCGTTCTGGGGCCGTCTGTAGTCAGAGCCAGGTGTGGGGCCCTCGTGAGCTGCAGCCAGGGTCGCCCGGGCTGGTTCCCACCAGTGGCTCTGGGAGAGCCCCGTCTCCCAGCGTTCTCGCCTGTGCACATACCTCGCTTGCTCACAGAGCTCTCGAGGTGCTGGCCCCTGCCGTGCTGGCCAGGCCTGGCCCAGAGAGCCCCGAAGGCTGAGGGGTGCTAGCATGATGCTCCACAGTGTGCCAAATTCCATCCTGCCCACTGTCCAGGGCGGGAACTCCAGCGCTTGGGGGAACAGGTGGTTCGAGTCCCTGAACACCCTCTCCACCCAGCTCTGTCCTCTCCCAGCCCCGAGGCCTGCCCCAGGGGGCCCACTGCTGCATGCGAGTCCAAACCCTCTGGCCGCCTGCTCCGCCTTCACACCTCACATACACGCTGTCCCACAGGGTTCCCGATGGCCACTCCCGTCAGCCCGGTGTGTTTGTGCTCGCCGCAGTGGGAGGCTGCCTGACGCATGCTGCGGCCCACTGGCTTGTCCTCCTGCGTGGGGCACCGTGCCCATGAGCAAGCTTCCCGGGGGCGGAAGCCTAGCAGTGGAATTACGGGACCTCACACTCTCCCCTCCACAGGCCAGACCCTTCCCAGGTGATCGTTCCCCACAGGCCATGGGACCCCCCCACTCGGGAAGGTCCAGTTGCCTTTTCACGGAGGTGGCTGTGACGTGGAACCTCACTGTGGTCAAAGGCTCTGTCTAGAACGAGAGCCGTCCCCCCCGCCCCCAGCGCCCGTTCCTGTTGTACACAATCAGAGTCAGGCCTGGGGTCTGGGCTTGCACGCACAGCCCTGCCCGTCGGGCCCATGTGAGGGCTGCTTGTCGCGGCGGCGGCCACCCGTGCCTGCAGGGCCTCCATGCTTGCAGGCCGCCACTCTGACAGAGAGCCGCAGAGGTCACCGTGCAGCCGCCGCGTTCGTATCCAGGACGTCAGTGTGTCGGCATATCAGGGAGACCACTCCGGAGGTGCGGAGTTAGGGTGCTGGGCTCCCACACGGCCAGCTGTGGTTAGACCTGGGCCTGGAGACTTGAAAATCACGCTGGGCATGTGTGCACACGCCCAGACCCTGCGAGCAGCATGACAGGGAGGAGACTGCAGCATGGCCGTCCTCCCTGGGCAGCGACTTCTCGCTTTCCCTGTCTCTGTGGTGAGTGGATGCGCCCTATGGCAAAATCTAAAAATCGAAAAGACCACGCAACATAACTGTGCTTCCACATGACAGGGTCCGGGCTTAGAGCAGGGCTCTTCTCCTGTGTGCTGCTCGCACCTGGGGCCAGGAAATATTTTGCGCGGTGGGGGTTGTCCTGAACAATGCAAAATTTTTCTTCCTTTTTTTTTCCTAGAGAGTGTGAGCACTCGCCAAAGAGAGAGAGCGAAGGAGAAAGTGGCCTCCCTTAGGGGCTCGGTCACATGGTCGCAGGTCACACCGCAGTCCCTGCTCCTCTGCTTCTCCCTCTGCAGGATTCTGGGAGTGCACGCACAGGCACCCAGAGTGCCCCAGTCGCCACGCCCAGGCAGCCCCTTGGTGGTAACCAGGGATGTGTGCCTCTACGGGCCGAGCCGCTCCCAGGGCCGAGGTGGCGGTCCCGGTCCCGGCGAGGCTGGCCGTGCTTCTCAAGGTCGCAGGCAGTGCAGCATTCTCCCAGGAAGTGGCCCTTCATCCACGCTGGATCTCTGCCTGGCCAGATGTCTGCCGGGACTGCATTGCGCACTAGTGTCCTGAGAGGGGTCCTCGCCACCCTGGCTTCTCCAGGGACGGGCCTTCTTGGCCTTGTATGGGTGCTTTGGCAGTGAGGCTGCTTCCGCCCAGCCGTGGTCCCGTCCCTGCCACTGCCCACACTGCCCGCCACACAGGCTGCTCGGGGGCAGGCCAGCAGCCAGTCCAGCCTGTGCGGCAGGTGGACTTGTGAAGACCCGCTCGTTCTCGGCTGCTGCTGTCCCCTCAGGAAGGGGACCTGTAAATGTGCAGCAGCTTCCCAGCCTCCACCCAGGAGCCAGTAGCACCTTCAGATAGGACAAGGCACCTCCAGTCACTCCCAAATGTCCCCCAGGAGAAAGCACGGTCTCCCTGGGGAACGCTGGTTTAGGAAGAGACGAACCCACCAGGTACCAGGGTGGAGTGGGCCCGAGGGCCACGGGCTCGCAGCCTTGCTGGACCCCTTCTCGCTGGAAGTGCTGTCTGGGGCCTGCGAGCCACCGGGCTTAGGAGGGGTGTCCAGCATCTGAGTCTGTGGCCCTGTGTGGGAACAGACGACCCGTCAGGCTCTGCCCAGGCCCTGCCTCCTCACAGCCTGCCCCGGTGCCCACACGGCGTCCTCTCCTGCCCAGGGGAGCCGCTGTGTTCGTCTCAGCCCTCCTCCAGTCCCAGCAGACTGGCATGGAGGAGACTGGAATCAACGCCAGGCGCTTAGAAGCCACGCGGGCCTTCTCGAGCTGACCCGGCAAACCCAGGTGCGCACAGGCTCCAGGTGAGCAGGCAGGGCAGAAGGGCTGTGGGCAGGCAGAGCCCCCGGCAGGGGCCACGCTCTGGAGATGTGTCTTGATTCCCAGACCCGTGGAGACCTAAGTGCATGTGTACATGTGCGATCACGTGTAAAGGGTGCATATGCTCACGGGGTGTGGGTGCCTGCCCCAAGTGTGGGGGTGTGGCCCTGGTCTGACCACCTCGTCTTAGAAATGCCCCAGAGCTCTGAGCCTACGTTGGCTTCATTTTCTTCATGGCACCTGCCATGATCCGACATGGTGACACACCATCACGTGTTACCAAGTTCTTCTGTCTCCCCAGGTAGGCGTCAATGCCAAGACTCTGTACGGTACCCAGCACATGTGTAGATAGGTGTGTGGGATGGGTGGGTGGGTGATGGGTGGATGGGCGAGTGAGTGGATAAGTGGATTGATGGACAGTTTGACAGATGGATGGACGGGTAGGTGGGTGAATGGGTGGGTAAATGGATGGATGGGTGGATGGGTGAACAGGTGGATGGGTGGATGGGTGGATAGGTGGATGGGTGGATGGTGGATGGGTGGGTAGGTGGGTAAATGGATGGATGGATGGGCGGGTGGATGGGTGAACGGGTGGATGGGTGAATGGGTGGATAGGTGGATGGGTGGACAGGTGGATGGGTGGATGATGGATGGGCGGGTAGGTGGATGGGTGGATGATGGATGGGTGGGTAGGTGGGTAAATGGATGGATGGATGGGCGGGTGGATGGGTGAACGGGTGGATAGGTAGATGGGTGGACAGGTGGATGGGTGGATGATGGATAGGTGGATGGGTGGATGATGGATAGGTGGATGGGTGGGTGGATGGGTGGACAAGTGGATGGGTGGATGATGGATAGGTGGGTAGGTGGGTGGATGGGTGGACAGGTGGATGGGTGGATGATGGATAGGTGGATGGGTGGGTGGATGGGTGGACAGGTGGATGGGTGGATGATGGATAGGTGGGTAGGTGGGTGAATGGGTGGACAGGTGGATGGGTGGATGATGGATAGGTGGGTAGGTGGATGGGTGGACAGGTGGATGGGTGGATGATGGATAGGTGGATGGGTGGGTGGATGGGTGGACAGGTGGATGGGTGGATGGGTGGACAGGTGGATGGGTGGATGATGGATAGGTGGATGGGTGGGTGGATGGGTGGACAGGTGGATGGGTGGATGGGTGGACAGGTGGATGGGTGGATGATGGATAGGTGGATGGGTGGGTGGATGGGTGGACAGGTGGATGGGTGGATGATGGATAGGTGGGTAGGTGGGTGGATGGGTGGACAGGTGGATGGGTGGACAGGTGGATGGGTGGATGGTGGATGGGCGGGTAGGTGGGTGAATGGGTGGATAGGTGGATGGGTGGGTGGATGGGTGCATGAGTGAACGGGTGGGCAGATGATGGATGAATGGGTGGATGGGTAAATCGGTGAATGGGTGGGTGGGTAGATGAGTGGGTGGGTGGATGGGTAAGTGGGGGTGGATGATTAGTGGATGGGTAGATGGATAGATTGGTGGGTGGGTGGTAGGGTGGGTTAGGGGTGGATGGATCTCTGTGGCTTCTGGGATGAGGACTTCTTGGGCTTCTGTGGAAAGAGCCTAGAAAAAAGAAGTCCAGGTGGACGGGTGGGCAGGTGGACGGGTGGGCAGGTGGACGGGTGGGTGGACGGTGGTGGATGACAGGTAGGGGTGGGGGTGGGTGGCTGGGCAGGTGGATAGGTGGGGGCTGGGTAGTGGGCGGACAGCTGTGTGGAGGGAAGTGGGTGGCTGTCTGCCTCATGGCTTGGGCGTGTGCACTCAGCCCTTGGGCCTGGAAGACACCCTGGCTTCTTTTTTCTATGCTCTTTCCACAGAAGCCCAGGAAGCCCTCACCCCGGAAGCTGCAGAGGTCCACCTGTGGGGAGAGGCTCTGCCTTGAAAGTTCTGGAAGCATGAGGCTGCTGCTATAGGCCAGGGCCACCCCCTGCCCACTGCTGCTCCAGGCAGGGGTGGGCGGGCCACGGCACTGGGGTGGCCCTGACTGGCTGGAGCACCTTGGAACTTAGAGGGCCCCTGAAACAGTGACTGCAACCCCACTCCAGGCTAGACCCGAGCCTCAGAGACTACACAGCCGGGGGGAAGGGCGTGCCTGGGTTGGGGATGGAGGAGAGAGTCGGACCCAGCACCGGGCACCACTGCAGCGGGCAGGAAGCTTCGCGGTGTGAGGTGGAGACTGAACGGAGGTTGTCCTGTCACTTTCCACGCCCCCGTCTGTCACAGAGCGCTCACCGTCCCTTCTCACCGTCCCACCCCGCCCACAGGTCCGCCTGCCATCCCTGGCCCCTGCTCTACTCTCCCGTGGTCGACGAGCGCGCGCGACCTCACACAGCGGCTCCCTGGGCTGACTCTCCCGTGTCGACCCTCGCAGGTGCCCCGGGAGGCAGACGCCACGAGCACCCGCTTACAGCCGAGATGAGGACACAGGCCGGGTAAGTGACTTCCCCAAGGAGACACGGGAGGGGAGTGGGGGGCTGGGCCCTGAACCCAGGCAGTCTGCCCTGGCGGTGTGAGCTCTTGGCTGTGCAGTCTGTCTGTCCGTCCATCCACCCACCTCGAGCTGCCCACGCGTCCCTTGGCTCACGCGGCGGCCATCCCTCCCCCGCTGCGGCCCATCCATCGTGGAGGTAATGTGGTTAGAGAACCAGGCCCCCACTGCCCATCTGGCCGGCCGGGGGTGGGGCTGCCCGTGCGGGCAGGGCCGTGTGGCTGGACGGAATTAGTTGAGGGACTGCCAGGTCATCTAATTAGGGACACTAGTGATAAGCAGATAGGAGCGGGGTGATTAGAATCCTTTTTAAAAGCCACTCTGTTAATTACAGAGACAGAGCCAGGCCTCTGGCTGCCCAGCCGGCCTCAGCTGCCCTGGGGGCCTCCTGGCCCGCCGTGTGCCCTTGGGTGTCTCTGCCCTGAGCACCAGCCAGGCCCCAGGAGTCCCGTGGTCAGCTCAGGTCTGCTTTCTCCTCTCTGACCTTGGAGCAGGGACATGGGGCAGCCCCAGAGAGGAGGGGGCTCCCGAGGGGGGCTCTCCACCCACAGTGAGCGGGAGCGGGCGACGGAGTGGTGAGCCCATGCCTGTCCCGCTCCCAGGGGCTGCTGGGGGCCCCCGATCTCAGGGTCTGACCCTTTGTAGAGGGGAGACTGGCTCCATGTGAAGCCCACACCTACTCCCAGGGGAGTCCCTGGGGCTCCGTCCTCAGGACACCTCGGATGGTGAGGGCCTGGGTCACTCAAGCCAGAGGCCCGTGCTTTGCAGCCTGAGCCCCCAGGGCAGCGGGAGCGGTCCAGCCGCTGACTCCTACAGGCCGCGCTCGGGAACGGGATGGAGGCAGGCGAGGACTGGAGGGGCTCCGGGGCCAGCAGGCCACAAAGCACTCCCCCCAGGAGGAGGGCACAGAGCCCGGTCAGGGAGGCCTCTGGGGACTGTGGATGTCTCGTCATCTGTGTCCATCCTCCAACATTGTTATTGTCACTCACACTATGTCCTGTCACCATCAGCCTTCAACTTACCTGTGCTGCCACCACACCCCAGCAGTCCCCACCACCACGGACACCCATCACTCCTCCCCCATCCCACCATTATCTTTCAGAGTTTATCTATGTCTCTGATGGGAGAGAGACAGAGAGAGGGCATGGAAGAGACAGGCACCCAATAGAGTCTTCCTGCCATGGTCAACTCTCATGGGTCAGGGCACATGTGGCACCTGCTCGCACACGGAGACCTCAGGGGGTGAGCCCAGGGCTTCTGCGTGTGGCTTCAATGATATGGCATGTATACCACTGCCATAGCCCAGGGCTGCCACCACTGCTGGCAGGCCACCATCATCTCCACCCCAGGCAGGGCCATCACGTCACTGTCCACCTAGCGCACCATCACACCACCACCTCTTCACACCACAACCACCATCAGACCAGCAGCACCACCGTCACACATCACCATCCCTGTTACCACATCACTACCATCACCACTGTCACCCCACATCACCACCATCACACACCATCCCTGTTACCACATCACTACCATCACCACTGTCACCCTACATCACCACCATCACCACCATCCCTGTTACCACATCACTACCATCACCACTGTCACCCCACATCACCACCATCACCACCGTCACCCACCATCACCACCATCCCTGTTACTACATCACTACCATCGCCACTGTCACCCCACATCACCACCATCACCACCATCCCTGTTAACACATCACTACCATCACCACTGTCACCCCACATCACCACTGTCACCATCCCTGTTACCACATCACTACCATCGCCACTGTCACCCCACATCACCACCCTGTTATCACCACCATCCCTGTTACCACATCACTACCATCACCACTGTCACCCCATATCACCACCATCACCACCATCACCCACTCACATCACCACCATCCCACCATGTTACCACATCACTACCATCGCCACTGTCACCCCACATCACTACCATCACCACCATCCCTGTTAACACATCACTACCATCACCACTGTCACCCCACATCACCACCGTCACCACCATCCCTGTTACGACATCACTACCATCGCCACTGTCACCCCACATCACCACCATCACCACCATCCCTGTTACCACATCACTACCATCGCCACTGTCACCCCATATCACCACCATCACCACCGTCACCCACCATCACCACCATCCCTGTTACCACATCACTACCATCGCCACTGTCACCCCACGTCACCACCATCACCACCGTCACCCACCATCACCACCATCCCTGTTACCACATCACTACCATCGCCACTGTCACCCCACATCACCACCATCACCACCATCCCTGTTACCACATCACCACCATCACCACTGTCACCCCACATCACCACCGTCACCACCACCACATACCATCCCTGTTACCACATCACTACCATCGCCACTGTCACCCCACATCACCACCATCACCACTATCACACACCACCCATTACCACATCACTACCATCGCCACTGTCACCCCATATCACCACCGTCACCACCGTCACCCACCATCACTGTTACCACATCACTACCATCACCACTGTCACCCCATATCACCACCACCACACACCATCCCTGTTACCACATCACTACCATCGCCACTGTCACCCCACATCACCACCATCACCACCACCACATACCATCCCTGTTACCACATCACTACCATCGCCACTGTCACCCCACATCACCACCGTCACCACCATCCCTGTTAACACATCACTACCATCACCACTGTCACCCCATATCACCACTGTCACCACCATCACACACCATCTGTTACCACATCACTACCATCGCCACTGTTACCCCACATCACCACCATCACCACCATCCCTGTTACCACATCACTACCATTGCCACTGTCACCCCACATCACCACCATCACCCACCATCACACACCATCACTATTACCACATCACTACCATCGCCACTGTCACCCCACATCACCATCACCACCATCCCTGTTACCACATCACTACCATCGCCACTGTCACCCCACATCACCACCATCACCACCGTCACCTACCATCACACACCACCATCACACACCACCATCACTGTTACCACATCACTACCATCGCCACTGTCACCCCACTGTCACATCACCACCGTCACCACCATCACACACCACCATCACCACTTCACTGTCACATCATCATCACACCATCACCATCACAGTCACCACTTCACCGTCATGACCATCACTACCAAAGCACCATCACTGTCACGTTAGCGACACATCACTGTCACCATCATTACGGTTGCTGTCACCATCACACCATCACTGTCACCACCCTCACACCTCAGCAATGTCACTGTTACTGCCATCACCACTGCTCTGTCTTGACCAGGTTCATGTCATCTGACACGCTACCACTGCCACACCTGCCTCACCCCTTACTGCCTCCCACACCCACTCTGCCGCCCGCTCCTCTGGCCTGTCGCCCTGGCGGCACAGTCGCCGTCCATGCGGAGGCTCAGACAACCCTGGACGGCCTGAGGACTGAGGCCCTGTGTGCGGGTGGGCGGGCCAGGACCACAGGGAGGAGCCTGCTCGGACCCAGACTGCTGGCTCCGCCGCAGGAGGTGTGCCGGAGAAGAGGGAGTGGGATGGCTGGCACCCATGCAGTGCCACGGCGGCCGCCCTGGGCATTCACACCACTGCCACCAGCACGCGCCTCCCGCACTCAGCACCCCGACTGTCACCTCCCCCTCGCTGTCCCCACCCCTCCCTAGGACCGCTGGCCCTGGGCTTCCTCCCTCCCACCCGTCGCCCACCTTGCCTGTGTGTGATGCAGGGCACGCACCCTCCTTCCCGTGAGGGGGCCCTGGAGGGGTGTCACTCACCGCACCGGCCACCGGTCACCAGCCTTGACCCTCTGAGGAGGCCCTCAACTGGCTACAACTGTCGTGCGCCCTCTCGGCCACAGGGACGGCGTTTGGGGCAGCCTCTCCTTTGGGGGTGGCCTGGGGAGCCCCGGCCCCAGGCCCCAGGCACCGGCAAGTCCAGAGGGCAGGCGTGCAACCACGCTGTGAGCTGTGGAGGCGTGGACACTGTGCACCTGCTTCCACGGAGCCTCCACTGCCTTCATCACTGCCATCAGTGTCTCCACAGGACACACTGTAAGGTCGAGTGGCACGTCACGCCCTGTCCCCCTCCAGGCTGCCAGCACCACCTCCCACGGGGCTTCTCTCCCGCACACTGCCACCGTCCCTTGCGTCTAACGTTGGCGTCGCCATCCCCACCGGCGACTCCTCTGGCCACGTGGCCTCCATAGCCACGCTGTTGCCACAGGCGCCACCCCGTCTTGTTGGCACTGACCCTCGGCCACGGCACCCATGTCGTCACTGTCCCTGATGCCGCAGCCAGCACGGCCGCCATAGAGGGCTGTGTGGCCGCTGTCCTCCGGCCGCGTAGACAGCGTGCTGCGTCCCCTCGCACCGGTCCTGCGCGTCTCCTAGGACGCCCGCCCGGATAATCCGGGATGATCTCGGCTCAGGCGTAATCTAATTACCCTGCGCACTCCACTCCCAGGTCTGGCCCACTGGCCCACGCCCCACCTCACGCCGGCCCCCGGCGTCTCCCCGGCTGCGCCAAACGCCGTTGGGTGTGCCGTGCCTGGCGTCGCGCTCTCCCGGCTGACTCTGTGACCCTGAGCTGCAGGTCTCTGGGACTGTCATTCAGCATGTCGGCCGTCACGTGTGCCCGGGCCGTGCGAGCTGCTGACGCGTGCTTGGCTTCGCGAACATGACGGGAGCAACTGATGCCCCTGCCTTGGGGACCCGGGCCAGGCGGACATGTCCCCGGGAGCCCTGGCTTCCCTGTCCTGTCCTGGATGGCACCGCAGCGGGTGCTGCCTGGCTCCCAGGGCTCAGCTCCAGGCCTGCGTGGGGCTGGCCCGCCTGGTTGCCGGGTGGGGCTGCCGGGCCGGAGCTGATGTCATAAAGGCCCAGGCTCCGGAGGCCCCCGGCCCAGCGGCACTGTCCCTCCCCGCGCCCCAGCGGAGGCCCTGGCCCTGGGAGCTGGTACTATGAACGGCTAAGTCCCAGCAGCGGATCCAGCCAGCCCACCGAAGGGAGCGCCCAGTGCCGCCGCCCGCCCGCCCCGCCCGCGGCATGGCCAACTACTACGAAGTGCTGGGGGTCCAGGCCGGCGCCTCCCCCGAGGACATCAAGAAGGCCTACCGCAAGCTGGCCCTGCGCTGGCACCCCGACAAGAACCCCGACAACAAGGAGGAGGCTGAGAAGAAGTTCAAGCAGGTGTCCGAGGCCTACGAGGTGCTGTCGGACCCCAAGAAGCGCCCCCTGTACGACCGTGCGGGCTGCGACGGCTGGCGGGCCGGTGGCGGGGCCAGCGCGCCCTATGGCAGCCCCTTCGGCTCGGGCTATACCTTCCGGAACCCCGAGGACATCTTCCGAGAGTTCTTCGGGGGGCTCGACCCCTTCTCCTTCGACTTCTGGGACGCCCCGTTCAACAGCGACCGCGGCGGCCGCCACGGCCTGCGGGGGACCTTCCCGGCGGGCTTCGGCGAGTTCCCGGCGTTCATGGAGGCCTTCTCGTCCTTCGACATCCTGGGCCGGGGCGGGGGCAGCCGCACCACCTTCTCGTCCACCTCCTTCGGGGGCTCGGGCTCCGGCAGCTCGGGCTTCAAGTCGGTGATGTCGTCCACCGAGACGGTCAACGGGCACAAGGTGACCACCAAGCGCATCGTGGAGAACGGGCAGGAGCGCGTGGAGGTGGAGGAGGACGGGCAGCTGAGGTCGGTGACTGTCAACGGCAGAGAGCAGCTGGGCCGGGTGGGCGGCAAGTGAGTGCCACCGCCCGCCCGCGTCAATAAACATACCAGCGAGTTCAAGCAGACGACGCGCGGCCGGTGGGCCTCTGCGGGCGGCCCTGTCCTGGGTGCTGCCTCACCACCCCTGGGCCGCCGCCCTCACAGAGGCGGTCTCCCGTCCGGGCCACAGATGCTGCGCCGTCACCCTGCCTTGGCCCGGCCGGGACATAGCCCTGGTCTCGAGCCGCCACTAGCCACACCGTCCCCAGCCTTCTGGCCCCCACTCAGCCCGCCACGCTGATTTTGCGTGGCCAGCCACCCCGGCACTGGTCCTTCCCCAAGGGGGCCCTCGGCTCTGCACAGGCACCTCCTGCAGCCCTGAGCCAGCTCCCCCCCCCCCACCTTCCCCACCGCTCCCCCCGCCCCCCTGCCTCACTGCTGGGGGGCTTTGCGCATGCACCCTCCCCGGAGGCCTGTCACCTCAAGCCTGGGCCCGGCGGGGGCGTGGGGGCAGTTCCCAGCTTTGGGGACCCAAACTTCTTCCGGGTGGAGTGCTCGACCCCCCCAGGGTCTGGGAGGGGGCCAGTGAGAGGGGGGAAGGGGCTGCGCTCCGACGCCCCGAGGTCTAAGGAGTGCCACTCTTTCAGAAACACAGATTTGTTCGTTTATTTATTATTGCCAGAGATCATGCGAGCGTTCCAGAGAGTGAGCTCTCCCTCCGCGTGGCCACCTTGTCGGGGTAGGACACATGTACTTGCATGTGGCACGTTTTTCACGCCATCAGGGCTGGGGGTCGAGCTGCAGTGAGCCACGTGGTGTTGAGGCACCGCGTCAGCACTTCAGATCCAAAGCCGCTTAGGGAGCCCCGGGGCACCTGTACGCGCCGGGCACGGCCAGGACACAGCTGCAGGGAGGCAGAGGAGCCCGAGGCGAGGCCGGGAGAGCACGGGGCGTGGCACAGCATGGCTCTGAGGCGTGGGCGGGTAGTGCCAGCCAGGAGGGCCTGGGAGGTGGCATCTGTCAGGGCTGGAGAGAGCGCGCCCTGCCCTGCAGAGGGAGTGGCGGGTGCCAAGGCCCCAGAGCAGAGCGTCGGGAGGGTTCACGCTCCGTGGGTCCCGCGGCTCTCCCACCCCACGTCACACAGCGGAAGCGGGGTAGACTGCACCTGCCCAGTAGCTCAGCGGCCAGGGTTTCCCCGAGCGGACACCCACGGACTGGCCTTCGACATGACAGCGGAGCAGCAGCGTGCGGGCGGCGGGCGGGCGTCTGTGGAAGGGACCGGCACGCTGGCAGTTCCCGGTCCCGTAGGGCAGAAAGGATGACGGGTTGGAGGCCCCAGGCTGCGGGAGGGTGGCGAGGGCACCGCGGGGCGGGGCCGGGACAAGGCGAGGACGGTCACTTCCGTGCCCGCGCCCAGCAGTGCTGTGGAGAGGGAGGAGAAGGCCCTGCTTCAAGGGGGAGCTGGGGCTCGGGCAATAAAGGGGAGTCCCGGGGAAGAGCCCCCACCCCAGATGCTGAGTTTGCTGAGTCTCGGCCTGGAGCTGGAGGTGGCCTGGGTGCTTCTTTCCTGGGAGCCGTTGAAGGCCTCTTGCAGGAAGACGGGACTCCGGGATCTCTGGCTGGCAAAACCCTGGGGTGCTGCGTGGGTTCTGGCCAAGAGGGTAAGCGGGCACCCTGGCTGCATGGCTTCCCGGGCTCTGCCTCCGAGACCCCTGGGAGAGGCGGCAGGGAGCCCCGTGGCACCGGGGAGGTCAGCCCCAGCGCCCAGCCCTGCTGTGGGACTGACTCCATCAGAGCCCAGGACAGCACTAACCACCCGACCTCTGTCCCTGCCGACTTGCTAATGTCACCGATTACTGGCCAGCGTGGCCGCAGGGTCCTGCTTGGCATAGGCAGCCGCCGTAGATCCGGGCAGGCTGGCAGCCCCAGGGCACCGTGGAAGCCCGGTGTTCTCACGGCCACTGGTGTCCCGAAGCCTGGAGCTCACGCCCGGCTCTTCCCTTGCCTGGCCCTGCGCCGGGAGCCAGGCCATCTCTTCTGACGCAGGCCCACGGCATGGCCTGCCCGGCTCCTGTGTGGCTGAGCATGGTGCACGGCCTGTGCTCAGCTGCCCGGCACCCAACGACCTCGGCCGCGTCACCACTGCGGAAGCTGAAGGCCACAGGCCCAGCTGCTCCAGAGCCTGTATGCCACCTGGTCTGCCAGGGCGAGTCCTGACAGCCCCCGAGGCTGCGCCTCCCGGCCCTCGCCCGGCCTACCCTCAGGACCCCCCACGTCCACATCGCGCTATTCCCAGGGCCGGGCCGCCCTTCCCCTCTCCTCTCGGCCTGTGAGAGTCACCCCAGAGGACCCCACTGTTGTACTGACTGCTGCAGTGGCCCAGGTGGGTGTGCATGTGTGCAAGGACGTGTGCGTGTGCGTGCCCAGGGAGGCTTGGCAGGGGGGCTGGCGGTGCTTGCGCCAGGGAGCACGTCCTGCACGGGGGCTGTGGGAGCCCTTGGGAGCCCCGGGTCCACCTCAGGGCCCCCACCCCTGGCTGGGGCTGAACCCTGGGCACGGAGGGGTCTTGGGGGGCAGCTTACTTCACCTCACCTGAGGAGGAGAGACCTGGGGCTGCAGTGAGAGGCCCCATCCCTGCACCCTCACCGGCCGCGCCCTTCCCTCCCCACCACGTCCGTCCCAGCCTCCCTCAGGGTGGCCCACAAGCCCAGCAGCATCGCTCTGCTCCAGCCTGCCGGCCTCCTCCTCGGGCCTCGGCCTGGCTGCACCCTCTGCCTCCCCTGGGTCAAGTCTCCACAGTTCAGCCTCGCCCCTTTACCTCTCGACTTGTCTCCCCGCACTCCTGTGCTCCCCAGCCCCGCACTCAGCCCCTCCCCTGCAGGTCCCATGCCGGAAGCCCCCACCGCCGGCCCACCCAGCCAAGTCCTGCGTGTCCGTCTGGTCTCACTTCCTGGAGAGGCCTCAGACCCGGGCGCCCCCAGCTCCACTCTTCGCTCCTTGGGCCTCACGTCTGCAGGAGTCCGAAGGGTGACTGCGGGAGGGGCTGGACGGCATGGCACAGGGTGTGTGCTCTGGACACCAGGACTCAGTGACCCCAGGCACTTCACAAGTCAGGGCAGGGAGCTCGGGGCAGGCGCCTCTGGGCGGGCGGGGACGCCTGCAGCTCTGGGCCCTGTGGCCTGGTGTCCCTCCAGGGCTCAGCTTCTGGTGGCCCGAGCACCAGCACTGCATTGCACTCGGGCCTCTGCTGAGCCCAGGAAAGAGCCTGGCTGTTCGCCCCCACTTCACAGATGGGGAAACTGAGGCTCAGAGGGGCCCTGGGCCTGGGAGCGGCCCTGCACGCCTGGGCAGGCGGTGGGTGGCAGCCTCCTGCCCTCCCCGTGGCCAGTCGATGTTATCACAGCTGATTTAATTTCAAAGACGGATCGAGCTGCGGCAGGAGGGGAGCAGCTAATCGCAGCCGCCATCTGCCCCGTTGTCATGGGAATGGGCTCCCGGCAATTGTGCAGGGAGGGCCAGATAAGGCGCTGGAGTGGGCCGGAGGGGACAGGCAGGAAGGCGGGAGCAGGGACAGACAGGCAGAAGGACGGCCCTGGGCACAGGAGACCCAGAGCCATGGGTCGGAGTCGGGGATGCAGTGCAAGGAGCGGGAGGCTGCAGCTGGGACCCCGGAGGCCGGGAGAGGCAGGCCGGCCAGAGCCAGAGGGCGGCTGGGGCAGGCGCTCCAGGGCCTGCACGTGGCACGCTGGAGCTCCAGGGCCTGCACGTGGCACGCTGGAGCTCCAGGGCCTGCACGTGGCACACTGGAGTCCAGAGCTGTCTCTGCTTCTCTGGCTCTGCTGTCTCCACCGGCTCCCTCTGCCTGGCTCTGGGGACACGCCCAGTCACTCCCCAAGGCTGTGTCCCTTGTCCCAGATCCTCAGCATCTCGTCTGGAGGCATGAGTCACCACTGATTAGTCCTTAGAAGGGTCTGGGCACGGGTCCCAGGAGGCCGGGACCACAGCTCAGAACAGGACGCTTCCTGCCCTCCAGGGTTCCCGGGATGCAGGTGCCAGACGTCGGGTCCCGGGGCGGGGCCTCTGTGCTTTGGGAGAAGACACCTTCACAGCTTCATCAGAGTCTCAAGAAGGGTCTGGGGCCCACTGAGGTGGGTGTGACCTCGGGTGACCTCTCTAACCCCCTCCTCATGGCCTCCCGGCCCTGGCCTCCCTCCATGGCTGAGGCCCTGGGAGCTGGACAGTGCCGGCCGCCTGCCCCACCCACTGCTGCCGCACCCACAGCAGGAGCCTGGCAGCCTGGCCACTTGGGCCCCTGGGCGCCGTGGTTACGCCTGCGGTCACCCAGCAGCCGGTCAGGAAACCTCTGGGGTTGGGGGCTCTGGGCAGCCAGGGTGCACGCTGCCTCCTGCAGGTGCCAGGCAGCGCTGGTTCCCCAGCTTGGCCCTCGGCTCCTCAGCCCCCTCCAGGCCGTGGGGACGGTCTCTGCTTCGTGGCACTGCCCTCCCCGCTCAGACCGGGGTAGGGTCTCCGTGGGGCCCCGGCGGGCCCACCTGGTAGGCCCGGCCCTGGAGGGCAGTGGCAGCCCCTCGCCCGTCCCATCTGCTCCGTGTGGGGCAGGGCCTGGGGGAGGCCAGGAGCTGTCCTTGCAGGACAGAGGCCAGGCTGAGGTCCTGAGGGTCCCGCGGCTCGAGAGGGTAGGAGAGGCCAGCCCCTCCCTGCCACGGGCCCTGGGCCCTTGACACGGTCCTCTGAGGAAGGGAAGAGAGAGCTTCCGTTGCAGGAGAATGATTCTCATACTTGTTTCAAATCGGTTTTAATTAAAAAGTTAATTATTCATTAGGATTATCGACCGGCTGTCGGTGGCCGGGAGGGCGGGTCTGCCTGAGCCTCTGTCAGGCTCGTGTGGGCTTTGGTGCCCATTTGCTGCAGGGCGGACCAGCCCCTGCAGAGGGGCCCATCGGTGCTCCCCATGACAGCGTCAGAGGCAGGCCCTGCCTCTTCTGGGCAGCCCTCTGGGCCAGTCCTGGGCAGCCCCTCCCACGCCTGCCGCGGGCTTGCATCTCCCTGCAGGCCGAGCCCCCGGTGTCCTTTCTCAGTGCAGCCCCTCGGTCACCCCAGTGCCCACGCAGGCCTAGGGAGCCATCAGAGTGCCTCCTCCCGGAGGCCGCTCCCACACTGCCCTAGGCCTGTCCTCTGCGTGGAAGCCAGCCCTCAGGTCTGGGCAGAGCGTCCTGCACACAGCAGCAGGAGTGCCACGGCCCAGGGCTGCCCTGAGGAACAGAGAAGCCCTGGGCCACAGTCTGGGTGGGCATAGCTGGCTGGAGGGTGGGGCAGGGCACGTTTGTCCCCAGAGTCCACGTCTGGGAAGTGTGGTTCCCAGAGAATGACTTTAAGAGATGGTGAGGCCTAAGAGGCGGGGCCTAGTGGAGGGTGC
Organism: Tupaia tana; assembly: GCA_026018925.1. Lineage (NCBI taxonomy): Eukaryota > Metazoa > Chordata > Mammalia > Scandentia > Tupaiidae > Tupaia > Tupaia tana. Next base: position 29,957,783 of record JAKSZU010000025.1, read on the forward strand.
CATCAATCAGCTGAGGGTATGGGCGGGACAAGCACAGGTCCAGGTGGTCTGTGGGTCTGTCCTCTCTGTCCTGGTGGGCCATGGCTTCAGACCTGCCGACGTGGCCCAGGCCTTGAAGTTCCCGACACCAGCGTTGTGAGCCCAATAAACCTCCACCCTTTGCGAGCCACCAGGCCTGGCCGTCCGTGAGCAGCACAGGGCGCCCCTGACCAATGGAGGACAGGGAGGAGGGGAGGGCGAGAACCTGCCATTGCAGGTATCTCCAGCCAGGGTGCAAGGGGCCGGGGCTTCACGCAGGGAGAGTTCAGGAGTGCTGTCTGGGACCAGCAGTTAGTGTAATGGCTATGTTGCTGGACTCCCATGTAGTTGACCGCAGTTTGAGTCCTGGACCTGGTGGGTTAAACTCATGCCGGGCACGTGTGCGTGCGTGCCCAAGATCCCGAGAGGAGAATGGAGGAGGAGGGATTGCGGTGTGGCCAGCCCCCCTGGGGGATGATTTCTCGCTTTCTGTCTCTCTCTGTTTCTGTCTTTCTGGTGAGCACACGCGCCCTATAGCAAATACCTCTCCAAAAAAAAAAAAAAAAAGAAGGAAAGGAGCGCTGTCTGAGAGCAGGCCGGGGCTTCTGGGCACACACAGAGCAGACCTCACACCTCACAGAGGCTGAGCTGCTCAGGCCACCCTGGGAGAGGCAGGGAGGGGAAGTGCAGGCACCCGACACAGGCCTCCCTGCGTCTGTGGCCGGCTAGGTAGGGGGCAGTTTATTCACGACGTTTCTGGAAACGGGCAGTCGTTCCCTGGTTCTGGACTTTACCATAGTTATGCCGGCTGCCCTGGCCCAGCGGGAGCGTCCTCTGGCACTAGCTGGCCTCCAAGGGCAGGGAGCCCCGGTCCAGCGGGGTTGCTCCAGGGCCATCCTGGTTCTAAGGGTCAGACCCAGTGTCCAGGCGCTCCTGCTCATCAGGCTTTATCGTAGGTGTCTGGAGAGGCCCTGGCACAGTCCCCTTCCGGTCGATGGGGCCTTCCCTGCGGGTGGCCAGGAAGGGGCTCTGCTCACACCCTCGGAGGACCACCCTGGCTGCTGTGTCAGCCGCTGGGTCCAAGAGCAGAGGACAGTGACACTGGCAGGCTGTATGGAACTGCAGGGCTGGCCGCGGGGCCGACGTGGACAGAGGAGACCAGGTGGTGGGGCTGCCACTCACTGACACACTCACGACCAGCCTGCCCCAGGTGCCCGGACGGAACTGGAGACGCGGGCTCTGGGGGAAGGCGGGACCTGGGGTGGCAGCTCAAGGCTCGGCCACCTGCACAGAACTGCGGGGGTCACAGAGTGAACAGAGGTGGGGAAGGCCCGAGGACGGTGGCCAGAGTGGAAGGGAGCAAAGGGAGTGGAAGGGTCCGTCACTCCCCACGCCCCACGCCCCGTTCCGCTCTGGACTGGACTTAAAAGGGAGGCTGGGTCAGAGGGAAAGAAGCCCAGGCTCCCGTCAGCCCAGGCCAGGCAGTCTTGGGCCAACGGATGGTGCTTTAGGGCGGGGACGTGGGGACAGGGTCCATCCCGAGTGGCACTGCTCACTCTTCTGCGGGGACGTGGGGACAGGCTCCGTCCCGAGTGGCCCTCCTCACTCTTCTGCGGGGACGTGGGGACAGGCTCTGTCCCGAGTGGCCCTCCTCACTCTTTTGCGGGGACATGGGGACAGGCCCCGTCCCGAGTGGCCCTCCCTGTAGGTCACGCTGCGGCACAGGTGGACAGGCACCGTCATTAGCATCCCCACGTCCCCTCTCCAGTGTCACTGCCCCCTCACCACCAATGCCAGCCCCACCCCATCACCTCCGCCACCACCACCAGTCATCTGTGTCATCGTCCTTATCACCATCGTTGCCCCCTCCCCTCGACCATCTTGGTCACTGCCTCCTCCCTGCACCATGTCCCTGCCTCAGTGTCACTGCAGTCCCCAAGCTGATTCAGCCCGGGGACATGGGTGCCTCCCACAGGACCTGCAGGCCCTCGGGCTTCGACCCCTTCATTAAGAAAGGCAGTTCCAGGACCAGCAGTTGGCATAATGGCTACGTTGCTGGACTCCCATGTAGTCTTCGCCAGTTCAAGTCCCGGATCCGGTGGGTTAAACTCATGCCAGGCATGCGTGCGTGCCCAAGATCCCGAGAGGAGAATGGAGGAGAAGGGATTGCGGCGTGGCCATCCCCCTGGGGGGTGATTTCTCGCTTTCTGTCTCTCTGTCTCTGTCTGGCGAGTGCACACGCTCTATAGCAAAAACCTCTCCAAAGAAAAAAAGCAACAACGAAGACAGTTTCTACCTCCAAGAGGTTCCCGTCCAGAAGGGAGGTGTCTCAGTCTCAGCAGAGACTTGGCTGCACCCAGCCCACAGGACACGGCCAGGTGCGGCAGCTCCCAGGAGGCTTTGCCCAGGAGGAAGATGCGAGAGCCGCCCCGCCAAGAGGGGCTGGTCAGGGAGAGAACGCCCCGGCAGGGACCGAGTCCCGCGGCAGGAGAGGCCTGTGTGTCCAGGGCCGCCAGGGGCCAGACCATGCCGGGTCCGGGACAAGTGTGCTCACCTGGGCCGGGCCAGCTGTGGGAGGTCTGGGAGGAGCTGGGGCAAGGACACACAGCTTGTGTTCTCTGGGGAGGGAGAGGGCAGCCCCTGCTCCTCAGGAAGTGCGACTGAGGGCTGCTGGTGGCCTCCCGCGGCCAGAGGGGAGGGCGTCTGGGCCAACTCCTAGGGCTCAGCCCTGAGTCAGGATGGGCAGTTGGGCAGTGGGCATGGAGGGGCCCGCGAGGGGCAGAGTGTGCTCAGCTTTGGACCTGCTGGGGAGGAGGGCCTTGGAGACCCAACCCTAGGGGCCCCCCCTCACGACAGTAGCACCCCTACCCCCCCCCCCCCCCCCCCGTCCCGGCCCACTGCGAGGGTCCAGTCAGCACCTGCCACACCGTTGGGGCCTTTGGGGATGTCCAGTCACTGCCCACTCAGGCCAGACGCTCAGACATGGCGCTCTGGGGGACGAGCCCACTCCTGACGGGAGGCAGAGAGCAGTGCGCGCAGCAGAGGGGCAGGCTCAGCGTTGGCTGCAGGAGGACCGAGCCCTGCTCACCACCTCTGCCCCGCTTGGTCCCAGCAGGAATGTGGGGCCCTTCATCGGCCATCGGGGCGTAAGACCCACTGGGCCTGGGGTCCCCGCCCGGCCTGGACCGCAAGTGCCCAGCGGCCCTCCCTGGCATGGAGCCAGCTCCTGCGGGGATGGTGAGCCGGCCCTGCCACCCCTCTGCAGGCTGGGCGTTCCTGAGAGCTCCCCCTGAGGGGTGGGGCGGGGCAGTGGGCGCCAGGGAGCCTCGTCCTCCTGGGATCCCAGGGGCTCCTGGCCCACACACCTCAGGGCACGTCCACCTGGCACGGCGGCTCCAGATGCTCCACCTTCCTGGTGAGGCAGCGGACGACGAGGGCTCCCAGGGGCTGCTGGGTCTGGCCCTGCGTCCCAGCTCCCAGTGGTAGCTGCCATCGCTGCCCTGCCCTCAGCCCCAGGGGCTCAGCTGCCACTCTGGTTGTGGGCGTTGCCCTTGCATTTGGCTCAGGGGACCCTGCTCCGCCCAGGCCTGCTCCTTTGGGGGGCCTGGAGCTCAGGGCCACAGCAGGGGAGGACCCATGAGGGCCCCACAGAGAAGGGCGGTTTGAGCCCATCCGCGTGGGCCGGGGGCAGGGGAGGAGCGCTGGCCACAAGGACACTAGGGGACTGGGAGGGACGCAGGTGCGTGGAGGGGACGCGTCGGTGTGAGCGAAGGAAGCATGGCTGGCCCGAGGCCCAGGAGCAGAGGCAGGGTCCGGAGCTGGCCGAGGGAGGGGTCCGGAGGGAGCCATGGAGATCCCTTGTGTGCTGGCAGGAGGGACACAGGCCAAGGTGTACTGCTGGGCCACAGAAGGTGAGGGACTTCCTGTAGCTTCTGTTTTTCCTGGGAAATGGGAGGTGAGGCATCGAGAGCACGGGGGAGGGGAGCAGGCGGGGGCAGCGGTTTGGGCTGCCCAGGACCCCAGCAGGCCGGCCTCGCGTTCCTCTGGGGCCGTGGGGGTGTCTGCGCAGACCCAGGCTCAGTTTGGACACGTGGACGTTTTGTGGAAATGCAGGCCCCACCTCCAGAACTGGACCCCTAACCCGCTCTGCCCTGCTGTTAGCAAGACAGAAAGAGCTCGCCGGACCGCTGACCGCACCTGGGCGGGGTGCGGCTGAGGGCTGGGGTGCGGCTCAGCAGATGCTGAGCCGTCCAGGACCCTGGGCCACGCTGAGGGTGTTCCAGTCCCCCAATGCTACATCCAACAATCCATTTTTGTTTTGCAAAGTGTCTCCCTCCATGAGGGAGACAGAGAAGGAGTCTGAGAGTTAGCTCCTGGCAGGTCCTCGCCGGCATGCACCCACCTGGGCCAGGCTGGGCGGGGACAGGTGTGCCCGCTGTGCACAGGGAGCCCTGGACACGGGCCCTCCATGCCCCACGTGGGCCGGCCTGGCAGAGCGCGGTGGTTTGCTGCGGTGTCACTGCCTGGCCCCAAACTGAGCCAGGCTGGTGCAGGGCCTGTGGACACAGGGTGACCGGAGGCAATGCGTCTCTTTTGGTGCAGAAACTCCGAAATCCAGACAGCTCTCCACAGCTCTGGGCACCCACTCTGCCTGCCCCGCCGCCCGCACTGTGCCCCGGGGCACCCGGGCCCTCCCTGTCCCTGTGTCCCAGCTTCTGGAGGGCCGGGCCAGTCCCCAGTCCCCTCAGGGTTCTGTGACAGGTTCTCTGCAGCCGAGTGGGTACCCTGCCTGCTGGGCCTTATCTCGGCCGCCCATCACGGCCACCTGAACCAACCAGCCCTGCCAGAAACTGGATCTGCCATGAAGGGCCCTCCCTGGGGGTCTGCAGGTGACCCTCACCTCTGGTCTTCCTGGTCTGGAGCCAGAGGGCAGAGCTGGGGTGGGGCCTGGCCCGTCCCCTCCCGCCCTCCCTGTGCCAGGCGGTGGGCCTGGGCTGGGGTGGAGGCTCACCCGACGGGCTGGTGAGCCCCTGCCTGGCACAGCCCGAGTGGCCGACGGGTCTGCCAAGCACGCCAGGGCATGGGAGGAAGGGGCCTGGTGGGGCCGCCCCCAAGGCCCCAAGGGCAGTTTATCTGCTCAGAGGGGAGACTGAGGCCCTGAAAGGGCTTCCTCATGGCACGTCAGACGCACGACCCCGCCAGGGCTGAGACGGGGCTCCGAGGGGGCAGGTGACGGCCCAGGGCTCACAGCTGGACGCAGGGACTGGGAGCGGAAGCTCCTGCAAAGTCCCGTGTGTGACCTGGGGACTCGTCAGGCTGCAGGGATGGGGTGCCGCGGCCCCTCCACCTCCCGGCCATGTGCTCTGTGGGCTCCTGTCTCAGCCCGCGGTGGGAGTCCCCAGGGTGCAGCTCCCTCCTGAGCACAACCTGGCCAAGGCCAGGGGCAGGGCCTCACCTGAACCACAGGGCTCCCAGGTGCAGCGGAGGCCCTGGCCGGGCAGGAATGCTTCCCTCCCCAGGACACACCCACAGCGGCCTCACAGGTGGTAAATACCTTTGCATGGGGTCACGCTGCCTGGGACCCAGCTCCGCTCTGGGGGCAGGTGGACGTGCAGTGAAGGCCCCACCCGCTGGGAGAGCCGGCCCAGGGTTGGGTCAGGAAGGTGGGGGGGCAGCACCCTGGCGCTCCTGCTGCTCAGCCTGGAAGGGTGGCTGTGGGGTGGCAGTCAGGCAGAAGGGGGAGCAGTCAGTGAGAGCTGCCCCCCAGGTCAGCTGCTGGGCCATCTGCATGACAAAGGCAGCGGGCTACAGGACGGGGAAGCCCTACCGCCCCGCCCGCAGCCCGCCTGCATTCGCAGCTGCCTGCTAAGCCTCCACCCTGGCCGGGCAGGACGCAGGATCTGGGGGGCGGGGGGGGGGGGGGGCGGCACGCGAGCGTTCAGCTGTGTTTGCTTGGGGGCGCCTGCAGAGCAGCGGGCTGGGGCTCGGGACAAAGACCGATCCGCCGCCGACCGCAGGTGGTGAGGGGGAGGAGAGGGCTATGGCCAGGGGGTGGGGGTGGGGGGGCAGATACTGTCCTGGGGAGCACCAGGGTCCCTTTCCTGAGCCCGTCAGTATTTCCAGGGCCCCTTCCTGGCACTCACAGCGGCCACCAGTGTCACCACCACCATCATGGTCCCTGCGGGTTGTGGTGAGCCTGTCCACGGCTCCCCCAGCCCAGGCCCCAGTCCAGGCCTGCCTCCTGAGTTTAAGGGGCCTCCTCCCAGTGTCCGCTCACCTGTCCCTCCCAGGAATGGGCCCCTCCATCCTGACTCCTCCTGCACTCCCTCTCCCTTCCACAGACTACCCAGAGCCCAGCCAGCGTCCCCACCGCCCCTGGCCCAGCCCGGCTGGTGCCCTCTGCTTCTCCCTCTCGCCCGGCCACCAGCGGCCTGAGCCCCACTGGTCCCTCTGCTTCACTCCCCCCACAGCTCCCTCCTCCCTTGGAGAAAACACCCACGTCCCACCCTAACGAGGCCGGGACAGGCCAGGGCTCCGGAGCCCAGCCTGAGTGGGGTGCAGAGCGGCCGGGCCGACGGCATGACAGACCGCAGCTCTGGGTTTCTGTGCGAAACCCACTGACGGGGTTTGCGGTATTCACTCCATTCCCCGTTCTCCGGACAACAGCGGGCGCGGAGCCAGCACACCGGAGCGGAGAGGCGGAGGGGCAGGACCTGAGTCTGGGCGCCCTCCTCCTAGTGCCGGCTCTGACCACAGGCCCCTTTGCTGCGCCTGGCTCTTGAAGCGTCTTGGGAAAAGAAAAACGGAATCAGTTTGGGCCATTGAAGAACCAGAAGGTTCTGGAGCCAGATGGCGGTGAAAGGGCAAAACACGGCACCATGCTGCTCCCGGGCAGTCCCACGGGGAAGGCTCTGGTCAGGTCCAGGCCCCGGACACACTGGGCATGCGTGTGCCTGTGGCCTGGGCTGGCCCAGGCTAGGTGGGTCCCGGCGTCAGGGCTGCTGGGGTGCTGTCAGGGAAGCCCTCCTGCATACTCGGCAAACAGGTAGGTTTCCCAAACTTGCTGTGAACGTATTTGTGCCTGCCAACGGCTGGCCTCCCTGGAGGGCAGGGGCCTGCGCCCACGGGCGCCAAGGCTGGTCCTGGGGGTGAGAGCCAGGCGGAGAGGCCGGCGGTGGCACGCTGGCCCCCATCCCATGCGCTCGCAGGAGCTCCGTTCAGCACAGGTGCCCCAGGAAGACGAAGATGCCCCAGACAAACACGCTCAGAGGTTTCTGTCCCACTGGGCAGGCTCTGGGATGGCCTCGGGAGCTGGGGTGCCCACTCCACATGCCCACAACACCTCCTGCTCCCTGAAGCCTCAGCGTGGCCCGGCTCAGCATGGTGGCTCCCATTGCAGCCCTGCCCTGCTGGCCCAGAGCCTCGCCCTCCAGGGCCTCAACCCACAGTGTCCTGGGAGGGGACGGCTAGCGCCCACTGCAGTGTCCCAGGAGGGGACGGCTAGCGTCCACTGCAGTGTCCCGGGAGGGGACGGCTAGCGCCCACTGCAGTGTCCCGGGAGGGAACGGCTAGCGCCCACTGCAGTGTCCCGGGAGGGGACGGCTAGCGCCCACTGCAGTGTCCCGGGAGGGGACGGCTAGCGCCCACTGCAGTGTCCCGGGAGGGGACGGCTAGTGCCCACTGCAGTGTCCTGGGAGGGGACGGCTAGTGCCCACTGCAGTGCATCCGGACCTGGCAGCTCAGCCTACTGCTTGCCGTGTGTCCTTGACTGACCGCACTCTGGCCGTGTCCTTTGTCCCACAGCAGGGCTGCCTCTCCCAGGATGTAGCTGTCCTATGGAGCCGGCCCAGGTGGTTGCCCCTCCACACTGCTGGCGGCCAGCCTGGGCCCAGGTGCTCACCTGAGCTGTGGTCTTGGGTAACCACAGGACCACGCATGAGATGGTGTGAGTGTGGGTCTGTGTGTGACCACGCATGTGATGGGATGAGTGTGGATCTATGTGTGACGACGTGTGACCACGTGTGAGATGGTGTGAGTGTCTGTGTGTGACCACGCATGTGATGGGATGAGTGTGGATCTATGTGTGACGGCGTGTGACCACATGTGAGATGGTGTGAGTGTGGGTCTGTGTGTGACCACGCATGTGATGGGATGAGTGTGGATCTATGTGTGACGACGTGTGACCACGTGTGAGATGGTGTGAGTGTGGGTCTGTGTGTGACCACGCATGTGATGGGATGAGTGTGGATCTATGTGTGATGGCGTGTGACCACGTGTGAGATGGTGTGAGTGTGGGTCTGTGTGTGACTACGCACGTGATGGGATGTGTGGATCTATGTGTGACGGCGTGTGACCACGTGTGAGATGGTGTGAGTGTGGGTCTGTGTGTGACCACGCACGTGATGGGATGAGTGTGGATCTATGTGTGACGGCGTGTGACCACGTGTGAGATGGTGTGAGTGTGGGTCTGTGTGTGACCACGCACGTGATGGGATGAGTGTGGATCTATGTGTGACGGCGTGTGACCACGTGTGAGATGGTGTGAGTGTGGGTCTGTGTGTGACCACGCACGTGATGGGATGAGTGTGGATCTATGTGTGACGGCGTGTGACCACGTGTGAGATGGTGTGAGTGTGGGTCTGTGTGTGACCATGCACGTGATGGGATGAGTGTGGATCTATGTGTGACGGCGTGTGACCACGTGTGAGATGGTGTGAGTGTGGGTCTGTGTGTGACCACGCACGTGATGGGATGAGTGTGGATCTATGTGTGACGGCGTGTGACCACGTGTGAGATGGTGTGAGTGTGGGTCTGTGTGTGACCACGTATGAGATGGGATGAGTGTGGACTATGTGTGACGGCGTGTGACCACGTGTGAGATGGTGTGAGTGTGGGTCTGTGTGTGACCACGCATGTGATGGGATGAGTGTGGATCTATGTGTGATGGCGTGTGACCACGTGTGAGATGGTGTGAGTGTGGGTCTGCGTGTGACCACGTGTGAGATGGCGTGAGTATGGATTTGTGTGTGACCACGTGTGTGTGTGAGCCTGTGGCCAGACTCTGATGTCCAAGTGCTGGCCCTGTGTCACTGCTTTCCCAGGACTGTGTGACCCTGGGGGTGGGGGAGGGTGACACGGGGTGGCCCACAGTTCTCAGGCCCAGTGGGGTGGTGGCAGAAGGTGGTCTTGGGCCCTGCCGACTGTGCCAGCCGGCCCAAGCCAGAGGGACAGGGCGGAGCAGGTGGGGTCACGTGGTTGGTGGAGCCCCGTCACTGCAGCCACAGAGCTTGTGCCCCGGCTATTATGGGGGGGGGGGGGGCTGCGTACTGCCCCTGTGTGCTAGCCACAGCCCCCCTCGCTGCCAGCTCCTCACACCCATTTGCCTAATGTGGTCCACCCCAGGCACAGAGGCACGGGGTGGACTCACCAGGCAGTGCGAGGAGGCCCCGTGGGTGTGGTGGGGGACGCCCGCCCCGGCCACTGCCGTGTGGTCCTAGGGCCCAGTGCCTCTTGCCCCCGCCCGCCGTCAGCACTTGTCGATCGAGGGAGCAGTGGGGCCGTGGAGGCGATGCCGGAGGCCCTGGCCAGCAGCTCACTGCCCGCTGTCCCTGTCCGCCTGTGCCCACGGTGCCCAGGCCTCAGCTCCCTGAGGACGGTGCCAGCAGCCCGGAGCTGTCTCTCGACATGCCCCAGGCACAGAGGCACGGGTGGACTCACCAGGCAGTGCGAGGAGGCTGAGGCACGGCTGTGGCCTGGGAGAGGCCGTCCTCCCTGTCCGCTCCTGGGGTCGGAGGAGACCGGGGGAAGGTGCTGTCCCCCAAGCCCAGCAAAAGCAGAACCTGCCCAGAGCTTCCCACCTGGGCCCGAGACAGAGCCCGAGCAGACTGGGAGGGAGGCACAGACATTCCCACGCACAGCCGGGCGTCTCCTGGGCTGCTCAGATGCAGAATGCAGACCGGGAATGCCTGGCCGGGGGCAGCTGCCAGCACAAGCCGGCCTGGGCAGCTGTACCTGCACGTGTGAGGTGCACACGCGTGTGCTGCGCTGCTGGCATGGCCCCGTGTCTGTTGCAGGGCCTGGCTTCTGTGGCCACGTCCTGCAGGCTGAGGCCTTGGTCACACTCTGGCCTCCCTCATGGCATGTCCAGGGCTGGCCTGGGGACTTAGTGGTGGCCCTGACCACAGAGCTCCAGGCAGCCTGGGCCTGGCCTCAGCCCTGGACCCTGAGCCGGAGTGTGGCCGCCCGCACGGGGCTTTGGCCGTTTCTGAAGTGACAAGAGACACACAAAAGGGCTTTTAATTAAATCAAAGGAGGGGGAAGCGGGCGGGCCAGGCCGCTATTATGTTACCAAATGCAAAAATGAAAACTTATTTTTAAAGCTCTGGTATTAATTTGAGATTACTCAGATAGTTAATTAAAAGTGCAGCATGTGTTAAATATTATTTCAACAGAGATTACCATCGGGCCTCTGCGCAACGCGATCCGCTCAGAGCTCCGCACAGATGCCCGCGGAGGAAGGGCCAGCGGGTGGCCACTGGTTCCCAGGCCCCGCACACGGCCCACTGGGCCCTCGGGGCCCCCCGGACACACGGCTGGCTCCCCTGTCCCCCAGACACGTGGCCACTGACTCCCGTCACTCAGACACATGGCCACCTACTCCCCTGATCCTCAGACACGCGGCCACTGACTACCCTGTGCCCCAGACACGTGGCCACTGACTCCCCTGTCCCCCAGACACACGGCTGGCTCCCCTGTCCCCCAGACACGTGGCCACCGAGTCCCCTGTCCCCCAAACACACGGCCACCGACTCCCCTGTTCCCCAGACACATGGCTGACTTCCCTGTTCCCCAGACACGTGGCCACCGAGTCCCCTGTCCCTCAGACACGTGGCTGACTCTCCCGTGCCCACATGGCACACCGGGTCCCTGGGGCACCCTCAAAACACAAGGGTCCCAACAGGCCCCACTTCCAGCTCGAGGGTGTGCAGGGCCTGCGGGGCGCCGGGCGCTGGGCCTGTCCGTGGCCGGGCCGCTGTGAGAGCCCTGGGGCCCCTCTCAGGCCCTGCAGACCGGGCTTCCACAGTTGAGTGCCAGGTGTGCAGGGTGTGACGTGCGTGCACATGCCCGCGTGAGCTTGTGCATCGCACGTGTGCCTTTACGCCCACACATGAGGGCGCCTGCAAGGCTCGGCGGTCCACGGTGCCCACAGTGCCCGCAACAGGCCACGTCGCTGCTCGGGCTGCCCGGACCGCAGCAGACTCACTTTCAGCCCTGCCGACTGGACTGCGGCACACGTGCTGCTCCTGTGGGTCCGCACACTCCCAAACCTTTCAGCCGCCTGCTAGGCGCAGGGAAAGTGAAATTCACGTTTATGTTTTATTTATTATTTATTCCAGAGAGATTTTTGCTTTTGGGCGCTTGTGCTCGCTGGAGAAACAGAGACAGAAAGTGAGAATCACCCCCGGGGGGTGGCCAGGCCACACTCCCTTCTCTTTCATCCTCCCAGGGCCTTGGCACAGTTCTAAGCCTCCAGGTAGGACTTGAACTGCAGGGACTGTGGAGTTCAGGGACGTAACCACGATGCCACCTGCTGGTCCCCCGCGCCGTGTGACCCGGTATACCCGACAGACATCATTCCTTCTTAACTGCCGAAGGGACGGTGCGCACAGCAGGGAGACAGAGAAAGATCGCCCCATGCCCTTCCCCTCCGTTTCTCTGCCCTGTCAGGACTTGGGGCCCACGCACACACAGCACCGCATGCCCAGTGTGTTTTTTTAAGCCACCAGGACTGGGATCCAGATTGAGGCTTGTCACATGGGTGCACCCAGTCCAGGCCCAGTCCAGCGTGTGATCAGAAAACACCATTTCTGGGACCAGCAGTTAGTGTAATGGCTATGTCGCTGGACTCCCATGTAGTAGACCACGGTTCAAGTCCTGGATCTGGTGGCTTAAACTCATGCCGGGCGCGTGTGCGTGCGTGCCCAAGATCCCGAGAGGAGAATGGAGGAGAAAGGATTGCGGCGTGGCCATCCCCAGTGGGGAGTGATTTCTTGCTTTCTGTCTCTCTGTCTCTTTCTGGCAAGCACATGTGCCTTATAGCAAAAACATCTTCAAAAACAAAAAAAAAAAAAAAAAAAAAAAAAAGAAAGAAAGAAAACACCATTTCTGTGATGCTCCAACTTTTTTTCGTACTGGTGTTTTGGGGGCAGGACCCGCTCGTCAGCCAGGCTGGCCTAGAACTCACCACTCCACCTCAGCCTCTGGCTAGCCGGGTCCTGGCGCTGGCCCTTGCGCCCACGCCAAGGCTGCGGCTGGTGGTAAGGACGTGGACGGGACCCAGTTAAGGTGAGCGCCATGTCGCAGCAAGCCCGGGGCCCACTCTCTGGGAGGACAGAGCCAGGTGGCACCGTGGGGTGGGGAAAGTGGGGGCCCAGGCCCAGGCTTTCCTTCCCAGGGTCACATGTCCCACACTCTGGGGTGTCCAGCACATGGCCCCCACGTCTTGAGACAGCTCCCTGCTCAGGCAGGCTGCGAGTGCCCGCGGGCCCGCACATCCCACCCGCCCGCTTGGCTCCGCCTGCTTCGGCCTAGCGGTGCGGGCCGCCCCTGCCCTCTGTCGGCGCCTGGCGGCAGCACAGCACAAGCATGGGAGGTGCTGGGACAGCCAGGAGGGCTGGGCAGGGGCTGGCCCTGTCGCTATCCCTGTGGTCACCGCCTAGGCCAGGTGCCACGTGAGGGAACAAGCCCACACATCGCCCCTCCCATCCCACGGCCCTGCCTGGCAGGCGTCACCAGACAGCGTATGGCCCGCAGCAAGCAGAGGGCCAGGGGGCACAGGGGCCTGGGGACATGGAGGGGACAGGCATGTCTGTGCGTCCACTGGACCACTGTCCGGTCCTCACGGCCTGTGCCCCTGACGGGTCTGAGCTGCGGGGCTCCGCAGTGCTCCTGGCGGGCTGACTGCCCCCAGGGTGGGGCCTGGCTCGGGGGCCCAGTGGCCGGCCGTGGCCCCTCATGTCCATCACGCTGTGGCCCTGGGCGTCCTAGGGGAGGGCCTCGCGCTCGGGTCACGCTCCTGCTGGGCCTGACATGGCGCCTGGCCCTGAGTGGGAGCTGACGGGAAATGCTGAGCATGGAATAGACCCCAGTCTGCAGGGAGTGCCTGAGGTGTGGCTGCACCACGCGGGGGTCAGCAGTTCCACTCCTGCTTGCCACACGGCGGGCACACGGCAGTGCCGATTCGAGACACGACAGGTGTGCACACCAGGCCTCCAGAGCACACCCGCGGCAGCTTCGTCTCGCTCGGCGGAGGGGCCCCGGCTGCTAGGGGAAAGCAGAAGCCAGGGCCCAGCCAGGCTCTGCAGGGGCTGCCCGCGTGGACCGAGCCCAGGCCAGCACGGTGACCGCTGGCGGCAGGTGGTGCGGGCGAGTCTTGCCTGGGCTTGGGCGGCCGCCCCTTAGGCACGAAGGCGCACAGGCTGCAGGTGGTGGCCGCTGGGCGTGTGAGGTGTGGCCGCGCTTTCCCAGACTCAGAGCCACATGAAGATGGTCTTAGGGGACAGGGCCCGGCAGGTGGCATGGTTAAGGTGCTGGACTCCCACATGGTCGACAGCAGTTCAAGTCCGGACCTGGCAGCTTGCTCTCACTTTTCCCCCTCTCTCTGGTGAGTGCACGTGCCCTATAGCAAATTTAAAAAATAATAATAATAAATAAAATCATTCTATGGAAAAAAGAAAGTCTCAGAGTCAGAGGCCCTCCAGATCACAGAGGACTCGGAACCATGGGCGGATGGAGAGGGGTTGGGGAGGGGCCGCCTCCAGGGCACCTCAACCTCCAAGGGCTCCTGCACCCGCACAGGCTCACGGGGTCCCGCTCCACACACTCCCTGACTCTGCTCCCTGCGAAGGGGAGAGGACAGCACACGTGACACGGCGACACAGTGAGGGCACTGGGGCAGGTCCGGCTCATGTCCGCCCGGCGACGGCTCTGGCTCAGAACCAAATGGTGCAGGGGCGAAGGGGCGAGGGCACGCACCTGCTCCTTTACTTACTGTTTATTGTCTCCTGGGCTCATCGCTTCTCGCCGGTGAGTGAGAGTCAGAGACAGCGTCCCCTGGCTGCACTGAGAACCCCTCCCGGATCACGCCCCACATGTGCTCGGTGTACTCCGTGGTCCCGCGTGGGCCAGCCTCCCCTGCCTCTGCGCCTCCGAGCAGTCGGCCTTCTGTTTACTTTTTAAAGTTCATCTCTTCCATGAGCAAGAGCAACAGCACCCACGAGTGGGCCTTTGCTCTCTCGGCCACAGGCGCCTGCGCTCGCCAGAGGGCAGGGACGGCGCCCCACGGGCGGGCGCACTGCAGTCCCTTCTCTCCCTCCCACCAGGATTTTGGGCACGCATGCCTCCCAAGCCGCTGGCTCTGGGACTTGAACTGTGCGGTCAGCCATGTGGGCTCCAGCTGGTTTCACCACCATGCCATGGAGCCAGCTGTTAGTCAGGCCTTCCCTCACGGTGGTGCAGTGCGTGCATGTACGTGAGAGGGAGGCCACCACTCCCGGCAGCCTGTCCCTGTCCCCGTAGGTCTGCCAGCTCGGGGCGCTCCTGTGTGCTGTGAGCCCCCTGCTCTCCCCTCAGGACCCCAGACCTGCCCATGCTCAAGGAGGAAGGCCCCTGGGCCGGTGGCTGGCAAGTGGGCAGCGTGCTCCCTGCACAGCTCAGCACCCAGGAGGGCTCAGGAGGACCCTGTGAGGTCCTGATGCTGGGTGAGCCCTGGACCCTCCCCCTGGGGACTGGCAGGGATATACGGGGCTCTGGCAGGGGATGGCTCTCCCAGCCCTCAGGGTGTCCTATCCGTCAGGGACAGAGGGTTCATGCTGCCCCGCGTCCCGGCTGCAGCCTGAGGGGTCAGTGACCCGGTCCAATTATCGGTCAGAGGAATCGATGAGCCAGCAAAGCAGGCCAGCAGCGAGGGTCTGGCTGGGGCGAGGCCAGGCACTCCAGGCCACGCCCCTGGGCTGAGGTGGCCCCGCCATGCCCCTGCTTCCCCCGCCCCGGCCACCCATGCCCAGTCCCTTCCCAGGAAGCCCACGACATGTGGCATTTCTAGCTGCCCTCTGGCCTTTCTGGACAGAGACAGTGCTGCCATCCTGGCCCTGGGGAGGCGAGGGCCTCTCCAGAGAAGCCGAGGCTTTCCCTGAACCAGCAGGACACGGGTCCAGGCCCAGCTCTGAGGCAGAGGCACTGGCCAGGAGGAGGCCCCGGCCAGGGGCTGGGGACAGGCAGACGCTCAGGGCCCCCAGAAGAGGGCCTACTGGGTCTTCAGAGGCAGCCTGGCCCTGTGCTGTGTCCTGGTCACCCCGAGCTGCACACGGGTGCAGAGGGACTGGTTCCGGGGCAGTGGAGCTGAGGGCCGGCTGGACTTGGGGGTGCGGCTCAGCCCCGGTTCTGGAATCCAGGCTGCCTCTCGGCGATGTTCTGTTCCTAGCCACGGGGCGTGCAGGTGGTGGGGGTGGTCCAAGGCTCGGGAGGGTGCCAGCCCCTCCACTCACTCACTCGCTCATAAACCTGCTCCTGTGTGTGCCGGGAGGCCACCGGGCAGTCGCTCTCAGCAAAGGGGCTAGGGACATGACGGGGCAGCTCTGGGCTTGTCTGACCACCAGCATGGCAGGGGAGGTGGTGTGCCTGCAGGGTCTTGGAGACTGTGCGTGGCCACCTGCACCCGGGTTTGAGGTGACGCAGGCAGAGACGGCAGCCTGGTCTCCTCGGGGCTGCACAGGCCCTGGGGAGCCTTGGTGGGGCAGGTCGGAGAGCGTGGGGCGGGGATGCAGCCCGGGGAGGGTGGCCTGGCTGGCCTCTGACTGGGGTCCTGGGCACATGGGGGTCCTGGAAGGGGCTGGGAGTCCTGGCAGGGGCCCATCCGCTGGGGGTGTGTGGCAGACGGGCCAAGGGCTGAGCACCCCTCCAGCAGGGTTCTGACGGCTGTGGTGGCCGCGGGGCAGCTGTGAGGATCTGGGCATCTGCAGAAGCAGCAGTGGGCAGACCGGGCTGTTGCCAAGGAAGGCATGGGATGGGAGCGGGGGTGCCCTGCTGCTGGGGTGCTGTTCTGGTGGGCACTTGAGCATGGGGGTGGCCAGTGAGGTGCTGCGGGTGGCATGAGGGATGCTAGCTGTAGTCTGCATCGGGGAACGAGGTGACAGGAGACAGGAGCAGGGTGAGGGGTGGTGGCACTGGGGGAACAGCATGGGGGGACTCAGAGGTCCGGCGAGGGGGCTTGGTCAGGCCCTGTGGGGGGCACCAGAGTGACGTGGTTAGAGGAAGGCCTTGGGCACCCGGGGTGGGCAGGCGAGACTGCTGGAGGTTGGGTGGCAGTAGGGGTCCAGCCGGGTAGAGACGGGGCAGGCAGGGGTGCTGGGAGAGAGAGGGTCTGCAGAGCCTGGGGCCCAGGGTGGGTGTGGCCATGCCTGTGGGGTGCCCAGTGGCAACACAGACCTCTCCACATGTGGGGAGTGCCCAGGCGGACGGGTGGTGCCGGGACAGCAGGGAGCCGGGCAAGGCTGGTGTGGTGGTGCCGGGACAGCAGGGAGCCGGGCAAGGCTGGTGTGGTGGTGCCGGGACAGGAGGGAGCCGGGCAAGGCTGGTGTGGTGGTGCCGGGACAGGAGGGAGCCGGGCAAGGCTGGTGTGGTGGTGCCAGGACAGCACAGCACAGCAGGGAGCCGGGCAAGGCTGGTGTGGTGGTGCCGGGACAGCAGGGAGCCGGGCAAGGCTGGTGTGGTGGTGCCGGGACAGGAGGGAGCCGGGCAAGGCTGGTGTGGTGGTGCCGGGACAGCAGGGAGCCGGGCAGAGGCCAGGCGGGGGCGGAGACCGGGCAGGTGGGGCAGCAGGCTTGCACTGCCTCTCTGAGCAGCTGGGCGGGTCCCGGGGTGGGCAGGGACAGGAGACAGGGCGGCCGGGAGTGCAGGCCGACTGCAGCCCCACAGCTGGGGGGTGAGGATCGGCCATAGCCAAAGCCCGAGGAGAGGCCCAGGCTGGGGAGCCGCACATGGGTGCACACGGCCCTGCATGCTTGCACAGCTGCCCTAGGGCCTCGGGCACAGCCCAGACTGGGGCACCACCAAACACAAGTGGACTCCAGCAGGCTTCGGCCACAGTGGGAGTTCGCTGCCTCTCCCAAGGGCTGGGCTTCAGGCACAGCTGGATCCAGGGTGTAGGTGCTGCATCAGAATCGCTTCATCCCTCTGCGTCTTCCTCAGTGTAGATGTCTCCTTTGTGGAGCAGACGTCTCCCCTCATGGTGCCGAGATGGCTGCAGCAGCTCCAAGTCTCACACACCAGCTCTTCACCCCAGCCAGACAGAGGCTCTCCTCGAGCCGGGTGGGTGTCAGGCCCTCATGCTGCGGGCACAGTAGGGAAGGGCCCCTCCTGAGCCTCACTCTGACTTGTGAGGTGCAGGCCACTGCAAGGTGCATGCAGGACAAGGGCAGGGTGCTAGGACAGGCTGGGCTCTGGTCCCCAGGCTGGTGTTGAGTTGCCGCCCTGCCACTCCCATCCCCGAACCCCAACCACTTCCTCAGGAGGGGTGCGGGTCGTGAGGCCAGAGGTGCAGGGCACTGGGGTGCCAGCCTCATGTGAGACCAGCCTGCGGCCCCGGTGGGTCTCAGGGCCGCACTGGGTCAGCCCACGGGTACATGAGGTGAGACTGCCACTTTGCCCCTGTCCTAAGAGCGTGTGGGGCAGGGGCAGGCCGTGGCGTGTCAGCGAGGCCCCCTCTGGGACGGCCCCACTGTACAGAGGCCCTCTAGGGGGTGCGGTGGAAGGCTGGGCAGCCCCACGGGGCAGAGGGCGCCGCGCTGTGCCTGGCGCGGCTGGGGTGCCAGGGCTGCAGATGCGCAGGTGGGCCAAGGGCCCGGGCTCGCCCCCACTCCAGCTGGGCAGTCTGGGTAGGGCTTCCTGCTCCCCCAGGGCTCTGACGAGGGCTGGGTGCCCGGCCGCCGCCTCCCACCACCTCCGGCCACCGGGAGATGCTTGTCTGGTTATCAGGGCTGCCCCGTGACTCGGCAACCGTCCTTCCTTATCGGCAGCCCACCCAGCGGCCACCCGCCTGGCTCGTCCTGCTCGGCCATGCACGCTCCCAGACCCCACCCCCAGGACCAGGTCACGTGGGCTCCGGGGCAGGAAAGTACCCTGTGGCCAGAGGGGTCAGCCCTCCCCACAGGGTTCCCTGAGCTGGGGCGGGGCTGGGGGGGCCAGCCCGCCGCCTCAGTTTCCCCACGAGGAAGTACGGGAGGCAAGGGTGGAGCAGCTGCGCTCCTGGCCCGTCCGCAGCCCAGGGGGCAGCACGCAGGAAGGCAGCGGGTCGGCTGGGCTCAGAGCCCTCCAGGCAGCCCTTCCCAGGGCCCACGAGGTCCGGAACGTGGCTTCCCACCCCAGCTTCTGAGACGCTCACTAGGGACCTGTCAGGTGGGAGCAGCCGAGCAGCCGTCTGGAGACCTGGCCCTTTGGGGCAGAGCAGGCAGGGCAGCCGGGATGGCTGGAGGCTGGGCTGGGTGTCGTGTGGCAAGAGCCCACTTGTTACTGTCTGACCAGGAGACCTGCTGCCTCATCCCATCACAGCCACTGCGTGAGTGCCCACGTCGCTGGCCACTGCCAGGGAGCTGGGGGCTCCACCTACCGTCTCCTCCCTGAGCCTGGCATGGTGGCCCCGTGGGCATTCCGAGCAGTGTCCACAGGCCCTGCATGTCCTCGGTGCCCACCTGCAGGCCTGCCAGGCCTCTCGTCTCCTCTGCTGTGCTCGAGTCTTGCCCACAAGGCATACTTCTTTCGCCACTGGGGCCTGTGCCACCCTCCTGCAGTCCCACTCGCTCGCCCGGGGCCTTCCCACACCTGCAGTCCCACTCGCTCGCCCGGGGCCTTCCCACATTGGCACGCTAACAGCCCTGCTCTGCACTTCCGGCCCAAGTGCCCTGGGCTGCTGACCAACTTGCAGCTGTCAGGGGAAGCCCCCCAAGCTGGGTTGCTGGGCTGCAGGGTTTGGGCCTCAGGGCTCCCACAAGGCCGCACTAGGCTGGCTAGACCGTGGTGCCGGAGCTTAGGCAGGGGCTCCCAGGCCTTCCTGCTCGAGCAGTGTTGCTCTGCCCCTTCCCCACTCTGCCTGCTCTTCCGCCACTTCACGGACCCAGCCCTGACTTGGCTCCTACCTTCCTGGGCTCCTCCCCTGGGCTTCACCATGGCATCTCCTTCCTGCCAACAGCCTCCCGCCTCTCCCTGTCAGCCTCCTCAGGGCCCTGCCCTCCAGAAAGGCCTTCCCCAGAGGGTCTAAGCAGGGCCCTTGTGGTGCAGTGGTGGATACTGGTAGCTGTGAGGATGGTGAAGGGGGTGCAGGGGATGGTAGGGCAGTTAGTGATGTCATGGTGATAATTAAGGAGGTGGTATTAGTGATGGAGGTAATGGAGGTGATGATAGTGACAGAGGTACTGGTGGTGATAGAGGTGATGGTGATAGTGGTGGTGGAGGTGACGGAGGTGATGGTAATAGTGGTGGTGGAGGTGATGGAGGTGATGGAGGTGATGAAGATGATGGAGGCAATGGTGGTGTTGGAGGTGATGGTGGTGATGGAGGTGATGGTGGTGTTGGAGGTGATGAAGATGGTGATGATGTGGTGTTGAGGTGATGGAAGTGATGGAGGTGATGTTGGTGTTGGAGGTGATGGTGGTATTGGAGGTGATGGAGGTGGGTGATGGCGGTGTGGAGGTGATGGAGGTGATGGTGGTGATGTTGTGTTGGAGGTGATGGTGGTATTGGAGGTGATGGAGGTGATGGTGGTGATGGTGGTGTTGGAGGTGATGGAGGTGATGGTGGTGTTGGAGGTGATGGAGGTGATGGTGGTGATGGTGGTGTTGGAGGTGATGGAGGTGATGTTGGTGTTGGAGGTGATGGTGGTATTGGAGGTGATGGAGGTGATGGTGGTGTTGGAGGTGATGGAGGTGATGGAGGTGATGTTGGTGTTGGAGGTGATGGTGGTATTGGAGGTGATGGAGGTGATGGTGGTGTTGGAGGTGATGGAGGTGATGGAGGTGATGGTGGTGATGGTGGTGTTGGAGGTGATGGAGGTGATGGTGGTGTTGGAGGTGATGGAGGTGATGTTGGTGTTGGAGGTGATGGTGGTATTGGAGGTGATGGAGGTGATGGTGGTGATGGTGATGGAGGTGATGGTGGTGATGGAGGTGATGGAGGTGATGGAGGTGATGGTGGTGATGGTGATGGAGGTGATGGTGGTGATGGAGGTGATGGAGGTGATGGTGGTGATGGAGGTGATGGTGGTGATGGAGGTGATGGTGGTGATGGAGGTGATGGTGATGATAGTGGTGTTGGAGGTGATGGAGGTGATGGTGGTGTTGGAGGTGATGGAGGTGATGGAGGTGACGGTGGTGTTGGAGGTGATGGTGATGGAGGTGATGGTGATGATAGTGGTGTTGGAGGTGATGGAGGTGATGGTGGTGTTGGAGGTGATGGTGGTATTGGAGGTGATGGAGGTGATGGTGGTGATGGTGGTGTTGGAGGTGATGGAGGTGATGGTGGTGATGGAGGTGATGGAGGTGATGGAGGTGATGGTGGTGATGGAGGTGATGGTGGTGATGGAGGTGATGGTGATGATAGTGGTGTTGGAGGTGATGGAGGTGATGGTGGTGTTGGAGGTGATGGAGGTGATGGAGGTGACGGTGGTGTTGGAGGTGATGGTGATGGAGGTGATGGTGATGATAGTGGTGTTGGAGGTGATGGTGGTGTTGGAGGTGATGGTGGTGTTGGAGGTGACAGGTGTTGGAGGTGATGGTGGTGATGGTGGTGTTGGAGGTGATAGTGAGGAGGTGGCAGTAGGCACGTGTGCTGAGGGCACAGACCTTAGGGATGGCAGCCACTGAGACGGTGGTGGTGGAGGTCAGGTGAGGGTGGTGGTCACCCTCTGTGGACTGGCTCGGAGGGCTAGCGCAGGGTCAGGAGCTGGGAGGTCTGGGCCTGTGGGCCTCCCCCTGCTCATGGGCTGCCTGGCTCCTTGTCTGGCTGGGAGTCCTCTGGTCGCTCTGGCCTACCAGAGTGGGCACGGTGGGAGCACAGGGGCCCCAGGCATGACTCCTGCAAGACAGTAGCAGGGGTCATGCAGGCCCCGAGGGCTCTGCCCGGAGGTCACAGGATCCCCCGTTTGAGCATCCATGTTGGACAGGCCTAGGGGCTCCAGGCCTGGGGTGGGGAGGAGGTGAACTGGGCCTCGTCTGGAGCCACGGTCACCTGATAAGGACAGCGAGATGGACGTGGGTTCAGGCAGAACCGGACTGGCTGAGTGGCCGCTGACAGCCCTGCACCCCGGCTGTCAGGACAGGCAGGACGTCCTCCGGCTCGAGGCCTTGCAGCTCGGGCGGTGGTGACCATGTGGCATGCTGGGTCGGGACAGCCTGGGCGCCCACAGGCCTTTATCTGGAGCCCCAGCTGTGGCCACAGGAAGTGGCCGTTCCTCTTTGCTGTTGTCCCCGGAGGCATGATAACGTGAGGAGAAACACCTCAGCGCCACACGGAGGCCAGGGCCATGTGACCCCCTGACCTATGGCTAGGGGCACAGGCCGCGCATGAGGCGGGGTGGGGGTGCGGGGACTGGGCCCCCAGGCTCCTGGCAGCACTGGCCGGCTCAGGGCCTTGCCTGGCTCTCAGGACCAGTCTTGCCCGGCCCAGCTGTGGCTCCCACAGCCTCGGCCTCCTCAGGGTGCCCCGGCCCCCAGGCCCTGTGAGGGCTTCCCAGGAGGCCACAGGGGCCTCGACTCCTCCCTGCCAGTCCGCGCTCTGGCCCTGTCGGCACCACTGGGCTCAGCCCAGGCCTGTGGGCTTTCGGTGTGCAGGCTATAGGAGGCTCCTGGAAGCAGCAGCGGGGCCGCCCACAGCTCCACCCCTCCCCTGACACACTCTCCATCTCCCTCACCCCTGCAGGCCTCCTCTGACCACCGTGGCCACCGAGGGTCGAGGGTTATTGGGAGCAGGGAGGCTGGTGGACTGGTTGTGGCCTCTGCAGGGACCCTGGACGTGCGGGACCCCCCGTGGAGCCGCAGGCAGTTGGGAGGCCAGCTGGCCAGTTCACCCCAGGCTGCGCGTGTCTGGGCCCTGCGTGCCCCGTGGGAGGGGTGATGGGCACTCCCCAGGCCCCACCAACCCCTCTGCTCTGCGCCCATCACCCAGGCACTCTGAGCACACCCTCTGTCTCCCGCACACGGCACACACGTGTGGAGTACACGCTAGAGGTCATGCACACAGGCCTGATGGCAGCAGGAGACGCGTGTGCACACAGCCCCGGGGAGGCCTCAGGGCGGCACTGCCTCTCCCGCGGCCATCCCTGGGGCTCCCCGCTCTCCAGACTATCCACTGTGTCCACCCAGCGTCCTGTCCCAGAGACATCTGTAAGCTTATCTCGCTGTGCTGCACTGGCCGAGGGCGCGTCAGCTGGGGCAGGCGCTGTGACATCACCCTGTGTGGCAGGCATGGTGCCTGGACCCCACTGGTGGCCAAAGCAGGGTCCTGGGGGTACTTCTTTCACCAGGTGCTGGGGGTGGGGCCTGGAACCAGGTTACGTGCCCACGAGCCTGCCCTACCCAGCACTGGAGTGCGGCCCCCCACGCAGCACCATGGCGTGAGCTGCTTCGGCAAGTGTGTGGGGCTCGCTGTCGCCCTCCTCTGCGGACGTAGATTCTGGGTCACCCCGAGGGGGTGGGGAGCGGCGACACATGTCCTTGTCTCCTGCCACCACTGAGGCCACTCCCACGAAGGCTGGCCATCCCGCTGATCAGCATGCGGGCTTGTACTGGTGCAGGTGCGGTGGCCTCGTGGCAGCAGTGTGACTATACTCGAGGCCCAGGCTACCCACCTTCCCTGCAGCATGGCTGAGGCCTGGTCCCCCCAGAGCCCCATCTCCCGCCCTGAGGCTCTGAGGGATGCCACCCAGGTGCCAAGGGGCCCTCACAGGTCCTGAGAAGTGGCTGAGCCCGAGGGGTGCCCATGCAGAACCCGGGGGACAGGGGAGGCATTGGCGAGAAAGGCCTCCCCGAGCAGCCCGTGGGCCGCTTGTTCCCCTGGTACACAGCACTGAGGCACAGGCTGCGGGGCTCAGAGCCGGGTGGGGCTGGCATTCCCCTGCACCTGAGCCCATTCGCCCTGCCCCTGGCACCCAGCCCCAGAGGTCTGTGACCATCACGTGGAGAGGAACGTAGAAAAACCAAGGTCACACTTGCCTGAGCCAAGCAGGCCCCACATAGGAGGATGGAGCTGTCCCGGCGTCGCCCCCACTCTCAGCAGCCGGCCCTCCCTGCCTCTCCCGGGGGTAGCACAGGGGCCTGGCCTCGAGGTAGGGAAGCCCAGCTCAGTGGTACCGTCTTCCTGGAGAGGCTGCGTGAGCCAGGGGCGGTACCCAGCCTACAGTGGAGGGCCCAGAAGCGTCAGCTCAGACTGGTGGGGCTCCGGGGGCCCCAGGCAGACGAGACGCACTGTCCCAGCAGCCCATGCCCCCTGCGTGCCCCTGCTGGTCATTCCGAGGCTGGGGGCACTGAACTGGCAGAAGCCAGTGGGCACAGGACAGGACCTAGAGCTGGGAGCAGGGACCAGGCCTAGGTAACCCCTGCTCACCAGCTCTCAGCTGGGCCCCCGTGGCTCTCTGGTCACACTGTCCAGGCACGAAGGGCTCTGCTCACACTGAAGGGGCTGCCCGCCTCCCGGAACCACACAGGAACATTGTATGATGTGTCTGCGCGGCCTCCCTCCTCCTCCTCCTTCTCCTCCTCCTCCTCCTCCTCCTCCTCCTCCGTGTGATGTGTCTGTGTGGCCTCGCTCCTCCTCTCTGTGTGACGTGTCTGCGTGGCCTCCCTCCTCCTCCTCTCTGTGTGACGTGTCTGCGTGACCTCCCTCCTCCTCTCTGTGTGACATGTCTGCATGGCCTCCCTCCTCCTCCTCTCTGTGTGACGTGTTTGCATGGCCTCCCTCCTCCTCCTCTCTGTGTGACGTGTCTGCGTGGCCTCCCTCCTCCTCCTCTCTGTGTGACGTGTCTGCGTGGCCTCCCCCCTCCTCCTCTCTGTGTGACGTGTCTGCGTGACCTCCCTCCTCCTCCTCTCTGTGTGACGTGTCTGCGTGGCCTCCCTCCTCCTCCTCCTCTCTGTGTGACGTGTCTGCGTGACCTCCCTCCTCCTCCTCTCTGTGTGACGTGTCTGCGTGACCTCCCCTCCTCCTCCTCTCTGTGTGATGTGTCTGCATGGCCTCCCTCCTCCTCTCTGTGTGACGTGTCTGCATGGCCTCCCTCCTCCTCCTCTCTGTGTGACGTGTCTGCGTGGCCTCCCTCCTCCTCCTCTCTGTGTGACGTGTCTGTGTGGCCTCCCTCCTCCTCCTCTCTGTGTGATGTGTCTGCGTGGCCTCCCTCCTCCTCCTCCTCTCTGTGTGACGTGTCTGCGTGGCCTCCCTCCTCCTCCACCTCTCTGGGTGACATGTCTGCGTGGCCTCCCTCCTCCTCCACCTCTCTGTGTGACGTGTCTGCGTGGCCTCCCTCCTCCTCCACCTCTCTGTGTGACGTGTCTGCGTGGCCTCCCTCCTCCTCTCTGCCTGGCCTCCCTCCTCCTCTCTGCCTGGCCTCCCTCCTCCTCTCTGCCTTTGCTCTGGGCTTAGTGGCCCGTCATGTGGCCGCAGCCTGCCCCTGTTGATAGGTTCTGTGTTTGCAGATGAAGGTGTAGCGCACTGTTCATGGGATAAAGCAGTCCTGTGTCGTCCAAGCCTCTGCTCACCCACGTCTCCCACTTTCTCTCCCTTCCCAAGCACCTGCCAGGCCCCCACAAAGCCCTGCAGGCTCCTGCAACCCGCTGGGCTCCGCATTCAGGCCCTGAGCCCTGGGTCCCCCGACATCCCCTGGTAACAGCCCTGTCGAGGTGGCAGGGCCCAGGCAAATCAGAGAAAGGAACCAGCAGAGTGGCTGGGCAAGGGCGTTTATTTGCAGTTGCCACAGGCCTGCCCCCCAGAGCCACCCCCCAGCAGCGCAGGAAATGGGGCCACCAGCTCTGGCCCTTTCCCACGAGCCTGGCTGCTGTCCCTGGGCTGCTGGGACCTGGAGAGAGGGTGGCCGGGGCTCAGGGAGCCTGGACCATGCGCTTGTGGGTGTCAAAGACGTAGCGCTTGAAGGACAGGCTGAGGGTCACGGGCTGCGAGGGCTCGGGCCGCTCGGTGCCCTCCTCCTGCGGCGCGGCCTCCCCGCGGCCGGTCCGGCCTCGCTTCTTGAGGGCAGGTGTCAGGATCTTCTTGGACTCGGGGCTGAGGCCACCTACGAGGCAGAAAGAGGAGACGCTGCCACTGCATGGCCGCTTGGGCTCTGAGGACGCACGGCCTCCAGTCCAGCTCCGCGACCCCACGCCTCGGTTTCCAGGACCCCTGCGGCATCCTCAGTCTCTGCCCCCGCATGCACCCGTAGGGTCTCCGCTCTGACCACTCAGGGTCCAGGCCCGTGGGGGCCGCCCTCCCGGCCCTCAAATTGGGCATCTAGGGCTCCCAGGTCTACGCCTGTGCTTGGGAGACGGGGCCCAGCGGTCAGAGGTGGGAGGAGCAGAAGGGGTGTCTGCAGGGCTCCTGGGCTCTCCTCCACTCTGGCAGATGCTGCCACCGCCCGGGCTGGGAGTGGCCCCCACTGTCCCACCACCCCGTGGCTCCTGCCCAGCCCCCATGCCTGCGCAGGGCACAGACTGCCCAGCCCACCTCCCAGACACCAGGGAGGGTCCAGCTTCCGCTGACGCCCTCCTCGGACCCCGCCCAGCTCCCCGGTCCCTGCAGCTCTGCCGGGCCGCGCGAGCCCCTCCACGCCGCTGCTGCCCGGCACGCTCCCACCTCCGCGCAGGAGCAGAACCTCTCGGCCTGCAATGTGGACTCGACAGCTCCCTCCGCGGCTCGCTTTTCCTTGACGGACCTGACAACTCGCGCCTCAGTGTGACCCGACATTCCGCACACCTGGGACGCGGTGTGCCCACTGCCCACGTTTCCGTCATGAAAATATTTGCAGTCTACTCTCCAACAATTCAGAGATTTCCAGAGAACATGTGTGCTTGCAGAGGGTGGTGGGGAGCAGGAGCTCCCCATGGGGGGCCGTGCTGCAGTCCCGCCTCCCACACCTCTCCCTCGTCGGGATTCTAAGCACACATTCACATGCACCTGCGGGGTCCACGACTCAGACGGCACGGCGGGCCACGTGGGGATCCAGCTGCCTCAGCCACCATGCCACAGGTAGGCCCAGCCCCTCCAACTTTTATTTGCCAGAGAGAGCAAGAGAGAGAGAAAGTGCGAAGGGCGCCCTCCCTGGGCACAGCCGCTCCGGGGTTTGGGCACGCACACATGTGCACTCAGCCTGTTTCTTTTTTTTTGGAAACGTTTTTGCTATAGGGCATGTGTGCTCACCAGAAAGACAGAGAGACAGAACACAAGAAATCACTCCCAGGGGGGATGGCCACGCCGCGATCCCTTCTCCTCCATTCTCCTCTCGGGATCTTGGGCACGCACGCACACGCGTCCGGCATGAGTTTAAGCCACTGGGGTCGACTACATGGGAGTCCAGTTACATAGCCATTACTCTAACTGCTGGTTCCCCCAGCATGTTTCTTAAGCCACAGGGTCTGGGACTTAAACTGTGCAGCCGGTCACGTGGGGTCAGCCACCTTCACCACCACGGACTGGCTGGCCCATGGGGGGCTACCCTTCACTGGTCTTGCTGCACCCCACTCCCTCCCATCACTAGAGCAGTGCTCACAGCACCCCTGGGGTGTGACTGTGAACACGCCTCTCTACCCCACCGCTCAGTCAGGGTTTCGGCCACATGCTAAGTGCCAGCGTGGTTTCCAGCCGCTGGAGCCAGGATCCGGACCGCAGGCGGCCACGTGGACCCAGGCCCGTGTACGGCACCAACCACTGTGCGATGGGCCGGCCCGCTCCGGGCAGCTTTCCGGCCTGCCCCACAGTATTAATCGCTAATTCCAGCCGCCACCCCAACACAGGTATGTCCCAGCTTCTCTCCTCACCCCGCCTAGGCCGGGCCACCACCCCTCTCTGCCTGACCCCAGATGCCACCAGAGCAGGAACTGAGGTGTGCGTGTTGCAGGAGGGTGTTGGGGCAGCTGCTGCGTAGTCTGGGCAGGCAGGGCAGGGCCCGTGCCCTGAGCTCCCGGGGCCGTGGGAGGCAGCACCCGGCCGAGCCATCCGCCTGGCCCCATAGCCCTGCTGGGGTCCTGGCAAGCTGGCAGGGCTGTGGCCAGGCTGAGCTGAGGATGCTGCGAGAACAGCCCGGGGCAGGGCGGCTGCCTGCGTGTCCCAGTGAGGACAGCGGGGGTCCCGGCAGACCGCTGCGAGCCCTGAGATACTGGGTCATGTGTTCGAGGAGCCACAGGAGGCCGGGTGAGCACGGGCAGCCCTACCCCCACACCCCAGTTCCCGGCAGCCCCCCAACCCCTTGGCCTTGCTTGGGGCGGGGGCTCCCCAGGAAGACGCGGGCCAGAGGTCGGGAAGGCAGGCCGCGCTGCGTCACAGGTCACAGGCTGAGGGCCATGGCTGCAGCACGGATGTCGGGCAATGCTGAGGCTAGAAGGCCTGGTCCCCTGGGCGGTGGGCCGCAGCTGCAGGCCATCTTTGGCTGCGATGCAGGACACAGGCCGAGACACTGATGGCGACAGGCTGTGGGAACTGGGCCAGGAGGGTGCCCTCTGTGGGGACACGCCCCACGTGGAGACTGGGGCGGGGAGTGGGAAGGGCGGTGGGCCAGCTCCTGTCAGCCCCAGGCCCGCGCTGTCAGTCTGGAATCAGGGCCTGGACTCCCTGCAAACAGAGAAGTGGCTGGCACCAGACTGAGCGACAGCCCGCAGGCCCGGCTCCCTCTGGTGCCAGGAGGTCTGACGGCTGAGGAGGTATGGGGCTCCCCGGCACCTGTCTCCAGGCGGGGGAGACAGGTGTGGCCCCGCTGGCTGTCCATCTTGCCCGAGCTCTGGTTACACACATGTCCCGCGCGCTGCCCGAGAGGGCAGGACGCCGTTGGGCACTGAGGACAAGGTGGCCCTGAGGTCTCTTCTGAGACGGCCGCTAGTTCACACACGGGAAGCGCCTGGGCTGCGGCTGTTTTGGGGGGGGGGGGCAGCAGGAGCCGCTGCCACGCTGTGGCTATTTCAGCTTGCCCTGACCACGTCCCAGAACTGCGCAGATGGGGCACCTGGGGACAGGCAGCAGGGCCTGGCTCCCATGGGTCTCACTAGTCAGAGAAGGGGCAGGTGGGGTTCCCCACAGCACAGACCTGAGCCAGACAGCTGGGCCCCGGCCCTGTGGAGGTTGACCAAGGAGCCGTTCCAAGTGCCGTGCTCATGGGCAGTGGTGCACGGCTGCCCGCTGCTGGGTGCCAGGCCAGGCTGCAGGGTGACTGCAGCTCCCCGGGAACGAGGCACCCGTGCACAGGCTGGGTAGGTGTGGCAGGCGGGCAGTGGTGCCGCCCTGCTACCCCCCACTGGCTTGTGGCTCCGCCTCACCTCCTGCTGTTCTCGCACCTCGGGGCTGCCCCTCCAGTCCCAGCAGCTCCCAGCCACCTCCTGCAAGTCACTGCACAGTGTCACCTCTGGCAAGGCCTCATGACACCGTTTGAGACTGCGCCTGTCCCCTTGTGACTCGCCCTGCGGTGCTCACCCCTGCCTGTCCGGAACTGCTCGCCTGTCCACTGCTGCGGCCCAACCCCGGGTGTGCTGGCAGAGTCAGCGTGGGGGAGCCTTCCCGGACAGCAGGGGCACGTGAACCAGGCGACCCCTGCCAGGACTCGGTCCACGAGCAGCCTGGGTCCAGTAGCCCTCTGTGACGTCACAGCCGCAGGAAGGGCCTGCCCTGGGAGCTGGGGCTCATGCTCCCGGGCTCAGAGCGTGCGCTCGGCCATGCTGAGGGCCCTGGGCTCGTCACAGGCACCTGCACTACAGGCCAGGGCAGTGAGGGCATGCAGCACCGTCGGCGCCACGCAGGCCACAGGGCCCCGCTGCATACACAGGTGGGTTAGTGGATGCAGAACACGTAGCTCAGAGCTGCCAGTGGGCCAGGAAGGACGGGGTGCAGTACAGCTGGCCCCTCAGGGCCTCACGTCCTGAGCTGCTGCACTGAGCAGAGAGGGCCGGGCCCCCTCGCCCCCTCGGCTCCACCGACTCCCCGACACTTGCTGACCCTCCTTACCCAGGCCCCCAGACATGGGTCCCCACAAGAGGGGTCTCGCCCACACGGCGTTCCTGCCCTCTGGGCCCGCGTGGCCCATGCCGCAGCTGTGAGCACCCAGACGGCCCAGGTCATCGGGGAGGAGCAGGCCGGCCACTGCCACCCCGTGCGCCAGGCCACGTCCTACCTGGCAGGCCTCCCACCCCCACACCTCGGATTCTCGGAGCCCGCTGCTCAGTCCCGATGAGCCCAGGGCCCCGAATCCACCGTCAGGTGGCACGGGACCTGGGGGATGGGGCCCATCTCCCTGGCCTCTTTCGGGACTCCCAGGGTGGGCTGGCCTTCTCTCACGGAAAGGCACAGTGGCTGCGAGCTGTTACGCTGGGAGCTCTGGGCAGGGCAGAGACCAGGCAGGGAGGGCCTGGCGCCAAAGCTCCTTGGGGTCAGCACCCCGGTGATGGTGTTCGGCAGGGAGCATGGTGAGTCCGGGCCTGGGCTGAGGCTGCTGTGTGGGTGGCCGGGGCGGTGCCACAGGCCCGTCTGCACTGTGGCAGGCCAGGTACCTGGGCTGCCGGGGAGGCAGTGTCCCCTGGGCCATGGGGCCAAGGCCCCACTCTGACAGGGCACCATGGTGTCGGGTCCTGGCCCACCCACAGGGTGGGAAGCTGTGGGCAGCCAGGAGTCTGCACGCCCTCGGAGCCCACCGAGGTGGACGGCAGGCCTGCCAGGAGGCCCGACCTGCTGCACGAGAGGCTCATAGTGACCCCACCTCGGGCACCTCCTGAGGCCAGTGGGCTGTGATGACCTGGTCTCGGCCCACAGAGCGGATCTGGGTTTACACGGGCCCAGGCGTGGGGGACCAGCAGGTGAGGGCCTGGCTCTGACGGACCCACCCCGACCCCTGACTCGGCAGAAGACAGGACTGCCAGGCACGCGGTGTCTGCTGTCAGCCAGGGCAGCCTGGAGCCCGGCTGGAGGCTGCAGGGGCACGACCCACAGGCCACTCGCCCCTCTGCCGAGGGCCCTGCGCCTGCCTGTGCCGGCTGTCCTCGGTGTCTCTCCTCCGGAGTGAGGCTTCTGCGCCGCTAGGTGGATGCCGGCTCCCGGCCCTCCCCACCCCCCGCTCTAGCTCCCGCGTGTAAACAGAGATGCAATTTGCTTTACAAGATAAGGTGATTAGGTTTTTATCAGACCTGCACTCCGCTGTCCCCGCAACAGAAGGAATTAGGAGGCGGCGGCGACTGACGGGCCTCCGTGGGAACTGCGTTCTCGCCGAGGCCTCAGCCACGCTCGACGGCTCACGCGGCCCTTTGATTGGGCGGGAGCGGCGGCATCGGGCGCCCGCACCCCCATTTTGATGTCTTAATGTTCCTAATTCCTCCTTTAATTTGTATTAAGCTTCTTAGCAGCAATGATGAATTCTTCAAAAACAAAAAAGGACCCTCCGCAGAAACCGTCGCCAAACCGTGTAAATTGAAATTACAACAAGCCGAAGCGTTGGACCGTGGGCATGCGGGAGGGAGGGTTTCTTTAAGGCAGAAACAAAGCCACTGAGCAGGCGGGAATGGCTCAGAGAGTCAGGTGGGTCACGGGGCAGACTCAGCGGAAAGGAGGCCGCAGCCCTCCGCCCAGCAGGGAGGGCAGGAGGGAGGCTCGGCCCAGCCTCTCTGGGGAGCTGAGCCATGCAGGGGGGCCCCTGCCAGGGCACCTGGAGCCCAGTACGTCTCCATCAGCCCAGATGGACCTGGCGCTGCCCGTTGGCCGGCTCGAAGCTGCCACGTGGTGCCTGGACGACACCGGCTTGCTTGGGCCACGGCCTCCAGGGGGCAGCCCCTGGCAGGGAGGGTGCTGGGCTGTGCACAGGGACTGGCCCTGGGTGCTGGCTGCAGAGCAAAGGCACCGGGCTGGGCCAGAACCCAGGCCTGAGCACCTGCAGAGGCCGCTGGCTCCCTCTCCTCCTCCTCCCTCCGTTACAGGCCCTGAGGGAGCCCGAGCCTTGTAGCAACAGCGCGGGAGGGGAGGGCGACCAGACGGGTGGCCTGAGGGTGGGGGCCCGAGGCCTCCTGGAGCCTGGCGAGGCTGCTGCAGGTGGGCTCAGGGCTGGGGCTCTGCCACCTGCTCGGCCGTCTGCCGGGTCGGAGCTGACCTGGTGCCGACACAGGGACAGGCGAGCCTCTGTTTTCACGCGGATTTCTGTCCGGGTGAGTGCGTGTGCCCCAGCAGGGCCCTCACACTATGCTCTCCCGTTCCCGGCCCCGAATCACGGGCATGCGTGTGCCCAGCGTGTTAGGGAGGTCTCTGGACACAGACCCAGAGCCCTTTGGCTGGTGGTCGGCCTGGGCTGCATTACACCTGCCTCGGCCAGCCCTGAGAGCGGCGTCTTTCAAGAGCGGGGCTGCTGGGGCACTCCTGGGACAGGGTACTGCCCTGGAGGGACCCGGCCCGGCGGCGGCCCGCCTCCTCCCGCCTTTGGCCCACAGCCTGCAGCGGAGCACTGCTGCGAGGCCAGGCAGAGCCCTCCTGAGGATGCGGCCCCTGCTCCCGGGGCCGACCCCTCCCTGCCCATTCTTGGTTGGGCCCTCTTCCTGCAGACCCTCAAGGCTGAGGGAGGCATGGGCGCCGTTCCCAGTGGTCCCGGAGGGTGCCCGGGGGGGAGCTCACCCCCACCGCGACACCGAGCAGAGGCCAGGGCAGCTGTGCACAGGCGGGCATGCTGCCGAGGAGGCCACGCGTCATGTCTAAGACGCCCACGTGTAAAAATGGGCATCTCCACGGCTCGGGAACCCGTCTCGGTGAGCATGAGGGTGAGCACAGGCCGGGCGGCATTTCCTGGGGCCTGCGTGGCGCCCTGACCGCATGTCAGACCTGTTTCCCACGCACATTGGCTCGCGGCCCTGCGTGCACCCCCACTTGAAAGCAGAGTCCGGCAGCCCCCGGGTGGCACGGGCACACGGGCCGACAGCTGGGCTCACCCTCCAGGCAGCGGGACCCACCCTCCTGGGACCTCGGCGTGCAGCCAGGGCCTGGCACCGAGCAGGCGTCCTTGTGGCGTCCTACGGATGTCCTAGGCACCCGTGTCTGCCAGGGCCTGCTCGACCGGCCTCTGGGAGGTACTGAGCACGCGTCAGTACTTGGCTGGGTGCTGTCCTGGGTTGGGCCGACTGCCCTCCTCAGCTCCCTACTGGGTGCCGTGGGCCAGTGCTGGCCGGCGGGCGTGAGGCCCCGAAGACGGTGGGTGGGAGTGTGTGGGGAGACGACGTGATGGCTGGAGCTGCTGGGGCGTGTGGGCTGCGGGAGGTGGCGGGGCGGACGGTCTGGGTGCGAGTAGGTGCGTGTGCGTGCCTGCGTGTGCGTGTGTCCAGTGTGCGTCTGCACTCATGTGCACCACCAGACCCGAGCTCAGCCTCTCACCTGCAGGCACCTCAGAGGCCGGCACACACTGGCCTGGCCCTTTCTGGTGACAGCCGACCAGGCACCCTGCCTCCCGCTCTGCACCAGCCCCGTCCGCCTCCCACACGCAGCCCAGCTTCCCCTGCCTGCCGCAGCGGCCCCGCCTCCCATGTGTGCGCTGCCGGCCCTGCCCCTCCCCACACAGCGAGCGCTCCCGGCCACGTCCCCTCCTGCAGGGACCTGGCTGGGGGAGGCAGAGGCTGTGACCCCGGCCATTTCCCTGGGCCGCTGCTCAGGCCCCTCCCTGGACCCCCGTCGTGAGCACCCGTGTCTAGCTGACCCTGGGCTGTCAGGACAAGGTGGACGAGGTCTGGGAAGGTCCCAACTGCAATGCGCAAAATGAAGACGCGAGGCCCTGACGTAAAGCTGCTCCGTCGGAGTGCCCCGAACGCCCGGCTGCCCGCCGACAGGGCCCGTGTCCAGCCATTGGCACCTCACCTGGGCCACAGCCCAGCTGCCAGCGTGGAGGGGCAGTGGGCCACGTGGCTGTACACCCTGGCCAGCCGCTGCCCCTGCAGTCCACCGGGCATGCTAGCCGCAGCCCACAATGCCTGGCTCCCTTGTGGGGCTGGGGACAAGGCCCGCGTTGTGGTCTGCAGGGCCCTGCCAACTGCGGTGCAGCCCCGCAGCCGGGAGACCCCGCACAGGAAGTGCTGCCCTGCGACTGCCTGGGTCGCGAGCCCTCCCGAGGCGGTGGCGGCCCACCCCTGCGCTTCTCGGCACGCTCTGCTGGGCACCTACTAGGCCAGCCGGGAGGGCCGGGCGCTGTGTTGGGCCCAGGGCCCTGAAGCCGGCTCGTTCCGAGGCCTGAGGGCCGCGTGTGGGGCCTCCAGACCTGGCGTGACACCAGCAGGCGCTGACTGCCCCGGAGAACCGGCGCCTCCCCGCTGTGGTAGAGCCTGCCGCGCACCTGCCGGGGTGTCGTGAAATCGGCACGCTGAGTGGGAGCCTGAACCCGTCCTGTCTCCCTGTGACTGGTCCAAGGCCCTCCGGGGTGCTCCCCGGCCTGGCTGCCAGCCCAGCCTGCAGTGACAAGCCACAGGACGGGCTGCCACCCAGGTCCCAGGGCCCTGCAAAGGGGGGGGCTTACAGGGCCCTGATGAACAAGCAAGCCCCTGCCAGACCGCTGGGGAGAGGGCTGTGGAAAGAGGGGGTGGGGGGCAGTCCCGAGGGAGCCGGCCACTCCGACTACTTTCTGGGTGTCTCGAGAGGCCACCGAGACATCCCAGCCCTCCTGGGGGACCCTGCTGCTGCAGGCTGGGGCAGGGAGCCCTGGTGGCTCCCAGGGTCAGCGCCTGGCCACGGTGGGAGGCCTGGCCTGGCAGGGGTGGCTGAGGCCCCGAGAGAGCCCAGGGGACAGGGAGGAGCCTCATCCCGATGGAGGTTCTGGTGGGTACTTCCTGGCCCTGCTGCCGGGCCCACGCCCCCACCCCCGCCCTGCTGCTGGGCCCACACACCCCCTCGGCCCTGGGGCCTGTGTGCCCGTCCTCACTCTCCCCGCAGAGCAGGGAGGGGCACACAGCCCCAGCCGCAGACGTCCGGCCTGCCAGGGGCCCACCCGGCCGCCAGTGTGCCCTGTGCTCTGTGCGGGCGGGGCTGGCTGGGCTTGCCCGCGTGGCGCCAGCACCTGGGGCGTGGAGGCTGCAGCGAGGCCGGTTCGGCTCCTGGGCCCACCTGAACACGCTTGGGCCCCAGCTCAGCGGGAGCGGGGAGAGAGGAGCTGGGGAGGGCGGCCGCAGGGCCTGGAGGGTCTCTCCTCACCCCACAAAGGCGGACTGCTGTGGCTCGGGGCCCACATTTAGGGACACGGCCTGCAGTCCCGCCCCATCCCCACAGGGCCGTGCCCACGCTGCTGCCGCCCGCTCCAGGCCCAGTGTGGCCTCGACACAGGCAGAGCTCCGGTGGCTGCAGGCCACTGGGCCACCTGGAAGCGTCAGACTGCCGTCGGGCTCCACCGCGCCTCGGGGAGGCGGAGGCCAGGGAGCTGCCCCGGAGGAGTGGGCTGGGCAGAGGGCTGCAGCCGTACCTCCACCACCCTGCCCTGGCCAGGGAGCACGGGGCTCAGAAGTCACGGGAGGACGGGAGGACGGTGCCTGCCCTCTTCCCATGGCCACACTGGTGGGCTGCTGGGCCTGGGGGACAGGCCCTGTGGGTCCCTCTGGGAAGGGGCCCCGGGGCCACCCTGGCAGTCGTGGGCAGGGCTGGCCTGCACTTGTTAGCAGATGCCTGAGACTGCAGCTTCGTCCTGGGGCCCCTGCCCTGGACACAGCCCTCCTGCCCCCTGGCAGTAGGGAGCCACTGCTGAGGCCGTGCAGGGCAGCGTGACGCCTGTGGCCCTGTCCTGAGCTGCGCCCTAGCTGGGCACCCACCCTCCTGAGTGGCCCTTCCCGGGACTCATCGCCACCTTCCTTGACACTGTTCTGTGCTGCCTCTTCCAGGGAGGCCTCCTCCCCAGTCAGGCCAGGTGGCTACCTTTCTGGGCCTGGGTCCTCTTTCCAGGGCTCACCACTCTTTTTTTTTATTTTTGGAGAGATTTTCACTATAGGGCGCGTGCGCTCGCCAGACAGACAGAGAGAGAAATAGAGACAGAAAGCGAGAAATCACCCCCCGGGGGGATGGCCACGCCGCAATCCCTTCTCCTCCATTCTCCTCTCGGGATCTTGGGCACGCACGCACACACGCCCGGCGTGAGTTTTAAGCCACCGGGTCCGGGACACAAACCACGGTTGACTACGTGGGAGTCCAGCGACACAGCCATTACGCTAACTGGTTCCCCCAGGGCTCACCACTCTTGTCAGACAAAAAAGAAAACACCAGCCGGAGTGGAGCCCAGCTCTGCACACTCACCTTCCAGTTGGGACGCCGTGCCTGAGCCCAAGCACCCACCTCGGCGGCCAGCCGCAGCGCACGGGGCCTGCCGGCTACGCTGCACCTGAGACCAGCGCCCCTGCTCCGCCTGCGCGGCCCCAGGGACTCTGCCTCCAACCAGGTGGCACGGGCACCCACGTATGAGCCCCTCCGGACCAGGGCTTATCCTAGCCCAGGGGGTCAGCCCGTCCCCGCGGGGAGTCCAGCATGACAGCCCAGGGCATGGCTCAGGTCACAGACCACCGCGGTGGTCTCCATATGGGAACGGGCCAGCAAGGACCCCGAGAGCACGTGGGGCAAGCCAGGGCACCCGGCACGGCCCTCCTCGCCGCCCCCGCCGGGTGTGCACCAGGCACACTCCCTGGCACACGCCCAGGTGGCGGGCCAGGCCCTGTGCCAGGGGGCCGCGGGGGTGAGGGGAGCCTCGGACAGGGACGGCAGAGTGGCCGCGGAGCACGGGGGGTCGGGAGCCAGGCCTGGGGCCGCGCGCTGGGGCTGAGGCTCCGGGAGGAGCAGGCCGGCTTGGCCCAGCCCCGGGGCTGGGAGCGCCCACCGCCCGCAGCCGTGGGAGCCTTGAGCTGCGGTGCTCCCGGGCAGCCCGCCGTGGGGCAGGAGGGAAGAGCGGGGTGGCCGTTCTCCCCGCTTTCTCCTGTTCCAGGCTCAGCCTCGCACGGCCCGGGCTGCGGAGGGAGAAAGGGCAAGAGTTGAGGGGCAGGAATTTACGAGCTCAGGGCACGGGCTGCTCTCGGCGGCGGGGTGGGGGCTCCCGCCAGAACATGTAATTTTTTAAAAAGCAGCTACAAAGCCATGATGAAACAGGGCCCCGAAACAAGCCCATAAAATTGAAAAATATTTATCTGGAAGGGTGGCAAGACCAGTAAAAGTTTTATGAATGCTTTACAACTGCCCTGTCAGGAAGCTGGCCTCTCCCTCACCTCCCTCCTGTCAGAATCGGCACACGCACACTGACACACACGCACACTCCCCACCTGGCACAGCTGCGGGAAGCCGGCACAGGTGCGCCACGCTGGCTGGGTCCCGGGGGCCACCTCTGTGCCGCAGCCCCCCTCCCCGCCGGCACGTCTGCCCGGGGCGGCAAGAGTCATGCCCACCCGCAGGCACCCGCTTTCCAGGGAGAGGGACTGTGAGGTCCAGTTCACAGGCAGTGCTTCCCCGAGGCCTCGCTTCTCTCTGGAGGCTGGGGAGGCCAGGAGCCACACCCCCAAGGACCCCACGTAGGGGCTGTCACGGCTCCCTTCAGAGACAAGGACCGAGGCTCAGAGAGGCAAGCTCAGGCCTGTCCCCTGCTGTGGACACAGTTGCCACCAGGCCCAGAGCCACCTGGCTGCTGGCCTCTCAGAGACCCCCTTGCCAGCTGGCCACAACCCACTTGCCCCTGCTCAGCTCGGCTCCGGCCACCCCAGGGCCTGGCAGCCCCTGCCCGGGCACACATCTGGTGAGCTGGCATCGCGCGGATCCCACGAGGCTGCACCTGCCAGGTCAGCGGGACCTCAGGTCAGACCGCCGGCGGGCAGGGTGAGAGGCCTGTGAAGTGGCACCGGGCAGGCCCTTGGCCACGTGGACCCCTTCCCTGGCCACCTGAGGGACCTTCCTCTCCCTTTCTGCCCATGTCCAGACAGGTTGGGGCCTCGGGACAGACGGACGGGCAGCGGGGACTTGGGGAGGACAGAGCAGTCAGAGGGACTTGGCCAGAGCCGCTGAGGGCTCCATTCTGCAAGGACATGGCTCGTGTCCGGGTGACCACGCTTGCTGTGAGAAAGAAGCCCAGTGGCCGTGAGGGTGGCTGCTCGGGAGCAGTGGGAGCAGGCGCGCGTGGGCACAAGGCAGCGGTTGGGGAGAGGGCTGCCAGCCCCACACAGGCGCTGGGGGCTCAGCCTCCAGGGCGCCGTACTCCTGCCGGTCAGGTCTCGCCAGCTGCAGGCCGTCCACTCTGCGCTGTGTGGCCCCAGCTGTCCACGCTGTACAGGGCCAGGCACTGAGATGCCGTGCTCCTGCTGGCTGGCGAGGGTGGCCAGGATGGCGCCGGTGTGGCGTGCCTGGTGAGCAACCAGGCTCCTCAGCCAGGCCTGCCGTGGCCCCTACTGACGAGGCCAGCAGTCCCACCTGGCGTCCCGCACCGCCCACACGAGGCCGGAAGGTCGCCCAGGGACAGCGCCCAAGGCCCTGGGGCGTGCAGACACGGAGGCAGGCAGTGCCCAGCCAGCTCCTGGGGGAGCCCGGCCACTCTGTCCCTGGGCTCACGGTGGGTGCGGCCAGTGGGTGGGCCTGACCCCATCTGGGTTGGGGAGGGCTCCTGGAGGAGAGCCCTAGGAGGAGAACCCGCTGTCGGAGCACTTCCCTCTGCACAGGCCCCAGCAGGAGCCGGGCGGCTGTGCGACGGGCCGTGCCAGGCCAGGCCGAGGCCGGCGGGCGGCAGGTGGTTCCCGTCCAGCGCTGTCCGCGCTAAGAGCCGATGTCCTGAACGCACTGTCACTCCGCCCACCTCTGCCGAGGCCCTGTCGTAAAGCCCTCCCCACCGCGCGGTCTTCACTATCTCCGCCATCGGGGAGTATTTACGGCGTCCTCGTCTCTGTTCCAGACGCCGGGCCGGACCTGCTGGGACGATCTCTGACGGGGCCCGTATGATTTCTACAGCTGCTCTGAAGCACCGTGGCGGCCGACAGGGCGGAGGCTGTCTGTCTGTTTTGGGACAAGGACACAGCTGTGTGCTCAGCCTCCTTGGGGGCCTTCCCCCCTGGGTGGCCCGTGGCGTGGTGGTGGTCAGCAGGGGCTTGCCACTGCTTGGTTGAGTTTCGAGCCACCGCCCCAAAGACGTCAGGGTGGATCCGTCGGGGACACCAGGAGGACGGGTGGTTTGTTTTAATTTCCACGGGATTTTCTGAAATCCGGGCTCCCACCCCTCACCTCCTCTCAACTCCTCCCTCTCAGCTGAGCTGTTCTTGAGTCTTCCCTGTCCACAGGCCGGCGTGGGCCAGAACCCGTGGAAGGCTGTGTGCACCCTGGGGCCAGCCACCCGTGTCCTCGAAGCTGCTGGCCTCAGACCTCCGGGGCTGTAGCAGGCCCAGCTGTGGCCTGCGTGTCAGGCAGAGATGGAGACCCAGACTCTGGCCGGCACCAGGAGTACCATGTCACTGTCAGTCTGGGGTCCTCACTGGGTCCCCTGGCTGCTGGTCTCACCATGGTCTGAGCGCTTGAGACTGTCCACACTCTCCGCCCTCCACCGTGCACGAGATCCTCTGCCGACCCACCCCTCTGAGAAGTGCTGGGCCCTGGAACGTGTGTCCAAGCCGTCCCTGAATCTGAGGAGCTGCTGCAAGGCTCCGAGCAGCCTCCTCAGCCCGGGGATCAGACACACCTCCCTGCACACGAGGCACGTGGGGGCGGGGCTGTTCCTGGCAGGCCCCGGCACTGGGTGCAGCTCTTGCCATCGGCCTAGCACAGACACGCAGGTGCCGTGGAGGGCAGAGGGCTCTCGTGCTTGCACGGGCTTGGAGTAAAGAACTTACATGGGAGGGTCTGCGGTCAGACCTCGAGGGCGCCTCCAGACCCAGGGCAGGAGCCCAGCAGGGATTTGGGTGGACAGGGGCTGGGCGGGAGGGGCCAGGCTGTATACTGCACTTTCTTCTTAGAAAAAATTCCATATTGGAGACAAACCCCAATATGGGAAAATGGCCAACTTTTCTAGCTACCAAAGAAACACAGATAAAGGCACCGAGAAGGGCCAGCAGGTGGCCGGAGGTTCAGGCGTTAGACTTACACATGGCAGACTACGGTTCAAGTCCCAGATACAGCAGCTCAAAACTCACTCCAGGTGTGTGCACGCATGACCATAATCCAGGAGAAGAATGGGGAAGGGACTGTGGTGTGGCTATCCCCCGGGGGGTGACTGCTCGTCTCTCTCTTGCTGTCTCCCTTTAAAGAGAAAAGCGCTGAGCAGCCACTTGCTGCGTCGCCATCAGCAGGGCCAGGTGCCCGGGGCAGCCTGCGGAGGTGGAGGGAGACGCCTGGCGTGGCGAGGGTGGAGGAAAGCTTTGGGACCGCTCTGCCGGGCCGAGAGCCAGTGAGCTGCGTGTGCGTCTCCCTAGAGCAGAGCAACTCGCCTCCGAGGCCCGGCGACGGTGGTGCCCACGTGCAGCACAGCGGCGCATGGCAGGCGTCTGCAGCACTGCTGGGGAACTGCCGAGTCCCTGGGGTGTGGCCAATGGTTGTCCCGTGCCACTAAACAGAGGCCACAGCTGTCGGCCCTGGTGCTTCCCTGGGGGCCAGGCATTTCTGGCACTTTCACTTCTTGCTCGCTCAGACAGAGCACACCACGCTCCTTCCGCAGGGTGGGTCACACGGTCTGCAGGCATGGGTGCCACCCTCTGGCTGGGCAGTCCGAGGCCAGCGCCCAGAGCCAGCTTGCACTCACCAAAGCTCGCACACGTCCGTGGAAGAGAACCAGAACCACAGGTGGTGCGCCGTGGGCCCTGCCGGCACCAGGCACCCGAGCAGGGAGCGGCAAAGTAAGCTGAGCACGAGCGAGGGCGAGGCCCTCTGGCTCTCACGCGCTGTCTCCTCACACGGCGGTCCCTTCCAGGTAGAGAGCCGGTATGGGCTGTGCCTGCAGTGTCTCCGTGGGCACCCCGTGTGGGCCTGACTTGCCATGCAGGAAGAGGCCAGGGGTGTCCCAGGACGGGGCAGGTAGCCACTGGGGGCCTGGCCCTGTGTGATCAAGGATCCTTCCTGCCCCGGGCCTGGCGGGGAGCCCTCTCCCAGCTCCGGATGCTGAGACACCCCCGGCCCCACTGAGGCAGGTGCTGGTCCTCACCTCGCCCACCTTGTGCCGCGCGTGCCGGGCTGCTGGGAGTGAGTGACAGGAGCAGGGACGCAGCCCTCATGCCCACGTGTCACACAGCACGGCTCCTTGGGGTCTTTGAGCCACAGCACAGGCTCCGGGGGCTGGGGGCTGCAGCAGCTGGCCCAGATGCTGAGGGCTGGGAGGGGGCCCCAGCAGCCCACGCAAGGTGGTGTTGAAAAGTGTGTGGAAGTCAAAGCCGAGCGTTTTGTGCCCGGTTTCTGAAACGCACATTCCTCACAGCACACGCTCCCCAGACTCTGAGGCCCCACACGTCTCCCCACCACCCATCACGGCCCGGAGGCGGGGACTCCTTCCTTCCGCAGGGAAGTGAGGGCCAGGTGGACCGGGTGGGCCAGGAGGCTGAGGGCCGAGGGCACGCTGCCGGCAGGGACGGCCACGTGGGTCTCGTTCTCACCGGTCACCAGCAGGTCAGGCGGCCTAAAGCCACGGGGTCTTCACAGATGCCCTCCCATGATGGGCTGAGGCACAACAGCTGTGTGGCTTTAGGGACGTTCCTTTACCTCTCTGTGCTTCTGTGTCCTCATCTGCAAAATGGGGGTGGTGGCAGCGTTTCCTGGGTGTCATGAAGACGACATGGCGTCTCCACATGTGACACGCATGGACAAGCATGCAGCACCCACATCAACTCCGTGTTGTTTCCGTGCACGTTTTAGAAATCCCTGACCACACGGTCACGGAGAGACTGGCCTGTCCCGGGGTGCCAGGGACCGTGGCAGGATGGGGCAGAGCAGGAAGCCCAGCTCCACCTCGCCTACCTGGGGAAGGCGGAGAAGCTGCAGGCTGTCTGAGAGAAGGCCAGTATCGACCAGCCCCGCATGGCCCCGGGGACCAGGACAGCAGCACAGCTCGGGGCCGAACCTCCCACTCTTCCTGTGCGCGGTTCCAGAAGCCCTCAGCTCAATGGTGTCGCGCGGGCCACGTCCACTTCCCTCAGAGCTGCAGGGACTGTGGGCCGACATCTGACCGCTCTGAGCCTCGGCGGGCCTTCAGGAAGTGGGATGAGGCTGAAGGCCTGGAGCTGGGCCTTGGACCACGGCTGTGTTTGGAGGGGACTTCAAAGAGGTTGAGGGTGTGCTAAGCGGGCCTGGCGTGCTCGGGAGATGCCTCCTCCAGCATGTGGACTCCGGCCTCTGGGGCCTGGGGCCTGGGGCCTCGGCGCCTCTGTCCCTCTGTCCGTGCCGCTCTGCGCAGCCGGCACTCCTCACAGCCTGAGCTCTGCAGGAAGAGGGCTGCTGCCCACCGCGGCCTTCTGAGGGCTGGCGTGGGCAGGGTGCACACCAGGGCTCACGGCCATACCACAACGGTGGGGCCTCATCTACCTGAGCACGTGCCCAGACCACGCCGCACCTGGCACCTGGACCAGGGCGGCCATGTGGAGAGGCCCCACGTGAAGGGCCGGCTGAGTGGTGACAGGCGCGTGCCCCATGGCCCGGGAGGGGCCAGTGGTGACTTGCTCTGGCCAGCTGCTTCAGCCCCCTTGGGCTGCCTGGGCCCTGCTTCCTCCGTAGAGTGCGGAGAGGCCAGCCTGGCCCTGGCTGCGGGCTGTCTCGGGAGGTCTGTCTACACAGGGGCACCCTTCCTGGCACAGGCCTGACAGGGACAGCAGCTGGCTGGGCTCTGCCATCACCAGCCTCAGGCCGCCCGCCCTCCTAGAGGGCCGAGCCCTCTGTGTGCACAGCCCGGGGAGCTGCAGAGCCTCTCTGGTCGTCTCGTGCAGCCTGTCCCCAGCCTGGACTCAGCTGCCTGGGACCTCGCTGATGCTGGGACAGCTGGTCCCCAGAGCACTCGGAGGTGTCCCCAGCTCACAGGCCTGGCTTGCACCGTGAGCCATGGGCCTGGAGCCCCATCGCAGTGCTCCTGCTGGGAGGTAGCGCTGGGTCAGCAGAGTGCGGCCGCCCTGCCCGGGCCAGTCCCAGGAGGGAGGGTGGCCGCCCCCACCTGCTCCTGCGGCCCTCAGGGGACACTGACGACTTGGTTCCTGCTTCCAACACGGCGGGAAACACGGCCCTTGCTGCTGACCAAGTGCAAAGCGCCTCCCAGGGTCACCAGATGGAGGGCATGGTGGCGGGCCGTCTGCTGAGTCCTGAAGAGTGGCCTGGCGTGAAGGCAGCACGTGCGGCAGCCCCACCCAGGAGGGCTCCTGGAGCACATCGAGCCCCGCACACTGCCGCGGGTCAGGATCCTACTGGGAGACCTCTCTGTCTCGCTCACGGAAGAGACAAAGTGATAAACAAGAAAAAGAAATAGAGACAGGCTGGAGCCCCCGAGCCACGTCACCAGGCACCTGTGGGGTGGGGCGGGTTCCCGGGCGCGGCACACGCACAGGCCGAGGTCTGCAGTCATCAGGGCTGAGGCCCTCGTAGGCCGGGACTCACACAGTGGCTCCCTCCAGCCCAGCTGTGCCAGACAGCCCTCTGTTCACACTTGCGGGGCAGGGAGCCACCCGCCAGGTAATCCGGCCCTTGGCCTGAGACGCCTGGGCGCGACGGCCCCGAGGTCCTGGGTCTTCTCGCTCGTCCTGGAGGCTGAGCGGCCCGGGGCGTGCCACGCGGTTCCCTGGCCCACACTGAGGAGCGGAGGGCGTGGCACACAGGGGCCATGGGACTGGGGAGATCTTGCCCAGAGACGGGGAGGGGGAGCGCCTGGCTCAGTGCCCACCTGGGGAACGCCATGCAGCTCACTGCGTCCTGCACCTCGGCCTCCAGGTCTGCAAGGCGGTGACCGGGAGCCGGGGGTGCCAGGCTGAGCGCAAGTGCAGCAGAGCGCCCCTCTCTGGGGCCAACCTGTGAGTAAACAGAGCGCTGGTCCCCGCCCAGAGAGACGGGGCCATCAGTCCTGACCCCTTTCCTGCCCAAGCCCATCACTCAGCGACGAGTGACTGAGGTTGCCCCAGAGCATCAGGGTCTGGCGGGCAAGCGGGGGCAGTACCAGCTGAAGATGCCTGCTCAGGGTTTGTACCACGGCACTGGCACCTCCTGGCGGTCCGAGCCCGCACCGTGAGTAACAGCCAGGCTGGCCCCAAGGCGTCACTCAGCCAGAGTCTCGGCTCTTAATCAGCTCTCACATGAAAGCTGAACGAGGCAGAGTGAACCCTCGGTCAGCAGGACCCGTCTGCTCCCCAACCCACCCCAGCCCCCACCGCTCCCTACTGCCTGCCACCAAGCCACTGAGAGAGAGGGGAGGCAGCATCTGATCCACCCGCCTAGAGCCTGCCCACCCGGCGCTGCCCTCCCGGCCCTGCCCACCCGGAGCTGTCCTCCCGGCGCTGTCCACCCGGCCCTGCCCACCCGGCCCTGGTTGGCTCTTGCCGACTTCAAATTCTCAATTAAGGCACTTCACAGAGGTCTGAGGAGGACTTGCAGGGAGTGGGAGGAGGTCTGGTGGTGACATTTCACAGGACGCTTAGAAGCCACGCAGGAAGCAGGCGGCAACTAGGGGAACGTGACCCCGCAGGCCAAGAGCACCCTCCTCCCTTACCCCAGGCCTGGAGAGCTGTCCAGAAACTCCCGGGCCTGGGCTCTTGGGACCACCTGCTCCTTGGGCTTGGGGACGGACGAGGGAGGCTGGTCTGACCCCAGGAACCAAGGTCAGCCCATGCAGTGGTGCCCTCCCCCGGAAGAGCAGGCCCAGAACAGCCCAGGGGTGGGCCAGCAACCCTGGCCGCGGGGCCCAGTCCCCTCCCAGAGAGCTCACGCCAGCCTGGGCAG
This sequence comes from Tupaia tana, assembly GCA_026018925.1. Classification (NCBI taxonomy): domain Eukaryota; kingdom Metazoa; phylum Chordata; class Mammalia; order Scandentia; family Tupaiidae; genus Tupaia; species Tupaia tana. Next base: position 30,001,916 of record JAKSZU010000025.1, read on the forward strand.
ACTGCACAAGGGCCTCAGGCCTGGGTCTGGGCCGCCTGAGGGGTGCGGGGGGTCCCCGTGGGCTGAGCCGCGCCGTGGGGACAAGGAGGCAGGGTTCCGACCCCGGAGCCTCCTGCAGGGGGTGGCTCTGCCTCCCTTACCTCAGCCCAACCAGGGAGGCCGTGGGGCGGTCACGCAGGGGGCACGGAGGCCCGGGCCACAGGGCTCGCGACAGGGCGGCACCCACGTCTGCCTGCCGTGCTCCGGAAGGCCGGGGAGGCAGCGTCCCTGGGGCAGTCCTGACAGGGAAGGGTATGGAGCCGGGCAGGGAACTGAGCTGGGTGCCACCACAGTGGGAAGAGCCACCGCTGAGGCACCCAGCCAGCACCGTGCCACTGCCTGAGACCCCTCGGCCCCCGTGCCTCCCAGCGGCAGCGGGCAGTGCCGTGCAGAGAGCGGCGGCCGGACGGTGGCGCACTGCAGGACATGCGGGCGCTGCCGTGAGCCCGGGAGTGCTGTGCCTCGACTCTGGGGTACATAGGGGGGCCATGGGCTCACACCGCCGGGTGCCTGCCCGCACCCCAGCCACACCCCTCCTCACCTCAGCCCTGCACTGACCTCCCCTGCGGACTGCTCTTCCCCCAGATGCCTGTGTGGCTCCATCCTCCCTCCGATCAGGCCTCTACTCAACGGGTAGGTCTTCAGAGAGTCCCCCACACCCTGTCCCACACGGCACCCCGGCCCTGCCTGACGGCGCGGCACAGGCCTCACGACACGTGTGTCACCATCGGCCCCTCACGAGCACGAGCCTGCCCCACGCGGGTCACACGAGGCAGGAGTGCTGAAGGATGGCTACACCCAAGCTGTCACGGGCTCTGACCAACAGCAACCGAGCCCCCTTGACCCAGTCACGGCCAAGTTCAGACCCAGTGGGAAGCTCTGAGCCTGGGGTTCTCTGCCAGGCAAGAAGGTGACCACTCCTGCTCTGGAAGCCTTCGGGGTGCCAGCGTAGTGGGCCAGACCCTGGGTGCCTCCCCACCCCCTCCTCCCCTACACCGGCCCGAGAGGCCAATGTCATTTGTCCCCTTTGCACTGAGGCACCAGATGTGCTCAAGGTCGCCCCCGATGGGAAAGTGGGGACTCAGACCCTGGCCCGGACCTGGCTCCACGCAGGCCAGCTCAGCCAGTGTCCGGCAACGGCGTGTCAGGAGGCTGCCGAGGAGTGCTGTCTCGGGGCCGCCTCTACCCCCCGTGCCTGAGAAGAGGCCAGGCCCACTTACCAGGGATGTGGACCTTGAACTTGCCGCTCTGGCCGAAGGCACTGTCGATGACCCCTGACTCCCCTGTGGACAGGTGCACTCGGAGCCCCACGAAGAGCTGGATGTTGGTCTCTTTTTTGAACAGGGAGCGGCCGATCACGCTGTGGTCGTCGATGGCCTGCCTCGCAGCCCCGGAGAGAAGGGGGTTAGTTCTGCGGGCACACTGGGGACTCTAGGGCCACTGCCTCCAGCCCCCACAGGTAGCGAATCACGCAGCGGCTGGACCCTGAGCCCCACCTTCACGACTGCCAGCACTTGGCCCCTGCAGGGTGCCACCCCCGGCTCCGTCCCGCTGAGCCGCACCCGGCCAACAAGGTCCTGGCACAGCATGCTGCAGCCCTCCCAGCTGGTAGGGCCAAGGTGGCTGCGAATCCGGCCCCTGCTGCAGCCTCCCCTCTGCACTGCCCAAGGACGTGGCTCCTGACAGCTTTGCACCTGTGCAGGCCAAGGAAGGGCATCACCTCCCGCCTAGGCGAGGTTTCCTACGGGGCCTCCCCAGCCCTGTGGCTGCCAGAGGGGCTGAGAGCTGATGTCCCCCACGGCTGCTCCCGCCTACACACCCGGGGCCTGCCAGGACGTGCCATCCGGCCCAGTCACTCGGCCCCACCGTGGGCCCTGGCCCTGGTGAAGCCCCTTTGTGGGTGGCAGGCTGAGGGCAGGGGTGAGAAGAGGCCCCCGGAGGCCGAGCCCTGTCCACGGCCTGATCAGGAGCTCCTGCCCAGGCCCACCTCGGGAGAGCGCGTGACCTGGAGGCCTCCGTGTTCTGCCTCCAACAGCGGCCACGTGCAGCCAGGGAGGACCTGTGAGGTGCACGCGTGCCTTCAGACCCGGCCTCGCACTCCTAGGAGAGCTCGCTGCGGCAGCCCGCGGTGCGCCGTGGGTGCACACGTGCCAGGTCTATGACAGCCACGTCTGGACGCCCCAGTGGCCCCGCCTTTGTTCCAGGACCTGCAGCCTCCAGCACCGCCCAGGGCAGCACGCTGCAGGCACCACGCCAAGTGAGGGGCAGAGACGGAGCGGCCGGGGAGGGCGGGGCCGCCCCGTCGTCACCTTTGCCACCTTCTGGCTTCTCAGACACACAGGCGTGGCCGACTCGAAGGTCAGTTACCGAAGCTGAAACTGTGAGACCCAGCTGGGGACTGTCCCCTTCTGACGAGCACGTCAGGCCCCGCTCCCTCCTGACATGTACCCAGAGGGGCCGTCTCCTCCCACACGCAGGCCCAGCACGGCCACGCCGGCCACGCCTCCCCTCCAGGTAGCCTTTTTAGGCCTCACGCACATGGGCAGCTGGAGAGCCAAGCTCGGGCTCTGTACAGCCACCCGCCACGCCACGCCCGGCCTCCTCCGACCACCCCCGCCACGCCACGCCCGGCCTCCTCCGACCACCCCCGCCACGCCACGCCTCCTCTGACCACCCCAGCACGTCCTGCCAAAGTACAGCCGTGTGCTGGGCGCGTCCTGGAGGGCTGCGAGCTCGGGGGCCAGCCCCAGCCTGGGAGGACAGGCTCGTGGGGCACCTCGGACGCCGGGCCACCTTCCTGGTGTCTCTCCTTATGTTGCCCTCCTTTCTACCAGGACAGAGGAGAGTGCTGACGCCCAGTTCACGCTGGTCGCAGGCCCAGCGAGTACGTGGGGAGTCTCGGGGGGGAAGGCCGGCCTGGCAGAGGATCGTGTTTGATCGCTGCTCTGCCGTCGGCCCGATCCTGTTCTTGGCGTGGAGCATGTGGCCTGGGCCGCTGCACTAGCTACACAAATGTGCTCTCGTTCCCGTGAAAGGAAAGCCATCGCCGCTGTGACAAGATGTCACCTGTCCCTCGCTGTGGGCCCAAGTGCTCACCTTCCGGCCTGGCGTGTCCCACCGGCCCAGAGGGTGGGGTGCAGCTGACACAGGCCACTGCGCCCCCTGCAGGACAGAGGGTGTGTCTGCGCGCGAGCTCCTCTCCCAATGGCTCCAGAAGAGCCAGCAGCGCTTCTGCCTGAGGGTCTGGGGTGGCTGCTGGGTCCGCGGGCGCAGGGCAGTCGATGCCCCTTGGGCGGAACCCCAGGCACTGCCTTGGGGCTGACACGGAGGCCTCCTTCTGGTCTCCACACCTGCCAGTGTGTGCGTGGCCTGGGCACATGGGCAGTGGCAGGTGCCCTGGGACAGGGGCCGGGGGACCCTGTGGGGCTGGGCCCAGATCAGGCCTGCACCAGCCTCAGCCTCAGCTCAGAGGAATCTCGTGAGCCCGCAACGCCCAGATCAGGCCTGTACCAGCCTCAGCCTCAGCTCAGAGGAATCTCGTGAGCCCGCAACGCCCAGATCAGGCCTGCACCAGCCTCAGCCTCAGCTCAGAGGAATCTCGTGAGCCCGCAACGCCCAGATCTGGCCTGCACCAGCCTCAGCCTCAGCTCAGAGGAATCTCGTGAGCCCGCAACACCCAGATCTGGCCTGCACCAGCCTCAGCCTCAGCTCAGAGGAATCTCGTGAGCCCGCAACGCCCAGATCAGGCCTGCACCAGCCTCAGCCTCAGCTCAGAGGAATCTCGTGAGCCCGCAATGCCCAGATCAGGCCTGCACCAGCCTCAGCCTCAGCTCAGAGGAATCTCGTGAGCCCGCAACGCCCAGATCAGGCCTGCACCAGCCTCAGCCTCAGCTCAGAGGAATCTCGTGAGCCCGCAACGCCCAGATCAGGCCTGCACCAGCCTCAGCCTCAGCTCAGAGGAATCTCGTGAGCCCGCAATGCCCAGGTCTGGCCTGGGCCCCAGGGGCCAGGAAAAGGAGACCCATTTAATCCACCCTAAACCCGGCTAAGGAGACATTCCCGCTCCAGCTGACCCGTGGTGCTGTGCCCTCCCCGGTGACGGGTGGGCTGGAGACAGCCCCACGACACATTGCGTTTCCCCACACGGCACCTCCTGGCCCTGGGGCTGGGGCTGCCCTGGGCTCTGCCACACCCACTGCCTGTCCCAGGAAGTCCCCGAGTGCACTGAGAGGGGCGTGCCTGGCCTGCCCCTCCAGGAGGGCACAGGGGCCAGGGCCGGCCCTGTCTGGTGGTGTGGGTGGCTTTGTCACGCGCCCGCTGTGCCTAGGCCACAGCCCAGCCTGGCAGGCAAGTGCCTGGCGTCCAGCTGCAGTGGCCCTGTGGCTCTGGACAGGCCTCGCAGAGGTGCAGCCTGCGTGAGCTCGGCCCCCGTCGAGCGCTGACCCTCATCTGCAAGGAGCGCCCACCCCACTTCAGAAGGCCGGTGCTGCAGCTCAGAGCCGAGTGGGCTGCTGTCACCTGAGGGCCAGCAACGTGCAGACGTCCCAGCCCACAGCGCCTGTCCTCAGCAAAGTCCCAGGGACATGCCCCGGGAGGGCACGCAGGGCCGTCTGGACTCTGGGCTAAAGTGGCGGTCAGCTCCGCGTCAGCCACTGGAGAAGTGGGTTGCAGGTCCGGGCTGGCCCCGGGGGGGGTCTGCATCCGTCACTGTGGTGGCCGGGAGAGGCAGCAGCTGGGCTCCGACCAAGAGCGTCCACTTCACTCCGGAACACCGAGACTGCACCCAGACCGACGCGGAGGTCTCCTGTCACGTCACCCCGTGTCCCTCCTTCTGCTTTAGCAGCGAGCGTGCCGGCAGGCGTGGCAGGGCCTTGTCTGGGGCTTTGCTGTCCATGGCTAACTGTAGCCCCAATAGCAAATGGGACATTCCAGAAAGAGACAATGCCGCTTCGAGCTGCGCCGGCCTGTCCCCCACTGGGCAGGAGTCCTCTGTCCGGAGCCTCTGCCCTGGGCGTCCACTGCTCGGTGCTGAGCAGCTGTCCCAGGACCAGGCAGAAAAACGTACGCTCGCCAGGCTCGGGCTGGGTGTCCACCGTTCCAGGCGGCCCTGCCCCGGGATGGCTGCAGAACGCCAGCCTCCGTGTCGGCCTTCGCTGCGGCCTTTGGCTCTCTCGGGACAGATGCTGCAGTCCCCGGTGCCCGGCATGGGCCAGCCCAGAGTGGGCCCGAGCCATGGCCTGGCCCTCCGGCGTTCCTGTCCCACGCCTCTCACGCACCTCCATCATGCCACGTCGCGCTGTGTGTGAACCGCGCCTGCCTCCTGACCAGCGTGCCTACGGCGCCAGCTCCAGGACGGGCGTCCCTCCTGCGCCCAGCGTCCCCATACTGCACACTGGCCGTCCTCCTTGACTGTCCTGGCCACCAACAGGGGTTGCTGACTGCCTCGTGGCCGCGGCGGCCGAGTACGTGCCAGGCTCACGTACCCGTGGTCTTTAGCCACTCAGTTGGGACGGGATCACGCCCGCAGCACACACGCCCAAGTGCACACCATGGGCTGCTTGGAGAGCTTGCACCTGTGAGCCTCTGTGGCCACGCCCGAGTGCCTCTCCCTCCCTGCCCGTGGCCTGTCTCAGCGCGCCCGTGGGTCTCTGCCCAGGCCCCGCTCTGTGCCCTCATGTCACAGGCACCTCCTCTCCCAGAGCCTGGCCTGCCCGTCTCCCCCACCAGATGGGGGTGCTCGGGGAAAAGACTTCCGTTGCCTGCCCTCCACCATGGCCTGACCACCAAGGCGCCAGGAAAGGAGACTGCAGGCCTGGGCGGGGACCATCACGGTAGCCCTGCGTGGGAGAGCAGAGACCAGGCCGTAACACAGGCCTCCGGGGACACGCCGGGCACGACTCTCAGGGAGTGCCAGCCAGCCCTGTGCCCTCGGTCCACGGAGAACGCAGCGGTACGCCCCAGGCCTTGCGTGGTCCCTTCTCGCGCAGGCACCAGTGGTACGGGCCCCCCCAGGCCTGAGCCGGCCCCCCACCCTGAGCCTGGGGCAGGCCTGCTGCCTATTAGCTGAGGCCTCTCGGACTTTTACTGCACTCCCCCACCCCTCCGGTTATAAAACACTCACTTTGAAAAGCCGATGCAGCAGAGACAGCGGAGGAGCCATCTTCCCCACTTGGGGGTCTTGCGACAAGGACAGACTAATTTTATTAACTTTAGGGGAACTTCAAAAAGCCTTGGGGCTCTCACAGCAGACAGCCCCAACCCTAACCTAGTTTAAGTGCTACTTCAGCTCGGGGAGCTGGGCGCCGGGGGCTGCTGGCTCTACTCCGACCTGGGGCCGCCCTGGCTACCATGCCCGCGGAGGTGGGCCCGGCTCGGCTCCAACCTGCACGGAGACCATGCCTTCAGCATGGGGGCCGGGGGGGGGGGGCAAGTGGCCTTTCCGTGGGTCCTGGGAGGGGCCTGGGCTCCCCCCTGCTGGCTGACCACAGTCCCCTGGGGCTGCAGGGCTGTTCGGAAAGGGAGCGGCCCCGTCACGCGGCCTCACTTCGCAGCGTGGACGTCCACGAGACGGCAGAGCTGGCGGGCACCCTCCCACTAAGCCCTGTGTCTTGGGTCCCCTCTGTGGGGTCCGGGGCCGCAGGGCTGGGGTCCGGGCTCCGGCACACGGCCAGGCCGTGTGTATGACTCCACCCAGCCATGTCCATGGTCTGCGCCGGTGTGGGTCTGGGTAGCGGGTCCCCTCTGCCCCGGGAGGTAAGCTGGGCAACAGAGGGAGCCGCGGCTGACCCCAGAGCTCAGATGCCTGGAGACAGCGGAGACGGCGTGGCGCGGACAGGCCCCGCACCAACCTGCTCTCCAGACAGCCCTGCTGGGGCCTCGGGCTGCCACACGGCTGGATGGCTGGCACACAGCCACTCAGCAGTGGGCGTGGCGGTCCCTCCACGCTGCTGTGCCCCACGGTGGGCCTGCGCAGAGCCGAGGGGGACAGGGCCACAGTAGCCATCAGGCCCAGCCTCTGGGCCCCCCGAGCGAGTCCAGGTGGGCCACATGCAGTGGGTCTGGGAGCCCAGCTGAGGGGCACGGACAGTCCTTCCCTGAGTCAGGCCGACCAAGGCAGGAGGTGGGAGGGAAGGCGGGCAGAGCTGGCCAGTCCAGGAGCTGCATCGGGCCAGGGCCCATCGCAGTCAAGGACAGTGTCCAGCCCGGCCCGCCTGAGTTCTGGGAGGAAGGCGCTCCACCACGACATCGCGAGGGGCCCTCCCACACTCAGAGCGTCACTCGCTGGGGCCTGCACCCACAGAACGAGGCGGGGGAGGCTGGGCATCTGTGGCCGTGGGGGCGACAGGGCTCACTGCGGGGAAGCAGCCACCTCACTTCTGGCGACAGGGAAAGCAGGGCCAGGCAGCAGGCGGGGCCGGGAGGAGCAGGGCTCATGGAGGCCGAGCCAGGCCGAGCCACTGCGGCCCCACGCAGCTTTCCAGGTCCCGCACGAGAGGGTGCAAGCCCCAGGGGAAATGGGCTTCAGCACGGTGGGAGGAGGGCTGGAGAGGCAGGCCCAAGGCTGGTGTCCTGTGGGCCTCCACCCCACTGGCCACGGGGCTGCCAGGAGCGAGTTCTGGTGCTGCCCCCCGGCACCATGGCACCTGCTGGGCGGCAGCTTCCCTGGACTGGCCTCCCCAGCCAGGCGGGCCGGGGCTGGCCTGAGCACTCCTGCACCACCACACGCCCCCCAGAGACCACAGGGGTGTGCGTGTGCATCCACGGCCTCTACACGGAGCCTCGTTTGACTACAGGAGGTCTTGCTGGACAGAAAGACGGTCGCGCCTGGGAAGCCCAGGGGTCGGCAGTCCTGGCTGCCAGGAGGGAGGGCACGCCATGTGGCTTTGCTCTGCCCTGTCCACCACGAGAGTGGGGAGGGCGGGCTCCCTTCCTCAGCCGACAGCCCTTCTAGCTGAAGGACAGCCCAGCCTTCCGACACCGCACAGGGCACGGAGAACCTTCCGGCACATCTGCAGGGTGGAGCCGTGGCTGCTCCTGGGGACAGTGCTGAGTCCAGGCAGGGCCCTGGCACCGTACGTCGCCCTGCACATGAACCGCCTGCAGCACAGCCGGCTCCCGCTGCGGGACTGCTCTCTGGGTGGTGCTGCACCTGGCCCCGGCGGGAACTCGGCGGCCACAGCACATGCCCGTCGCCGGGCTGACTCTGGGAGGAGGTTTGGGGAGGGGCCGAGTTCGGAAGCGACTACTCCAATCCTGCCCGCAACGGCCGAGGGCCAGGGCCCCGAGGACAGGAGGGGTCGGGAGTGCTCCGAACCCAGCAAGGGCTTCCGGCCTCGCCCGTGCCCGAACTGCTGCACGACGGCTCCTGGAGGGTGACCGCTCCCCACGGCAGAGCGCCCAGGGTGGGACGCCACCCTCCAGGTCACCTAGCTCGTTGGGCCTGGACGAGGACGAGCGCGCTGACTGCGGGCCGCGTCAGGGGCTCAGGCTCGAGGGCTGTCTCCCACACACCGGGCCCTCGCATGGCCTCTCCCCTGCACCCCACGGAGCCACCCTCTACTGTCACTCAGCTGCCGACAGGCTAGGGCGCCGTCAGGGCCCACGAGGGCAGACAGACATTTCCCCAAGCACGCTCTAGAGACCGGCCAGTGTGGGACCTTCTGCACGTGTGGTCTCCTGGGGGAACCACCATGCCATGCCTGTGCTGGGCCCTCCGCACGTGTGGCCTCCTGGGGACACCGTCCACGCCTGTGCTGGGCCCTCCGCACGTGTGGTCTTCCCGGGGGCACCGTCCATGACTGTGCTGGGCCCTCCGCACATGTGGCCTCTCGGGGGCACCGTCCACGCTTGTGCTGGGCCCTCCACACATGCGGTCTCCCAGGGGCACCGTCCACGCCTGTGCTCCTGTGGCCCTGGGCCTGGAGCCAGCCTTGGGTGTACAGGGACGACAGAGCTCTGAGGGCGTGAACAAGCACCTGGGCTGCCGAGTGGGGCCGAGGATCCGGCCGAGGGTCTGGGCTCGGGCCAGGACAACAGGCGGCTCTAGGGAGAGGCCTTCACTGCCTCAGTCCTGCGGGAGCTCTGCCCTGCGGGCACGGGGCAGCAGGGCAGAGCCTGAGGCACAGCTTTTTCCGAGGGCGGGGGCTGCACTGACCTGCCTGGGCCCACAGACCTGCTGGCTGCCTGCTTGGTGCACCTGGTGCCCGGCATGTGTCGAGCCTTTGGTAAGAGCCAGGCAGCGCCAGGAGCCGCCCAGCGCCCCATCTGCGTCCTCACACTTGGTTAGGCTGGGGCCGAGGCTCCTGGGCTGCCCTGGCGCCTTCCCACCTGATGCCAACTGGTGCCAGGGCTGCACCACGACTAAAGTCCCAACAGTCGTGCTTGCCCACGGTGGCCAGGACCGCTCCTCACGGGGGCCTCAGCGTTCCAGTGCACCGCCCTGTCCCCAGTCCATCCCCAGATGGAGTCCGGCTCCCATCGCCCACGAGGAAGCCTGGTGCTGGCCGCCCCTCTCTCCCCCGGCCGGGTCTTGCCTGCCGCCCTGCCCCACCCTGGGCCCCAAACCCCCAGCGAATGCCGGCCAGCTGGTGACGAGCCTGGTGTGACCACAGTCCTTGTCCCGCTGATGTTGACCAGAGAGGCCTGTGATGAGGAGCAGGCGCCGGGCAGAGCTGCACACACTGCGGCAGAAGGCCTGGGGCGTGCAGCGCGGCGCTCGCTGTCTCGGCTCCATGCCCGACTCCGTCCCAGGCACATGGTTGTTACGAGCGGAGGAGCCAGCTGCACAGAGCTGGGCCCCGCGCGTGCACCCCGGCCAGGCTGTCGCTGGCCCTCCTGGAGGGCTGCCCCGGGACTCAGCACCGCGAGCCAGAGTCCTCACCCCACAGCCGCAGCTGGCGTCCTTTCCCTGCTCCGGGACGACGGGTCAGCTTGGAAGGCAGGCCCTGCCCAGCTCAAGTCCCCGCCCTTGTGGCCACTGTCTGGTGCCGAGGAAACTTTCCCCAGTGACCCAGGGCCAGGTGCCGTTTGGTTCCCGCTGTGCAGAAGCAGCGCCCGGACCTGGGACACACACCCGTCTGGCCCATGACCCAGCAGCGTGTCAACACACTAATGAAGGCCGCCTCTCCGCACCTCTGCCCTGGCGGCTCCGCACTCCCTCTCCTGGCCCAGCAGGCCATGGGCAGCCCTGGCCACAGACACGTCCCTGTCCCCCACCAGAGACCCACTCTCCCATGAGACCTGACCTCGGTGTGCGGGGGTAGACGGCGTCACATGTGCTGACGTTCTGGCGACTTTCTGGGGTCACGGCCCACGCCCAGCTCAGCTCTACTGGCTACCTACTGATTTTCCTTACACGATCTCCAGACAGCCAGTGTGGAGGGAGCAGGTGGCTCACGCACAGGGGGCGCTGGGGTGCAGTCGCTAGCAAACTGAAGCACGGTGCCGGAAGCCACGTGGCCAGCTGAGGTCCAGGTCGGCTTCCACATACACCCCTTACGTCCAAGGCCTGCTGAGCTGCAGGGTACCCTGTCTCTACGTGAGCACGCATCCGCGGGCTCCCGCACACGCAATCAAGAATGAAACAGACTCACACGCTATCCGGCATGACGCGAGGGGCGTCCACATGGTAGAGAGTGACACCCTGCTGCCCCTGGGAGGGCCTGCACCTTGGCCCCGCCCCGTTAGCGGGCAGGTGAGCGGGTCACAGGGGTGCTACACGCACTCCAAAGACTCCCAGCCTTTCTCTACGATGCCATCACGGGAAAGAAAAACAGAAGAGAGCCGTCAGGAAGGAGCTCCGAGAACCGGACCCGACCAGCCGGCAGTCGCTGCCTGCCGACTTCCGAGCAGGAAACAAACGGAAGGCTCACGAGCACCCCCCGCACGGCTGGGCACGGCTATGTACGGTCTGCGGGCCGGAGCACGGCCGCCGGAGGGCGTGACAGCAGGCTTGCAGGTGTGTGAGGTTCATTTCCTCTATGAGAGACAGAGCGCGATGCCCACGGTCTTCCGCTGCGACCCAGGCAGCCTGCACAGGAGACCTCGGGATGTGAACCGGGACGCACGTTGGAGCGCCGCGTCCCCACTGCACCGCACGCACAGGTTGACAGCTGCCCAGCAGACGAGAGTACACGGGGGCAGCCTGGCGGGGTGTCCTGCCCACAGGGACACATAACGCGTACTCTATCCGAGAAATGCGACCGCTCCTATCTGCCTATCCACCTGGAAGCTCAGGGTATCAGCATTCTGCCTTTCTCCTGACCTGTTACCGTCTGGCAGGCCTGCGGACTCCTGAAGTATGGGTTCTGAAGACTCCACTGTAGTGAGAATTCCGCTTTTATTTTTTAATCAAATTCTTTCTGAGTTTCTAATACATTTTGCTTTTTTTTTTTTGGCCTTAGGGCACATGAGCTCACTGGGAGAGAGAGAGAGACAGAGACAGAGAGAGGGAAAGTGAGAAATCACTCCCCGGGGGCACAGCCATGCCGTAATCCCTTCTCCTCCACTCTCCTCCCAGGATCTTGGGCGTGCACTTGCCCTGTGGGGCCCAAACTGCTTGCCCTTCCAGTGAATGACAAAACACGACGGGACAGCTGCCACCACGAGGCGCTTGCCCACACGGGACTGGGCTGGGCTGGGCTGCGCCCCCCGGCTGGCCACCTCCTGCTAGAGGCAAGCCCCCCAGGACCACCCCTGGCAGCTGTCAGAGCCTGCATGGCCTGGGGGGAGCCGCAGCTCAGAGGCCAGTTCAGCAGGGTGACACTCTGCCCTGGCCACCACGTGGCCTCCAGCGGTCGCCGTATGTCTCCGGGCTGGCTTCCAGTCTGCCTCCCTCTAGGGAAGGGCCGCGGCCTGGGCTGAGGAAGGAAACTGACTTCCGCCAAGTAACTTCTTGGGTTTGGACTTTTTACTGTGTGCATATACTACCCCCCCCCCCCCCCCAAATCACACGTATACAATCTGAGGAAGAAGCAAGCGATCGATAACTGGAAGCCGTGTAAGGGAGGGTCTCGCGCTCCCCAGGGTGACCACGAGGTCTCGAGACGACTCATCGCCAGTACAGGCACATACAGGTGTGCAGGGGTTGGCAGGAGGGCCCAGGAGCAGTCAGCTCTGGCAGGGCAGTGCCACCCTTCGCCTTCCTGGGCAAGCCCTGGCCCAAAGCCCCCTCCATAGCCAGAGCCCCAGGAGGCTGCCCGGGGAGAGGCCTGCGCCCGCCCAGGGCTCTGCCCACACAGACTGGCCAGATGGCCCCCAGTGCCTGTGCTCTGCCCTGGCCGCTCCACAAAGGCCAAAGCTGGTGCCCAAGGCAGCCCTGGACGGGGACGGGCCCATCCACGTCCCAGACGTGAGTCGCCCTCAGTGGGGGCAGTCGGCCCAGGGCCACGGGAGGCACGACAGTAGCCTCCTGTCCACCACCACGGGAGGCGCTTACCACAGGGCAGGACACCCCGCCATGCTGCCCCAGGCCAGTCCAGACAGCAAGTGTGCACCCACCGTCATCCTCTGGGCTGCCCGAGCTGAGGCCCCCCAGCTGGAGAGGGGAAGGAAGGACCACTGACCCCACCGAGGGCACAGGGCGCCAGGAAGAACCCCAGCGGGTGGGGGTCTGCAGGGGCTGGTGCTCCAAGGAGGGAGGGAGTGCGGCAGGGAGTGGAGGTGGTGCCCGCTCCACCGAACCCAGAAGGAGCCACAGTGCCATCGGCGCCTCAGGGGACCCTGCTAGGAGCCAGAGGCCTGAACACCACCGGCAGCAGCGCTCAGAGCTGAGTGGCCACAGCCCTCCAGGCCCCAGGACCACCGCAGCCACACTGCCCCTTACATGCTGCTCAGGGGGCCCGTCACTGGGCAGTACAGGCTGGACGCCCACGTCCTCTGAGACCCAGAGCTGCACGGCCAGGCCCTGCTGGGGGGACGGCAGTCCAGGACCACCCAGCATGCTCTGCCACCCACAGCAGCCACGGCCGGGCAGCTCGCCCACCCTCAGACCTGCCCAGGGAGCCGGGGTTGAGTCCTCCGTGTCACCTCTTGGACCTCTGTTCCCTGACCCCACCATCGGCCCCTCCACTGGAGGGGGAGACAGCCCTGGCCTGGCCTGCCCGATGATGGCAGTCCCCTTGGGTGGACCTGGGCCACACAGTCTGACCGGCACAGCAGCCCGGGCGGGAGGGTCTGTGGGGAGACTGCTCAGGGAGCCCAGCCCACTCGGGCTCCCCCTGCAGGAGGGAGGGTGGCGAGCTGGGCTGGGCTGACTGGTGAGGGCAGGGTCTCCGGGCTGCCCGGCGGGCTGGCGGGGGGCACTCACCCGCTCCACTAGGCCCTGCTTGTGCTTCAGCTTGTACACGCGCAGCTGGGGCAGGCAGCTCTCGGCGTAGTGCCGGTCCTCCATCCCGTGCAGCAGCACGCCGTGGAAGGCCAGCCGGCAGGCGTTGGCGTGGACGTCGGTGTCCAGCCTGGAGCCGATCACCAGGCACAGCCGGGGGCAGGTGACGGGCTTCTCCAGCTCCACCAGCGCCCACTGCTGCCGCGGCCAGCAGCCCTCAGGGGCCCGGCCAGCCCGCTCGGGGGCCTCGGCGCCGTCAGCTGCGGTGGGCGCCGTGTCCCGGCACAGGTACTGCTCCTGGAACAGGTACTCGCGGGAGAAGTCGAAGGAGTCGAGCTGGGGCTGGCGGTCGGAGCTGTCGGGCGCAGGGCTGAAGAACAGCAGCCGGCCCATGACGGTCTCGTGGCCCACGGTGATGTGGAACTTGGCCTTGGTCTGCAGGGCCCCCCGGAAGTACGGGATCTTCTCCACCGAGATGAGGGCTGCGTGCACCGTGTGCAGTGACCCAGGGGCGCACACCAGCCCGCGCTCCAGCAGCTTGGGGTCGAACTGGGTGACGCACAGGCCCAGCCGGTCGCCCTGCAGGGCTGAGGTGACAGGCCTGTGGAACATCTGCATGGATCTCACCTTCTTCACCACCTGCAGGGGCAGAGGGGCCATGTGAGCCGGGGCTGTGGGCCGAGGGCCCCACCTCAGAAAGGCTGGCCTGTGCCACGTCCTGCCACCTGGCGGGGAGCCGGGCCCCGGCAGGCGTCCTCGCACAGGGCCTTGCTGTCGGCATATCCCAGCCTAGGACAAGGGCAGCAGTTCCCGCCGATTCCTGGACCGACCTCCGTCCTCCCAGTCCCCTCAGCCCTGGGCTCTGCCCCAGGCCCCACCCGACCCCAGCCCCGCAGCCGCCCAGCTGCACGGGCTGTCCTCCGACGCCCAGTCACGCCACTGCCCCGAGTCCGCCGGACCCACAGGCAGGACACCGCAGCTTCTCGGCGCCTGCCCGTGGTCTGCGGGGCCTGCTGGCTGCCGTGCGCCAGCCCAGGGGAAGGGGTGGACTAAACCCCTCCCCAAAGAGCAACGTCTGGCACTGAAGTGCCCAGGCCACTCCCTCCCGTCTCATGAGAGGCTCCAACGACTCGAGTGCGCACGGGGCACGCCAGAGGAAGCGAGCTCGACCAGGCCTGGGCAGAGGCACTCTGCAGGCCCTCTGCGCTAGTCCGGGTGTGAGGGTCTCGAGGGGCTGAGCTGAGTGGGAAACCCGAGGGCCAGGCCCCGGGCAGAAGGAGCTCAGGAGCGGAGAAGCTGCAGGGGAGGAGGGAGGCCGTGGCATCGGAGGACCCGGCCTCATCCCGGCTCTGAGGGCGTGGCCTCCCCTTTCTGCACCTGCAGTGGGGAATCAGGCAGGCACAGAGGAGGGGAGCCCACAGGGCCACTGGCTCCCTTGCCACACGAGGCCAACAAGTGTGGCTGACACATGGCAGAAGACCGCATGGAGGGTGGCTAGCCCCCAAGTGCAGACATGGGCGTGAGCCCCGTCTGCCAGGCCTGGGGGTGCAGGTACGTTGGCACCTGAGTCAGGCACTCCTGAGCGTCTGCAGAGCATTGACCCAGCCACACGGTTGGGGCAGAGAAAGTGAGAAGCCAGGTGTCAGCCACAGCCACAGCCCATCGGGAAGAGACCCACACACCCCCGAAGCACCTGGAAGGCAGCGGGAAGGCACGGTGTCACCGGGGAGCACGCCATCTCTCACCAGCACCGTCCTCCCCCCGGGCGTGGGGCCTGCGGCACAGCTCTGACCTGCGGCCCAGCAGAGGGCTATGCGCCTGGCCCTGGCCATCCCGGGAGCGGGGGAGACGTGGCATCGCTGGGCACTGGCGGGACGCTTCCTTCTCTGCTCTTTTCCAGCCAGGAGGCTGGCTGTCCTACAGACAAGGCCCCGAGGCCCCCGAGCTGACCTTCACCGGGAACACCCAGAACCGTCCATCAGGCAAGCTCGCTGTCCTTGCGGTCCCACCTGAGGACACTCTCCCTACACACGCCTCTGCCAGTCGGAGCCCAGGCCGCATGGCGGATCTGGCCGACGTGCATGTCTGGGCAGCGGCCCTCCGTGGGGCCTGTGGCGGGCAGGAAGGGGCATCGGCATGGATTCCTGAGCCCTCCACGGAACCGCAGGTGCTTGAAGGACGCGGACCCCCTGCACTGGGCCTTCGGGTCCTGTGGAGGTGCTGGTAGCCATGACACGGCGTGAGGACACGGGCCTCCGTCACCCATCTCTCACAACACGGGGGAGCGGCCGGCTGGGCCACAGCAAGGGTCAGGACTGCGCTTTGTCACTGCTTACGGACACGCAAGTCGGAGAGGGGGAAGACGTGTGGTCCCCACTCCTGTCGGGCCACTGCTTGCCTGTCCATGCCCTGGGGTACACATGCCTCGTCCACGCATTCGATAGAAATCGTGGGTGCAGCCTGGTGTCCACGCGGCCGCAAGCTGGACTGCCACATCGGAGGCCGCATGGCTGGCCACGGGTTCAGGTCTCCGGGCCAGCCCAAGACGCCAGGGCTGGGCATTGGCTCCGTGTGACCAGACCCGTCCCGGAGCCCTCTGTCCCCTCCCGCCTCCGAGCACGCGTACCTGGAGGCCGCGCTGGGCCCCCTCCTGCCCTCTGAGTACGCATACCTGGGGGCTGCACGGATTGCAGTGCCCCACCAAGTCCGAGCGCGTACCGGAGGCTAGAGGATGGAGCAGGCCCCGCGTTGGCCTCCCAGCCCCCCCGGATGGAGCAGGTCCCGCATCGGCCTCCCAGCCCCCCCGATGGAGCAGGCCCCGCATCGGCCTCCCAGCCCCCCAGGATGGAGCAGGCCCCGCATTGGCCTCCCAGCCCCCTCCGGATGGAGCAGGCCCCGCATCGGCTTCCCAGCCCCCTCCGGATGGAGCAGGCCCCGCATCGGCCTCCCAGTCTTCGCCCCCGGATGGAGCAGGCCCCGCATCGGCCTCCCAGTCTTCCCCCCCGGATGGAGCAGGCCCCGCATCGGCCTCCCAGTCTTCCCCCCCGGATGGAGCAGGCCCCGCATCGGCCTCCCAGTCTTCCCCCCCGGATGGAGCAGGCCCCGCATCGGCCTCCCAGCCCCCCAGGATGGAGCAGGCCCCGCATCGGCCTCCCAGTCTTCCCCCCCGGATGGAGCAGGCCCCGCATCGGCCTCCCAGCCCCCCCCGGATGGAGCAGGCCCCGCATCGGCCTCCCAGCCCCCCCTGGATGGAGCAGGCCCCGCATTGGCCTCTCAGCCCCCTCCGGATGGAGCAGGCCCCGCATCGGCCTCCCAGTCTTCCCCCCCAGGATCGGCCTCCCAGCCCCCCAGGATGGAGCAGGCCCCGCATCGGCCTCCCAGTCTTCCCCCCCGGATGGAGCAGGCCCCGCATCGGCCTCCCAGCCCCCCCCGGATGGAGCAGGCCCCGCATCGGCCTCCCAGCCCCCCCTGGATGGAGCAGGCCCCGCATTGGCCTCTCAGCCCCCTCCGGATGGAGCAGGCCCCGCATCGGCCTCCCAGTCTTCCCCCCCGGATGGAGCAGGCCCCGCATCGGCCTCCCAGCCCCCCCCGGATGGAGCAGGCCCCGCATTGGCCTCCCAGCCCCCTCCGGATGGAGCAGGCCCCGCATCGGCCTCCCAGTCTTCCCCCCCGGATGGAGCAGGCCCCGCATCGGCCTCCCAGCCCCCCCCCGGATGGAGCAGGCCCCGCATTGGCCTCCCAGCACCCCCAGGATGGGAACTGCCGAGTGTCAGGGCCACCAGGACTGCGTCTCCCTGAGCCCCACCACACATTTGCTGTCCCAGAGAGCTGCCAAGTGAGCCACGCGTCCCCAACACTTCTGACAGCCACTCAGCTGGGGCTGTCACGTCTCCTGACTTCCCTGGGCTGTGGGACAAGCAGTCCTCGGAGGCCGCTGAGGTGCTGGCTCTGTGAGCCCAGGGCTTTGGGTCTTGGAGGCCTGGGCCTGGGTGTGGGGACAGGAAGGCCCACTCTGGGGGCCTTGGGCTAGCACTGCCCCAATGCCCCTGCCCCCTGGTCCTCAGCAGGCACCAGGCCTCTACCTCCCGGTCAGCTCCTGTGCTCGGCCAAGTCGGGTCCATGGTCCGGAGGCCCGGAGGCAGCCCCCAGCCCAGCCTAGGCCCATCAGCCCTCGGCACTGCCTCATCCAAGCCTCACCCCAGCTGGAATAGGGCACACTGCCGTCCACAGAGCACACACAGGCCCTGCCTCCCGCGCCGGGCATGTCCGTATGACCTGGCACAGGCTGGGCCTGTTGGGGGAGCAGAGGTGTCCCTCCTGGGCAGCAGGGCGGGGCGGCACCCTTGTCATAGCCAGTTACCTAGGACTGCCTCGGGGCAGCGGCCGAGGACAAGGACAGTCAGGACAGCGGGAAGGAGGAGGGAGTGCGAGGAGCGTTGGGACGGTGGGAGCTCGGGCAGAGCCGGCGCTGCCGGGCCTCTGCAGACAGAGCGGCCCCGTCTGCAGCCAGGGCCCAGGTCTGGCACTGCAAGGGGACTCGCAGGTCCAGGCGATGGCTCCCACTGCTGCCCGAGGTGGACGAGGAGATGAAGGGCACCCACAGTCAGCAGCGTCTCAGGGCCACGGGCGCCATGGCCGGCAGAGCTGGGGTGCAGGGACAGCAGACGCGAAGCTTGGAGCCCACCGTGGCTAGCCCAGGCTGCGGCAGGCCCCTGCATGACACCAGAACCCTGGATAGCCGTCCTCGTCCATGTCTGGCCCAGCCACTACCCCTACAGAACACTCAGCCCCGGCCCAGCCCAGCGTCCTGCATCTGCGCACGGAGCAGGCCTCTGGGCTGGGCCTGCACACCCTGCACACGCTGCCCTGCCCCGCATAGAATGCCCTCTGCATGCCTCCCACGGGGTGTCCCTCCAGGGGGCGTCCCTCCAGGGGGCGTCCTTCCACAGAGTGTCCCTCCAGAGTGCATCTTTCCACGGGGCATTTTCCGATGGGACGTCCTCCCACGGGGCGTCCACCTGTGGGGTGTCCTGCCACGGCACATCTTTCCACATGGGAGACAGCCCTGCCCGCCAGGGCAGCCACGGGAACCGGTCAGTGAGGACGCCCACGACTACGATGGTCACCAACGGGAGGGAGACGTGCGGGGGGACGGGCAACAGCGGGCGTTAGGGGGCAAAGCATGCTGGCCCAACAGGACCGGCCCAGGCGGGTCTGGAAGGAGCGGCACCCACAGGGCTGCTGGCCCCAGATGCCTGCGGCTTTTGTAGCAGGCCACTGCGTGGCTCAGACTCACGGACCAGACAGCCTTGGCTGCAGCTGCTTGGTCTGCTACGGTCATGTTTACTTTTTAATTTAAAAAAAGTATGCATTTCTTCCACAAGAGAGACAAAGACAGAAAAACAAGCCCCTGCAGGGTCTCCCCGGGATGCCCTGCCGGCCGGACGTGGTCGTGCATGTACCATGGCCTGGCACTCACCAGGGCCTGCTCTTGGGGTCTTCACGGCGCTCCCGCCATGCCACGGCCTGCCCGGCCCTCCAGCCACACGGACAGGAGGCAGGCCGCTGCGTGCCATCTCCCAGTGCGGCCGTGCAGTCCCGCGGCCCAGCCACTGCGTGTGGCGCACACCCTGAGCAGCAGAGCAGCGCGGGGTGGTCCTCCCAGCACCCCTCCCGAACCGCGCTTCCGCCCACGGACAGGACAAGGCACTGCCCCTACGCAGGCAGACGGCCCCGGCGGGGAGGTGGCGGACACGCCACAAGGTCCAGGGTCAGTGTCCCGGCTGTCACCTGGATGACGTGTACCGCAGGAGGTGGCGGGAAGGCGGCAGCTGGTGTGAACACGCCCGGCTGTGTCCTAGGAAGCAGGAGGGCCTCGGGACCACTCAGGGGCTACGGGCATAAGCTCTGCAGTCTGCTGGGGTCGACCGCGCACGCAGGCCAGCGCGGGCTCCAGAATATCGCCAGTAACGCCGGGCCGTGAATATACGTAATCCCTAGGTAATTCTCCCAGCCCCGGAGCGGGGACGGTCGCCTCGCTCACTGAGACATGAATATTTCCCGGCCTCTGGCTTTAGAGCTCTCGATCTGGGTTCAATTTTGCAAATTAAAATGAGGGCTGTGTGGGTACAGAGATTACAGGTGAGCTCCGA
This sequence comes from Tupaia tana, assembly GCA_026018925.1. Taxonomy (NCBI): domain Eukaryota; kingdom Metazoa; phylum Chordata; class Mammalia; order Scandentia; family Tupaiidae; genus Tupaia; species Tupaia tana. Next base: position 30,021,431 of record JAKSZU010000025.1, read on the forward strand.
GCCTCTGTCTCGGTGAGGGTGCAGGGTGAGCTGACCTCTGCCCAAGGGACAGAAGCCACAGGCAGGGCGAGGGACGGGCGGGTCAGCACTGTGGCGAGCACACAGCAGGGACACACGGCCGGGCGGGAGGGCGTGGAAACCTCTGGGTTTGGCCATCTGATGGCAGAGGCTTCCAAGGGGCTGAGAGAGTGGGAGCGTCCAGTGCCGACGGACCTGGTCCGGACCCTGCGGTCCCGAGCCCCTGGGCAGGTGGCTTCCCTCTGGCTCAGTCTCTTGCTGTGAAGCGGGGACGTGCACAGTGCCTGGGCACGGGGGGTACTCGTTCTGGCGACGACCACGCGTCGACTGAGCCAGGGCTTCTCACACCATCTGCAAAGGGGACAGTCCATGTCCCCCGCGAGGACCAGACAGCCGAGGGCCAGGTGGGCAGTATGGGCTCACAGGCACTTGGGTGAGGCGAGGAAGAGCGGCAGCCTAACTGGCCCCTGGTAGAAGGAGCCGGACGTGGCGTCGCCCACCTCTGTCCGGGAAGGGCCCCGATGGCTGCAGACTGGGCCTCCCACAGAGCCTGGACGCCTCTGCCTGTGGGGCCCTGCCTCCCTAGAAACCAGAAGCCACCAGCACGGTCTGAGACGTGCGGCCCTGCAGCCCTGCGCACCAGCCTCCACCCGCACACAGTGGTGAAGCCTCCTGGTGCCCCCGCAGAGGACCCAGGGTGCGGCAGACCGCCACGGGCTCTGCGTTTCGTCTTGTTGAGGGGACAGCACAGGCCCTGCCTGGGCTTCTGGTTTCCCAGGACCTGCCGCTGGGCGCCATGCAGCAAGGGCTCTCCCAGGAGAGAACGGTGGGCCTTGAGGAAGGGGTGCGTCCGAGCTGGGCCTGGGACCTGCGAGGCGGCTCAGGCAGAAGGCAGGGCCAGGGCCTAGTGGGGGGCCGGGGGACGGTCCCGGGACAGTGTGCCTGGGAGCAGCGTGTAGCCACAGCCACAGCTGGGCGGTCGGACTGGCTAGCGGTGAGACGGGACGTCGGTGCAGGGTGGGCTGGAGCTGGGGGAGCCCTGCCGACGCGGAAGACCCCAGGGAGCAGCTGCAGGAGGAAACCTCGGCGGGCCCCACACTCCCGGGCACCGCCGTGTGCCTGAGGCCTGTGCACAGCGGGCTGTGGCTGCGATGGCATGAGCCACGGTGCCCCAGGGCTGGCGCGGTGCACGTGAGGACTGGTGCCCGCGTGGACAGCCCAGCCCAGCCTGACGAGCTGTCTCCTATTTTCTTCTCTGCTTTAGGACCCCAGATGTGTTCTTGCACATCAAAAGAGAGCAACTTACAGCGCTGAGCTAAATCAAGGGCTTTGTTCTGCGGCCTCGCTGCTGAGCTAATTGTTCCTGTATGCTGTTTAATGAACGGGGGGCGCCGTACATTAAACCGGCTCACGGGACGCGCTCGCGAGCCACAGGAAGGTCGGGCTGGGTTATAAATCTGACTTCTTCTTACGGAGAGATGAAACAGACGACTCAACCCCCCGCTGCCGTGTGTCACGGGCGGGGTGACGGCATGAAGCAGTGGGAGGGGCTGTGCCGCGGCCCACGGGTGCGGGCAGTTCGTGCTGGGCGGCCGCCTGCTGGCTCTGCACCCGGCGCCCGCTCCTCGGCCCCCGCGAGCCCTCAGGCCACGTGACAGCCCTCCGGGAAGTCAGGAACGGCCGACCCCAGCCACACACAGACGCAGCGCTCCCCCCAGAGCCAGGAGCGCCAGGACCACGGGCGGTCACCCCGGCTGGGGAACCAGCCTCCCGCGTCTCCACTCCCCCCGTCCTTGGCTCGCACACACAGGCCCCTGGCAGTCCACTGGCCCCGAGAGGCTGAGGATGAGGAGACCAGTCTCTCTCTCTCTGCAGAGATAGTACCTTGGGAGCCATGGTGTTCGGCTGGACCCTGGGACGTGGCAGTGGCCGGCAGAGGCTGCCTGATCTGACCCAGCTTGCAGGACTGAGAGGGACCTGAGATCTGAACCCAGACAGAGCCAGGGTTAGGCAGAGACGAGGGAGGGGAAACAGCGTTTACGGGTCCTCCCCTCCCGTAGCCAGCCCGGGCCCTCGAGGAGCCGTCCCGAGGTGAGGCCGTGCCCAGGAAGGCCCTGTGCCCTCTGCACTGCGGCCAGCAGGCCGGGACAGCGGCCCACCTGCCTCAGCCGCTCGGTAGCTGTGGCGCTCCACTTTCGACAGCCAGGACACCTGTCCTTCCTCGGAAGGCGAGGGCAGGCTGGCACCAAACCCAGTGCAGACGGGGACCCTCCCCTCTTGCCACCACATGTGCAAGTGGCCAGCAGACAGACACTCCAGGGAGGAGCTCAGGGCAGCTGGGAGGCCTCCCTGGCAGAGGCCAGGGCTGCCCACCACACAGAAGGCTGGCGCCCAGTCCCGTAGCCCTGGTCAGAAGAGAAGGCTGGCAGATGCCTTGCTCCGGAGCACAGAGCAGTGGTCCCTCCGTCCCTCTCTGTCCCGCGACCTCCCACCACCTTGCCCAGGGCAGTGGGACAGGACTTCTCTGCACCCCAGGAAGGATGCTCATCGCCAGCACCAGCTACGGGCCGGCATCACGTGGGCGGCTGGGCTCCCAGGCAGACAGGAGCGGGGCCCTGAAGTACACCGACCACTGAGGAGTGGGCCCACAGGAGGGACGTGGGGCAGCGCGGAAGGCTGTCTGAGAGGGCTGGGAAGGGTGTCATGTGTGGAGCTGCCAGTAACTCTCCAGAGACCGTCCTAGGCAGACAAGGCCCTCCGAGAGGAGACGGGCCCAGACGGTGACCCCAGCCCAAGGACGGAGGGCCGAGACTACCAGGACAGGGCGACAGGTGGCCCCTGCACAGCCGGCCCTTCCTGCAGCGCACTGCCCCTCCCCGGAGGCCACCGTCGTGTCAACGTTTCGGCGGCCCCTGCTACAGATGTGTGGTTGGTTCTCACCGACTCCCAGTCAACCACCAAGCCCCGGTCTCCCGAGCAGGCTTTCCCACAGACGGACGCGTCAGGACAGCCAGGGCAAGGGCACTGCTGAGCCCAGCAAGGGGACAGAGCCACCTGGCCCTGCCCGCAGCACACGGCGGAGGCAGCAGACAGCACTCGGTGGGCGGGGTCCAGTTGCTCCTGGGGCTGAGTGACAAGGGCAGAGCCACAGGGGCTAGAGAGCGCAGCAGGAGTCAGGAGGCAGAAGGGTCAGCCCCTCCGCCGTGCAGTGCTCCGGTCAGGGACTCTGCCCTGCTGCAGGGCGTGGGGGGATGGTGTAGCCAGGACACAGCACCTCCCCATGGCCGCAGGTGTGGACGGGGACTCTGCCCTGCTGCAGGGCATGGGGGGATGGTGCAGACAGGAGCCAGCGCCCTCCCTCTGGGCCCTGCCGGTGCAGGAGCAGGGCAGGCTGAGGCTGTCAGCAGGAAATGGCTAAGAGGTGATCGGACCCTGGCCAGTCTGGAACTCAGAACTTGGTTGCGAAGGGCGGGAGGATGTTCAAACCCAGGACGGGGCAGCGGCTGCCCTGCTAGGGCCTCCCGGATGGTGGCCAGCCTTTGCGTGTGGGAGCTCCCGGGCGAAGAGCAGAGGTGGCTCTCCAGGGCCTCTGGCTTCGGGGAGGGAGAGGCAGCTCCAGGAACTCTGCCACTTGCCCCAGCTACTAATGGACCCCAAGTGACAGCGAGCCCCCACACGCTGACCTGGCTGGACAGCCCACCCACAAGGCCTGGGGCATCTCAAGGGACTGCGGAGGCCGAAGGGCACGTAGATGGTGACGGTGGCACCAGCCCCTCCTGAGAGAACAGCCACGGCGTGCCTTTGGCTCCAGTGTGGCGACCCACCACACAGCCACAGACCGGAAAGTGGGGCTGCTCCCCACCTCCGTCTCTAGCTGTGTCTGTTTTAGAGGGGCCAGAGGGTGAGAATAACAGGGATAGACGGTGTGTGAGCGTGGGCACAGCCCAGGCACGGGACAGGGCGGAGCCTCTGAGCAGTGCCTCCCGGCAGGGACGGTGGCAGGGAGGGGTTCCCAGCGCAGTCTGTGAGCCACGGGCCGGGAACGAGCCCTTCGGCAACAGCGGCCCCCGGCCTTCCAACCCCTGCAGCTCCGTTCTCTCTGTCTCGTCCTTTCTCGTCCATGCACTTGCTCCATCCCTCTCTAGTCAATTAAAATAAATAAATGAATAAATAACGTTGAACAGAATAATTTAAAAATTAAAAAAGATAATAATAAAAACGACCCTGCCCGGGGCTCTCCAACCGGAAGCTGCGCAGCTCGAAGCAGGAGGGCCGTGGGGAGCGCGGTCTGCCGCGGAAGGTCCAGGTGTCAGTGCTGGCTCTGCCCACAGCTGTGCACGCCTGTGCGCGTGTCTCCTGTAGACCTCAGTGTCCCCAGCTGAACACGAACACCCAGGACCCGCTCAGGCACGCTGGCTCTTTGCCCGGGCCCAGCACACGCCAAGCAAGGCTAGGGCCCCTCCCTCCCCCGTCCTGGCTTTCTCTCCCGCCTCCTCCAGCCACTGCATCTCGGCTGGGCTGCTCTCACACCCACCCTCTGTCTGCCCTGTGCCTGTCTGGTTCCCAGCCCGGTGTCAGGAGCGTCGTGGGCCTGGCAGGGCTGCACCAGCACCTCACTGCAGCTCTAGCACGAGACAGAGGCCCCCACTTCCTGCAGCCAACCACCCCAACAGGCTCTGCAAACCCTACCCTGCAGCACGGCCGAAGCTCTGCCAGAACAGCTGTAGACAGGGCCCGGCCACACTCTCCCTCGGCCCAGGGCACGGACACACCGCGTGGGACAGGGACACAGGAGCACACCCAGAGTCCAGGGGCTGCCATGGGAGTAAAGCGTGGCGGGCTTTAGACTCCTCCGCGTGCTTGTCCACCAGCCCAGCCCAGCCCAGCCCCTTCCGCGCCGGCTGGGTCCTGGCGGTTCTGCACACACCTGACATTCGAGCTCACCAGCTGACAATGTCTGGAACCAGCAGCAGGCGGGGCAATGCACCGGCTTCAGGAGACAGCCTGTGGCCCTGCCGTCCGCCCTGAGGCTTATGGCAATCGGCTCCAGCCTTCCAGCGGCAAGGAGGAGCAGGAACCGGTTTCGGGGAGTCCTGGGAGGCACCAAGATGAGCAGGCAGAGCCAGGAGCCCTCGGGCCTCGACCCGAGAAGACGTGCAGAGCCGGGAGACCTCGGGCCTCACACCGAGAAGACATGCAGAGCCAGGAGCCCTCGGGCCTCACACCGAGAAGACTTGCAGGCAGAGCCGGGAGACCTCGGGCCTCACACTGAGAAGACGTGCAGAGCCGGGAGCCCTCGGGCCTCACACTGAGAAGACGTGCAGAGCCGGGAGCCCTCGGGCCTCGCATCGAGATGAGCAGGCAGAGCCGGAAGCTGAGCCGCCCGCCACCTGAGCCGAGACAAGAACAGGCCCATGTTCGCCGCCCCCTCCCTGGAGCCCTGGCACTGGCCACACCTGCAGTCACACAGCTGAGGACAGTGAGGCCGTGGGCCCCCGCGTGAGCTTGGGTCAGCACCTTCTTGAGGCTGAGTGCCAGCAGCTCGGCGGTGCAGAGGCGACGTCCCGCCCGCTTGTTCTTGCTGCAAACGTAGAGGCTGGGGCAGCCCCTGGCCAGGCTAGGGCTGACTCTAACCCAGTGCCCGCCAGACCTGCCCTGAAGCCGCAGACCAGCTGGGCACAGGCTTGGGCCAAGGCTCTTTGCAAAGGCCCGTCAGGCTCCGAGGGCTTGTGGGAGTCAGGCCTTCACCCCGAGGCCCCTATTACATAATCACCGCTGGAGAGGACCCCAGAAGAGCCGTGACCTCCACCCCAACCCACCCAGCAGCCACGCCCGCCACGCACCCTGGGGCCTCAGCGTGGGCACCCCACACCCCTTGCTCCATCTGCTGTCTCCACGCGTCACAGGGGCTGAGCCCGAGATCCGTGCAAGGCCCGGGTGGCGTGGCAGGCGGGTCTCCTGCGGCCGGTGGGGAGGGTGGGGACAGCAGGGTGGAGACCACAGGCCGCTTGTCTGACCCCGTGCCCATGGAGTCCAGACCCCATAACGCTAATACACCCGGTAGCTAGGTCGCCCTCTTCGCCACTCACCCTAGAAGCTGCAATTCCGTGCCGTGGGTGCCCAGGCTTCGTCCACCGCACTGCAGCCGCTCCGCAGGGTTGGGGAGGGGACAAGGATGGGGTCAGCAAGCCCCGGACTGGCAAAGGGCAGCTCGGCCCCCGGGTAGATCGTGTGACCTTGCAGCCCTCCCTGAGGCTCGGAGTCGGAGCTGTCGAGAGACAGGACCCTGACGGTGGCACCAGGGGGCCAGGAGTGAAAGTGAGCAGCACCAACTCGTCTTCCCAGAGGTGCTGCGGAGCCTCAGCCCCCGCCGTGTGGACGGGACTGCGGAACCTCAGCCCCCCGCTGTGTAGACGGGACTGCGGAGCCTCAGCCCCCGCCGTGTAGACGGGACTGGGGAGTCTCAGCCCCCCGCCGTGTGGATGGGACGGGGGAGTCTCAGCCCCCTGCCGTGTGGACAGGACCGGGGGGGGGGTCTCAGCCACCCGCCGTGTGGACGGGACTGCGGATTCTCAGCCACCCACCGTGTGGACGGGACTGAGGTCAGAGCCTGCGGGGGGCGAGCTCGTTCCCACTTAGAAAGCTACTCTACTTGTGAACGAGAGCCCCTCCTCACACGGAACGACCTAGAAGGGGGAAGGTGAAGACAGACCAGGTGACCCCTAACAAGAGCGCTGCATCGCCGACCTGAAACTCCAGAGGCCTGCACTCGGGCAGAAGAGGCTGTCGGCTGGGGGCGCCAGCGCTGCGTGGGGGCTCCATTCTCCGGGAGAGCACGCGTGCAGACCCCTGTGTGCCCAAGGCATGAGGGCACCATGCGTGGTGCGGACGGGCAGGGCGGGCACGGGCACACGGGAGGAGTGTGAGTGTGAGCTACAGGACGCATGTGCGTGCCCTCCCTACGGGTCCCTGAGCAGCCACAAAATCACGTTGCAGGCCACGGGAGAGCGCAGGGAGCCCCACAGCGGGCACGGCACAGCCCACACCTCCTCTCACACGCGAGGAGGGGTCTAACCCGTAAAACACGGGAACCGCCGCAGCTGGGGGACGGGCACCTCTCAGTAATCACTCCCTCCACCGAGGAAGCCGCACGTCCAGACGGAAACGCCGCGGGCCGAGAGCGCGGACGGCCTCAGAGCACACTGCCCTGTACAGACGCAGCTCCCAGAGCACGCCACGGCCTCTGCATCAGGGATCGGGGGAAACTCCGCCCAACGGCAGAGACCACAGCAGAGATCAGCCGCTATTCACAGAGCTGATAAAAGCGTGAGCACAGATACACAGAGCTCAGAATAAATAAGCAAACAGAGAGACGATGGAACAGTGCAAACTGGGGACCAGCAGTTGGCATAACGGCCATGTCGCTGGACTCCCATGTAGTCAACCACGGTTCGAGTCCCGGACCCAGTGGCTTAAACTCACACTGGGCGTGCATGCGTGCCCAAGATCCCGAGAAGAGAATGGAGAAGAAGGGATTGCGGTGTGGCCATCCCCCCGGGGGGTGATTTTTCGCCTTCTGTCTCTCTGTCTCTTTCTGGTGAGCACACACGCCCTATAGCAAAAAAGTCTCAAAAAAATGCAAATTTTACCTAGCAGAACTCAATGCAAATAAATTTGAAAAATACAACTTAATAGATAATTTTCTAGGAAAATGTTACCAAAATTTTCTCTAGCAAAAAACAAAACCAAAAAATACTGATAAAAAGGAAAAAAAATTTATCAAGTTCTACCCCCCAAAAAAATACCAGAAGCAGATGGTTTCAGAGACAAATCTCTGCTATTGTCTAAAGAAAAGGTAACCACTCTGAAAACCACAAAGGGCCAGCAGGTGGCTTGGTGCTAAGGGGGCTAGATCCAAGCACACTGACAGCCAGGTGCGTGGCTCAAGTCCCAGACGCAGGAGAGGGGAAAACGCCAGGTGTGTGTGTGCACGGCCGACATCCGGAGGGACTGAAGAGAGACCACCCCCCAGGAGGGCGCTTCTCCCTTCCCCTCTTGTCTCTGTCTCTCCAGCAGGCACACATGCCTTCTGGCGAAACGAGAACTGAAAAGACCACAAAAGGAGAAGTTCTGCGTCTCTCTGTGAAGGCTGCCCTCTCAGGCCAACATCCGACACACCCACATGCTCCTGTGAGCTGCGTAAAACCCTCCCGGTCCTGACGGGCATGACCCGGCGGGTACGACACAGCAGGCCAGCTGCAGAGGTCCACGCAACGCCATGGCCGGGGAGGCCGGAGGCCGCGTCGAAGTCTCGGGTGGTCTGGGCCGGCCGGGAAGCGGGGCACCTTCCACTCCGCTTCCCCTTCTTTCTCCCTCTCATAAAGGGAAGGGGGGTACAAACTAGGTAGGAAATGTAATATTAGAAAACCTATTAATATAACCCAGCACATTAATCAGAACAAAACCACAGATCACTCCAAAAGATGCATAAAGGTTTTTGGCAGAATTCCACAATTATTGATTAAAAAAACAAATGGATAGATCCTTACTAGGGGAAAAAAGGTAGACGAGACCAAAAGCTTGCATCTGGCTTAAAGCAGACAAGCCACGGCCTCTCAGAAACCACAAACAGTGCAAAGACGGCTGCCATTTAATGTGGCTCTGGACCACCGGGCAGGCCGACCCAGCCTAAGAAGGTGGAGGCAGAAGAGCTGAAGTGACCGTGGCCCACCTGAGTGAGGGCTCAGGACGAGCAGTCCCGGTGACACAGGCCTGGAACCCAGAAACGTGCCCAGAGTGGGGGGCCACAGCCTGGCCAAGAGGCTGGTCCTCGTCACACAGGGAGGGCAAGGAGAGGGGTCTGGGTGTCTGCCAGTGTACACCGGTCCCTGGGAGCACTCCTGACCTGCCCTAGGGACAGGAGGCGCTGGCCTGGCCCCGTCAGTGGCACTGCAGCTCGTCACACAGCCGCGACAGGCCCGAGTGTGGGTGCAACCCAAGTCTCGGGCTTACGCTCCATGGGGGTGGCCGCCGGGGCCACGGAGTAACGCGAGCAGGGAAAGGATGGGAGGTCTGAATTTCGGAAGGAGGCATGAGAGCCCTCAGTGTCCGAGGCTGATGGTGCCTGGGAGACGCCAGCAAGCCCGTGGGAAGAAGGGCAGCGGAGACCGTGCTGAGTCTGCGTGGGAAGGCGGTGGCTTGCAGAATTAAGACAAAGATCAACAGCTTTTCTACGCAAAGCCAAATTTAAAATTAAAAGATCCCATTTATAATAGAAGATGAAATGTCTACGTAAAAACTTAAGGGATGTGCAATCCACTTGAAGAGAACTCAGAAACTCGGAGTGAATGCAGACGCACAATGCTTCCCGATAGGGAGGCCAGATAATGCAGAGACGCAAACTCTCTTCTGAATTAATCTATATTCAACTCAATTCCAATTATAATACCAACAGTTACTTTTTGGCATTGAAAAAGGACATTAAGGCTCATCTGGAAAGTAAACACGCGATCATAGCCACAAAGACACGAAGGAAAACGAAAGGAGAGGCAGCGAGGCGGGAGGGAGGAGGCAGGGCCCCTCGTCTAGAAAAGCACAATTGTAAAGCGCGAATATCAGAAAGAAGAGAAGGGAACAGCTGGCACGGGGGGAAAGCAAACGTGTGGATGGGACGGGGGAGAGGCGCAGGGACGGGTCTGGCCGTTCAGGGCAGTGCTCCCACGCTGGCGGGACGAGGGCCCACACGGGCCGGGGCTGCGTACGGACACCTGCCGCCTCAAGTCAGAATCAAGGGGAAGGCTGGCGCGGGGGAACGAAGAGGTTTCAGGAGAAAGCATGGCGGACGTCCAGCCTGGGGGACAGTGTGAGCAGGACAGGACACACACACGTTCCACCGACTGTTCTGTCTGTAAACTGGCGGGACAGTACGAGCCGAGCAGAACACAGGGAGAAGGGACAGGGCGCTTTGCACACATGGACGGGCCGATGCCATGCGCAGTTTATGCAGTAAAAAAAAAGGAACAGCCAGGTACGAACGAGGGCAAAGACGGCCAAGGGGACAGAGAAGGCCGGTTGGGTAGAAGTCTGGGGACCGTGGTCTCACGTGTGGCTGCGGGAAGGTGACTTGCCACCACCCTTCTGGATGGCCTGAGGCAGTTCCGTTCACAACTGAACGTGTAGAGCCCATGCCACCAGGGCCCGCGACCGCACAGCCAGGGCTCCCCATGGCACGCCCACAGCCGGGGACACTGATGGGACGGGTGTGGCAGGGACTGCAGTCCCTCCCAGAGGGCGGTCCCTCTGCAGGCCGGCACAGCTGGTTGGTACAGTACGGTCTGGCCGCGTGGCAGCACGTGGGTACCTCACGGTGGGACGGGTGGGCCAGTGCTGGGTGGGGGTCGTGGCTGGATCCCACGTGGCCCCAGGCCCAGCGGGTGTGCATGCTTGTCAGGGTCCCTGAGGAGAAGTGACTGTGGTGCAGCTACCCGAGGTCCTCACTCACTGTGTCTCTGGCGAGGGGGATGGAGGTGCACACACACGCTGAAGGTATCTACAAGCTGACAGTCACAGAACGCGAGATTTCTTCTAAGTTTTAAAGGTTTCTTCAATTTTATTTATTATTATTATTAATTTGACCAGAGACAGAGAGGGAAAGTAAGAAAGCAGGCCACCAGATTTGGGACTTGAACCGTGGTCGGCCACATGGGAGCCCAGTGCCTTAATCACCATGCCACTGGTCGGCCCTTCTGGGAAAATTGTCAAAGCAATTACAGTCGCATGCACACCCTGTTATGCAGGAGCTGCTCAGCTCACCCGTCTGGTTCTGGGGAACCCTGGAAAAGTGGGGACGGTTCTAGAGACAGGGCATGGGCTGGGGGTGAGAAGGCCTTGCCCTTCCTCCTGCACAGTCGTGCCGTCTGGACTCCCTAAGCGGGCACCGAGTCACACCGGAAAAAATGAATGACAATTCGAGGAAAGAGATTTCTTTTTCTTTTCTGAATTAAAAACTAATAAATGTTTTTAGGCATTTTGTTTAAAAGTCAAACATTTTTAGGTTTTAACAAAATATTTACTTTAGGATATTTGTTTAGTTTGAGCCTGGGAGGGGACTGGGGCTGGGCGGTCGGTGTGCCAGCTGTCGGCCTCTCCTCGGCCAGGACCGCGGTGAGGGCGATGACCTGCCCCTTCCCTCCCCCCACGACCACGGCCACTAGCTTTGCTGGGCGTCGACGTGGGCGGTGTGGCTCAGGGCACACGGCTGTGGTGGGTGGTGACCAGTGAGGCTGCCGGACAGCACCTTCCCCGGGGGCAGCCCCACCACCTGCGCCCCCTGCTGCCCTCCCCACTCAGCCCGCCTCTGCTGGAGGCTGGCAAAGGCCACCCCAGAGAGCAGCCATTGGAACCGGCCTCCAGGAAGCAGAGGCGACTTCATCTCGACAAGGCACGGAGCACAGGCACCTGACCGGCAACGCTGACCAGCCGTGAGAAGCCAGGCGTCTTCCCACTCCATCGTGCGGAAGGGACAGCACCAGCCCTGCCCGCCACCCTGGGCCTCCCGCGGGGCCGGTGCCCACCACGCCTTCTCCCAGGACCATCTGCCCTACCACCTCCAAGATGACCGGGCGGCCAAGCCCCCTGGGGCACCTGGACCGAGAGCAACCACAGCTGAGGGAGAGGCGAGTGTGGGGAGGAGGCCTGGTGAGCACGCCCGCCTGCTGCGGCGTCCCTCAGCCACAGCCCCAGGCCCAGGCCTGGCCCCACCTCACATGTTGATCCTGCACAGACGTGGCCCTGGGTCCTGCCGATGGCTGAGTCACACCCGGGTGGGATCAGCTACCTGGCCACCACTCTCCTCTCCACGAGGGGCTCGCTGGGCAAGGGAGCACTGGGCCCTGCACACCTGGAGGCCAGGCCTCTTGAGAAGAGGGAGCTGCAGGCCCCCTGGCTACAAGCTGTCCCCGTCTGGCCAGTCTCCCCAGCTTCCCCGACCACTGCAAGTCCCTGTTAAAGCAGAGCCTGGGAAGGACTCCATACAGCACACACGCCAGCCAGGGTTGCAGGTGACAGACGGGCATGCCACCCTGCAGCGACAGCAGGTCCGGCTTCTCCATCGGGAGCTGGGGTGAGGGAGTGGACGAGTCTCACTTTGTCTCTGTTCGACTGTGGTGAGCAGGTGTGAAAATCTGAGTAGGCCTCAGCAGCCCGCGAGGGGAACAGTTACGGAGCAGGCAGTGAGGGGGAGCGACGCAGGTACCGGACGCCAGGCGGTTCCCACTTGGGTCTTCAGAGTCAGGAACGTTCCACACACGCTGGGCGCTGGCGGGGATAGGACCCGGCGTCGCTCGTGCTTCGCACACACGGACACACACGGCACTGCCCGCCGGCGGCCGGCGCAGCCCTGCGGACGTGTGGCGTTGGGCCCGCACTGCAGAGGGCCCCGGCTCTGCTTCTGGGCGGTCAGATGACTGCCCACCCTGTGCCCGCCAGGGCTCTCCCTGCTCCGGAATATTTGAGGAGTCAGTCACACTTGTTAGGGAGGAGGCTCTTCCCGAATGGATTAGGATCGTCTGTTCAGCAAACAGCCCGTCCGTGCCTGTGCTCGATGCTGGGCCAGCAGTCCCAGACCGGGCTCACTTATCACGGAGGCAACAGCACGGGGACCGGCTGCGATCGCCGCTGTAATGCACAGCTACCGGGATCGATGCCGGAGGGCGCCGCACGTCCACCAGCGTGTGACGGCCTGGCACAAGGTGAGAGCCCGGCTCCCGCGGCGGCGTCTGGTCCTGAGGACCGGAACTCCGAGACGAGGGGAAGAGGGCTGGGAAGGGCCAGGACAGGGTCCCAGGGCCTCCGCCCAGCCCGAGGACAGCCAGACTCAAGATGCAGCATGCTCCTGTCCAGGAAGGGGTCTGCTCACCCAGTGAGCATAGCCGACAGCCCCTGCCCTGCCCGCCCCAAACACAGCGCCAGGGGCTCGGGTGTGCGGGGGAGGTGGAGGCCCCCTCTGCGGGCATGGCCACATCTCCAGCCCCAGGGGCAGGACGGCACCTCCAGCCTGTCTCTGACGCACTCCTCACGTGGCTGACCAAGGAGGGAACGAGGTGACAGCCCACCAGTGGTCACGTCTGGGGTTGGGCAGTGCTTACGGTCATCAGTCTATTTTTCAAACATTTTTACTCATTTTGGGACCAGCAGATGGTGTGATGGTTATGTTGCTGGACTCCCACGCAGTTGACCATGGTTCAAGTCCCAAATCTGGCGGCTTGAAACTCACGCCAGGTGCGTGTGGGAACATGCCCACAATCCTGAGAGAAGAATGGAGAAGGGATTGTGGCGTGACCATTCCCCCGGGGGGCTGTGATTTCTCACTTTCTGTCTCTCTGGCGAGTGCACATGCCCTGTAGCAAAAATCTCTCAAAGGAAAAAAAATTTTTCTCCTTTTTTTCTGTTGCCCAAGGGCACCTGCACTCACCTGGGAGAGCTGAGTGGGGCCAGGCACACCCTTGGGGGCTGGTCACACTCGATTCTTTCCCCTTGTTCCATCCTGGCGAGACTGGGGCACGCATGCTTACACCCCGGCTGCATTTTCAAGCCACCAGGGCAGGGATTCAAACCCGGGTTGGTGTATGGCCTCTGCTCCTGAACACTGTGCTGTGGGCTGGCCCAGTGGTCACTTCAGAGAGGAGGAAGTGAAAACCCCAGGGGGGCGAGGCCCGGACCTGCCCCAAGGCAGTGTGTCCGGCCCTGGGTGAGCTCAGGGGTCCCCACGTCAGTGTGGCCGGCCCTGGGTGGGCTCAGGGGTCCCCACGCCAGTGTGGCCGGCCCTGGGTGGGGACCGATGACCCTGCACCTTGCCAGGCCCCTCCCACCAGAGACAGCTGCCCCCCTCAGCTCCAGAGCAGGGGCCAGGGCAGAGCTAACCTCCAACGGCCGCCTCTCCTTTCACCCCGCCGGGCGCACAGGTAGGTCTTGGACCGGCCGGTGTGCCCCTCGCGCCATTCCAGCTGTAAGTGCAGAGCCCGGGCACCCCCGGCCTCCCTGCTACCCCACACTCCCTAGGCTCGGAGACCCTCAGGGCGGGGAGGGCAGGTCCCAGCAGTGGCCCCTGCACGCCCGGGCACTGTGCCCCCAGTGGCCTGCGGTCGGCGCCATGGTCTCTGCAGCCCACACGGGGACTCTGACGGGCGGGCAGGAACCGGGCGACACCCTGAGCTTGGGCCCTCTGCGTGCCCCCCCGCCCCCCAGCAGCCCCAGGGAAGGCTCTCAGAGCAGCAGGACCGTGGGAGGCTGAGTTATGCAGCTCGGTGTTTGCTCTATAAACAAACCAATGGCAATAAATTATGTGGGACTTTAATAAGACACACATCATATTAGGTCCGCATCTTTGCCAAAGAAAAGGGTAGGGGAAGTAGAGAGAGAAATGCCTTGAAGTAAAGATCACAAAGGGGTTTCCTGTTATGAGATACGGGTGCATTTCCTCAACCAGAAACAGACTGATCACAACGCCAAGTCAGAAATCGGCGAAACTGCAAACAGGTGGCGACGGGGACTCGCTTCCTCTGCTGCCCAGCCCGGGAGGCGGCAGGGCATCCCTGTGCCCCCACCTCAGTGGCACCGATGGGACCGGGTACTGTGCCAGCCCACACCGAAGCCAGGAGCCCGGGGCCCACCGCGGCTCTGCCACTCGGCCTGGACGGCCGACCAGTGCACCGTAGTGCTGCACGGACAGCCGTGCAGGGGCCAGTGGGACGTGCCGTGGCTGAGCTCACGGCCACCCTGCGGCTGTGGGAGTGGCATGCCTGGGCTGTGGGTACACACGGGGCTGGCCCACAGGCAGCAGCCCACCTGGAGGGGCGTACTGGTCTGCGTTCGACAGCAGTCCCCACGGGTGCGGCAAGGCCAGTACCCAAGCACAGCTGCCGCGGGGCCACTCAGGGCCTGCACACGCCGTTCCTCCATAGAGAGTCCCTCTCTGTCTCCACTCCCTAACTCATGCCCTTCCTGCCACACCCCTCCGTATCTCCAAGAAGCTGACGCTCCTGGCCCGGGGATCCTGCTGGGCCCCAAGTGCTCCGGTGTGCAGGTGCTCCATCTGGGCTCGTGCCGCGGCATGCCGAGCCAGGCGGCACAGCCCACTTCGAGGCGCTCCGGGGGATGACCCCGCAGCCAGGAGCCCACACCACGGCCGCAGGGGCCAGGTCATTCTCTGGAGGCCTAACACTTCACATGTTCAGATGCTCAGATGTGACGGGCTTACTCCACTTTCCACGCGCAGAAGCTGCAGGGGGGTACACGTCTTCTGGGGCGCACTTCGAACGTCAGGCCCATGGGCAGCAGCAATTCCTGCACCTTCAGGGGCCAGCAGGTCCTCCTGCCTGGACCTGGGGTGCCCGTGGAGGGAGGTCTGTGCACCAGGGACCCGAGGGCTGCCGTGCACGGCGCCCGTGAGAGCTGCAGCATGCCAGCAGACCGTCCCCGGGTGCAGGGGTTGTGGCAGGGGAGCCATCTCCCGCGAGCGAGTCCAAAGGGCAGGGCGGCACCTGCAGTCTTGGAGGACGGCACCTCCTAAAAAGACGTGCCATCTTAGGCCAGTAGGCAATGTGGTGGCTAAGGAGCTAGCCTCCCACATGGCTGACTGCAGTTCAAGTCCCAGACCTGGCGGCTTGAAAATCACACTCAGGCATGTGTGCACACGTGCCAAAAATCCCAAGAGGAGAATGGAGGAGAAGGAACTATGGCATGGCCATCCCCTCCCAGGGGTGATTTCTCACTTTCCCTTCTTTGTCCCTCTCTGTTGAGTGCACATGCCCTATGGCAAACAAACAAACAAACAAACAAACAAAACACGAAACTACCATCTATTTACAAGGCTCTGCGGGAAAGGTGTTCCGGGGCCAGCAGGTGGCATGGTGGTTAAAGGTGCTAGAATTCCCACATGGCCAACCACGGTTCGAGTCCTGGACCTGGAGGCTTGCTTTCTCACTGTCTCTCTCTCACTCTCTTCCTCTGGCAAAACTCATGTGAAAAAATAATAAATAAATAAAATAATTCTTTAAAAAGAAAAAGAAAGTTGCTCCCGCCAACATTTCAGAAAAGTTAGTGGGGCTCCGCATGGTGGAGTTGCTCGCCCATGGCCACAGGCAGGAAGTGACAGGGTCTGGTTCTGGGGAGTACCAGTCTGGTCCTGGTCCCAACGCTGCAGTCCTGCAAGGCAGCCAGGGAGACGTCTGTGGGGACAGACGCTGGCGGATGAGGCAGGAGCGTGGCCCATGGCGGCTTCATTTTTTGTGAAGACCCACAGGCTGGAGCATAAAATAACTCTCAGCAAACTCGGGAGGGCCGAGACCACGAGAGTCTCTCCTCTGAGCACACGGAGCACAGTGTACATCGACAACAAAATGCAGCAGAGAGCTCTCGGCTGTGTCTACGTAACGCCTCAGTGAAGAACTATGGAGGTGTCAGGAAAAGCGTGACACTGCACATGAAAACAGAAAACTGCATCATGGCTTTCTGGCAACCTTATATAATAAAAAACTGTTTGAAATTGTTTTTAATCAAATGATAAAGTGGCATCAGTGGGGTGATGCTACAGCAGTATGTACAGGGAGCCCTAAAGTCCTAGGTTTTACTAACATTAGGAAAGAATAAAGGTCTAATCAATGATTTAAGCTTTCATGTCAGGAGGCTAAGAGAGCCAGCAGATGGTGCAGAGGTTAAGGAGCCCGGATCCCACGTGGCCAGCTGAGCTGTTCGAATCCCACACTCAGCAGCTTGAAAAGCACAAGAGGCACATGTGCTCAGAAAGTCCCCAGACTGGGACCAGCAGATGGCATAATGGCTACGTCACTAGATGCCCACACAGTCAGCCACGGTTCGAGTCCCAGACCTGATAGCTTAAAACTCATGCCAGGTGGATGTGCGTGCCTGCCCCAAGTCCTGAAAGGAGGATGAAAAGGGTCTTCAGTGTGACCATCTCCTCTGGGGGTGATTTCTCACTTTCTGTCTCTCTAGCAAGTGCACATGCCCTATAGCAAAAATTTCTCTTAAAAAAAAAAAAGAAAAATATGGGACCAGCAGATAGCGTAATGGCTACATCGCTGGACTCCCATGTAGTCAACCACGGTTCGCGTCCTGGACCTGGTGGCTTAAACTCACCCCAGGCGCGCGTGCGTGCGTGCGTGCCCAAGATCCCAAGAAGAGGATGGAGGAGAAGGGATCGCAGTGTGGGCAGCCCCCCGGGGGGTGATTTCTCGCTTTGTGTGTCTGTCTCTCTGTCTCTCTGTCTCTCTGGCAAACACACACACCCTATAGCAAAAATCTCTCAAAAACAAAAACAAAAAATTAAGAATTACATACCAAGAGGAGAGTGGAGGATAGAGACTGAGGTGTGGCCAACACCGCAGCGGGTACCTGGACTGTCTGTTTCTGTCTCCGGTAAGCACACATACCCTACAGCAAACAAACAACAACAAACTAATCAACCCAGATAAAGTAGAAAACAGAAAAAGAATAAAGAGGAGAAAGCAACAGAATAAAGAACAACAGAAATAAGCAGACAAAGCCAGAAGGTGGTTATTTGGAAAGAGTAATTGAACTGAACACTTAGAAAGACTGACCAAGAAGGCCACCGGCCCACTGGTTAGGGGAGCCTGGCCCCACATGGCCAAGCACAGTGAGCTGCCTGGCCCCCGTGCCTTGCAAAGCATGCTGGGCCAAAATCCCAACAGATGGAGAAAGGAAGGGAGCACGGCAGGACCATGCTCTGGTGGGGGCGCCTCTTCCCTTCCGCTCGGTATCGCTCTGGTGAGCACACGCACCCTCCGGCAGTTAAAAAGAGAGAAAGGAAAGGTTAAAAGATTGGAGACTGTAACTGGGCACAGCAGGTACAGGGGCAGCCCTCTGAACGTCTAACACACACACAGCAGGTACAGGCAGCCCTCTGAGCGTCTAACACACACAGCAGGTGCAGGGCAGCCCTCTGAGCGTCTAACACACACAGCAGGTACAGGGGCAGCCCCCTGAGCGTCTAACACACACACAGCAGGTACAGGGCAGCCCCCTGAGCGTCTAACACACACAGCAGGTGCAGGGCAGCCCTCTGAGCGTCTAACACACACAGCAGGTACAGGGGCAGCCCCCTGAGCGTCTAACACACACACAGCAGGTGCAGGGGCAGCCCCTGAGCGTCTAACACACACACAGCAGGTACAGGGCAGCCCCCTGAGCGTCTAACACACACACAGCAGGTACAGGGCAGCCCCCTGAGCATCTAACACACACACAGCAGGTACAGGGGCAGCCCCCTGAGCGTCTAACACACACACAGCAGGTACAGGCAGCCCTCTGAGCGTCTAACACACACACAGCAGGTACAGGGCAGCCCCCTGAGCGTCTAACACACACAGCAGGTACAGGGCAGCCCTCTGAGCGTCTAACACACACAGCAGGTACAGGGCAGCCCCCTGAGCGTCTAACACACACAGCAGGTACAGGCAGCCCTCTGAGCGTCTAACACACACAGCAGGTGCAGGGCAGCCCTCTGAGCGTCTAACACACACAGCAGGTACAGGGGCAGCCCCCTGAGCGTCTAACACACACACAGCAGGTACAGGGCAGCCCCCTGAGCGTCTAACACACACAGCAGGTACAGGGCAGCCCCCTGAGCATCTAACACACACACAGCAGGTACAGGGGCAGCCCTCTGAGCGTCTAACACACACAGCAGGTACAGGGGCAGCCCTCTGAGCGTCTAACACACACACAGCAGGTACAGGGCAGCCCTCTGAGCGTCTAACACACACAGCAGGTACAGGGGCAGCCCTCTGAGCATCTAACACACACACAGCAGGTGCAGGGGCAGCCCCCTGAGCGTCTAACACACACACAGCAGGTACAGGGCAGCC